>OW121852.1:105838543-106463543 GCA_933228895.1 Platycnemis pennipes | reverse complement strand
CTTCAGTTTTTAATGAGGATTCGTCTCAAACTACTCTGGCCCTGCGCACCAAAGTTTTCATTAGAGCAGCTTTTGGCCAGATTAATGGCCAGAGGAATATATACTTAAGAAGTTAAAAATTAAACGAGTGCTCTTCGATATATTAGAAAATTTTTGGTATTCATAAATGAAAATGACAAGGTCAACCGATTCAGGATATCAATTCGTAGTCACCAGTATGTGGTGTGGCTACGGAACCCAAAATCCCCTCTACCAAACCATAGCTTAAACAGATTTCATAATCCTCATTTCCGCAATTGATACTGTTAGAAGACCCGCAGATTATAGAGAGCGGCGACCCATGTACATGCGAACGAACCCCTTCCAATAACAGCTATTCTAAATCATTTGAGTTCATCGACCTCATTTTGTTGATAATTTCTGACTGATAATCCTCGCCAATAAATGAAACTCTATCGTAAAGTTATGTATCGAAATCCATTCTACAGATTTGATTCGCCAAGTACTTTATTGGTAAAATTTCAAGAGAATATTTGTGAAACAAAAATACATTCAAAGCAAAAGTTACATTTAAATCGGTTCTAGAAATTTTGGACTATGTAATATGATGGTAATGAACAACATCTTGTACAAAAGGGAAAGAAATACTTCAGTGTTTACTTCACTTTTAATTGTTCAATCTTCCAAACGGTACTGCGCCTTTTTGTAAACAACTTTCATCTTAAAAGTACTCCCTAATGGATATTCTTGTCTCTTTTAAATAACCATTTGGTGAGACCGTAGGTTGAAATATCGGCTGAACCTTTTAAATAAATTTAAAGCTGGCCTATTTTCCGATGCCGTTGGAAATATACCTAGAAAAGCCTCTTATTACTTTTACGTTACACAAGACTACGAAAAATAGGTTAGAGAGATCATGTCAGGCAAAAAACCAACGTCTAAATTTACATTTTATCCTGCTATACGCTGCAAGGGTGTTTGGCAGGATGTGCCATGTATTTGAAGAATCATGTGCAATGTGTTTAAAAGAATTGTTCCTCGCTTGCGTTGAATTCGTGTATTGTGCGTGATAAAAACGAATTCCTATATAAATTCTTAGATTTATTTATTCCTATAGATTTATTTATCTCTTATTCTTAGATTTATTTGTTCCCTTCTAAGATTTTTTATATATCTAATTAGGCTTCACTCTCCAATACCAAGAATTATAGGCGCTTAACAGTAATTAGTTTTTGGGTTGGAAAAAGTGCATCCATTACTTATACAATCTGTCGGGCATGAGATAAACCAATGCAAAAATTGGTCCTGAAAATTTTACTTTCCCGCAAGAATATCGCGGCATCCCTAGCTGTTTTCCAGGCACCCTAAAGTGCCGTAGCGTACTGGTAGGCAATCACAGAACCAGTGTTTACCAACGAAACTCTTCCAACAACCGAGTGACGCTTACTGTACGTTCACACAACTTTATTGCAAAATTCGCTGTTATCAATAGCATCTCATTCAGTTCCCGAATTAAATATGTATTTACTGATCCCATGCACTTGATGCAGACTCCAAATGAGGACTTACAAGCGCGAAATATGTAATATCTCTCCCATAAAATACATCCTGCGAAATAACGTTCCCGTTTGAGCACTTTCCCACAATCCGTTAGCTAAGTCCCAGTCTCGTCGGTGAGGAGCCGCAAACATTTAGAATATAATTCCCCCATAATAGATCTGAGTTAAGAGTTATACCAAGACATTTAACTTCACTTCAAATATTATAATTTGGAGTTTGTTTTAACATTTTTTCGCCTGATCTTAACCTGTTATGTAGATAAAATACAGGGAGGTTAGTCTGTAGTGCATTGGACATGTTCTTAACGCTAATAACTCATGTTAACTGCACCCGCGCATACCTAATGGGGAATGAATTTAATGCATTTAATAAAAGTCTAAGCCATCACTGAACCTTATATTCCATTGTACTCAGGGGAAAAAGGGTCGTTGATAACAGATATAATGTACTTGTACATGATCGTACCTATTAGTGTATGTATTTGCGTAGTGAATGCTGGCGTTCATTCACTCCCCGCAATTCACCCTCGCGAAGATAGCTAGTAGAGTACTCGGTAGACGTAGATATGGATTAAATGTGTTCCTGGTTTTGCAATTTTCAAATTTTGTGTCATTTTCCAGTGTGTCTTTGGGATCTTCTGGGTGACGTTCGCATACGACAGGGAACTTATATATCCCCCTGGGATGGACGTAATAGTTCCGTTTTGGTTCAACCACCTTCTCCACACCGCCATATTGTTCTTCCCTTGGGTGGAAATGGTTCTTTGTCCCAGGCCTTTTGACCATCTCAAGGGACGCTACCTCTTCGGCATGGGCATCATGGTTTCCTACAATGTGGCGTGAGTATTCAGCACTATTTTCTGAATACTATTAGCACTATATAATTAATTAGTTCGTCATCAAAAAACCTGCAAGCGTTGGCATTGATCAGTGCTTCATCTACATCTACATAATACCCTGCAAGCCACCATAAAGGTGTGTGGCAGGGGGTGAACTCTCACCAAACATGCACTACATATCATGCATAAAATTTGTAATTAAAAATTAAAATAGCTAAGCATACATGCAAAAACATGCTGTTAGTTGGGATAGATTTAAGTCCTTATACCAACATGCAGCTACCAATGTTATCTATTGCTACACTCGTACTGGATACATTTACCGTTATTCATATCCCTAATAGTACGAGGAAAAAAGGGACATTTTGAATCTGTCAGTTCGGCAATCTATTTCCCTAATTTTGTGATTAATGTCCTGTCTACCATAGTAAGTTGGGGTCCGCAAAATATTTTTAACATCATCACTGAAAATATGGTCTTGGAATTTATTTAAGAGATTAAGTCTTAAATTTCAACCTCCGATCTGACAATGATTCCCAATTTAATTCATTTAATAGACCGGTTACGCTAATAAGGTTATCATACCGGCCCTTTACAAATCTTGCCGATCTTCGCTGCTTTAGAGTAGCAGTACGTGAGATATGGTATGAAGATCAATCAAAGAAATGTTCATGTTAAATAAAAAGAAACTCGTACTATTTTCTCACTACTTTAAAACTAGAACACTGACCGTGGTTTCAACATTCTTTTCATTATCAATGCCACCTTGATGATGACACTTGTGTTTTGAAATCATGGTTTTTTGCTCTAGTTTTAAATGCAGAGTGAAGATATTACGAGTTTATTTTTCATGAATATCCCGTACTTTAACATCGTGACGCCTAATATTATTGATATTGCGATATTTAACTCCGTATTGATATGATTTTTAAAGCGTTGGTAAGTCTATGTATAAAACAACAGAATGCATGTGTAGGAAAACGAATGAAATGCGAATCTCGAAAAATAAGAAGTTCGAGAGAATTCAGTGTGGTTGGCACAAAATAGAACACTTTCCCAGGAGTTTTATCAATTGAGGAGCAATTGAAGGGGAAATGGGCTGGCTGATTTTACCTATTGAGTGGGGAACAGAAAAGTGTTGTGAAAGTGATGTCATTTCAGGTTAAAATAATGTCATTTCAGGTTGCCTTAGTCATTTGCTCTTTAAGTTATTCCAATTTTTATTCAGGGTTGAATTGCGTTTGTTCCCCAACGTTGTATCAATGGTTAAGTGGATATGGGGACCGGATAAATGTGTATTGCAGACTTCCTGCTGTTACAATTCATTTATAAGAAATAATTTCTTACTTCTTTTCGTAAAGGTTATCATTTTGGGAATCGGAAATAAGTCTATTCTCCATGATATTATGACTTCGTTTTGACGAAAAGTGCATCGCGATCTACTCCTAATTGAGCACTGCCTTTACCCCGACCGTATCTCCCAAATCTCTAATAAAAAACACAGAGCAATACTTTTTTTCGTAAGAAGGAGCAACATTAAGACATTCCAAGAAAATACTTTCATAATTTTTAAACCCTGTCACACTTATTGTTAGACTTTTCCAGCTCCGAAAAATCGTTTTTTTTTCAAATTTCTGAAATCTAAGTGATCTTTTCTCAGTAAGCTACTGCTCACATTCCAAATCTCTAAATATATTCATACACTATGTACTTAGCAGTGAGAAAGACCAGTTTAGACTAGTATATTTTAGGCCTGATATGTAGTGCATGTTTGGTGAGAATTCACCCCCTGCCACACACATTTATGGTGGCTTGCAGGGTATCATCTAAACATAGATGATGTAAAATACGGTCAGTATGCTGAATGCCCACCCTGCAGTGGATATTAAAGTTCATGCGTCTCCATTTATTGACCATTTGATCACGTGTTTGATCACAATAATGTTGACAATGACCAGTAATTCGTTTATTAGAACTACAATTAACCTTAAAACCTTGAATTTGTATCCCCGTTGTACCTCCTCACTGCCGAATTTAATTTTTTGCATCGGTTCAGAAAAATACATTTTTCTCAAAAAGCAAGCAGCTGAAATTATTTAAATAGAAATCATTGTAATAAATATACTTTTGGGCATATGTATGTGAAGCTTACAGGGATAATATTATAATGGGTTCCTGGTTGTGCATTTATATAGATTCATTTGAAATTTTGGTGCGGTATGGATCAAGGATTCTTTCCTTTTTAAATAACCTTAATCTGAATAATTAAATCCTGTAAGAGTAGTTTTTTTTAGGGATTTTATTGCAAATTTTAATTGATAAATTAATGTTGTTTAGAGTAAAGGCTTCAATAATTATTAAATATGTATCTTTTAGAATCATTAAAAAAGCATATTACGGTAAGATAATGCCGTTCAACTCTCTACTCACCAAGCTAAACGAGCATCAGCTACAACTTTTGACACCTTGTAATGCGTATTCTCTTTTTGCTCCCTACAGGTTGATTGGCGCAGCTTGCTGGCAAGGCTTTTGGACCTACCCATTCCTGGGGTTGTTGACCCCGGTTCAGAAGACGCTGTTCTTTATCTTCATGCATATTACTTTCACGACCGCGTATATCGTTTCCTGCAAAGCTAACGAAAAAATTTGTGGTAAGATATCGAGCGATATGGACGCGGCGTCTTTAATTGAGCAAAGACCTGAAATCGTTCGTCCTCGAAACACCCTTGAGGACCAGGTAATTATTTGGGGTAAAGCTTTAGTTTTATTATTTTTATTTTGCACATCCCCCAGGAAAGCTGTCTAACGATTTGCACTTAACGTGAGCAGTCACGTACATATTCAGACTGCACAGGCGCGATTCTAGAGATCTTCGACAACATAGCTGACCACACAGCACCATTACACGCCCACAATTCATAGTTCATAACCACATCCAAGCAATAAACGAGGCCTTAGCAGTTATTCGGGTTGGCGACCGATGACAAAGATCATTTGCTGTGTCACTAAGGATGAATGGGGGTAATTGGTTACTTGTATACATTTTTTAGGCAACGGAGGGAGGGTGGAGAGACTTCCCTTGTCGTCATTAACTTGCTGTTAACGGAACGTGGCAATGGGACCTGCACTCGAAACGCTCTCCACACCAGAGTAAAGTGTGTGCCCGTTGACCAATTAAAAATGTCTCATCACCACTCAAACTCGATCTCCCTAAAGCACAAACTGTAAAAATTATTTTTATTACCATTACTACACTGGCTAAGCTAGATTTAGATGATGTAAGATGCGAAGATTTTGACTTGCGTGTTTGTAAAGATGTAAAGGCACTTCCAAATTGCAATAACTGAGTGCCGTCGTATGATTATTTTTTGTTCAAGAAAAAAAGGCAGTCATTATTCAGTCAGTCATTTGGAATTCCGCCACTTCAGGAATTTTTAAATGGAATGGACATCCTGTGTAATTGTGCTTTGATTTGTTGAACGTCACATTTCCTTGTTTTTTTTTTACTTTATATCTGAGTATTTACTGCCTATCTTCACCACATCGAAAAGGCCTATATGTTCTCACATTTCCTTGCTTCCGTAGAAGTAATCATTTACTTCTCGATATTCTAAATCGATCTGGTACTAAGTATTAAAAAAGGGGACCACTAAGGCAATAAAGTGGGCAGCTATGGTCATTGGAGTCATTTAGGATCGGTGGATGGATTCGACAGTGGTAGGAATGTTTTCAGAAACGAAAATAGGATGGTGAGAAACCCAGTGCTGGCATTGACCCACTAATCAAAAACAACATCAAAATCCCATCCACAAAAGGTTCCAGTGTGTCCACGATTAAACGAGCCAAAAAAAGAGTATTTTACTAGTCGGTCAGGGCGTTCAAAACACAGTACCTAAATTTGGACCGGTAGAGCATTAAAAGATTTGTTGCCACTATTGTGATTCTAATCCAAGCTCTCAGGATGGGAGATTGTTAGTATAATTTATATCACCAAACTGAGACCCTCGAGTAATTTCGTGCCATTTGGGAATTGTGTCACTTTTCTAGAGCGTGGGAAAACACCAGGGCATTTTGGCGTCGATGGATGTGCGAGAGAAGTGTTTTGATATGGTTTTATGTAGCGCCAACTAGGCTGGAAGAACATTCTGAAAGAGCTTAGTCTGTTGAAGGGCTTCATCTAGAAAACGTGCCCTTGTCGATGCGCAGGTAATATCCTGGACAAGGCGGAGGGAACTGGCACAGTTCGGGACATCGGCGGACTACAGCAGATATTTTTCACTTGGGTCTCTAAGTGGATGGAAGCAACGATTCATAATAGGGTAGTTTCCTATTATTTTTTTATTGTCTTGATCGAAAGTTTATAACCTCTGGAGTACGTGTTTTAAGCCGTTCCATTTTTAAATGACGTTAAGTATTTTTCCTCATTAATTAAAAAGTGAAAAAAATCAATGGCGCGAAAACGCGACGGCAAACTATTGCATGCCGGTTAATCCTACGTGTGACGTCAAACTATTTCCTCTACATGCCACCAGGTGGTGCTGCGGACGCTTCCCAGTAGACGCTGCACTCCGTTAAAGCTTATGAACAAGTATTGGAGGCATGTTTATTCCGTTAATTTATTATAATTAACTTTTATTTATTTATTTAACATTACTTATGCAGTTAATTCATTTAAAATCATTTAGTATTCCTTTCACAAGCATACCATGTAGTTCGCCCATCGCCGCACGACCTTCACGCCATGACTCGTCGTAGCAGAAGTCACAACGAGCAGGACGTCCTTGAGCCTATAAAATGACTAATAATACCGTGTTTAACTGAGAATACTTTTCCAACTTTGATAGTTTTTACAGGCTACTACTAATAAATATTCACTAGAGCTGAGGGGCCCTGAAATACAACGGTAAGTTCAGGAGACCAATTTTCCTATGCCTCGCAACGTAAACTACGTACCTGTTAAGTCAGCATGAAGGCAGCGAACCCCGCCGTTTCAGAGCCTTTTCAAATGCCCTTAAAATTAACATGTAATTCTCTTGTAAACTGGGATTTCTCAATACAAAGTTTTTGCGTAAATTTAATACATTTATGGCAGGGCACAAATCGCAATCAATGAAGTCTGTTTTCTTTGATGAAGGAAACTACCCTATTGTAGCTGATTGACGGAGTTGGATATCCCTCAAAGCCAAGCCAGATTTAGACCTTGAGGCATGCTTCCTTTACCATTCAATTTGTGCCGTTTTCGAGGAAACAAAAAAATTCTGTGTGCTGACATTATTATAGCTATATTTTTTACGCATTCTGAAATAATTCATGCCGGCTAGCAACATTGCGTCAAAGTAAAACTCTAAACTGCTTATTATGAGATTATTGGTTCACATTTTACCTTGGGGTTGATTTTTAGCCGCGTAAAGCGAGTGTGTATGTCTAATATCAGTGAACCTTGGGTTCATTTGTGAGTTGTGATGATGTTGAAAGCATCAATGTAATGTCATTTTCTAATGTCAGTTCTAAGAAGCAAGGTCTTTTGATGTATTGACTGCTTGGTCGGGAATATTTGTTATGGTTATTTGTATTAAGGGTGTTCGACGTCGGCAGCCGGGTCGGTGGCACGTCGGCCTGGTGACCTTAAGGTCACGGGTTCAAATCCTGGGGCAAGGATGCTCTATTTGTCATACAGTTAGACTTAAGATGTTGGATGCTGCGATGTAACCTGAGTAGTAGGAGCTTCTAAGAACCAAATTATACCGATAATACTACTCTTTTTAGGGAAATAGTTCGTATCGGCCTCACAAACAAAAGATAATTTGTCTTTTCCAGGAGTCGGCGTGAGTGATGGATTTTCTCACCTACACGTGGACAAGAAATTAACGTGATATTCCTTGGAGGGAATAAAAATACCATTTGTTTGGCTCAATTCTCTGTGAGCACAGACAATGGGATTGAACTGATCTACCTGTGCTCAGGATACCGAGTACTCTTGACTACTTTACCTAGGAACAAGTAGCTGGATCCAGAGGGCACTCATCTGAGACAAGTGAAACGTGGAGTGGAACGTTTTGGTGACTCTCGCACATGTACGGATAAAATTTTGTAAGCCTCATGGTATAATTGTTTGTAATGGGTTAGGAAAACAGGTGCTGTTTAGCACGAGGTGGAATAATGAGTGCATGAGTGGAGTATAACGTATGCCACGAATATCTGTGGGTCTGTTGCCTAGTGTAGTAATCTGTTTCCGTATTCGTTGACTCTGAACGGAATACCTTGACATTCTCCCCCTCAATAAACTTGCAAGTTTGTGGGTAAAACATTTAAGTGGAACGGGAATTAATGTTTAATTCATATCACGCAGACATATTTTTAGGTTCTTATCCTATCAAATATAATGTCCGTAATAAGAGATTTTCTAAAGTCTTCGTGTATGAATGTATGATAGAAGCTCCGTGTGGAGGGGGAAGAGAGACAGGAAAGAAGGTCATTAGACAGGCCGAAATATGTTGCATGGAAACAATCGTCCAAAATTGCATTTTCCAAAATATTTTAAACCGAGTTAAAACAAACCTCCCTTTACTCCAGCATGGTGACTGAGAGTGTGGTATTCTCCAGGTGTTGAAGAGTTCACTACCCGAAATATCGTGTGCGGGAACGATGCATCATTACATTATTCCCGCCAACTAATTTGGTAATACTTACTATTATGTGAATGCTATCAAAACGTGTATATAAAATGTAAAATTTTAGCCTATATTAACTATTATGGCCGCTCAAAAGCAATATTATGTTGTATAGCACATGAGGACTTTACGGCACTTGTATTAATCAATCATGAATGACATATCAATGATGGTTTAGTACTTGTGTTTTCATTTTATCTAAACTCTATGTGGCTGAATGAAAATCCAATTTTTTTGGGTAGATAAAAAGGATTGCCGTTACCTACATTTCTTTTTGCTTTTGGATTTATGTATCCAATCCTACTCATACTGCCGCTAGTCATACTATTGTTGACGAAGACTGTAGTGGCAGTCGAAAGCTTCAAAACCTTTAAACATGAGTGCCCCGCTTTCTTTGTTTCTGTGTTTTTCGTGTACTCTCTTCATATTTGTCCATCTGATCCTCTGAGTCCTAAATGATTTTATTATTGTTGTAAAATAATTTACGAGTACTGTGTACTTTAAAGGACTGACTTATAATACTTAATTTCTGTACTGTTAAAACATTACGGAAACTCCGTCAATTTTAGCCTAAAATTTCTTAGCTAAATGAGAGTTAATTTATGGAGGTTTGGTCGTCTTTTTTAAGAAATTCAACTTCCTTTTTTTGCAAACGTTTCGCCTTTTTATTAAGACTTCTTCAGGGCTACAGTACAATGCAAGGAATATAGTTGGTAATAGTTATAATATTACAAAGATAAAAAAGGTTTCAAATGTAAATTTAGTACCTCAAGGATTAACTTTACTAAATTTACTTTAATTTGTTTTAAGGTACTAAATTTATATCTGAAAACTTTTTTATCTTTATAGTATTATAATTATTACCAACTGTATTCCTTGCATTGTTCTGTAGCCCTTAAGAAGCCTTTATAAAAAGGTGAAACGTTGGCAAAAAAAGGAAGCTGAATTTCTTAAAAAAGACAACCAAACCTCCATAAATTAACCCATATATTATTAAAGTGGTGAATAACCATTCAAAGAAACTAAATGAGAGTACATTTTTCCCATCGCATGCCAGAAAAAAACACTAACATTACACTGCATACAGTAATACAAGTGTTTCGCCTTCTCTGCGATGAATGCCTGTTATATCTAGAGCGCTAATATGTGGGAGAGTACTTAGAAATGCGGTGATGTTGTGTAATCTCGTATCGACCCAGCAAAAGGGTGCTCTCAGGCAGATGAAATACCTGTGTGCATCACCACCCCTCAAAGAAGGAAAGGGGCTCCCAGATAGAAGGCCATTGAGACCTTAATCCCATTTAACGTCCGAACCCCCTTCCTCCCATTCACCCGGCTGCTCTAATCCTTCTGATGATTTGAGTGATCCGATTCCAAAATTAGCTCAACGTGTCTCTAAATGATAGTCCCCTCCAAAATCCTTTGTGCATTAGGTTACTGTCAAATATTTATGTTGGCATTTCAATTTTGGGTGTCCTCGGTTTGATTAAGAGTAATTTGATATGATTACTGCCATCAGAGGCTATGTACTACAGATTTAGGAAGCCGATTTTATGTATGAGTTTTATTAATTTTCACTGAGGGAGGCAGGTAACTGCTGAGGACTGGTCAGGTGCATTCATCGAGGGTAAATCAGTAAAGGGTGTTGGTAGAATTTATAGGTTAAGCCGATATTCCATGGTCAAATATTTGTATACAAATTGGATGTAACTAAGTTTTACAGTGTGACAGGGTGGAATTATATCCGAATAGATTTTGGTGAAACATTTTGTACACAAATTTTGGTCCAAATAGATAGGACTTGCTCAAGATTTCTAATCCAAATACATGAAACCAACCATTCACTGGCTTCCAAAAAAAGTGAGCATCGTATTCCGCTTTTTGGTGAGTGATTTGATTGGAGCTCTTTGGATAGGAGTGTTACGATCACGGAACATATGGAACTGAGGTATGTATATATTTATGAAGCCCTGATGCAGTTATTGTACTTATTGAGAGCATAGAACAGATGGATTTTGTACATGGTACCTTATGCATGATTTGTTTATATAAACCAAATTCACTTTATGCACGACTTCTTCAGTAAAATTGCTACTGTCTATTACTACTGTTCGTATTTGGTTGTGGTAGCCATTTCCATTGTATACTATTTCCTCGTATTTCATTGGTTCATCTGTTTTGGACCAAAACGCTGCGCTGTGACACACCACGTTCTATTTCATCCAAAAAATTGGATGGAACGGTTTGGACCAAAATATTTGAAGAAAATTTGACCGTAGTTTACCGGATACAGGGAGGAAGGGTGGAGGAAAACGCGGGACTAGCTAAAAACGCCATGGGGCCATGAGTTTGGCGGCGTATCCGACGGACGGGGCACTAAACTTGAAATGCTGTTCACACAACACTCAAATAGAGTCCTCGATTCAAATATCATTTTGGATAACAGATTCATTGGTAACAATCAATAGGTCAGAATGGAGGGCTGCAGTAAACCAATCCTAGGATTGAAATACTGATGATGATATCTGATAATTTAGGGATTCATTCGTAGGCTTTCGGAGGGAAAGGCAGCACATTAGCCACCATAGAAACTCCGCCTCAATACTACACATCTACTCCAATTTATTTTTGTATGGATAATCATTGAAATGCAGGTAATCTAAGGCAGTACAAGATTCTACTAACTTGAAATATTACGAAGAGGAAAGATTACAGGGAAATATTTTGTCAGAAAGACGTGTCTCACTGGACTCCAACATGCGCAAGTAAGGGGAATACCTTGGTTTTAAAGAAGTTTAGGGAACACATCAGTTGGACTGAATGACGACTTTGAGATTGGTGGGGACGACCGTCAAAAAATGTTTTTGCGTCATTGAGGATTGGCTTATGGAAAAAGGCAAGAAGTAAAGGGAATGGAGAAATGGTGGATAGGATGCCGGCGTCAACAATAGCATTGCTTGAAGAAATATGTCTTTAGATCCATTGTTTTACGTCCCATCTGGCGGACGGAGTGCTGAACTTGAATTACTCTCCACTCAGTACTCGATCAGGGACCGGTAAACCACTGAGAAAACTTCCACAACCGGGGTTCGAACCTGAGCTCTCGGGATGGGAAGTCAGTACTCAAGCGACCGCACAAATCCGATTCCCTAAAATATTTTTACTGCTGCTATTGCGACGTTTGAAAACTTTTGGGAAAATTGGTAATTCAACCATGCCCTTTTGGTTGCCCTGCCACTTTTCAGACCTTTATGCTCCTAGAATACCTGACTCCAAAGGCTGCGAACAATATTTACTAAACCATCGCCTTCGAAAGCATAGCAGACAGGCAAGGTGGAGTTCATCCCGACCGAGATGTATCTGAATGATAGCGGAAACGAAGACTCGATTCCACGTAATATAGGTCGAATGGCATCTCGTGAAACGGAATCATATCCATTTTCACATAAGGTGGAAAGTTTTTCCGTCATGTATTCGAAGGATACTGCAAATGGCGACGAGGTACGAAATTTGGCAACAAGGCCTCTCTCCGGAAACGGGGAGAAGCAATAACCGAGACGGGTACGAGGTGGCGCTCCAGTCAGACAGGAGAAGTAAGCACGAGATTTTCCTCACTTCGCTGAAGGGTAGTGGGACGCCGGCAGATAGGTCGCAGGTTCGTATCCCTCCTCGAGCATGATTGTTGTGCTTGTCTTCGGACTATGATTTATAAGGTTAGGCGGTGCGATATAGCCTTAGCAGTTGGGGTAAAATAAAACCTAATATCATTTAGTTTTACTCCTCCCTGTTTCCATTACTAAGAGTTGGCAACCAAATGGGATAGACTTGACGAGTGGAGTGATGGGTCGGGTTGGTGTAGTGGTTAGAGGCGCCTTCTCAACCCGAGGGCAAGGGTTCGAATCCTGGCAGTGGAAGATATTTTTCATTGTTAAACCGGCCCTATTTGAGTGATCTGTGGAGAGCATTTGAGTCTCAGTACTCCGTCTGTCGGATGGGACGAAAAGCAGTGTTTCCCTTGGCGACTTTCGTTAAGAGTAGGCGGGTTTCTCTCCACTCTTCCTCCTCACCCTTCCTTTTTCCTTTCGTATAGCTTTCCTCCCGGTCTGAAGCGTCTATGAGTGCGGATGGAGACTTGAAGACAGGAATGAGGGTGAGGCACGAGCTACAGACTCGATGACCCTTGTTCGAAAAAGGTAGAGGCTTACTCTACTGTCGACCATTTTAGGGTTGACTGCTGCGTGGCGAACTTTATTTCTCAACGTTTCGTTCCTCATGCTGGGAACGTCGTCAGGAGACTGAAGAAGTTCTGACGTTCCTTACGACGTCCCCAGCGTTGAGATATAAACTTCACCACGCAGCAGTGAACCCGAAAATGGTCGATAGTAGTGCATGTAATCGCTGCGAAAATCTTAAAACAAAAAAAGGAAGAGGCTTTCTGTAACGCCATAAATGTATCCATCCTGATTGTTCTCTAGATAATATCTCTCGGGGTTATGACGCGGTTCCGGGCTACTTCCTCCTAGCTTTTGAGTAAAATTACGCTCCCCTCTGGGCTTAGTATTTGGTGAAATATACCTCTACCGATCACCCCAACCGACGATTGCTCTCGACTTCTCCCCGTTTTGAGGCGGTGCAACGAATGGGGCACACACGAGCGAGTCCTGAGGAAACCTTGACATTGCATGCGATGTCGGGTGGCCACGTTTACCGAACGCAGGCCTTGGGGGTTGTGTTTGAAACCTTCGGGATTATCTCTAATAGGTAACCAAGGAGTCACGTGATACAAACACGAATGGTTTCAAAATTTACTGTGTCCGAATCGTTCTTTGCAGCATCATTAATTGTTTTCACTTGAGTTTTTCTCATATATTCCAACTAAAGAGCCCCCAGTTGAGATATAGCACAAGTGTAAACAAAGAATGAGGTTGCAATCAGCGGTTTTAACACACCAAATTTGCGAACCATTCGTGTTTATACCACGTGACTCCTTGGTTACCTATTCGAGATAATCTCGACGGTTTCAAACACAGCCCCCATGGCAGCATTTGCTTGATTTTGGCTCCAACCTCATTCGCTCTGAAAAGACATATGGGTCTGTCTGTTGGGGGTGTTTGAACGAAGAGAATCTCAGGTACTAGGGTGAAGGTGAAATTTAGTGCTCAACTGGGCGAGGAGATGGACTGTTCTTCGAGAGAACGCGAAGTGAGTTAGCGCAAGCGGTGAGACTGAACTCAAGAGAAGGTCGATCTTACGGGCAGTGAGTAAATATGATCGGCCCTCGATCCTTCGATAACGTGGTTTGCGTAAGTAGTAAGACGAGAATACTGTGCGTGACATCCTATTCACTTGTCGACCGCCCGAAGATGATCTTTTTAACCCTTGAGATCATTTTTATAATTTCACATATTATTCTCATTACCTTACGAAGGCTCTACGAAAGGGAGACTGTTGGGCCAAAGTTAACTTTACTTAGCGAAATCGGAATTTTTTTTCTCCAATTCTATACCGCACTCAGAGGCGCCTCGGACTGGAAGGATATTCAGAAGGATGGGAATAGAAGGGTAAGGGGGAGGTTAGAAAGAAACCCGACATCGTTACCAGTCTGCTTTCAGCGATAGGTGCACAGGGGACCGCAACTTTATGTCCTATCCAACGGACGGAGTACTGAACTTTATACGCTCTTCGCTGGGCATCTGAGTGGGAATTCAACTGAACTTTCTTCCTTTTTTTGTATCTGTTTCCTGAAGGATGGTATTCAGTTCTGTCGAAAACCACACCTCCCTTCCGAAATTTTATGCTTACGTATGAAACAGTTGCGTATTTTTTCTCTCGTAGAGAGACCAAATTTCGAGCCCGACTGGCATGGCTTACCCATTCAGAAAATTATAACGACCAAAGGGCGACCCTTTCTGCATTTTACTGCGCGAAATTTGGAAATTTCTGCTCACCGCCAAGGCTACCGGCAAGGGACTTGTCAGTTGGATCACGGAGTCAGTTGGATCAGCGGAGCAAGTGGCGGAGTCGACGGTGCTCCCATCTGACGGAATAATCACCAACTTCCCTGTTTTATTCGACGCTTCATCATGTCAAGGTATGTACGGCATCACGGTAACTCGTCATACGTCATTGTTAACTTTATGCCCCTTTTACAATACTAGCTTTTTACGTTGGTTACGCTTACCATGGTTGGAAATTGGTCGTGCGAACGCAAGTTGGCGCTAACCCTGGTAAGCTTTTCTACCACGGGTGAATTCCATGCTTGGCACTAATTATAATTGGTATTTTAAGTGAATGTGTAGGCAAGTAATAGTAAAAAGAAGGTTTGTTTAGAAAATGGAAGTGGAAATGTACGTAGAGTGTTTGAAGACGAAGAGAGGGGATGGCACTTTATGGATCGGAAATGATTCTTATTGAAAACGATATTTATTTTATCACAATTTAATAGGTATATTTAGTAATTGTGTGACCACGTTCTACTGATTCAGTTGTTCATTAATGGCATTAAGAGTTTGCTTTACCCCTGAATCCTGGGTATGTACGTCTTATGCTTTTATTGTGTTTATCTTGCCGTGCATATAGGGAAATTAAGTGACTAAGAAGTTGAAACATAGGAATGAAATTCCACTCGTGTTATTTTTCACGTATTCGCACCTTAGGACGGCGCGGCGTTTAGAAGTGTTTTCAGCCTTTAAATAGGTCCATTTACAAACAGCAGAGTATGGTAACCCCTGGGGTACTGGATTTAAAACTGCTGAATTGTGATAAGAACATGAAATTCATTATGTGTACTTGTATATTCTATTAGGAGTAGCATGAACTTGTCTACGAAATGGGCTAATATGAGCGATTACTTAAAGAGAGGTGAACAACTAGTCATTTCATAGCATGGCATTCTATGATTGACTACATTTTTTGGTTATTGATTCACATAAGCTAAACGAAAAACGAATAGGCGAGGAAACGCCAATAATTATAATTGTAGATATTGGTTGAAATATGCGAGGAAAGAAAGGTAAAGGTTGACTTGCTTAAATATGAGGAAATTAAAGTCACGGAGGGTGTTCATCGTTGAACAAACTTTGTATGCTTTTTAACGTATTACTTAGAAGTGATTCGAAACAAATGGCCATTACTTCAATTTTATATTTATAAAATTAATATTCAGCGAAGCGAAGTAACTAACACAGAATCCATTGAATAACTTGTAGATAAGATTGACCCAGTGTTAATCATGAGGAAACCATTTAAGAAGAATATAGTTGATTGGGAGTTATCAAAAGGAGTCTAGGAAACTGTATTACTAACTTTCGATAAAATAGCTGCATTTAATTTACACGTAAGTTAAAATACGCAGCCAGTTTTTTGAAGTCCTTACGAGACAAAGTCCTTTCGCTACCCTGCTCTCCATTGATATCTTGATTTAATTTTACTCTCCGTCACATGACACAAGTGACTTCACGAGGGTTCTGGGTAGGCCGTGTAAACGCGAGTTAGTTTTAGCCGCCATATTAACCATGATTCTAGTAATGCAAACAGGGCATTAACAGTTCACTTTCATACTTTTCGTAGTTATGGGAATATTCAGTCGTTTTCATTGACGGTCGGTGTGCATATCATACTTTATAAGCGAATTATATTTATACAAAGAGGTAATATAAACATTTATGCGAAACTTTTAATCTATGACAATGTTATAATTGGGCAATCCAGAGTCTTATACTCTTCCGCAGCTTCACGTTTAATTATGCACTACACTGCCTTATAATCGAAACGTGTATTCAATCATTTCTCTAGATCCATTACACCAAATGGAGTATGGGAATGCATCAGCTGTTAGCGTAGGTACTTAACCATTCTAAGTACTTAACCCTTTAGTTGTTGTACTGAACGATTCACGCAGCCCGCTTCGTCTCGTGTTTACTCCGTGGATCATGTAGTTGCCTACCGAGCCGCCGAGTCCCTACATCGCGAGAGTTCTGACACCTATCGGCCACTTTTGAAACTCTGTCTCGACGCTCAAAGCCAATGTATTTTGCGCGCACTTCGAACACCTAGAATGTATCGCGTTCGTTTTATAGCGACAGAATGGATTTCCTCTGATCCAAGGACTGATAATACGATATGAAAAATTGAGTAAGGTAAATTTTTTTAATGTATTAGGTTACTTTCTGTGCAGATAAGTGAATGAATATTTGTAATAATAATTGTAAGACTTAGTTATTCAGGGGAGGCGACCGACAGCTGATGTCATTCGCGCCATTTAGGATAGGTGGGTAATTGGGTAATGATAGGGGTTTTCAGGGAACGGAGTAGGGGTGGAGAGAAACACGGCGTCGGTATTGGACCTCAGGTATTGGAAGAAGGGAGGAAAGAAATCCGGCGTCGGCATTAGCCTACTCTTGACAGGCGTCAAGGGGACCTCGACTTAACGTCCCATCCGACGGACGGAGTACTGAACCTGAAATGACCTCCATTGGACACTCAAGTAGGGACCGATTTGCCACTGCCTAGAATCGAACCCGGGCCCTCGGGGTGGGAGGCCAGTACTCTAGCCACCACACCAACCCAATCCACTGCAGACTTAGGATAGCAGGAATCAGCATTGACAGTTGTGTAAGAATAAAAGGGCAATTTCCTGAGCACACAAATAATTACACAATATACCTACTGATTGGCTATTTGAAACTATTGGGCATTTTTGAATCAAACAACGAATGTTGCTATGTTAATTTCATGCGGCCGGAGTGGTTGGGGGCCATAACAATAATTTTATTCCTTTATTTTTTCTGTTGCGTGGATGTTATCACTTAAACGTAAAATGAGATGATTTCACAACTACGAAGTAGTGAAGGAATATATGTGTTTACATATAGCATCTTCATTTAGAACGTAGGAAGGATAGAGAGAAACCATCCTCTTTAAGAAAGGCGTCAAGGGTCCCCAGCTTTACGTCCACTTTTACGGACGGGGTACTTAACTTTAATAGTCCCTCAAAGTCACTTAAATATGTATTGGTACTACGCTGAAAAAGTCCTGCTGCTCCTGAGCTTCGGAACTCTGTGTGGGAGGCCATTACTTTTAATCCACAAATCCGATCGCCTCAGTTGTGGTGTAAGGCTTCGAATATGAGTTCCTCAACTGCAAACCGATACTGCAAACTGTGCATTCTTCTGAAGTTAAGTGAATTGATTAAATAAGATATTTTCATAACTATGTTTTTGCAGAGATTTTTTTTCTCATAAAGACGTATACGTGGAAATGGAAAGGGTGGTATGATGAACGGACCTGCACTGAGATGAGTGAAATGTATGGATTTCCAATTGCGTATCTTATTTTGTCCTTGCACTATGGTACAAAATGAAAAGATCCAGTACAACTTCAAGGATTGCGAACTAGCCGAGAAAAACTGTTATCCCGGTCAAGGTGTACTTTTAAATTTGTGGTCAATATTTTCTCTGTGGAAATGTTGCTTTTGTGCAAACCAGTACAATGGTAAATCAGGAGGCCGGCTTTCTCTCCATCCTTCCTCCTCATTACCATTCAGTTCCAGTCCTTCCTATTTCATTTCCCCCCTATCTAAGCGTCCATAAGTGCGGGTGCAGACTTAAAAGCACATGAGAAAAACAACTCACACTTAATGACGCAATTGGCCATTTTCTGGTGACTTTTCGGGCGGCACGTACGTTTAGTATTAAAGAACTTAATAATTTCCCAGACTCAGCTTTGTATGTCACTTGCTCTCTTAGTCAGGGCCGGCTTAAGACAAAATTTTTACCCGGGTGAAAGAGTATTCCGGCTTCCCCCTCTCACTTGTCAAACCCTGTTTTATTCCCCAGATAAATGTAGTAGTAAAAATTAGGTAGGTGAAAAAAGACTTAAATTGTATTGCTGTGGGGGTGTGCTTGAATCGATCGAGATTGATTCCGGTACGGAATAATCCCGAACACAATGTTAGAACATACGAGAGAGTCCTTAGTTACGTACCGGAATCAATCCCAAGCCATTCAAGCACACCCCCCCTGGACATGAGATAAGTTATCAATCCCCTGATAAAAAAGAGCTTTTTCAATTCCCACGGTGCCTCTTCCTTCGTGGTGCTCCAGACAGCCTCCCGGGTCGCCAGGACCTTAATCCGGGCGTTCTTAGTGCCACTAATCTTAGATTGATGCATGCCGTCGCTGGCCGGCGTCATTTCTCGACACTGTGGTCACTGTCAGAGGCAAGGTTCACGGTGCGAGGGTGTTTATTTGAACGGGAGGCTCCCTCGGATTCGCTCTCCAGGGATATTGGTTGACTCAGCTCAGCAATAAACTGCGTCCACTGCAGTTTCAAATAGGGTCGGCAACAGTGTCCTAGCCGTCATGCAGCGACCAACTGGTCATAAACACGCGTGCCCAAACACCCTTAGCTTTGAGTGAACGCGATCAGATCGCCCTGGGAAGCAATACCCAGACGTCACTGTACCGAAGGCGGAGCACTAATTAATACTCCAAGCGTCAATCTCCGACTCCTAGTGCAGTTGACCCTGCGCATTGAAACATGACCATCCAAATAAGCAGCCGGAGCAGAGGGAGGCTTCAGGCCTAATTTTCATTTGCAACGTCTCAGTATACAGATCTCCTGGAGGTGTAGGTACGTAGGGTAAATATAGAGCAGAAGAAACTTCTGGAAGTGTTGATGACTGCGTGAAGAACGTATCTCTCATCATCATCATTAGTCAACAATCCTAGGATTGGTTTGACACAGCTTTCCACTCAAATCTTCTATTGGGCAACCTTAACATGGTGACCTAATTCTTCTGTTTTACATCCCTCATTACCTGTTCCATGTACATCTCTACATCTACACGATACCCTGCAAGCCACCACGAGGGTGTGTGGCAGGTCTCATACGTGGCCTGCCTTTTCCAATCTTCCCGTTCTCATTTCCCACGACGATTGTCTTCATCAGGCCATCGTAACGTCTCTCTGAAAACCATTATACACTCAGATTACGGACTCCACCTTTACTTATTGTTAGATCTCATTATGCTTAGAACTGATTCTGGGAAAGCAACCAATAACTAAATTCATTTGCGTTATTTAGGGTTGGTAGGTACTTGAGTAGATGAAAGGGTCTTTTTAGGAAAGGCGAAAAGAAACATCATCAGCATTAGCTGGTTTATAGTTAAAGCGCCAAGGGGTCAACGGGTTAACGTCCTATCCAACGTACGGAGTACTCCACTCGTGCTCTCCATTCGGTAAATCAATAGGAGCCGGCTTATCTCTTCTACTCCGGAATTCGATCCGGGGCCATCTGACTTGTGACATGTGACGTACCTCTAACCGTGAATCATTTCCCAGAAAATGAAAAACCGTCAAAACATTAGCAGATCAGCAGATACCTCTGAATATATCAATCTTACTTTGGGCGACAATCCAACCGTAGTCTATAGGGCATTAAAATTTTTATCTTCTTCTACAAAGAATTATAACGAGCAGTTAAATTTTAGTGGATATTCAGATTCGTCCCAATTTTAAATAATTTTTTTAAATGTTATACTTTAATTTTTACCTCCTTTAAAATGAGTCGTAGGCACTTTTTAAAACACTTAATAGTCCCAACTAGATAGGAAAAGATCACTGCAACTATAGCAAATCAAGCACATATGAATACTTTGGACAGGTGCTAATAACATAAATGCTGACGCTCCTCCAAACAAAGCGGAAGTAACTATTTAGCTACTCTTTATTTTTCCTATAACACTTTCAAGGTACCCTATAACTATTGAATTTGGTCATTACTTTATCCGTAATTTCATACCATCTCTGCATTGTCAAGGGAAAGGCATTCCTATTAATTTTCATTCTAGCTTCTCTACAGAAAAGGTAATTCATTCAACTAGAACAATTAACCTCACTATACTTGGTTATTGGGTATTTAGGGGAGGCGACCGACAGCTGAGGTAATTTGCACTATATAGGATAGGTGGATAATTGGGTAATGGTAGGAGTTTTCTGGGAACGGAGGAAGGGTGGAGAGAAACCCGGCGTCGGCATTAGCCTACTCTTAACGAAAGGCGCCAAGGGGACCACGGCTTAACGTCCCATCCGACGGACGGAGTACTGAACTTGAAATACCCTCCACTAGGCACTCAAGTGGGGACCGGTTTTCCACTGAAAAATCCACCACTGCTGGGAATCGAACCCGGGCTTCTGGATGGGAGGCCATTACTCTAGCCACCATGCCAACCCGATCCCCTCACTATATTTTTTAGCGCTACCACAACTTTAACCTTCAATGACTCATTGTCAGTACATGCTAGGAAATTACGATGTGGTTGATGCATTAGTATTCCCCTCACCTTGATAGCTTGATGCATTCGTTGAGGATTATCGTCTGGAATGTTGGAAAGGAATGCTGATCAACGCTCATTGCATTCTGAAACCGTCGCCGATTCACCCGGAGGTGTTGCAGAGAAATGCGATGGTAGTGAGTCACGGAATTGAATATGCATTAAACACTGGAAGCACTTTCGTTTCATCCGCGCGTCCCATTAACCTGTCACAAAAGCCATTCTATTCCTTTTGATCTGTTTTCGCGGGGGATTTGGTAGCTGGGACACGGTCCCGTCAGCGGCTTTGATGCAGTGGATAGGACGCCGCACGGAACACGATTATGAAGTAGGCAGTACTACCACCCAAACATTCTTCCTACCTGCGTTCGATATCGATCCATCTCTAGAATGTAGAAAGAGTGAGCTTCTGTCTTTCGTGGATACGTGTCCGCTTTTAGCGATTTGATCCCAACTAATTGAAGCTCATTGCTCCAATTACAAAAAGTTTTGAAATTACGACTCCATCGTCCTTATATAACCATGGTATTTTAATTTATTTGAATACGCATTTATTAATTAGTACATCAGCATGATTTTAATGATATTTTTAACACTCTTATTCACGCTGAAAGAATAATTAGCTAATGTTCATGTGAATTAAATATTTTCGGAGGCAATTAATTTAACTAATCTACAATGAATAGTATTATTCGCCTGCCTGACATTGACATTGTCTTTAACTAAGAGAATATTCAATATGTAACTAGTAATATTTTTTCATGATGCATTAATTATAAATTTAATTTTCCCTCCTTTCATATGTTTTCAAGTGAGAAAATAGATAAATATAAGTATTTTGATTGAGACTAACATACTATGGGAATATTGATCAATAACAAAAAAAGGCTATTTGAAGTGGAATGGAATTAAAGTAGCCGCTTAAAAATGTATTTGGAAAATGTATGAGACCTTAAATTATTATGATATATATTTGTAATGCTATTACCTATTCATGCGTCGTAATACGCATACTTAATTTTTATTAATTAGCGGCCTAGTGATCTACGGACGTAATTTTATAATTTGAAAATATTATGAATTTATGATAGCTACAAATTAGTCGGAATCCATGAATGAGTATGCTTTATTGCTCGTTTGCATTCAGATGTACCGCCGATAGAGCATGAAAATTGCTATAAAGCAAAACTTTTTGAGGGAAACTTATCGTTTCAAGTGATCGACTAACTGCGATAAAGCATCAGTCATGAAAGTACAAGCCGGGCTATTCTCTAACATATAAGTTGGCAGTGCCGTTTACATGAGGTCGCGGTCTAGTGGTCTTATATCGTTATGGATATAAGAATGATGGGAAAATAAAAATGGCGCCGAAGGTAAGAAAAGAGGATATATTTGTAAAATTGCTGGATTAAATCGAGTCTCAGTGAAACTGTTTCTCTTTATCTCTGCCAAATTCATCGATGATTTAATATCCCCAATGAGGTAGAAGTAACCAACGCAAAGGATGGTATAAAAATTGCAGCAAAGATTTTCTACTTACACTTTTTGAAACCACTCTTCCATGATAAATATCTTTCGCCTCACATGCTTCACTGATCTCGTTAGAGAGGGGTATATTGGTCAACAGTATGTTATTCCCCGATATATTTGAGTTGCTCATTAGTTACAGGATAAAAAGTAGGGTTTTTTATTGGCTTCTGTGACCTGTCACGTTAGGGATGACGTAAATTGGTCATTAAAGACATTAAACTTCAAATCTTAAGTAACATACCTATGTGAAAAGAGGAAAGGCTGTTAGAATTGAAATGCACATCTCTCCTCTGTGTTGCATGCAATTATATCCTAATGCCAAGAAATTTCCATTCTTAATGTAACTTCCTGCTTCATCTGACACACTTAAAGATGTTCATCTTCTCTCTCCATCCCATTTCTCCCACTTACATTCATTTTATTATAGTTTTTATGAATCTCCATAATGTATTTCCTAATATTCAATTGCGTTTTTTGTTCAACCTGTTCAACCTATTTGAAGTTCTCCTCTATATATTTTACCTTCCCGTCTTTCTTTCTTGATACTTCGGTTTTTCCTCCAATGCTTAGCCATTCTCTTAATTTAAGGCTGACATGGCAATGCTGTACATTAAAAGAGAACACGTACGAAACAATAATACATCTTCCTCCATCCCATTCCAGGAACAAAGTCATTTTATTCTACCCACGAGATAAAAAAACATGAATCGCTAATTCAATCAATATCAATAAAAATTAATGTAATTTTCATTACATTTTAGTGTGATTAAAATGTATCTATTAATTACGTGGGGAAATTCCCATGGTAATTAACTCCTTTATTAAAATTTTTAGCTGGAAGCTTTAAAGATCAATGTTTTAAAGGTGAATTTCCGTGATAAGGGAGAGACAAATCAAGTTTATTTTGAGGTCACTTAGAGGTGAAAGAGTCCTGAGATTTCCGTGACACGATTATATTCTAGGAGGATTCAATTTTATTCTCATTTCACAGTTTTTTATTCAAATAGGAGGAAAGAGTTTGTATTTGCTCTTCAAACAAACGCTAGTGCTCTTTCCCTGTGAATACAGCAAGGTATTTCTCATAGGTGAGATGATATAATGTGAATTATAATATTTACAAGACTTAAATTGGGGAAGGAGTGAACTATATTGTAATTGTTGGAGTAGTGCTCTTTAAGTTTAACTCCAAAAGAGTAGAAAGAGTATCCTAGTGTTTTTAACTAAATAAAAACGTTGTTACCTCAGTTTACGGTTTTTGATATTTGAATCTTTATAATTTGAGGAATTACTGTGCAATCAAGATGAGTATTCGTTCATTGTAGCCGTCCGAATCCAATTCTCTGTTTCAAAGGAGTAATTAGAAGTCATATATCAAAATTTAATGAGTTATAATTCCCAATGGGCATGCAAGGATGTAGTTGACATGAGTTAGTGATTAAATTTTGTATTATTCCGGTTTTCTCCGCGTTGATGCTGATGTATTAATAACTGTTTCAACGGAATATCATCTTTTTCAGAATGCAAAATTTAGCGTATTATCAGTGCGGAAACTTTTGATAGAATTGAGTAATTACTAAAAACAATCTATTACAAACTTACTACAGATAATTCTACCCACATTTCATCAACCTATCCAGTTATTATGTTTCTTATTATAGTACCTTACTGTTCTTGGGAAGAAATTAATTTTAAATCTATCCGTTCATAATAGAATAGCGCTAATATTTTTCTCGTGAGTGAACTGAACAAATTTTTTGTAGAAAATCAATGGGTATATTTCTAACGTCAACTGCAAAGAGGCCAATTTTGATCATCACCATTGGTCAAAAATCCTAGGATTGGTTTGACGCAGCTTTCCACTCGGTTCTTCTATCGGCCAACCTTTTATTGTGATGTAATTCTTCTCTTTTACATCCCTCACTACCTGTTCCATGTATCTCATACGAGGCCTGCCTTTTCATTTCTTCCCGTTCATTTTTCCCTCGACGATAGTCTTCAGCAGGCCATCGTGTCTCAAGATATGGCTGATTAAGTTGTCCCTTCTTCTTTTTAGAGTTTTCAGCAGACTTCTCTTTTCTCCCACTCTTCTTAGGACTTCCTCGTTACTTACTCGGTCGATCGCTTTAATCTTCAGCATTCTTCTGTAGCATCACATTTCGAATGCTTCTACCCTTTTCTTCACCGCTGCTGTCATCGTCCATGCCTCATTGCCGTAAAGAAACATGCTCCAGATGTATGTTCTGATGAACTGTTTCCTTACTTCTACGCTTGTATTTCCAGCTGTAAGTAGATTCTTCTTTTGATAGAATGCCCTCTTTGCCTGGACTGTTCTACTGACTATTTCTTTCTTGCTTCGTCCATCGTTGTTTACTCTGCTTCCCAGGTAACAGAACTCTTTCACTTCTTCCAGTTTCTGTTTTCCTAGTATAACGTTGGTTTTGGACTCTTCTCTCTTGCTGCACACCAATATCCTAGTTTTCTTCTTATTGATCTTCAGCTGATATCTGGCCATTGTCCTTTCCATGGTTGTTAGCATCTTATTCAGCTCCTTCTCTGCCTCTGCTATGAGAGCTATGTCATCAGCGAATCGTAGCATGCTGATTGTTTCTCCGTGGATGTTCCCTCCAGAACACTTCTCCTTGACTTCATTTATGGCTCTCTCGATGTAAACATTAAATATTACGGGGGACAGTGCACAGCCTCGTCTCACTTTTTTCATTATTCTTGCCTCTTCACAGCTGGGTCCAGATTTGATCATAGCCACTTGGTTTTTGTACAGACTGTGTATAATTCTTGGGTCATTGTAGAACACTCCAATTCCCTTCACAATTCCAAGCATTGAATCCCAATTCACGTTGTCAAAAGCCTTCTCTAAATCCACAAATGCAATGAACGTTGGCTTGTTCTTCTCCATTCTCTTCTCTATGAGCAGTCTTAGGGCCAATATTGCTTTCCTTGTACCCTTACTTTTCCTAAATCCGAATTGATCCTCATCCAGGAGCTCCTCTGCTTTTTGTTCTATTCTTCTGTTGATGATCCTGGTCAGTATCTTCGATGCATGTGTCGTCAGGCTTATAGTCCTAAAATTTTCGCATTTCTCCGCTCTCTTCTTCTTGGGAATAGGAATGATGTTGTTTTTCTCGAAGCCCCTTGGAATTTCTCCTATTTAGAGCATGTCGCAGATGGTTTTGTGAAGATGACTTAATGTCTTCTTTCCTGCATTTTTGATTAGTTCTGCAGGAATATCATCAATACCATTAGCCTTATTCATCCGAAGGTCCCTTACTGCAGCGTCGAATTCCGATCTTAATATTGAAGCCCCCATATCATCCTTTTCCACTTCACTTTCCTCTTCAATAGCTTTTGTGTTGTGATTTTTTCCGTTGTATAACTCTTCCAGATATTCTTTCCGTTGTATTACTCCTGCAGATATTCTTTCCATCTCATTATTATTTCCTCGTTTTCAATCAAAATTTCTCATTCCAGTCCCTTATGGCATTGTATCTTGCGTTCCGTTATTTGAAGTGGTCCTCAATATCCTGTAGGCAGCTTCCATCTTTCCAATAGCAAGGTTGCTTTGTACATCTTCACATAGATTCATCCACATATCTCTAACTTTCCTTACTTTGCGACTTATTTCGTTCCTTTACTTTTTTTGCAAGGCTGCCCTTCTCCAGTTTTCACATTCTTGTAATTTCTTCTTTCTTCAATGAAGTCTAAGACATCCTTCGTGACCCATGTCTTATTGGCAACCTTTCTTCTTCCAAGAATTTCTTTTGCGGCTTCATGTAGTCCACATTTAATGTTTTCCCAACGCTCTTCTACTGATTTCTCAGTCAGGTTCTCTCCTATGTTATGTCTCACTGCTTTTTTAAATGCCAGCTGATGTTCAGCACCCTTTATTTTTTCTACTTGCTATATATTCTTCTTTCATTTCCTCAATTTCTTGAATTTTAGTTGGTATTTCATCATCTTTAAATAATGGTCACTGTCAATGTCTGCCCCAAGGTAGCTTTTGCAGTCCTTCACTTGGTTTCTAAATCTAAATATCTGCCAATTTTGATACAATCCAAAAATATTCATTCTAGATTTTAAACCTAATTTGACAGTAATTCACATGCGAGTTCTCCTATGTAACACGTACACATATTTTCTTGGATTAGAAATACGCTTAAAACGGAGTCATTACTGATATACCTTCATTCGATTCGATTCGAGGAGTGAAAGTTTTTATATGCTTTCACTGCAAATGTAATGATGGCGGGGTAACCCAACTGTTATAACATTGTGACGCCAACAAGCCGAAGACTTGTTCATTGTTTACACTTGTGTTTTATCTCATTTGTGGGGTCTATAGTCGAGAAGGATGAGAATTACTCAAGTGAAAACAATTAATGATTCCTTGCTACCTTTTGCTGATAGTAGACTTATGCTAACCGCCGAGTTTTTCTCATTCCTTAAACCTACCAAATACTCATGCATTACCAAATACCCAGGCATCTTAAATGGCGTAAGTTACCTAAACGGTCGGTTATCCCACTCATATAGAAATTTCATTAGTTTTTTTGTTGGTTATCTATTCGTGAAAACAGTACAAATGTCATGATTGGTAAACGAATTTAGTACGGAGTAATTATTGGGTGTATTTTATTTCAGCCTGGGTATATTTGAAATGGCTAACCAAACGATGAAGAATTAAGTTATTTGCGGGCTTATCTTGCATTTCCGAAAGTATTCACTAGAAAATATGCGTATGGTTGTTAAAACGCTGCGGGTTGATGTAGGAGTAGAGATCAACGTGAGGGTACCATAGAATAGAAATGCATGAGCCCGGAATAAGCTCGGTGGTATTCAGGCTGGCCTCCATCCGCAGTGTTTTTAAATTCAAATGTTCTGCGTGCCAAATTTTGCCTCCTCAGATGAATGAAACGAGGGAACGATGAGATGAGATAGGGGGGAGTGTAACGAGCATTCCGAATTTCATAAAATAAGAAGAATTAAAATACACACAGGCGTTTGTATTTTTTTCTTTTTTTTATTTTCTCCGCCTGCTCTTCCGGTTAGTAGCGGGAGGATGGATGCGCTTGCTTGCAGTTTCTTTATATTTCTCGGGGAAAAACTGGGTTTCTGGGTCAAGATACTTTTTCCGAAAAAAATTACAAACAAAGCATCGCCGCCTTTAGACCGTCACGCCTCGACATCTTCACTTTTTTTTCCTTTTTTTTCCGGGGATATTAATAAAAAAGTGAATTCTCTCACTCACTCGCCTTCCCCTCTTTACGACGAGAGAGGGTCAGAGCCCCTGGTCCGCGACACTTGCACGGCTTTTATGAAGAAGTTGACGTGTGCGGCGGAGGACAGCGACCTCTCGAGAAAGAACAGGGTGGCGATTCTGTGAAGTCAAAAGTAATTCGGCTCATATGAAGAGCTGTGGCTCACCGAGGAGAACGATTCGCGACTCATCGTTCACCACCGGACACATGAAAGAATTAATCTTAATTAGCTAGAATCACATGCGTTCTCACACTGTATTCCACGCAAGGAAGATCAACACCTCGACTGTTACTATCGCAGCCACGACAGCCGACAGCAAATATGTGGTGACAGATTATGAACGAAATGATCCGACTCCGTGGCCGTGACCCGGGACAGGATGCGAGATGTTTTGATAGTATTTTCCAGTTTTTTTAAAAGAGGGTTACACTGTGTAAGGTGAAAATAAAGCAATGTTTTGCTTAAATAGAAGATTGATCTCATTCGTGAGGTTATAGTGTGAAAAATTCATAAATCAGGCTTGGGGTCAGTTCCATTCACTCTAACGCCTGCTGTATTTGGTTTTCGGCAAGGATACAGTACCACTAATGCTTTAGTTAAAATAACCGATGATATACGACGTTCAATGGACAAGAAAGAGGTAACAGTTCTAGTTTTATTAGACTTTAGTAAAGCATTTGATTCGTTAGACACAGATATACTTGCAGCTAAAATAAAATTGCATGGGCTTTTCTCCTTCTGCCATTAAATGGATTGTATCGTATCTTTCTGTTCGGAAACAGAAAGTTATTGCAAATAACGCGAAATCCTCATGGATTAGCGTCACTAGAGGAACTCCACAAGGTTCAATTCTCGGTCCGCTATTATTCTCGCTTTATATTAATGACTGTCCGTTAGCACTAAAAAAAATGCAAGCACCACCGTTACGCGGACGACCTACAAATTTATATGCATTCCACTGTCAATAACTTGAGCAGTAGCCTAAGATCTATCAACAGTGACCTAGCTTATTTACAGCAATTTTAATTGGATATCCAAGAATGTTAGCAAGTGTGCAAAAAGATCAACTGCAGTCTTACACATTGCCGATTCTGCAATTTCATTTTATGAGGAAGTAAGAAACTTAGGCTTTAACTTAGAAAATAGATCAAAATCTCTCTTAATAAAATCACCAAATCTGTCAATCAGTCATTTTATTCCCTGATTAGGCATGCCATTCCTGCATCTCTGAAAACAGTACTAGTGTCTACTCATATATTACCATTATTTGACTATGCTGATGTAACCTACCTTGACCTATCTCAGGAACTTTCTGTTAAGTTACAACGCTCCATGAATTCATGCATTAGATTTATATTTAACTTACAATTATTGGATCATATAACCAGTTACATTAATGATCTGTCCTGGCTGAAACTCAACTCTGATCACCGGATGCTCACACTTTCCCTCCTGTTTCAAATCTTCAACACAAAAACACCTTGATTGTCATGCGAATTCAGAAGTCTTCACACGGTGCACACGACAAAGACGCGAGGTAATCTCTATCTTGTCAAACCTCATCATCGCACTGTCATCTATAGCAAATCATTCACTGTTACTGCTTGCAGAGAGTGGAATTATCTTAACTCTTCGAATAGGAACACACCATCATTGCCTTCATTCGAGAGGAAACTACACAAAACACTTCTTACAATACAGCAATCCGAGTAGTACATACGACAGTCAGCAGTGAAAACTATCATGTATTTTGTGTACTTTTTGTCTAGTTTATTATTTTTTATATAAAGTTTTTGTATTTATTCTTTATTTTTCCATTTGAATTTGCATATTTTTATTAAAAAATAGTTTTATCAATTTCTGAATGAGTCATTACCTTTTCTCTCAGTAGGTGTTCGCAGGTTTTTCACACCCCCCTCCTTGTGTGGGCATTTTCCTGCAGTGGGTTTTTTCGTTGTTGGATATTTGCTCCAATCTTCACGTTTTTCCCACACTCTGTGACTCTTTTACACTGCATTTTTCTTTTCTTTTATTATAATTTAAATTGACATTTAAGTTGTAAATCGTATTTTTTTAATAGGTGCTGTATGTTATTAATCGCAATTATGAAATTTATTGTATTTTTTTTCATAACATGGATGCATATGTTTATATGTTAGATTGACGTTGAGTTAGGTGGAAGAGGGGACTTTACAGTCACAACCTCGCCCGAATAAAGGCACTTTATTATTATTATATTAGAAAATCTGGTATCAGAAGATATTTCCGCTAGGATTTGGTTGCACGTATCCAAATATCTTTCCCGGGATTCAAACCCGAGACTTCCTGTTAGCAGCCCACCCGCTGGGTTACTTTGCTCCCAAAATGATAGTACATGAAAATATATTATTTCCTTCTCTTGTTTGACATACTATACCACTGCATTGCGTTCGTAAGTTTCACTCTGTATCTTGTTAAAAGCGAGGCATAAGGAGTAGAAGAACATATAAATTGGATGGAGTGGTAACGAACAGGAGACGCGAGGAATAGAAGAGAATTATGTGAAAAATAGGTTAAACGGAAGTGTTTCATGTCCATTTCAGCCTACCTTAACCGGTAGAACACATGATAATAATGCATTGTAAGTTACAATTTGAATTATTGCCTCTTAAATTACTTACTGATCCGGATATAATAATTTTCATTCAAAGCATCGTATTATATCTATAATAAGTGCTCTCTAAAGAATTTTAGCCATCATAAAAAAGGACTAATTATTTAAAATATTAAAGTATCCTTCCCCATTCACTCGACCATATTTTGGTCGGTAGGGGTTGATCCTAGAGCTGGTGTGGAATCACGGATGCATCTTTCGCGTTATCGTAATCTGTATCAATAACGCTTACCCCTAAAGTAGCGCATGGTTAACAATAACCGTCTATAAAATTCGCTCCACTGATTGTGATAAGCGATTTGAAGTCCTGTGCGAAAAATGAAGAATGGAGATCACTTTCTCTCTGATATAAGTTATATCAAAAAATAACGATAATCCTAGCGCACGCCTTATGAAGATCCATGATCGAGGCCCTGGACTGGTGGTAACAATGGAAATGGTTATTACCTGTGAAAACCATGCAGGATGTGCAAATGTTTGGGGTCAGAAAGGCAGTCTCCACATGCTGTCTTTTCCTCCGTGAGGTGGCCGGGCAATGGGGGTATGATATGAGTGGAGTGGTTGGTGTAAAATTGAAAACACAATTGGAGAGAGCATCCGGAAATCGTACTCAATGGGGGCGTTTAGTCGGAACGGAAATAGCAATTTTTTGCACGAAATCGTTAGATGGAAACGAAGAAAGAATTTTAGTGAAAAAATTAATCTTCTAACCGCGACCATTCACTCATAAATCAAAAATTAAAATAAGCAAAAGGTGACGCCCACCGAAAAAGCTGCTTTGATAACATTGACGTAATTTTCCTCCCGTCCTTGACTGCTCTTATGGGAAGGGAGTGGAGGGGGATTCTGGGAAGGTCTGCTCGCACAGATCCTGTCGCAATCGCTCCCATTGGGAGAACCAGCTGTGTCCCTCCCTTTGCGATAAGGCAAAGTAGCTTCGCGGGCTCAGTTGTGATTGGACGAAGTCGATATACGTCAGAGGTTACACCACACCCACTTTTCCGAAAGGGTTAAAAACATGGGTTTTTCGCCACTTATAAGTCGAGAAATAATTGACGGATCAAAAAACGGAAAAAAACGCGTCTTTTTATTTTACAAACTCTATCATATTCGGCAATAAAAAATAGGTAAACGACCCTATTGTGTTTTTCTAAATTTACGAGTGGGCTGTCCAAATGAATCCTGGAAACTTCGCGACTCATTCCCGGCCTCCTGCAAGAGGAGGTTAGCAAGGGGTTTTTCGTGGTCGATAGAAGAGATGCAGGGCCTCCGCTTATATCCATGATGTTGAAGAAATCCTTACGTGGTAGCAGGAGCAGAATTTCAGTATTGCGGAGTAAATTATAGTCAATTCAAAGAAATCCCACGGAGGACGGCCCTAATACGGAACACAATATAGGGTAATGAGGGTAGTGAATGTGGGACAGCAGTTTTATAGAGTACCTACTCATCATCACAATCCATTAATATCAAAATTGTTTAGAAATAATTCTCCACTCGTTTACGATACCAACTAACTTCTTCATAATTACGAAATTTTTCTCCTTCATATCCTTCAACCCTTGCTCCATATATCTAATAAGAATCTTCTTTTTCTTTCTTTCCATTACTTGTACCCTTATCAATTATTTGCGGACCATCATGTCATAACTTAAGGCCAATTAAATTGTCCAGTTTTCTTTTTCGAGCTTTACTCAGCTTGAATCTCTTTCCTTTCACTATTCATAGGACTTCTTCGTTTCTGACTCGGTCTTTCCATTTTACCTTCATAATTCTTCTGTAACACCAAATTTCGAATGCTTCTAGCCTTGACTACTTTATTAGTTATTTTAAATACAACCTCGTATACCATAAAGAAGCATGGTCCAGATGTAAGTCTAGTGAAGTGTTTCTTTACTTTCAAACTTGTATCTCTGTAAATAAATTCTTCATTTGGCAGAATGACCTCTTTGGCTGGGCTAATCTCCTATTTTGCTCCAACTTTTTCTATCGCTGGTTATTACGCTTCTTAAGCATCGTCGCTCTCCAACAATTTCATTGACCAAGTTTTAGAGTGCTACTTATAAAATTAAAAGCGTACCAGACTAACTGATTTACGTGCCAACAGATTCAGATTCACGTGTTGACTTGTATAGGCAGAAAGAGAAATGGATATGAATACGATAATATTGAGGAAAAGCAAAGGATATTTAAGGCAAGAAATATGTATTACCTAACACACAAGATTGTATAATAAATTCGTGGAGAATAAGCAGTGCTATTTTCATTTTCATGCTAATATTCATTACTATTAGTTTGAAATTTTATTGGACTTCCTAGTGACTTCGATGAAAATTATCAGAATGGAATTTATTTCGTTATTTTCCTGTTAAAATCCACAAAGAATATCACCAAAATAATCATGTCAACACGAAGAGGTGAGCCATTAGAAACAATAAGTGGAGAGCTGCGCCAATCCATCCTGTGGATTTATGTTAAAATATGGTGATGAATAATTTAATTTATCAATACACTATTTTTTAGGACTTCATAAATTAATGTATGATAAATCACTAAATCACCGGCCCCACACTATGAGTCAATGTAGAATGGTCACCTAACTGCAGCATGCATTTTATCTGTTTTCGTCATGCGGTTGCATGTAAATTTCTCTCTACAAATAATTTGAGAGCATGCTCTTCATCATTGTTTATAAATACGCACGTAATCACTTGTTTGATTAAAATTATGTCTGCCTGCTAAGGAACATAACCAATCGTAATAATCCCTGCTAAGAACATATTTGAAAGGGAAATTACGTTTACGATGTGTTCAATGACGACTTTTTAAACAGTGGAGTGCGGGTACGTGCTTTGACGCGGGTAATTGCGTTAATTAATCGGTAATGTAGCTGCGTAGGGTTCTCCGAAACTCTTGTCCCAATTTTATTTTTAGCTCAACTAAACTAATTGGCTTTGTGGCTGTTGTTTTTGAGGCGATGCTGGCGAGTTGAAAACTGTTTAATGGGCCTTCGTCGCAGATAGTGACTTCCATATGCGGCACAACCCCTGGTCGGACGCGCAAGCAATTTTGATGCCAATCGCTGTCCCTCAGTGCTGACGAACGGCTGCAGTTACCCATTGGCTCGGAAGAGTTGAGCGACGGTAAAATTTCGAAGGGTGAGTTCATGGAAAAATCTCACGGAGAAGTTTATTTCTCCGTTTCTCCCACAAACGCGTGGGGCTAATGGCTACTTGCCGGCCGATCACGTGTCAATGTAACGAAGCAGGAAGAGTTTCGCTTTTATATCTTTTAAAGCTCCCTTCCCCGGTACGAGAAGACGAACATGAAGCTGTGATCACTTTTAAATGAAAGTCCAGTTCGACGTGGAGCGAAATAGTAGGGTCAGATTTAAAGTTTGCCATAGCGGTACGTATTCAATTTACCGTTCTAGTTATTATCATTATGGGAGGTGACTGGCAGCTGGTGTCACTTTAGCCATTAAGTACGGATATGCGAATTCATACAAGCGGGGCTTTTTTTGAAGTTGGTTATTCAGGGGAGGCGACCGACAGCTGAGGTCATTTGTGCCATTTAGGATAGGTGGGTAATTGGGTAATGGTAGGAGTTTTCAGGGAACGGAGGAAGGGTGGAGAGAAACCCGGCGTCGGCATTAGCCTACTCTTAACGAAAGGCGCCAAGGGGACCACGGCTTAACGTCCCATCCGACGGACGGAGTACTGAACTTGAAATGCCCTCCACAATGCACTCAAGTGGGGACCGGTTTTCCACTGAAAAATCCGCTACTGCCGGGAATCGAACCCGGGCCGGAATGTATGGAATCGAACGTTAAACCCAACCCGTGGGACCTTTCATCAAAGCCAACACTATGTTTCTCTTCACATTTGCTTCAAAAAAAGCGGGGATCGGGTTGGTGTGGTGGCTAGAGTACTGGCCTCCCATCCCGAGGGCCCGGCCATTCCATTCCGAATTCGGAATTCCGGCATTCCATACATTCCGCATTCGGAATATATGGAATATATTCTGAAAATATATTCGAAGCGATTCGAGACCATGAATTTTTTACGGATTCCAACATGGCGATTGAGTGTACATGTTACTTCGTAGTCCTGGCAACGAAAGATAAATAAACGCGTCAACAAAACGTATGCCTAATGCATTCAGGCAAGCTTCAAGATGGCTCCCTCCCAGCTAGGTTATAGTTAGGCAATTAAGTATAGAATTTGTACACGGTTTTAATTTTTAACAGCGTGTGTTAACATTTCATTGCAAATATTACACCGTCACCACGCTGCACAAAAATCTAATCAAGTAACAAATATTTAAGTGAAATTTTATTTCTTTTTCCCGAGAGTTCTGATTTTTCGCTCGCTTATTATTTACTTTCGACCGAGTAACTTCATGCATCAAAACAGGCGGTGGTTGCGTAAAAAGGTGGACATTTATGTATGACGGAAACAAAAAAATTGAATATTAAATGAATAATTATTTACAGCAACTTTCACTAATGTGATGCCTGATGTCAATTGAAATAAATTCCACATGAGTTATTTAATTTTTATCATATTGCGTGCTCTGATACTCATTTCGTCAGCAAAGATTTTTGCAGTATTGCGACCACAACTCCTTATGTCACTGAAAATTGACACAATGCTGTAGTGCGCTGTCATTGCTGCGCAACGAATAGTTAACTAAGTCGTTGTAAGCGACACCGAAATTTTCTCTGTGATGCTGATTAGTGTTTTGTGGCCTCAGATTTTCATCATCATTATCACCATCTTATCCTGCCTTAGTTGAACAAAATATTTTCTCTCTCAGGAGAACTATTTCTAAAGTGTGCCGAAGGATGAGACAAAAACCATGCAAGGAAAATACTTTTTTGCATTCATTTCCAATGAAAAACGTAAACACAATGGAATTCGACCTCGGGCTGAATTCATGGGTTTTGAAATCCACTCTTGTTTTACTTTTGGTGAAATTAATTAAAACTCAACCAAGAATGAAATTAGGGCATTGCGTTGGTATGGAGGCTGCTGGAGGTGCGGCCACCGATCCCTAGGTTACGGTCTAGATTCGCGGAAATCGAAGAATTTACTTTCGGTCCCTGCTTAACTTTGGTTTGGAGCACTTCAAGTTCAGTACTTCGTCCGTTAGATCGGACGTTAAACAGCGGAATCCTTGGTGTCCCATCGTTAAAAGAAGGCCAATGATGACGTCGAACTTAACTCCACACTTCGGGAGAGTTATCCTTCCTTTCTACCGACGGACCAAAACGACGGACCCTTATTTTGCTCATGGCATTAGCTGTCGGTCTTTTCCCCGAAAACCACAACAAAAATGGGAGAGAATACTTTGAGAACCCATATGATTGATTCAGAAGTCCGCTATTCAGTTGGTGGCGTACTTGGTGGTACAGCATATACATCTACACTTACATAATACCCTGAAAGCTACAATAAAGGTGCGTGTCTGGATGTAAAATCAAACCAGTTGCATAGCATGCTTAAAAAGAATTATTAGCTAAATTCTACTCTAAACTTAACAATTAAAAAATATTAAAATAGAAAAGCAAGTATACAAAAACATGCTATTAGTTGGCGTAGCTTAAAATCCTTATACCAAAATGCAATTACTTTGATACTACGTATAGGATTGATACGGAGAAACAGGCGTCGAATTTTGGAGTATGTTGGCATGGGTGGATATGGGAGGGTTTGGAAGAGGGGACGAGTCTTTGCACGAGGAACGGTGGTTATTAATGCGGAGGCTTAGTGGAATTGTGCTCTTGCCAATATTAAATGCGGGGAAGTTGTAGTAGATAAACTCTATTTTGCGTAGTTTGCGCCGGATGCTTTGAAATTGATGCTTTCCCACGTTTGGGCTGTTGAATGTCGTGATGGGATGAAGGATAGGACTTGTTTTGCATCTAGATTTGCTGCATCGGAGGTTACCATTGTCGGTTGTCGTGCTCGACATGGGTGGATTGGTTTTGAGGAGGTTGCCTTGGTTGGTGGTCGTCGGTAGCGTACACAAGGGAGCTTGGGTAATAAGTAAGCTGAGGAGCGATTGTTTGATTGGATGGGATAAAGTTTTTTCGCCAGGGTGTTGATTTGTTGTTTCCGGGGAAGAATGTGATGCAGTGAATGATTCCATCAGCGAACGACTCTTTTTTTCAGGACGAAAATTTTGCTGATTAGGCCAGCATGAGTTTTTTCAGGATAGATAATGGATAGTGTCTGTGGGATAGGTGGAGTCTATTTCGATATTTATTGAATTTTGTGCTTGTGTTGCGGTGTCTCCTGATGGAGAGTGAATATGGGATTGTGCGTTTGGTGTGTGAAGATTGACAGCTGTGATAATGTAAGGAAAGATGATTGTGTGATGTTTGATGTGGATGGATGTTTCAAAGATGCCGTTCGGTTTTAGGTGCATTTACATGAGAAAAAAGTAACCTGAGATGAATTAATGGAGGAAGTAAATAGGTTTCTGGAGAAGAGGTTCAAAGCATTGAGGAAACTCTTTTAAGAACCATCCCAGTGAGCCCAAATGATGAAAGTGTCTTCGATGAACCTCTCACAGAGCTCTGGTTGTAATTCTTTGGTGGCAAGACAATCTAGTTTCCCAATGAAGAGGTTAGCGCAGTAGGGGGCCATTCTGGTCCCATAACCGTTCCTTTAATTTGGAGGAAACATTGTTTTTTTGAAGGGGAAGGCGTTGCGTGTCACGATTATTTTGGAAAGTTTAATCAAAAAATCAAAAGAACGATTTTTTGCCGTTCTTTTGTGTAGAAAATTTGAAAGGGATCGTTGGCCCAATTCGTGGGAGATTGAGGTGTACAAGGAAGTAGCGTATGATTATTCCACTGGGAGTTAATTCTCTTCCTAACAGCTCTTAAAAATTTAATCTAGTGAAACTATATATTTGGCATTTTTCTGCCTGATTGCGCAATTCCACCACTGATTTGACGAATTTTAACGGTGATTTCCATCAATTCCCTTACTACTCTTAGATTTACTACGTGCATAAACCACTTCATCCGTGAGGAGCGGGAGTAGTAGGTAATTACGTATGTCCATGCCTACAGCAAATTAGCGACCTTGCTTCAGGATTGAGCTGCGATGCCAACTCCAGTACCTTCTAATCTCCTTGTGTCCCCTTCCCCATGCAGTGCGTGCCTAACGAATTGACCGATCTTGCTTCACCAATTAGCGGAAATTCTGACTCCAGTACTCGCTAACCTACGTCATAGGCTTATCCTCTCCATGAATTCTCATTAGAGTGAACTTAAACAATTCCTTCGGTCATCATTGTGGAGGTTTCTTAAAACCACAATATTTTGACTGAATATGAAACAGGTTGTGAAGAATGTAAAAGAGAATAATTACCTCACAATGAAAAGGTTGGCCGATAGAAGAATCGAGTGGAAAGGTGCGTCAAACCAATCCTAGCATTGTTGACCAATGATGATGATGGGTTCGATTACCATATTTTTTTATTGCCGAATCTGATAAAACTGAGTTTGTAAAATAAAAAGACCCGTATATTTCCGTTTTTTGATCCGTCAATTATTTCTCAAGTCCTAAGCGGCGAAAAACTGATGTTTTTAACCCTTTCGGAAAAGTTGGCGTGGTGCCACCTCTGACGTATATCGACTTCGTCCAATCACAACTGGGGAGAGGGGGGGGGGACACAGCTGGCTCTCCCAATAGGAGCGATTGCGACAGGATCTGTGCGAGCAGACCTTCCGAGAATCCCCCTCCACTCCCTCCCCTTCCTATAACAGCAGTCAAGGACGGGAGGAAAATGACGTCAGTTATCAGAGCAGCTTTTTCGGTGGGCGTCACCTTTTGCTTATTTTAATTTTGGATTTATGAGTGAATGGTTGTGGTTAGAAGATTAATTTTTTCACTAAAATTCTTTTTTCGTTTCCATCTAACAATTTCGTGCACAAAATTGCGATTTCAGTTCAGAGTAAACGCCGCCATTTAGGCAAATTTTATGGAAAATTGCATGATTTGATACAGGAAAATATATCATGATAAAAATTAGAATCTAAATGGTAGTTCTTCTCATGTGGTATATGAATCTTGTCCGCATGATAATAAATAATAGTTTAAAAATCGAAAATAAAATAACACTAGATGCTGAAAAATCGATTATACAATTAATTCTTTTAGGACAATGAAAAAGTGTGTAGAGTCAAACCCGGGACTCTCAGATGGATAAAAAGTAACTTACAAGGTGCGGGTTGACAAAATTTACTGATTTACCAAGTTTCGTGTTCATACAACGTACGTTTCTTCAAATAATCGAGAGTTGCACTTTCACGTGACGATTTTTGGCTTATCAATTTATATTATTTTGGTTTATCAATTCTATATTATAGAACAGATATATCGGGATTGGAACTTGGGCCATCTGGTTGGAAGGCCAGCCACCACACCAACTCGATCCCCTTTACAACTGGTGGAGTGGGAGTGATGGGAATGCGAGGGAATCAGTCGACTCTGACCTCTCCACCTTTGCCGAGGAAGGAGTGACGAACCCTTGTTGAGCACGCGGCCCCGTTGAGTGGAGACGCCTGTGCCTTGAGGGGCGTGTTGGGCGTCGGGGGGCGTAGGCGACGCCGACGGCGGACGGAGGGAGAGGGTGTGAGGAGGGTGGTTGGGAGGGGGTGGGGGGTGGTGCAGGGAGGAGGGTGAAGACACGTCGAGACCCTCCTCACTCAGTCGCGCGTGACGCGGAATACTTAACGAGCGACTACCTCCCGGTGATAATATCTTTCAGAAGGTTGTGTCGTTAAGTGAAAAACCATATTTTTTTCAACACCTTTGCGATAATTGGATGGAAATAAAGTAATCCTTTCGCTTACGTGGGCAAAATCCCACTTTCAATAACAAACCGCTCTAAAAATCACATGGAAGAAAATAATAAAAACTCGAATGAAAATAATGTCAAATAAAGCCTACAGGCGACTTCCGATATTCCCATATATTTCACACCTAGATCGCCCAAGAATAGTAAAAAACAGTATTTTTTGGGTGTGTGAAAATAATGGAAAGACGCCTAGCCTTTGAAATTAGGAAAGCAACCCTGTTCTAGGGAAATTGAAATAAAAACTTGACATCATCATCATCATCAAGGGTCAACAATCCTAGGATTGGTTTGACGCAGCCCTTCACTCGCTTCTTCTATCGGCCAACCTCTTCATATTAACGTAGTTCCTCTCTTTCACGTCCTTTACGACCTGTTCTATATATCTCATACGAGGCCTGCCTTTTCCATTCTTCCCGTTCACTTTTCCTTCGACGATTGTCTTCATCAGGCCATCGTGTCTTAAGATGTGGCCGATTAGGTTGTCCCGTCTTCTTTTTATAGTTTTCAGTAGACTTCTCTTTTCTCCCACTCTTCTTAGGACTTCTTCATTTGTCACTCGGTCGATCCATTTTATCTTCATCATTCTTCGATAGCACCATATTTTGAATGCTTCCACCCTTTTCTTCTCCGCTGCTGTCATCGTCTATGCCTCATTGCCGTAAAGAAACAGGCTCCAGATATACGTTTTGATGAATTGCTTCCTTACTTCTAAGCTTGTATTTCCAGCTGTAAGAAGAGTCTTCTTTTGATAGAATGCCCTCTTTACCTGGGCTATTCTACTCACTATTTCTTTCTTGCTTCGTCCATCGTTGGTTACTCGGCTTCCCAGGTAACAGAACTCTTTCGCCTCTTCCAGTTTCTGTTTTCCTCTTATAACGTTGGTTTTGGCCTCCTCACTCTTGCTACACACCAATATCTTAGTTTTCTTTTTATTGATCTTCAGATTATAGCTGGCCATTGTCCTTTTCATAAGTGTTAGCATCTTATTCAGCTTCTTCTCTGTCTCTGCTATGAATGCAGATGGAAAGAATATCTGAAAAAGCTTGACATGTATGTATTTGTGGATCGAAAACGACGGCACTTAATTCCAAAGATTCGAAGATTTCAAGAACTTCTTACCTCCCTTCCGAGCCACTTGCTTATCTTCCTCCCGCATTCTAGTCTTGAGTCCGGTCGACTTAATGCTCCGGGATACGAAGAAGGGAGGGCTGTATCAAGCGAAGGGGAAGACACCCAAGGCGAGAATCGCAGTGAAAGGATCCTGCGGTTATAAGCCTATCCATTGAGATATTTTATTCCAAGTATTTATTTCCCCTCGAAGACATTCCAGGGATGAGTTGAAGCGGGATTGACGGAAATTCTCATCTTTGGCGCTCGAAGAGTCGCTTTCCCTCAGCAATGAATGAGCCCCTTTACGATCGCGTGAATTCGCGAAGCTTCTTTTATGGCCCACTCTTCCATTACATCTTATTGGTATCATATTCAGGGGTTCCCCGTATCTTACGATTACATGAGTCGGAGCTTCGCTGTGAGCGCTAAGGACATTTCTCCTTGAGCATGAAGGGAATTTACGTAAATTAGGAATTTAGAAAACAAATCTCTACCAAGTATTTATTTGAAGGTAAAGCGAAAACTTTCGGTAAAGTACTTCTTTCAGTCCACTCATTTTCTCCTTAAGAATTGGATGAATGGCACTCATTCAGATAGTATTTGGCTTCTACGTACGCCTAAAACTCTTCTGGTTACATCAGGCCTAAACATAAATCTGAGACAAACGAACCATCAATGGCCGATGCAGATTTCGAACCCGCGACCTTCGGGTTACCAGGGGGGTTATTTTGTAATCTCACCTTTTTAATGACTCTTTGCGGGAAGGCGGGAGATCCGTTTCGCTCTCTTAATGATCGGTTCACGAACGGATCGTGAATTGTCGAAGCTTCTGTCGTTGAATAAACAAACGAGTGCCTGGCAACGGCGACCGCTTTCTTCAAAAATGGAGGAATACGGTGAAGGTGAGTGAAAAATTGTTTGTCCCTATCATTTTAATTATTCGGATGGCCTGTCAAGATAATTCATGTCCGATAATTTCCTTTATACCAATATTGGAATTTGCATTTGTTTCTCGCTACATTTTACGTTAATAGTGTATCATCATTTTTCATTTTCTCAATAGTGTTTCATTCATGAAATCATTTGTTGTTAATAAGCAATTCGTGATTTAAAAAAGTTTAAGTTCTTCACGTTGTGCAAATTCCAAAAATGCAATTTAAAATCGATTGTATCTTTCTCGTTCTTGCCTTTTTTCCAACTCAAGCTTCAAGTGGAAACGATGGTGGCTCCATGCCACGTTATTTATGTAGATGAGACGGGAACTAATGTCAGGAGGAGATAATGAAACGGATCAAGAGTCGAAAGATACGGATCAGAGCGGATGAATCGTCTGAAAGACCAGCACATGACCGGCAGTTCACCGCTTGAGATCCGTAGATGGTCACGCCGCCTGGGTGGCGGAGTTTAACTACGAAAAAGTGACATTGTATGACGTATTCTCACTAAAGTGAGATTACAAAATAACCCCCCAGGCCCCCGCGTTACTGGCCTAGGCACTCAGCTTGGGTTTTGCTGGAGGAAACGCTTCGGCGAAAGAGGCGTTTATTCATAGAAGACATATCGACAGGGCCGTGGATCAGGGACGCTAAGAGAAGACTGGTGGAAAGTCTTATACGGAACAAGGAACTGTATGTTAAGGAAACATGGGGTTTAAGGGAGGAGAAAAAGAGAAACACTATTAGCTTTTAAGATGTGGGTATATTTGGGTGGTAATTAAGTGTTTTTATCACAATAATCGTTGGAAAAAATAGCATTTCGCTGCTTATTCATGCGTTGGACGAGAGATAACGAAAGAAAAAATTGCTCTACGAACTAGACTCCATTGAGTATTGGGGGTTAAATCTCTACATGTTGTTTTGTTTTGAACACAAATTCACAGAAATGAAATAAATCTCCCAGAACACTTGAATAGAGATGATTTGAAATAAATACGTTGGGTATTGTCTACTTCGAGTGTCGGCAAGCTAGCATCGATAACAATTAAAAAACCAAATCGAGAGCCATAAATATATAAATCACATATGAGTACAATTTTAAGAGACATATTAACAACTAAGATTATTAAAGATATATTTATGAAATCAAGAAATATTCACTTAACATTACACCCGTTGGTTTCATTCAGTGTGGTTAGTAGGCTGAATCATTATGAGGGAATTTCCCTGTCAGGATTGTAACTACTGTCGGCGCAGAAATTATGTGCACTCGAGTTTGAATACGAATGACAAATGAACAGCTAGGCCTACCGAAAAACTAATCACACCGCACTTTTCCTTATTTTATTCTCCGTTATTGGATAGCAGACATAAGTATTAAAACGAATTTTCATATTTTTACAACATTTGTTCCGTAAAAAGCGCCGCTTTTTGATAGTGTTCGAGCGAAGCGCCGTGTATTGACTTCTCTTCGAATCCGTTCGTCTCTCTCTCTCTTCTCGACTCAGTGCGTAATGAACTCCCCCCTCCGGAATGCCACCTAGCGTGTACTAATGGCATTTGCCACAAAAAACTAGTGCGAAGCGATTAACCTGCCACTGGACCAAAAGATGGAGATTTAAACCAAATAATAGGACAGGACGGGCAGTCCTCAGCAATCTGACATAAACAAATGCGAAAATCAGTGCACATACAATCACCAATTAATACACCGGAGTTATGACAACAAGCACATAGCCTCGACCATATATAAGGTAATAAATTAAAATTACGAGGCTTAGTAAGATTTATTAGAAAAATAATCCTGTGTTGCGATGTCATTCTAGATAGAGAACAATCTGAATAGTCTAAACTAACGGAAAAACTTTATTTAATTGGAAAGATATTTATCACATACACAAATATATATCACAAAGGTACACATATAATACATACACATATACATATCACAAAGGTACTTATCATCATGAAATATGTTTTTGGAAAATCTGGTGATGGTGATGTTATAATCTTCTTGAATGTGTATCCCTACAACGAAACCACACCTCAACCAATTTACGGTTTTGAATCTGTGTGACCTAAACTTCCATAAATAAAGATGAAGATATGTTTTAGTAGTCGGAGGTCATGGTATATATGGTGGGGAAGATACATGTTTTGCCTGTCGAGCATGGTAGAAAGAAAGAGGTGTATAATTCCGGAGGGATATTCAGCTCAAGCAGATTTTTCCGTTTTAATTTGTTTGATGCTTTTGACGTCAGTGAGGCATCTCCATCCCTTTGAAGCTGCTGTTTCGCTTGGAAAGTTTACCTTTTGTGCAAATGAAATATTGGAAATGTATTGGAAACAGGTGGGTTTAGCTTGAAGATAACCTTTCAACTGTATTGCCACTGGTCCAGTAGTTTGTTGTTTAACGGAATGGCATTTAGCTAACGGGTGAATATAGATTTTATTCTTTAAGATTTTGAGTGTAACCAATAGGTGAAGAGGTTAAAGTGATTTTTCCACCTTCATGAGGACCAGTGCTTATCTATAGGATTAATGGATGAATTATTGAGATACCTAATGTAAACCTCACAGTAAGCTGTTTCATTCATCAGAATTCTCTAGATTTCGGAGGAGGTAGCTCAAGTATTTATTTACTGGCATTGATCTAGGTTTCTATTATGTTTTATCACCTATCGGGGTATATATATCGTTGGCATGTTTTTTGATAAAACTTAACTGTACACCATGGTTACTTTCTCATGTTCTGCTGCAATGAAAGAGCGAGAAATTATTTTAATACGGCCTATGTCTTCAAATTTAATTACTTAGGCCTTTAGTCTTCCCTGATGTAAGCTAACATACCTATTCTTTCTCCATTTTTATTTACAAACATCTTCGGTATGTCCTCTTCCATCACTGCCTTTGGAAACATCTTAATCTATCTTTCAACCATTTCTTGCCACATAATGCCCTCCACAAACTTGTCTTAGCTATACACTATGAGATATCACTTGATTGATTACTTGAAAAAGTATGAAAGATAAAGGAGAGTATTATGCGTCGTTATTGGAATGAGAAGAGTGAAGAAATCAAGAAAAATAACATCCAAATTTGACCAAGAAAAAAATGGTCATTCACCAAGACAATTCACAGCTATAAAATGCATATTAATCTGTGTAGTTTCGATAGCGCAACTTATAATATATTTATTTCCACCGTCAGTTGCAAGAAACATGCAGTACAACAAATATTGGAAGCTTTAAGTGGTCTCCAAGGTTTGAAAACCTGTATTTAGCCACCATCACTAGAGAAATTGCATAGTCATCATAGGTATATGTAAATATTACAAACACAAAACAAAACAAAGTAGCATTGTAAAGAGAAACATTAGCGTAGTCTGAAATTGAAGTTCGAATTGTTGCAGCATCTACCATGTTCACCAGATTCGTCCCCCAGAAACCTTTTCAGTTTTCAAGATTTGAAGTAATGGCTCTATAGAAAAAGATTCTCATCAAACGAGGAGATAATAGCCGAAAGAGATGCCACCTATTTTGAGGACCTTCTATAATTCAACTTTGTAGACAGATTGAAAAAGTTGGAGACTCCATGGAGAAATAAATTCAGCAAAAAGGGGATTATGTTATAAATAAAAGTAATTCAACCCAAAATAATGTCTTTCTATTGTTTTTTAAGAACTTATTGACTTACCCTTGGCACGAACGTAGCCTTTTCGTTGTAAGGGACAAAGTTGGTGAAAACTTCATGTTTATAAGAACGAAAACCATGATATTCCTGATCTCCATGTACCTACCACAAAATATAAATCATGTATAAATATATAAATCATAAGCGTGGGTTCATCCATGTTCATATCCTCGGCGGATTCTTGAAGCCTACTATGTTGTAAATATAACATTTTACCGGAGGCACAAAAAACTGTTTAAAAGTGTAAACATAGTATTTTTTATATTAATTTAGTAAATATAATATATTTTATTTTATATTTTAACAATTATATCACATTTTAGGTTTCATAGGTAGATATACCTAGACGAGACTAACATTTTGATACCAAAAACTCAATTTTGGCATTTTGGTCACATAGTATGTTTCAAGAATCCGCCGACGATATGCAATTCAACCAAGAAAATAAGTTTTTATTTTCTAACACTTAAATATTTTTCTCCAGTATCTTCCTTTATGTACTCGTTCTTTTTGTTCTTTGAGGGGGGGTTAAAGCATCCTAGCTATCCTCTAAGAAACCCCCTTGTTTATCATTATTTTGGCAAAGGAAAGAACAGAAAGGTAGCGTATAAATTAATTAGATAAAGGCATGAATTATATTTTCTCTCTTCTATGACACAAAAAGTTGGTTGAAAAACGCGAATAAATTATGCAAGAGATTATTTGATTCAGTTGTTTCAGAAATAGAGAAGAGGATGGCCAAAAGTTTGTCGTTTTCGCGAATATTCGACCCCAGGATGGCGCGTGCGGGAAAAATCTGATGCAACATACTGGGCGACTTGGTCGCAGCGACCCCTCACGTCCGAGGCGTGATTCGCGCGAATCGTGATTCGCATGGAGTTCCCGGAGTGGAGCATCACGTGTCAGCTGGAGAGGAGTTGGGTCGGTAGTCAGTTTGCTCTAAGGGAGGACGGGTCGGCTCATTACCCTAGCTTCGCTCGGCGAAGTTGGGACGGGCGAACTTGATCCGACCCCGCAGGGAGAAGTTACGGAGAGGGATGTCTTCTTCCGTCGATCAGTTCGAAAAGGAGGCGGGCGGCTTGCGAAGGCGAAGGATTAATGTAATTAATGCCTTCCACATTAGCATTGTAGCAGAAAATACCGTCCGTATTGTTTGCGATCCTACTTTCAAAGAATAAAGTGCTTTGAGGGGAAACGCATGAGATTCTTCATACAAAAATTACAATTTTCTTACTTTGAGAGCATATTAGAGCAAACTAAAGCTTAAGACTGTTTCACACGATGCTTGACCCAGCACAAGACCTAGTGTGCTAGCCGCTACTTGATATTGAGGACGGAATCTAGTATGATTGGAACCGTCCTGGGATGTTTCACACGATCATTGACCTTGTGCTTGCTATGAATCGGTTATTCCATATTATTAGATACTAATGTAAAAAAAGAGAAGTTCGTACAGCGTCTGTAACGTAACTTGATTGGTCGATGGCCACTGGGCTCTTAGGTCCTACTAGAAATCTAGTACCGCATCAAGTATGAAATCCAGTAGATCAGCGAGTATACTAGCTAGCATGCTTGCCAGCCAGTATACTGGTTCTGTTCACACGATACTGGAAAGCTAGCATACTAGCGAGTATACTAGACCTTGTACTGGATCAAGTATCGTGTTAAACTGGCTTTAGGTTTTGAAGGAGTAAAGCTAGAAGCATTCGAAATGTGGTGCGGCAGAAGAATAATGAAAATGAAATGGATCGGCAGAGTGACAAACATAGAATAGTGGGAGAGTGGGATGAAAAGCCTCATGAAAACTTGAAAATGAAGACGAGGCAACTTGATCGGCCATATCTTGAGACATGATTGTCCGATGAACACAATCGCCGAAGGGCAAGTCTACGGGAAGAATTGCAAAGGAAGGCCAAGAATGAGATGCATATAGTAAGTAGTGAAGGATGAGAGGAGGGAAGAAGTACGTAAATATGAAGAGGCTAGCCGCTGAGAGTATCGACTGGAGAACTGCTTCAAACCAATCTATGGATTTTTGATTGGCAATGATGATGAATTAATAAAGGCTTGCTACAAGCGATACTCACGATTTTACATTTCGTAATTTCCCTCTTCCTCATACCTTATAAAAGGGTAAGAATAATACCGGGTGCTATTTCGTCATCCAACTCATCCTCTGCATCCGCGTCCCCTTCCATCACTGCGTTCGTTTTTTTCCGGCGAAATATGAGAATATGCGATTATCTGCTTACTAGGAGGAAATATGAGAAGGAGGGAAAGCTTGGAGCTAGATAACGCGGATCGTGTAACGAATTCAAAGGAAGGGGGAGGGTACACGCACGAAAGTTAGGTGAAACTGGAAGGGTAGGAAAAAAATTATACTTCAGGATCAAATGAAGAAAAAAACTTATGGATTTAGCTCATGGCAGACTAAGAAAAATATCATATTACTTTTATCTTCTTGGTATGCCTGTGTAATTGATAGATTTGTCCATATCACATGCTTTCTTGTAATGGTTGTACTAGTATGTTACCAAGCATTAAGAGTAAATGCATGGTGCCGAAAATTACGATTGATTATAGATATTGGTAAGGTTTTTGGTTTGAACTAAAGAACGCCATGGATGAATGTAAAGTATAAAAGCGGGAGGGTTCATTACGTTAGCCAGTTGATTGCAGTTGAAAAGTGGTCTAAGGGCAATGAAAATAACTACCCATTATGCTGTGTGTAATAAAATACATTCTCTGACAGCAACATGAGAATCTGAAATAATTTTAGACAATGAGAAACTATTAGTAAATCAAATGAGGCGTTTTTAGGAAGAAAAAACTTGCAAAAGAATATTTAATCAGAAAATCCCGTAACTATAAATCAATAAACACTTAGTTTTTCCCATAATATTTTTACATGACACTACCGGTTTCGACTTTTTAGGTTATAGTGACGTATAATTTTATTGTTAGGTCATCTTCACGTGCCTTTTTTTTAGTAATGAATGGCTTCCATCACGTAATGGCTGATATCATCGAGTAAATCCCGCAATTTGCGAAATACAATGGAAAGTTTCTCCTAATAGGTAGTCAACAAAATCCATGGAACGGAAAGTATGAATTTTTACTGAAACGTTTTAAATTGGAATGGATAAACCGGTAATGACGAGAATGCAGTCTCGTTATTACCGGTTCATTAAGTTCGATTCATCAGATGAAATAGGCATGAGTGAATACAACAGTGGGTCAGAAGGGTATGAGAATTCTTAATTGATGGTTTCTTCGCATCCTAACTTTATTAGTATCAGTATTATATTATTATAACAGGCGGCTCTGTTTCTTTAACAAATTGCAAATAATCTAGAGATATGATCTTGAGGAAAGACTGTAACCACAGTATACTAGAGCTAGAGCACATGTCTAAATGGACATTGGGACGGAAAACAACTCGCAACCAGCAGTTACGTTAATTAGTCGTGGAATAATAATACGCATTTTTTCCGAGCGACTCGGATAGTCTTTATTTCGTGAAAGGCACCGCATATCCCTTACCTTCGTTACCTGGTATCAAAAGACGAAAGAAATACAAAGTCTGAGACACTGCTTGATGGTCGGGTTGTCCCGGAGAAATAGATCGTGCAGTCAGGCGGGGAGAAGAGTCGTGCAGGGATGAGCGACAAAAATGCAAGCGGACAGGCAAAGTAGGCAGGGGAGGCAAAGCAGCCAAAGGAAGATTAGCCATGTGGGAAACATAGCGAGAAAGAAGATGATCACTCTCTGTAATCTAATGAAATGGAAATAGACGAGAGGGAGCTAAGAGAAACTCGTCACATCAATGGCAGCCATTGTGACTCAGATCTAAACGAGATACCCAAGAAACACATCTCAAGCGCCTCCCCCGGCGCACTCCCATAACTCTCAGGTGGCAGCACAACAAAAGAATAGCGGAAACTGAAAAGGAAGCCTTCTTTACTTAGATGCGTAACAAGAAAGAAGGATTTCAAACAGTAAAATGCCACAAGTAGCCAAGATTTTCTGAATTGTAATGAGGAAGTTCTCAATAATTGGGAATATAACAGTTATCATCTTTTCAAGACAAAATGTACTTATAGTAAAAAATAGTAATCAATGTCGGATTTAAGAGTTAATGTCGTCCTTTATGAAGATCAGCTCAGATGTCATCCCAATATGTGACGCATGGTATTTTCTTCTGTAAATGTTTGAGGCAAATGTAATGGACAGTGCTAGTAATGAATTATGTGAATGCATAATCTACAATCACTCAATTCGTCTCTACACGCAGTTCATTAGAATTAATGACGCTATCAAGAATTACAGATTACTATTAATTTTGTGTTCTACATTATTCTTGCACTATTTTAAGATTAGAAGCCAGTTGTTAGAATGAGCGAGCGTGATAACCATATCGTCACGATGAAAGTTTGTGTTTGTACTTTTGATTGTTCGTACTCCTGTTTTTACTCTAAAATGAATGCAACAGAGACGGAAAGGACCTGCCTTAATTTGAAATCCGAATAGTTCAATTAATGAAGCTGTCTAACACAGTCGACCTAGTTGAAATGAAAAAATAAGCCGGACAAATAGAGTTTGAAAATTGAACAATTGGATTTCAGAGACCCAGCTGCACACTTCAAATATACGTACATTTGGTGTCTCACATTCGGTGCAGTTGTGTATTTAAAGAACGTTCTTAGGTATTTTCTCGTTCACGAAGCGCAGGGAGGACTTTTATTAGTGAGGAAATGAAGAAAAGTTTTGTGCATATACCAGCGATTTTGAGGTAGGTATATATACTTACTTCGGTCCTGACCAGCCCCCTGCATCTTCCTATGCCGTCAATAGAAAATATTTGGCCCCTTAATGTCCGTTTAGTTCCAGTACTGACCGTCGAGCGCTACTGGTACTTTCGTCCTACTTTTACAAGGGACCTTATGGGAAGGTCTCCTATTTATCTGCCGAGAAACGTATTAAGTTTGATTTATGGTTTAATTCCTGCTCTCATCGAAGAAAAACCATAATTGCTGAAGCAAGCACCTGAATATTTACCCAATTTAGGAATCTTTTGTCCTGTCAGCGCTACTTACCAACATAACTCTACACAAATCAAGTAAAATTTCTTTCCATCAAACATGTTAAATACGACCTGGTTCTAGTCCACAATTGTAAAAGTGTGGAATAAAATAAAGTTCCTCATTCACAATGCATAAAGCTATAGTATTCCACACCGTGACGCGTGTGACATTCTCAAATATTTTTCCAATATGAGACCGAAAGGGAATTATCAACTCCATGATACGTATAATCAACTATCGGCAACGTAACTTTGTGATGCACACTAATCGCGATGATAAAATTTGCGTAGTCATTTTCTGCTTCTCTTCGATATCGCTTTCTTAAGTCTAATGTTTTGGAATCTTGACTACCTCTTACAATGATATTGAAACCGGTCAGGCCAGAAAAAAGGAAATATTGTGTTCTTGGGAGAATTTAATTAATGGGGTTTCCCGTTGCCTGCCACAATAGTGTTTTTAACATGACTCCATCACTTGATAGGCCGCCCCACTGGTGCCAGACGCCTTCTCACAGCCGCCTCAGTGAGGAACAGTAGCTGCGAGTAATGTTATCGGGCATCAAGAAAGAGAAAACGGTCCCGTGCATCAAATACAGAAGGGGAAATTTAGCAATTGAACCACAGGAGATCCAGCGTCGATAGAGGAAATATGTTGAGGAACTGTATGATAGCGGAAATAGGCCTAGGAACTAGGATAATGAAGAGGAAAATGACGTAGATCAAGATGACGTGGGCCCTGGAATACTGGATAGTGAGATAGAGAAAGCATTGCGAGAAATGAAGGCGGGCTTAGGAAAAAAAAAAAAACTTAGGAAAGCAGGGAAGGGAGAGATTTTATGAACTCGTTCCTAGAATATACGAGGAGGGCACTTGACCGGAGGATTTAGTAAAAACCGTGCTGATACCTATACCGAAAAAAAGGGTGAAGACTAGAAGAATGTGAAAACTATAGAACGATAGGTTTGATTTCTCATGCGGCTGATGTAGTGCTTACAATCATCAATAGAAGAATGGAAAAGAGAGCAAACGAATTCATAGGCTAGGAACAGTTTGCATTTCGGAAAGTGAGGGCCACTCGGGATGCGATTGCAGTGATGAGAGTACTAGTGGAAAGGAAACTAAAATACAATCAGGGTGTATTCGCGTGCTTCGTTGATCTCGAAAAGGCGTTCGACAGAGTGAGGTGGGAAAAGTTAATGGAAATATTGCGGAAGATGGGAGTAGACGGGTGAGACAGGAGACTGATCCGGAATTTATACATGGCTCAGAAGGCGCAGGTGAGAGCAGCCGATGGAGAATCGGATTGGGCCACAATAAGTGGGGAGTTGGGCAGGGCTGTCCGTTATCGCCGGTGATTTTCAACATACGAGAACATCGTATACTCCGAGAAAATAGTGAGAGAGGCTTCGGATGAGCTTGAGGTTGGAGTAAAGATCGGGGGAAATTGATAATATCAGTGAGGTTTACAGATGACCAAGCGCTAGTCTGCCAGTCAGCCCGTGGCTTGCAAATGATGCTGAATGCGTTGCAGGGACAGTGAAAAAGATACGGGATGAAGATAAATCAGAATAAAACGAAAGTAATGCGAATTTCAAGAACAAAAAGGGCCAGTATAACTATAAAAGTAGGATATCAGAAAATAGAGCAGGTGGAGAAATTTAGCTATCTAGGTTGTGTGTTGGAAGAAAAAGGGTATAGCAGCATTGAAGTGAGAAGGAGAATAGCACTGGCAAAAGAAACTTTTACTCGTATGCGTGAACTAATGACAGGGGCGTTGAGTAGGGAAGTGAAGAAAAGACTAGTGAAAAGTTTAGTTTGGAGCGTTGCACTCTATGGGGTGAAAACGTGGGATTTACGAAAAGAAGATGAAAATACAGTTAGGGCTTTTGAGATGTGGGTATGGAGAAAGATGGAAAACGTCATGTGGGCCGAAAAGAAGACGAACGATGAAGTGCTAGCATTGGTAGGGGAGGTAAGAAATTTGATAGGTGAGATTAGGAGAAGGCAGAATGTGTGGATGGAAAAGGTAATAAAAGGGGATGGTGTTTTGAAAGAATAGTCATGATTGAGGGAATAACGTTGGGTAAGCGGGGGAGAGGGAGGAGATGAACGGGCAGCTTGGATACAATAATGGGAGATATGAGGGGCTGAAGAGTGACATCGTGTGAAATTTAGGAGTGGGAACAATCAAATGTCCATTTAGACCTACCTTCACCGGTAGAAAACCAAATAATAATAATAAACCCCTTTATTACGATTATTTCTCAGCAAAACCACATTAAACAATTTCCCTCTTGCTGTCTAAAAAATTACAATCAAAATCCCATCATTCGCAGTCAATGATACATTGTTTCTTTGGAGATAACCTTAGAGTTTCTTTGTGGATTTCCTCTCGAGGGACTGAATATTGGGTTGCAGAATTGAATAAATATTAGTAAATCAAACACTTTGTGCAAATTTTCTATGGCGTAAATTTTTGTGAGAAACAATGTACAAAGTGCTTGATTTACTAATATTTATTCAATTCTGCAACCCAATATTCAGTCCCTCGAGAGGAAATCCACAAAGACACTCTAAGGTTATCTCCCAAGAAATAATGTTTCATTGACTAAGAGTGGTGAGATTTTGAATGTAATTTTTAACAGCAAGAGGGAAATTGTTTGATGTGGTTTTGCTGAGCCATAATCGTAATAAAGAGGTTACGAGGGGAAAAACACTGTTATTTTATTCATTTTTTCTTGTTGCTGGCCTGACCGGTTTCAATATCATTGTAAGAGGTAGTCAAGATTCCAAAACATTAGACTTAAGAAAGCGATATCGAAGAGAAGCAGAAAATGACTACGCAAATTTTATCATCGCGATTAGTGTGCATCACAAAGTTACGTTGCCGATAGTTGATTATACGTATCATGGAGTTGATAATTCCCTTTCGGTCTCATATTGGAAAAATATTTGAGGTTGTCACACGCGTCACGGTGTGGAATACTATAGCTTTATGCATTGTGAATGAGGAACTTTATTTTATTCCACACTTTTACAATTGTGGACTAGAACCAGGTCGTATTTAACATGTTTGATGGAAAGAAATTTTACTTGATTTGTGTAGAGTTATGTTGGTAAGTAGCGCTGACAGGACAAAAGATTCCTAAATTGGGTAAATATTCAGGTGCTTGCTTCAGCAATTATGGTTTTTCTTCGATGAGAGCAGGAATTAAACCATAAATCAAACTTAATACGTTTCTCGGCAGATAAATAGGAGACCTTCCCATAAGGTCCCTTGTAAAAGTAGGACGAAAGTACCAGTAGCGCTCGACGGTCAGTACTGGAACTAAACGGACATTAAGGGGCCCAGTTTTTTTGGGAAGTTGCAGGGGGCTGGTCCTGACCAAAACACGTCTTCAAAACCCTTTACGTAGGATTTCCATCTGAAGAACTGACCTACATTAGGTAAAATATTCATAAGTAAAAAAATATTCAAAGAATTTAAATTGCCAGTGACTTTATAAAGTTCCACTATATTTAATAAATACTTAATTTTTAATTTAAATATTCGTATTCATTGAGAATTGTGCTAATGAATTACAGTTTAGTAAAATATTGTGGAACTATATAGTTAAGTTCGCAGTGGTATCATCAAATCACGCCAGACAGCGTTCAACGTATTTAAAACTGTTTACAATTACCCAGAGGGGTATATTTTATGCAAAAAACACTTCATGTGTACTATTGTAATCATCTTGATGCATCAACCTGTATTTGAAGCTGGTACGCGAGCGCTCTTAACCCTCTCTATCGAGCTTTTAACTCACGTTGGATAAAATATGTAGTTTCAGCATAAATATCTTTCCTTTCAGCATCCTCACCTGTACACTTTTTTTCCACCTCCTCGCGAAAACCTTGGTTACCGGTGGCAGTCTTTGCTGTCGAGGAAATGAAGAGGTCGTTAAAAGCGTCTATCAGAGATTCCAACGGGCGCAAGACATTCTCTCCATCGCAAACCGTGTCTGCAATTTATTTCCCCGCCACCGTCGCTATCAACGCGGCAAGTCCATTAAACCACCCGCGCCAGACGTAAATGGACCATTAATCATGGCGGGGGAGACTTAACGAAAGCAGAAAACCGAACGCGAGCTGGCTGGCGAATCGATCGCTTGCATCGCGTAACCTCGTTTCCTTCGACTGCGATTGAAGCGAGTGAATGACATCTCCATTGCACTTGTGATCCTCGATTTCGTCCCTCTCCCTGTCCGCATGTCTGATTGTCAAGTCAATGAGACGCTGAAGTTGCTCGATCCGTTTCTACTGCTAGGAATACGCGTGAAAACTTCGCTTGGAAACTATATGTCACTCATGATTGGAGATTTCTCCCCTCGTAATATCCACCACGCATGTTTCGTGTTCGATAACTGTTAGTGTAAAATGTGATGAATAATAGCGGATAGTTGCGTTGTTGGGAAGATAATCGAGTATGTAAGATACCTACTCTTTTTTTGCGTAAACTGTCAGGAAAACGTTTAGAGTTACTAATCACTCAGCGTTGTGATTCGATGGAGTAGTTATTCTGAGTCATTATTATAAAGGAGGACTTCCATTTAACCGCTTTCCGTTGATATTTCATATTTCCAACTTAACTGCCCAAATGAATCTCTTATCGGACGAGGTTGATTGGTAGTTTTATATTCTACGTAGTATTTCGATTTATTTTTTATTAAATACATTTTTTATATCTACGAAGTATTTCGATTACTTTCTGATTTCTCTGATTTTGCTTCCTAATGAGTTACTAAGTATCAGTGTCAGGATATGCATCATTTGTGTGAGATTCAATCGTTGATAAGAACTACGTGAAGTATAATTACCTCAGACAGTCTTTGGTAAGGGGCATGTGGACGCTATCATGCGATAAAATGTTCTTCCATTCACCCTTGCATCATTTTTGATTGTGAATAACATAATTTTCACCATCCTCCGCTACATTGAGATATAAACCCAAATAAAAATTCAGATAATCTCAATAACTTATATCACTAATTGTATTCACGAAGAAAGTAAACTCCTACATAAGCCTCTGATATATCCCTCTTAAATTCATTTCCTAGACATCAATATTCTACACCAATTATCTCCAACAAAGATAACCAAAACAATGTTTACAGTGCGAAGATGCTTATGTGAAACACGGAGTAAACGAACGTCTTATGTATTGACGTACCTACTAGGTCAAATACATCATATGTTTAATTTATATTGATACCAGTTTTTACCAATATATTTCGAAATTACCTGCGTCATATTTCATATTTAGGCTTTAAATTTCATCTCACGTGAAGTGTCACTCAAGTTGGTTAGTTTAGAGTCGTGATAAATCTTCGGGGCGGGTAGTGGCGGAAATACCATAAGTCACGAAGAAAATCATTTCGGATACTTGTGAAATTATGCGCTTGTTTTATAGTATTTTCTGTCATATGATATGCATGAAATATTCATATAGAAGCTTCCTGCTCAATAAATTGGCTTTTTTTGCCCATCTTTTCTCACACAGTTTCCCGATATCTTTCGTGACAATGGAACTTCACGCGCATCAAAAGATGAGCGATCTGCGAGTTCGGACGAGAATCGATTGGTCTCCGTTGAATGCTGAATAATGCACGACCATAATGGGGTAGTTTACCATATTTTTTTATTGCCGAATATGATAGAGTTTGTAAAATAAAAAGACCCGTACTTTTCCGTTTTTTGATCCGTCAATTATATTATCCGAGTTATAGGCACCGAAAAACTGATGTTTTTAACCCTTTCGGAAAAGTTGGCGTGGTGCAACCTCTGACGTATATCGACTTCGTCCAATCACAACTGAGCCCACGAAGCTACTTCGCCTTATCGCAAAGGGGGGGGGGGGGGGGACACATCTGACTGCCAATCGGAGCAGTTACGACAGCATCTGTTCGAGCAGACTTTCCGAGAACCCCCTCCACTCCCTTCCCTTCTCATAAGAGCAGTCAAGGACGGGAGGAAAATGACGTCAATGTTATCAGAGCAGCTTTTTCGGTGGGCATCACCTTTTGCTTATTTTAATTTTTGATTTATGAGTGAATGGTTGTGGTTAGAAGATTAATTTTTTCACTAAATTTCTTTTTTCGTTTCCATCTAACAATTTCGAGTAAAAAATTGGGATTTCGATTCCGAGTAAACGCCCCCATTCTTTTTGAATCATCATTTGAACAATGGCTCGAATGACAGGGGAATTTTTGGTGTGAGGGGGATGGGAGGCAGAATGGCAAAGAAACGTCCTCCCTTGAGATGGACACGGAATCATCGGAAAGAGATTTTTCCGTCGAAGCGAACGGCGACCGAAGAAGAGGCGGTTTTTTTCTTCCACTTCTTGAAGCGACCAATGTACTGAAGTGAGTGGGCGTCCCGGAATTGGATGATTAAGGAGGAAAAAATGGATATTGCTTGAATCTCTCTCCACCCTTGACGCGGATGTCGAGGCTGGATGGAATTCCTCTCGCACCAGGAAGGGGTGACTTACCTCATGATTTCCCAGGGCAGCGAATTGATCTGCATATTCGAAGTCAGAAGTTATCAACTCCTGAGATTGGTTTAGTGCAGATGGCGGCTTCGATCTTTAACGGACTGCCCCTTCACTCCTGAATACCTTCTCGCATTCATGTTTTTCTTCACTCGGGGTATTTCCGGATTTCTTCATCCTTCTACCAATGAATATTAATTTTCAGAGGTATCTAAATTTTCACCGATATTGGTGGCGGAATTCAATTTCATCATCTCACAGGGGAGAGCGAGGTGGACCAGTGGGTGGAGCGTAGGTCAGCTGACCGGAGGCCGTGCGTTCGAATTCGGGAGAGGTCTTTTTAAACGTCCAGCCTTACTCAAACCGAGTCAATAACTGGTTTCCTGCTATTTCTGACAGACCTCAGGCTTCATAGGGAAAGGCATTTCCCCCCCACAACAATGCATGAATTTCACTCAACGTTTTGCATTATATTTAATAAACTCTACCCTCACCAATCAGATCAACCTACGGCAGGCACGTGGCCAGAAATTTGTTCCGGGGGGAAGATTGTATTTTAGTATTGTAGCTCATTGTAGTATAATGTCCACAGAAATCAAACTTGACCAAAGTCTAGTGTAGCGTAACTCTAAACGAATCAGCCTTGCCCGTTTGGTGCCGACATGTTACAAATATTTTCCCTTACTTTTCAGTGCTTGGTATTTACTTTCACAGTGCTCATTCTTATCTCTTCTCACAGGTAAAGTTAAATCCTTACCTTGTCAGAATAGAAGTTCAACGCATGCATACATATGAGATTGGAAAGAACAATTATTAACCACACTTGTGCATCAAACTAGTCATCACGTTTCAAGATACTTGTCATTTGAATAAAACGCAGTGTAATCCGGATTATCATGCCCAGTTAAAATCAGAGCAACAAAATTATTGGGAAAAATCCCGGGGGGGAGGAAGGGGGAGGTTAAGCCCCAGAAGCCCCCTCCCCCCTGGCTACGTGCCTGACCTTCGGGGTTAACAAAACTAATATCAACTGAAGCAAATACTTTAGTATACTGTGATACCTTCTGTTGTACAGTCAGCAATTTTTTACAAAGTAGGAACTGATACCATACCATAATCTACCTGCTGGACAAGTTCACGGATTGCGAACTAGCCACGAATACATTAGAGGAGTCATCCTCTGTAATGCATTGTAGTAGAATGTCTACAGAGATACAACCTGATAACCAAACTATATTGTCCTTTAAAGCCTATAGATATCTACAGAGGAGGAGGAAGAATTCGTAGGTTAATTGGTTCAAGTACTTTCCCGGAAATCAGGGGGTTCCGGGTTTGAGTCCCAGCCAATCTGGAAGTTTTCTCTGTGGGAATTCTGCCATTGTGCATGAACTAGAATTTACAATTAAATCTTCTAGTAATCATCATCGGTATAAAATCATGAGACTGGTTTGACGCAGCTATCCAATCGATTCTTCTAACCTCTTCATATTCACAAATTTATTCTGTTTCACATCCTTCACCACTTATTCTATAGATCTTATACGAGGTATTCCTTTGCCATTCTTTCCGTTTACTCGTATTTCGATGATTATCTTCATCAGGCCGTCATGCCTCATGATTTACATCTACATATACACGATACCCTGCAAGCCACCGCGAGGGTGTGTGTCAGGGGGTGAAGATCACCAAGAATGCACTACTAACATGATTAAGTTGTCCCGTCTCAGTCTTAGAGTGTTTTAGAAGACTTTTCTTTTCTCCCACTCTTCTTAAGACTTCTTCGTTATTCATTCCATCCGTCCACTTTATCTTCTTCATTCTTCCATAGCACCACATTTTACTTACTTCCAGCCTAGACTTCTCTGCTGCTGTTATCGCCCATGCCTCACGCCCACAAAGAAGAGTGCTTCAGATGTATATTCTGACGAATTGTTTCCTTACTTCCACGCTTATATCTCCAGTTCTAATTAGATTCTTCTCTTGAATGAATACCCTCTTCGCCTGAACTCTTCTATTGATTATTTCTTTCTTGCTTCGTCCATTGCTGGTTAGTCGACTTCTCAGGAGACAGTAGGTACTCTTTTACCTCCTCATTTTTTGTTTTCCTAGCTGAAAAGTGGCAGCCTCTTCTCTCCTTCTGAGTACCAATATCTTAGTTTTCATTTCATTGCTCTCCAGGTGATACTTGGTCATTGTCTTTGCATGCTATCTACAGTCTTCTTCAAATCGCTCTCTGTCTCTGCTATGACTGCTATGTCATCGGCGAATCGCAGCATGCCATTTATTTCTCTTGGATATTTACTCCTGTATATTCTTTTTGATTATAATGATAGCTTTCTCAATATAAATATTAAAAAATACGGGAGACAGTGGACAACCTTGTCTCACTCCTTTCTTCATTCTTGCTCCTTCACAGTTAGGTCCATATGAAATCACAGCTACTCGGTTTTTCTATAAACTGTGGATAACATATATTTAACTCTGTCAAAATTAAAAAACATAGCGGTTGTTGATAAAATGATCGATCTCAGGCTTGCGGGATTGATCCATAACGCTGAAAAGAGATACTAGGTCACTTTCTGAAATCCGCTGGAATTAAAAGAGTGACCCGGTTTTTTCTTTTACAACGTAAATGTTGCTGTTGTTTGTAGTGGGGACAGAAAACGAGGTTCATTTACACCATTAAGGAAAAGTGAGTGTGTTTTGGGAAAGATAGGCATTAATGGAGTGGAGGAAGGATGGAGAGTAGCCCGCGTCGTTGACATTAGTCCCCACTTGATGAAAGGGTCCCAAAGGGTCGACGCTCCACTTTCACTGAGGTGGTCTTATATTGTCCTTTCTTCCGAAAAATGCTTTCCGAAAATGAGGACGTCAATTGATGTCTCGTCTATTCATGTATTTGTTTCCACACCAGACCGTTAATTGGAAGCCCTATCATTATAGTCAAATGTATCCAATCTAACTATGTGGGACTGCTTCATCATGGAAATAAAACGTGATTAAGATTCTTCCACATAAAATTTAATACACGATCCGGGTTTCGTCAAGAATTGACCTCATTTTGTGGTTGACATCCTGATGATGAGCAAACCCGGGTCGCGTATTAAATTTCATGCAGAAAAATCTAAGTCCCGTTATATTTCCATAGTTCTAGCATTACTTCAAAGCCTAGCTTGATACTTATCGTTAATAAAACTTCATAAGATGAAACATGAGTCAGGTTTTTCAGCCATGTCGCTGAAATTAAAAGCATGATTTGTACCTTGCATACAGCCTAGCTTCAGATTATTTCATTCACGGAAAAGTTCCAAAGCCTCATTTTTATGTTTGATGGTTTTAGGTGAATGAGAATTATTTATTTTGTTTTCCATAATGCTGAACATTGCATGTATTTAAGCAGATAAAATTGGGTAGATTTGCAAAATAAATTTAGTACATATTTTTCTATTTCCTAAAAACATACCTATATTTATAAAAATTAAATACTTTAATCAAAAGAAGAAAGATAAAGCTTACTACTTATACGAAAAAAATCCAATATACTACTACAGTTACAAATATATGCCAGAAAATTTCCATAAAAGGTCATTTTCTTATGGAGCCATCCAATTACATGGCCAGCAGTGAACATGCTAAAGTCCATTTCTCCTTCCTCTTCCAATCCCATCCTTTTACATTTAATTCAAGTCTAAATTGACTTTAAGTGCACCACAAACTTGAAGCCAATGATGGTGAGATCTGCGGCCGGTATTCAGCATTTGCATAATTTAACTGAGTTACGAGGCTAATAAAGAAAATAGTGTTTTTTGGTTTCATAAGTCTTCTTCACTCAATATTGAAATGACACCCCAGAGATAAGTCCAACTTTTATGCCAACGTGGATGGCTGCGGTGGCTTGAGTCCTGGACTCTCATCCCGGGGACCCGGGCTGGATCCCGGTAGGGGCTAAGATTTTTCATTGGTATCTTGATCCTCATTTGAGTTCTGTGTGGAGAGAACCTCAAGTTCAGTACCCCGTCCGTCGGATGGGACGTAAAGTGGTGGAACCCAAGGCGTTTTTCGCTAAGAGCAGGCTAATGCCGACGCCGGGTTACTCTCCACCCATCCTCCGTCCCCTGAAAATGTCCCTACCTCTAACCAATTGCCCAAATATATTTTAATGGCGTAAATTATCTAAGCTCTCGGTTGCCTCCACAAATGGCAATGGAATCAACAAAATAATGTCACTGTTGCTAAAAGTATTTTGTCTATTCCGGGCACATAATCTGTCGGCTGTCATGGGCCTCCCCTGAATTACTACCGCTACTTGAGATTAAAAGAGAAATCTACCAGTTAGTTTTGCGTTGCTTCTTGCGGTGAAAGTTTCTCATTATGGAGTGACAATTGCATGTTATTTATGGCACTCACGCAATACGACATTCGGGCGGTAATTTTTGACGGGTAATTCTCTGTAATCGCGTGTCATAGACATTTTTGTCGCTCGCAATCGCTCGAATATTTCTTCACCGCTGGGAAAGTTATGACCATATATAGTATATGGCGATGCCACTCCTGCCTGTTTATAATGACCTTATTGGGAATCGGATTGATTGGATTGGATATTCAGGGGAGGCGACCGACAGCTGAGGTCATTTGCGCCATTTAGGATAAGTGGGTTATTGGGTAATGGTAGGAGTTTTTCAGGAAACGGAGGAAGGGTGGAGAGAAACCCGGCGTCGGCATTAGCCTACTCTTAACGAAAGGCGCCATGGGGACCATGGTTTAACGTCCCATCCGACGGACGGAGTACTGAACTTGAAATACCCACCACTAGGCACTCAAGTGGGGACCGGTTTTTCACTGCCGGGAATCAAACCCGGGCCCTCGGGATGGGAGACCAGTACTCTAGACACTATACCAACCCGATCCCTTAATGGGAATCAAATCGGTGCAGAACTATATGAAACCACGCTCTGATGTCGAACCAAGCCAGGCATCAGAGAGCATGTTTCTACACGAGTGCCGTCCATACAAACTATCTAATGGTTTTTTTAGTTTAACCATGAAAGCAATCACCACTTGTTTGAATCATCAATCATTTCATATCTTTATTCTTTACTGTTCATGCATCAAGATGTTTTTTATAGGAGGTTTGAAGCCCTTTTTTTACAGAGGTTTCTCAGAAAAAGGTGAAGAATAGCCAAGAGGTCATAAAGCTGCTTAAAAAGTACAGTACAAGTATGATCCTGTTCTTAAACAAACTAATGCTCATGACATAACTATGCCTTCTTACGATGTTACAGTAACGACTTTAAGTCATTTTCGAGGGGGCCAAAAAGTACCAATGGCCACAGTTTAATGCCCTCTCAAACAGACGAAGTACTGAAATTATTGCACCTTACATAATCAAGTAGGGAACGTTGTAGCAAGGAATATTTCCGCTACAGCCGAGATTTGAACCCGGGTCCTCAGGATGGAAGACCAGTCACCAAACAATTGGATTCCCTCTGCTACTATCGGTGAGGCTGATAGGAACTCAGACAACGAAATACATTTAAGTGACTATATGCATAGAAATATATCAACTTTATATTTCAACTTCCTCTTGACGACTGTCTTCATAGGAACAGCGGATTTTAAATGTGAATGACTAGGTTTTCTTCCCGTCTTGATCTAGTTTTCACCAGGCTTCATTTTCCTTCTCCGCTTCTCTGATGTTATTTGCTATTCTGTTGGTCTATCCAATTGATATTCCTCGTCATAGTGTGGAAACCCATTTAAAACCTTTCTTGTCATCTATCTCCATAGTTTCCATAGTTCTAGCATTACTTACATTAGATCTGATTCTCCATAGCTAATATTCTCCATGACTCAGCAATTAAAAAACTATTCCTGCTGAGGGTTGAAACAAATATTTCCTCGTTTCTCTGTGTATTTTCCATGGTAACGGGCTCTTATTCAAGTAGAATGGGCTATAGTACTGACTGGCTACCACGGAAATATTTCAAATCGCCACGCTATATTTGACCCTTTTTTGAAAATACTTTACGTGGCATTCGCCGTTCTCGTTGGTGGTACAAAAATATTCAAGATTTAAAGAGGAGAAAAAAGCGTAATTGTTCAGAAAATGTTGTTGCTCTTCATTTCGACCTCACGAGTGAGATTTATCGGGTCGAAACATTGGCTCAGAATCTGAAAAAATCATTAAAAAGGAATTTGTTTCATAAAAAACTTATTCAAATAGCACAAAGCTTCACACGGATTCCAGAATATCCCTACTTGGAAATCGTATCGGAGATTCCTTGGCGCGGAGGATCAGAGCTAGATTAATGTTGCTGCAGTGGAATCAAGATTTTTGTGTTACTTTGAGCTGTCGATAAAATAGCACTCTCGATACCCTACACCGACTAGCAGAAAATATAGGAGAGTTTGTCCAAAGTAACAACCCAAGGTTTTAGATAATACTGTCAAGGAATCCCCATCATAATGACAAAGAAATTAGCGAAAGAAATATCGGAATAGTAACAGCGAGATTTGATGGAAAGAGGTGGCTTAACGAATTGTGGGGGGATCGGGTTGGTGTGGTGGCTAGAGTACTGGCCTCCCATCCCGAGGGCCCGGGTTCGATTCCCGGCAGTGGCGGATTTTTCAGTGGAAGACCGGTCCCCACTTGAGTGCCTAGTGGAGGGCATGTCAAGTACAGTACACCGTCCGTCGGATGGGACGTTAAGCCGTGGTCCCCTTGGCGCCTTTCGTTAAGAGTAGGCTAATGCCGACGCCGGGTTTCTCTCCACCCTTCCTCCGTTCCCTGAAAACTCCTACCATTACCCACCTATCCTATATGGCGCAAATGACCTCAGCTGTCGGTCGCCTCCCCTAAATAACCAACCAACCAACGAATTGTGCTAAGCTCTACACGATTACCATTACTGAGGCACACCTAAATAGCTATTTGAATTAAGTTAACCATTCACGAACTTAATGACATGGATGATGTACGGATAGTACTTGAGGAAAACCTTTCTAGCAAATTGTCTTGAATTATAGAAATGTTTTCTGACAGATCAAACATCACACAAGACTGCAGAACGAACTCTATAATTTTCAAAACGACGTTTTTCTAACTGTTTTTAGTTAATCTGTGCAAATGAATAGATATTCTGATGTAATAAACTCCCAAAAATGACAAACATTAGTTTAAAACCGAACTTCCAGTACTTGCCCCTTTAATTTCGGCAACTATCAGGAAATTAAAAACCTGGTAAGCGCATTCATCGAGGAAAATCTCGAATTGATGACGAAGTGAAAAATGGCTGACCTTCAGTTTATTTTTGCTTATTTTCACTCTCGTGAAGTAGGTTACAGAACGTGTGTAGATCCCAAATAATTCCCATTGCTGCAATTACGCATGGGAGGTTTTTAAAATTGGATAATTTTTGTAATTACGGTCCTCAAACATCATTGGATTATTTTTTATTAATTTCGGGAATCGGAGGCAATGAGAGACATGGGCTTTTATTGCAACTGCTTGTGTCCGTGTGTTGGCCATAATTTTAAACGCTGATTTAACCTATTTCGCCAGGTGACACGATTTCGCCAACCTGTAGTTTTTTTCTTCATTCCTCACAGAATAGGAGTTACTTCTAAATTTCTCGGCCAGGGGATTCACTAGGGATTATTTTTAGTAGATATTTAAAAGCTGCTAAATGGCAACTATGTGAGCCAATACGAATACAGCGTTCCTTCATTGCATTCATGCAAATTAAAATCAGCTGTTTCTAAGCATGTAACCCATAACCGTAATGAGGTCAAAATTAAGGCACTTTCGGATAAATTAACTGTGGTTTAGGATTCTCAGCCTTTGAGCCGACCGCATTGCCATTTCTTAGAGCTATCTCAGCGCAATTTTTGGAATACTTTTCGAGTAACTTCAAACTCGGTTTAAAATTCATAATCATTTCAATTCCACACGGAAAAAGTCACCATCATGCATTTTTTAAGTGTGTATTTCTCTTTGAGAATCAGTTTTGATCAATTATTGATCGCCTTAATTCGATTAATTTTTGAAGGAATTAATGGATTTAATTTGTAAAGGAATTAATCCGGAAATATAAATGCTTTGATTACACATAGAAATAGTATTTTTTCCTCTAAGTACTTCAAATGTGAGGCAATGATTACAATTTTATTTCCATATTCACTCACCATAGCCAGACTGTGGGGTCACAAGACAGATAAGTACACCAATATTTTTCACTCAACATAATCCTCTCACGAATATATGTACTATATCCTATAAAAAAACCAGATGGCCAAAAAATCATTTAGAATAGGGATGCGTTAAATTTCTCCAATCGTTAATGATATGGAATTTTGTAGATAAGAAAATGAGGCTATGAGGCTATGCAAGTTAGCGTGATTGGAGACAGAAGGCTATGATATGACTATTAATGGTTAGTAGAGATATCGAAAACATACCAACGGTAGAAGCAAATATAGTGTGAACTTGTATCTAGAAAAACAAAACATGATTTTTTGTAACTCAAGCAAATATGAAGTAACTCAACTATATTTAAACACACGATTTTTACGTAAGTACCCGATAAGAAAGCGTAATTCATAATTTAGCCCGCGTTAATAACGTGATTCGAGACTGTTACCTATGCACTAGTAGTAGAAATATCTCTACAGTCGTCGGTAGAATTTTGCTGGACGGTATTTCCCAACGTTCATTTGACCAGAAACAAATTATTTCCCGCGCCTTCGGGGACAGTTCCGACTAGAATAGCGATAACCAAAGAGAACAAAAGCTTTTGGTTTCCCAATTACTTTTTAGGGAAACGATTCTTTTTTAATGCGCAGGCACATTTCTGAAGGTTGACTTCGCTACAGCTGGCTCCGTAAATAGGTCTCCCGGGCCTAGTTAAATAGGTCACTCCTGGTTCGCTAAATAGGTCTCCCGAGACTCGGCATTTCTCTCTTATCGTGCGAGAAAAGACCTGTGGAGGAACGGTAGCAGTTTTCATGACCTAAAAATAGCAAAAAATGAAATTTTTGCTGTCTAGAAAGCTACTAGTTTTTTAGTTTTCCTAGAAAATCTATTCCCCGAAAGCTTTGCCACCAATATTTATTGGAAAATTTCGACACACGTAATTGAGAAAATACTTGAATATGTAGGCATATATTTTCCTTTTATGCAGTTATGAACCATACCCATGAAGAGATTACCTCTTACTTCTGAGCGTGGATTACGGCTATTTCCGCTATAGCGTTTTTCTTCGAAAGGCATTAAATACCACTACACTGACGAAGTCGTCAACCACTTTGTTTCTTAACCCTTCTCGCAACTTCCTTCTAAAATCATAAATCAGTACGATAGTGAATATTTACCCTATTCAGGTGTATATTTTCGAGCAGCGAGCGCAAATATTTCTCTCGTATTTCACTCATAGTAACTTCAATGACAGCTACAACACCTATTAGGGGTAGGCTATTGACCTATCTAATCTCTTGCGTTATTGAAAGAGAGGTGGGGTGTAGAAAGAAGTTTTGTTACGAATCAGTTTATTGCTAATGGCGTGGCTAAAAGAAATGTTTTCCCGAATCTTAAGCACTTCTTTGGTTTTAGTTATTGGTTGGGGGAGGATAGGGGCGATTGTTGGGTCAAAGTCGGGACTGGTATACCGACAAAAAATCTCTGCAACTTCCACTATGGAACCCGGGCCTTTTGGCTGGGAGATTTAATCTCTCTTCACTACAGTCTTTGTCCTTTCCCGACTTTGGGTTCCTTGACCTTTAACCTTAGTTAAGTTTCGGTGGGACGCCGATCATATTGATGCGGCAAGTGAAACAACTTCCACACAAACTCGGGCAGACCCGGTTGGCGCGGAGGGGGGGTCTGGTTGGTTTAATGAATTGAGTACTGACCCTCCACTCGAAGGTCCCGGGTTCAAATCCCGACAGCGAAAGATATTTTTCATTGGAAATCTAGCCCCAACTTTGAAGAACACTCGAGTTCAGCACTCCGTCCGCCGGATGGGACGTTAAGCCATGGTCCCTTTGGTGCCTTTAGTTAAGAATGCCGAGGCCGGGTTTCTTCCCACCCTTCCTCCTTTCTTTTCCATTCCCAATCTTACCTTCCAGTCTGAAGAGTGCGGAAACAAAATTTAAAACACATATGAGACCCGGGCGTGGCAAGCCGCTGGGAAAGCCGTGAGCAGCTGGTGAGGCGATGATGTCACGGCACCTCCTGCCACCTCTCAATAGAGAAATGGCCGTGGAGGGTACGGGGGCACATAGCGGGCCTCTCTAGTTGGCAAGGCCTGAGGCGCGGCGCCACTTCCTAAATACACCAGCGCTAGAGAAGTCGGAGCTGGGGGAGGGGGTGGTTCGAGAAAAAATAAACAGTCCCCAAGGACAACCGCTTGGTTCTGGAGGGGGCGGAGGAGGAGGGAAGGCTGGAATCACGAGCCATGTGTGGCCGGGTTGTAAGTAAATGCTAGCGGGGGAAGAAAACGCGGAGGCGGCCGACGCAGGAAGCGGAGGAATTAAAAAGGGGCGGAGTCTGTTCAGGGGGTTGACTGGGGCTGGGGGTAGGGGATGGTTTTAAAGATTGAGAGTGATAGGGAAGCGATGCAGCCGGAAGATAATCTGCCATCACTAGGCGCTATGCTCGCTTCTTCGAGGAAATCGCCAGAATCGCCTTTAATCGCGGTTTCGAAAAGCGGAAAGCGAGTAAATGGTCGCGCGGGACTTTCTTGTAAGAGGGAAGTAAAATTCGGGTGCTTGAATAGGAAAGTTTCCTTCGTCAAAGAAAAAAGAAATCATTAATTGCGATCCGTGCCTCACCATAAATGTATTCATTTTACACAAAAGAAACACCAGTTTACGAGAGATTAAAATGTTATTTTTAATGTCATCTGAAAAAGCTCAGACATGGCTGGATGCGCTGCCTTGTTGATGACGTAACAGGTGTATAGTTAACGTTGCGAGGCATAGGAAATATTTGTCTCCTGAACTTACCATTGTGTTTCAGAGCCCCTCAGTTCTAGTGAATATGTATTAATAATATAATATGAAAACTATCCAAATTCGAAAAGTCTCCTTCGTCAAAAATGGTTTTAAGTTGTTTTATTCCTGCTCATGGAGTCCTCTGTTACTGCCAGCTATGGCGCACAGTTCGCGCGATTATGCGCCAACTTCACGGTGCGCTTAGTAAAATGAGTACTAAATGTTTTCAAATGATTGAAATGAATAGATAATTTTCAATTATTAAATGGAAGTTAATCGTAATAAGTTAACTGTATAAATATACCTCGGATATTTGTTGTTAAGCTTTAACTTATGGAGTGCTCCTTCTGCATGGAAGCGTCCGCAGTACCACCTAGCGGCAGGTAGCGTAAAGAGTGTCACGTCACACTTATAATTTATCGGCATGCAAGAGTTTGCGTTTCCGCGCCGTTGGATTTTTTCACTTTTTAATTAATGAGGAAAAATACTTAACGTCATTTTAAAACCGAACGGCTTAAAACATACACTCCAGATGGTATAAAAAAGGTTGATAAAAACAATAAAAAATAATAGGAAACTAGCCTGTTAGCTCCGTGTGCCAAAGAATTATTAATAAAAAAAGCTTCAACAGATACCTTTCTAGCAGAAGTTTTGTGATATCATATGTTATGTTTTGGTATTTTGAAGCAGATCGTTGAAATAAACCTATGTATAATTGAGAGGAACTGGTATGTATTAAAAAATCGAGGCCAAGTTTCCCCCCTTGCTCTACGAATCGACAAACATCTGGGAATTCTTAGTAATAGAGTTGGTCTAGGTATTGGGTCGGCAAAATAACTAATTTTTTGATACGACGGCTGATCAAAGTGATGTTTTGCTGCTATTGTCTTTCTATGGATCTCTGTAATATTCCCTGCGATACGTATTCTTGCCCAGGGAATTAATCACATTGAAAACTTTTGAAAGATCAAATGTAGTTCTCAATTAAGGCAGGAAAGTAAAACTAAATGGTGAAGTTTAAGAATTAAGTGCTTGAAATAATGCTCAGAGCAGAAGACCAAATATTAATGTCTTAGGATTTAAATACAAATATAAATAGGGTGAAATAAAGAAAATGGAATGAGAATTATGGCCCAGTTTCAAAATGTTTGTTCAACTGTAAATTCTTGTAGATATTATGGTGTCGTGATTAATGACAATGTGTTTTCATGTGGTGTAACAATGATTTCCATCATTTATAATCAATTGATTATGAATGATCGAGGAACATTTTCACAACGATCTACACTATGGTAACATAAAATCATTTATTCTGTTATCGAGCCTGGATATTTTGATTTTCGACAAATTCTTTGCACATGGACGCGTATAATAAGTATTTTTGCATTTGAGCGCATTAATGGGGGCGTTTACTCGGAACCTAAATCGCAATTTTGTACACGAAATCATTAGATGGAAACGAAAAACGAATTTTAGTGAAAACATTAATCTTCTAACCACAACCATTCACTCATAAATCAAAAATTAAAATAAGCAAAAGGTGACGCCCACCGAAAATGCTGCTGTGATAACATTGACGTCATTTTCCTCCCGTCCTTGACTGCTTACAGGGGAGGGGGAAGGGAGTGGAGGGGGGTTCTCGGAAGGTCTGCTCGCACAGATGCTGTCGAAATCGCTCCCATTGGCCGAATCAGCTGTGTCCCCCCCTTTGCGATAAGGCGAAGTAGCTTCGCGGGCTCAGTTGTGATTGGACGAAGTCGATATACGTCAGAGGTTGCACCACACCCACTTTTCCGAAAGGGTTAAAAACATCAGTTTTTCGCCGCTTATAACTCGGGAAATAATTGTCGGATCAGAAAACGGAAAAATACGGGTCCTTTTATTTTACAAACTCTATCAGATTCGGCAATTAAAAAATATGGTAAACGACCCCATTCTTTCTGAAGTCGTAGTTAAGAGAGCCAATATATAGAGAAATGTATTAAAGTTTATAATATATTAACCTAGATTATTTGGGCTATTATAAAAAAGGACACCCTGTATTGGCACCATTAAAACTTTAACGAAAGCCCTTTAGAGAATACTCGGTTGAACATCCTATTCGACGGAAGTATATTAATTGATTATTGACCTTCTTCCTCACAGTGCTCAACAAAGGACCTGGATTCTTGTAAAAAATCACTATTATTGCCGAAATTACACCCTTTGAATGGGACGCCCTGGCCATTACAGCAACAAGTACTATTCTTTAGTTAGGGACTTTTTGTTTACTTAATTCTTAATCTACATAGCAAATTCCAAGTAAATGTTTTGCCTATATATCGTTGGATGCCCTGCAGCTGATATCGCAAATTAATTGAGCATTGTCAATTTTTCACAAAGACTTTCATCCCAAGAGTTTATCCCATCCCACTTCCATGATAAATTTATTGACTAAAAACTAATGTGAAATTACAGAAATATAAAAACACGATTCTGAATTGACTTCAAATTATTACAACAAAGATATCTCAGAGAGAAATACCATATGCTGCGCCTCCGTCTGGAATGCCGACGCGCTGCGGTGCAGAAAGCCAATCGTTACCCTTGCGGGTTGTAGTTTAACTCATTAATATTAGTTATGTTTTCATCGTTATGTATATCCTATGTTATGTATAGCTATCGGAAGTTGCAGCAGTTAAAATTATTTTAATCGACGGGAATTATGCATTACGCCCGGAGAATGATTAACCAGTCGATGTGTATGATTTTGAGTCTCTATTACGTATGTAAAGTATTTTCCTTTCCGTAGCAAATTATCAATCACCTACGTCAATGGTTGAAATTTCAGAATTTAGACTATCCAAATAACATTATTTAATTAATTAACCACCAGATGACCCCTATCTTAAAAAATCCCAGATTGTCATGAGGCACAAGGCAAATGGAAGGCCGGACTAAGTTCAAGGAGAGTGCGAGAGGCATAAAAAAACGACAAACTATGAAATGGAATGATATTCTCCATCAATGAATGTTAATGGAAACTTCATCTTGCGCAAAACTTTATTAATTATCCGCAAGTTCGAAAGAGATATCACGGGCGTCTTTTTTTAAAAAAATGTCTTTCGGAAACGAGAACTAGCCCCGAGAAATTAATAATCCAACCTCTCTTTTGATAGTTTTTCGAAATAAGGAACAGAAGTTTATCTCAGTACTTTTGAAATCCGTGCATTCGTTGGAAAGTTTCGTTGCTTCAGACCTGTAATTGGAAAACGGTGGTTTGAAGTGAAATTTTTTGTCGGAAATTTCGTAATTACCAAGAGGTTATTCCATTTGGCATTTGCCTCCAAATTCTTCCTTCATTAAAAAGGCAAACATCGATATCCTTATCATGCTAACTTCCTAATTATGATGGAGAGCAGAAATAGTCATTAATTTACATGTCACTACGAAAAAACTTCTTTCAAGTCGTTATGCTGCTCGAGTGTAGCGCTAGCTAGATAAACTGAAACTGGACCAGTGACTACTGACCTCATGCAGTTCATCTGTTCATAATTCTCGATTAAAATGCCAACTCGCTGCAGAGAAATTAAGGGTGGAAGCATTCGAAATATGGTGCTACAGAAGAATGAATGAGGTGAAATGGATCGGCCGAGTAAGTAAAGAGGAAATCCCAAGAAGAATTGGAGAAAAGAAAAGTCTGCTGAAACTCTAAAAAGAAGACGGGACAACTTAATCGGTCATATCACAAGATATGATGGCCTGATGAAGACAATCGTGGGAGGACAAGTGGACGGGAAAAACGGCAAAGAAGGCATAGAATATGTTACGTATTAGGAATGTGAAAGAGATGAAATACGTTAACATAAAGAGATTAGTTGATATGAGAATTGAGTATTAAGCTCAAATGTGTCAAAGTGTCAAATGAGTGTCAAATCAATCTCAAGATTGCTGACCAATGATGATGATGCTGCCAACTCCAAAGATTGTTCGTTACCTATTATGAGTTTCATTAAAAATAGTCTCATCGTTATCAATACATCCCCTCAATAGAAAGGCCACACAACAAAAAATTGTGCTACCTTTCTGAAATCCGATATTATCTTACGTGCTAATCGGCAGCGAGAGAAGGATATGTTCACTTAGTCATCTTCCCACCACACATATAATTGGAATGAAAAATAAACAAGTTTAGCCTCAACGAATCGAAGAGCCATATTGTCAAAGCCTCTTCCAAAAGCTGTAAAGGCTCTTCGTGCTAAATATTCTCACCGTAAAAACACATAGTGGGGAGAAATTTTGACTGTAATGCATCTAAAAATTAGGTAAATATTGGTAATAATTACAATGTCGGCAAAGTTAAAGTACCTGAGACTGATATGTTCATTCAAATTAAATTCAAAGAGATCTTTAAAGACAGCTCTTTTCGTAAAAAAAACAGAAATCTCTAGATCCAACGCCTGCCGAAAAATTTCGGTATTATCAATATTTCATATAGGTATTCTATCGCTAAGGGTTTAAAATAGTCTACATCTACATAATACCTTGTAGGCCACCGTTAGGGTGTGTGGCAGGGGGTGCATTTTCACCGATCATGCATTACATATAGTGGCAGCTCCTGCACTTTTATTGAGAGGAAAGATTAAACTGAAAAACGTGATACCACCGTCACTCTAGCTTTCATATAGATGTTAAAACAAAACTCACCATCCTTTTATAGGACCCCGAAAATGTTCGTGTTTTCGCAGAAGCAGGGGAGGATGGCCTCCTCAGCTGATCATTTTCCTGCACTATATCTCTACTTCTTTCTCTGCCAACTAGAGACATTTTTTCTTTATGTTTTACTGCAGTTGAGGAGGAGAATATGAGCTTTCCTCCTCGCTTAGCTGGTTCCGAAGTCGAACACATTCCGTGAAGCAACAGAGCGTGCGTATTTTATAAGACGCTCCATTCCGTCATTCGTTCGCCGTTGGACTTAGACGTCTTATTTTAATTTAAAGTAAAATTTGGTATTTATTTTCAAATGTGAGAGAGGTCGTTTCAATTGCAGGAGGTCGTTTCTCCCTTCTCTCCCCCATAGAACTGTTACTGGATACATATCACGCATAAAAAGGATTAGTAATTATCTTATAGTCTAAAATTCTAGTCCTTCATACTCCCAACATGCTTCCCTTCATTGCGTCGTAAAAACACATTCACCCCTTATCTCCCATCCCGTTCATCCTATATCAGCCCTCATCATTTCTCCAACCAATTTCATTCCTGGAATGATTCTCTGAAACATCACTGACTGACTGACACATGACCTTTCCTGGGGTAAACATATACGTGAAATAATGGGTCAAGCTAATCGTAAACTGGGTTTCATCAAAAGAGTATTGGGTAAATGTGACGATCATGTTCGAGAAATCAGCTACTTTTCCATTGTTAGACCTCATTTGGAATGTACTGCCAGTGTATGGGATCCCTACGAAATCGGTATAAATTAGGAACTTGAACGTGTGCAGCGAAGATCGGCAACATTTCTAAAGGGACGGTATGATAACCTTATTAGCGTAACCAGTCTATTAAATGAATTAAAATGGGAATCATTGTCGGATCGCAGGTTGAAATTTAGACCTTATCTCTTAAATAAATTCCAAGAGAATATTTTCAATGATTATGTTAAAAATATTTTACGAACCCCAACTTACTATGGCAGACTGGAACATAATCATAAAATTAGAGAAATTGATTGCCGAACTCATAGATTCAAAATGTCCTTTTTCCCTCGCACAATTAGAGATACGAATAACGGTAAATATATCCAATCGGAGAGTAGCAATGGATAACAATGGTAGCTGAATTTTGGCATGAGTACTTAAAGCTAACCCTACTAACAGAAGGTTTTTGCATGTTTGATTTGCAATTACTATCTTTTTCAAATAGTGAAGTTCTGACTAGTATATTAATACTATTTTTTAAATAATAATTGATAATCTTTTTATGCATGATATGTTGTGCATATTTGGTGAGAAATCACCTACTGCCACACACCTTTTTGGTGGCTTGCTGGGTATTATGTAGATGTGGATGAGTGTGACCTAAAGAGCATTTTCACTTGTATTAAATGAAAGAGGATCCGTACCTTAATACGCAGGGATCCGTTCTCTACTTGTGGTGAGAACATTCAAAGAATTAAATACCTGTCGTTATTTTCTCTAGTCGAGTGATTCGCTAATGTTTGGAAGAGAGGTTGGAAAGTGATTAATAATGAGCAGATATATATATATAGCTTTGCGTATTAATAGATCTTCTTCGGGGGCTGTTGGTTGTGATAGGAATGAGAAAAAAGAAAAAGGTTGGAGGTGAAGGCGGAAAACAGAGCTTAACGAGATGAGTGATAACGTGAAGAGGCATTTATGCGAGGAGGCTAACGCGGAACAGATGCGCGAGTCTGGAAGAAGGGGGCTAAGCGGGGGATTTTGGGTTATATTTAAATTTAATCAGGCCTCCATTATCCGAATTTCGCTCACCCATTGAAGCACGGCCTTGGCTGAGTTAATAAGCGGATCAGCATTACACACCATTACGGCGCCCGTTGAATTCCGACAGCGATTAGAGAAATAATGTTATTAAATGGTTAATGATTTGGATTTTGCAACCTTAGGTGTTGAAAAGCTCCGTCAATAAGCATAATTTTTGCTATGCATTTATTTAATTTTATTTTCACTTTCGAAATGTTGCGAATTCGTGAATTCGAGAAGCATTCGAAATGTGGTGATACAGAAGAATGATGTGTATTAAATGGATCGACCGAGTAAGTAACGAGGAAGTCCCAAGAAGAGTGGGAGAAAAGAGAAGTCTTCTGAATACCCTGAAAAGAGGACGGAACAGCTTAATCGGCCACATCATGAGACATGCTGGCCTGATGAAGGCAATCGTCGAGGGACAAGTGGAAGGGAAGAATGGTAAAGGAAGGCCCCGTGCGAGATATATGGAACATGTGATGAAGGATGTGAAAGAGAAGGAATACGTAGATATGAAGAGATTAGCCGATAGAAGGACTCAGTGGAGAGCTGCGTCAAACCAATATGAGGATTGATGAACAATGATGATGATTTCCACTTTAGAAAACTGTAATTTTTCGCAGCAGGAATAGTATTGCAAAGCTTTCGCGAACATTTAGGGATAGTAATAGATTAGAGCGAAGGTGCATGGCTAAATCAGAATAGGTTGTAGATTTTGATGTCGAAATTCAAATGTAGTGATTTTTTTCACGTGTACATGTTACACTCAGGGACGTATTTATGACCTCTTGAGGCACCGGGCGGAATCTAGAATGAGGCACCCAATGTTATACTTGCAGCTTGACATGGACTTTTCCCATCACATTCATCTACATCTACATCTACACGATACCCTGCAAGCCACCGTGAGGGTGTGTGGCAAGGGGTGAAGATCACCAAGCATCCACTACCGACATGGAGACAAGCAACTATTGGGTCTCATGCAACTAGAATGTTAGTATCTATAGTATTTGAGGGGTTCATACATGCATCATGCACTACTGAATACTCTAAAATATTCCCCCCTACCTATCCCTTTGCTATGCTGTCTATTCTGTTCTCTTATAGTATGGGGGTAAAATGCCATTTTGAATATATCATACGACAATCTATCTCTCTAATCTTATTTATCTGGTCGAATCTAGCATAATACGCTGGCGTTTTTAATATGTGCCTAACATCTTCAGTAAAGCTTTCCGATTGAAATTTCTCTAATAGATTTAATCTGTACCTTGACCTACGCTCTGATAATGATTCCCACCCTAATTATTGTATTCATTCTGAAACACTACTCAACCTATCGTAACACCTTTTAACGAACCTAGCTGCTCTACGCTGCACACTGTCTAGTTCTCTGATCAAACCTATTTCATTCGGATCCCATACACTGGCCGCATACTCAAGTTGGGGCCTAACTAGTGAAAAGTAACATCGCTCTTTTTTCTTCTCATCACATTTCCCAAGTGCATACTCTTTTTATAAATCCTAGCTTTCTCTTCGCTCGGCCACATATATCCCGGATGTGTCTTCCGCACGATAAACCTTTATGATTGTTACACCTAAATACCTTATGGTTTCAACGCTGTCGATCTTCGTGTTATTAATTTTATAGGATCGCTCTATCGAATTATTCCTCCTCCAAATATTAAGAAAATACGTAATGAGTACAAATATCCATCACTATTATACTCTGCTAGTAGGCGCCAGGTTACTTATGTTAACAGTATCTCTCTTGCGAGGCCCCCGGCGGCCTCCGGGTACGTCGTATGGCAAATACGGCCCTGGTTACAGTATTAACACATGCATGATCTGGGAAATATAAGTTAACAATTTAATTATTTACAGAAATGACAAACTAATTAAAACCGCTACGTTAATGCGCATTTAACGAAAAATTTTGTGCAATTTGTGGCTAACATTTCGCGTGTCTCGTGGCTGAATGGTTATTACTTTCATCTGGGTGGTAGTATGGTGACTCAAACACCCTTGCGGTGGCTTGCGGGGATTATGTAGCTGTAGATGAAAGCTTAATTATTACAACAAGTGCATCTAATCTAATCCCTGTTCGTGATAGACATATAGCCATCGGTGAAGAATACAATAAGAATGGGAGAACATGGAAGTTAGATGTTGAATTTAAAAATAAGATGTGTAAAATTAATCGGCCATATCGGGATTTTACTTCGTAGCTACAACCAGTAACAAATGCAGAACACACGCAGCTGTACTATTGGCGGTTTTAATCCGATCCAGGCGGGTCTCGAACCTGCGACCCTAGTAATGGCAGACGAAGTCTTTACACCATCGCCACCGAGGGAAAGCAGAATAGTTGTTACAAATTTTAATGCGCAAATGATGATGTACATTTTTTGGAATTATTTTCAGAAAAGAATGTAGCAATGAATTTTTGGAAAAAGAATAGTTCCCCTCCTAGCAATTCTACATAAGGAATGATAAATAAACAAACTTGGAATCCATTAATTATCTTGGAGCAAGACTGACACATGATTCTTCTTCGGGTAAACACATACGTGAACTAAAGGGTCAAGCTAATCGTAAACTGGGATTCATCAAAAGAGTATTGGGTGAATGTGACGATCATGTACGAGAAATCAGCTACTTCTCCCTAGTTAGACCTCGTTTGGAATACGCTGCCAGTATATGGGATGATTACGAAATAGACTTAAATATAAAGCATTTAAATAATATAAAACTTGTATAAAATTTATATATGTAGAAATAGGCAGTCTATTGAATGAACTAAAACGGGAATCATTATCAGATCGTAGGTTAAAGTTTATTCTCCATTTATCTTACATAAATTCAAAGACTGTTTTCACTGATGAGGCGAAAAATATTTTGAAAAATTGGAGACATCGATTGCCGGATCGACAGATTCTAAAAGCTCTTCTTTCCTCGTACAAATAAAGATAGATATAGCCGCAAATATATCCAATAGTATTAATACAAGTGTATCAATGGATATCGTAGGTAGATGCCTGTTGGTATAGTGAAGTACTTTAAGCTAACCCGACTAATGGAATGGGTTTACATGCTTGCTTTGCTATTTTTATTTTTTTTTAATGTCAAGTTAGGTCTAGAATATAGTGCATGGTATGTAATGGATGCTTGGTGTGAATTCACCCCCTGCCACACACCATTATGGGGTTTGCATTGTAGTCAGAACGATAGTGCCACAGCATAGCAACACAGAGATAGAAGTTTCGAATCTCGCCCGGGTCACAGATGTCGTACTCGGTTTGTAATTCAGTCTAGCGTAGTTACATCTACATCTACATCTACACGATACCCTGCAAGCCACCGCGAGGGTGTGTGGCAGGGGGTGAAGATCACCAAGCATGCACTACTAACATGCAAGCAAGCAACTAAAGGGTCTCATGCAACTAGATTGTTAGTATCTATAGTATTTGAGGGGTTAATACATGCATCATGCACTACAGAATACTCTATAATATTTCCCCTACCTATCCCTTTCCTATGCTGCCTATTCTGTTCTCTTATAGTACGGGGGAATGTGCCATTTTGAATCTATCTGTACGACAATCTATCTCTCTAATCTTATTTATCTGGTCGAATCTAGCATAATACGCTGGTGTTTTTAATATGTGCCTAACATCTTCAGTAAAGCTATCCGATTGAAATTTCTTCAATAGATTTAATCTGAACGTTAACCTACGCTCTGATAATGATTCCCACCCTAATTCTTGTATTAATTCTGATACACTACTCAACCTATCGTAACACCTTTTGACGAACCTAGCTGCTTTACGCTGCACACTGTCTAGTTCTCTCATCAAACCTAATTCATTAGGATCCCATACACTGGCTGCATACTCAAGGTGGGGCCTAACTAGTGAAAAGTAGCATCGCTCTTTTGTGTTCTCATCACATTTCCCAAGTACTCTTTTTATAAATCCTAGCTTTCTCTTCGCTCGGCCGCATATTTCCCTTATGTGTCTTCCCCACGATAAACCTTTAGTGATTGTTACACCTAAATATCTTACGCTTTCAACGTTTTCGATCTTCGTGTTATTAATTCTATAGGATCGCTCTATCGAATTATTCCTCCTCCAAAAATTGATAGCTACACACTTTTTAAGGTTGAGTTCTAACTGCCATTTTTCGCACCACAATGACGTGAGCATTTGGAGTACCTATTATATAAATCTCCTCACAATTCTACACACTTTTTCTCGGCGTCCAGCTGTCTGATCCAAAAGAAAGCCGAAATTAAATACAGGTTCTATCCAACATTATATCACCTACATTTATATACGTTGACCTAAAGCATTGATGTTTTCATGACAAATCGGTTTTTCAGTACATGGACCAGGGGACGGAGAAAAAATCTCAAAGAATTCTATAGGCGATTGTTGGTCAAAAGCATTCTCACAGTAAACGGTAATGTCATTAAAATTAAACTTGAAATTCTTCAAACCTTACGAATGGGTAAGCAAGTATGGGACCAAGTGACAGCAAAACCAATCAATAAGTGTTTTAATAACGCTTATTCGACGATAAATAACAGTGAAAGTGTCGAAAAACTGTGGTGGAATATAATCGATGGTCGGCAAGTTGACTTTGTGGAATTTAGACAGCGAAAAAAGAAACTACTTAGTTTTTAGATTTGTTACGAACCTAGATTTTGTAGTTGTCATTTGTAGCGAATTAGATGTTTTGAAAGGGTGTAGCGCAACGCCTATGTTACTGAGTCTATATACTGTTCCCATTTCAACCCTTAAACTACGTTTACTTCAATTATATGGTTGCAAATTAACCCCACTAAGGCGGAGAAGTATCCGGAGGCCTTTGAGATGTGAAGTCACTATCATCGCGGGTTAATCAAAACCGCATATTCCCTTCTGGCTGGATAACTAAAGTTTGATTCATCCACGAGCGAATGTCTACGAACAACACGCAGTCGCGCCATTTTCCTCCCGTCTCCCAGCATGCCACACTACCCGCTTTCTTCTCTTACGCGCCCCAGAGGAAACGTAATGTTTGAATCTAAAGGGAGACGAGGGGGTCCAAGGGGACAGTTTGTATGAGCATATCAAAGGCTTAATTCAAGACGGGACTGTGCTGAGGAGGTGGGGGGATAAGGCGTGGCCGATAGGGCTGAGAAAGTGACCATGGAATAGGACCCGTTGGGTGGGGAGCGGGAACGAGAGTAAAATGAAGATTGGGGGGTGGGAGGTGGTGGTTGGGGGAGGGGTGTGTGTGGCTGAGAGGGTGGGAGGGAGAGAGAGGGGGGGGAGGGTTGTCTGTCGGGAGGGATCTGGTTGAGGAAAGAGGGGCGGGGAGGGTTAGTGGTCTGGGTTGGTGAGGGCCGTGTTAGGCTTTCCGATGCCCGCGAGAGCGTACGTGTGTGAGAGCGAGTGCCCGGGGAGGGAAGACGAGGCGTCCCACAACTTCAGTTTACGGTCGGCCGTGTCTGAAGGCACTGCCTCGCGCACCACTCGCCACCAAGATCCCGGACGGCCCGAAGCGAGGCGGAGGAACGGGACGGACGGCCTGCGCAGGCCAGTCAGCGGAGTTGGCGAGAGCTGTCCCAGTCGCCTGCCGGAATCTCGCAACGCTCGTGTCCCGCCTTGATTTCCCCGTTGTTTGTCCATGGGCAAGCGCGTTCCTTCGGTTGTGTCTTCGACGACCTTCCCTATACGTTGACAATCCTCCCGGATATTTTTCGTGTGCTTCCGATTTCTCTCGAGTGCTGGTGATAATTGTTAAAAGTGTTTGTACTCCCTTTGTGCTGGTCAGAGTGTGTTTAACTTGTGATCCGTCCGTATTCCGTCGAGCCGATGGTTATTTTAGTGTTCTTCGAGCTGTGTCTGTGCTTGTTGTCCCGCGTCTGCTGGTTTTCCCAATCCACGTGGATCTAAATGCCGGTTTGGCGGGCTCCAGCTGTTTCGTCTGTGCATCGTAAAGCTCTACTCGTACCGTGGAATCTTTGTGGATGGGCGAAAGGAGGAGATTTTTGCAGAATAAACGGTTGGTGCACTGTTTGAAAATAATTTTTTCCCTCAATGTTATTGTTTTACAAGTTCCTTCATTAGTCACTCATGACATCGACATTTGTGGAAATGGAAGATCAGTCTGCATTTTAGTGAAGCCCTACTTTGCCCTTGTTGTCAATTAACTCACTTTCTGAGGATATAAACGGTATAGGCGTTGTCATAACTTCACGTAACCTGTATTAAACTACCATCTTTAAAGTTGCTCACGGCAAACCTTTGTGTGTTTTGAACGTAAATGGATTTTTAACAAGGGTGACCTTTCAAGATTTCGTTCACTTCTGAGTTTGATGAAAGTTTGTTTATGCTTTGTTTTTCATTTAGGCCTCTTTGACTTAGAATTCGAAGTAGATGCGTTTAATGTTGAAAAGCACAGTGGAATGAATGAAACTAATAACTAGTTATTTATATCATTAATTAATATCGTTATCACCCGTTCAGGTCTCTAAGCCATTTTTATATTTTACCATAAAGTTTTGTCCTTACATCTGAACTTGGCTTTACGGCCAAATTCTAAATTAATGAGTGCGCAAGGCGCCAAGTTGGTTTGTGACACTTATTGAATCTTTTCACTTGTTATCGTATGCCGTCTCAATATCCACGATTAACTTGTCTGCTGAGTGGGAAATCGTCGGTTAAATAGACATGCACCAGTCATAAAACGAGGCCACGTCAATCTGTGGGTATAATCCAACGTTTCTTCTAGCACACTTAAAATTTTATGACTGGAATCAATTCCGAGAAGAAAATCATGCAACGTAGGGGAAAAAAAGGTACACAAGGTCGGATTTATGATTTTCAACTCCCATGAGGAACTGGTGACAAAAAAGGATCTGGCAGCTGATTCCTCTTGGGGCACCGGCTACTGACGCCGTTCTCGCTAAGTCAAGGGTAAAGGTCTTTGATCCCAATTTAACTGCTGTACGATTCGCTGTTGGTAAGTGAGAGATGCAGGGCGGTATTTACGATCTGCCTCTCTCTCAAGACTCTAGTCGACTTGCATTATATTCTGATTGGCGGCGAGATTTCTTTTTTCAACATGTGTAAGATTGGCATCTTTCGCCAGCCAGATTGAAAAGATAGCCGTTCGGGGGAGCGGTAACGCTACATCGCGGCCGCTAATTGGCACGCGCTCATTGTACGCGAATCCGACTCACTCTCCCCAGCCGATGTTGATAGCCCCGTCTTCATCATTAGCGAGCCGAGTGGAGGACGATTTAGTGGGAATGTTGGCGGCGTTGCTTTACCCGATGGGAGGGGAGGGCAACGAGATCACGAATGGGTGATGGAATCATCTCCTTCACACGAAGACTGTCCTCGCTACAATTTAATGTTAGTCCCACAAAAAAATTAAAGGTTTGTGTTTACATCATAGTGTAACCTGATCGGATATTATTTTACTGTTTTTTATCTTTAGCATGTATTTTGACCTCATTTGGAATATGCTTCCAGTGTATGGGATCCCTACGAAATCGGTTCAAGTAATGAGCTTGAACGTGTACAGCTAAGATCGGCAAGATTTGTAAAGGTACGGTACGATAACCTTATTAGCGTAACAAGTCTATTAAATGAATTAACACGGGAATCCATTGTCAGATCGCAGGTTAAAATATAGATTTAATCTCTTAAACAAATTCCAGGACAATATTTTCAGTGATGATGTTAAAAATATTTTGCGAACCCCAACTTACTCTGGCAGACTGGACCATAATCATAAAATTAGATAAATTGATTGCCGAACTGATAGATTCAAAATGTCCTTTTTCCCTCGCACAATTAGAGATACGAATAACGGTAAATATGTCCAATCGGAGAGTAGCAATGGAAAACATTGGTAGTTGCATGTTGGGATGAGTACTTAAAGCTAACCCTACTAACAGAATATTTTCGCATGTTTGATTTGCAATTACTATCTTTTTTAAATGGTGAAGTTCTGACTAGTGTATTAATACTATTTTTAATAATAATTAATAACCTTTTTTTATCCACGATATGTAGTGTATGTTTGGTAATAAATCACCCCCTGCCACACACCTTTGTGGTGGCTTGCAGGGTATTATGTAGATGTAGATGTAACCTGATCCGATGTTATTTTACTGCTAACTTTTTATCTTTATCATGTATCTACACCAACTGATAATCTCGGAATAATATGATTTGATTGCAATTCTTACTTCTGTGGTGGGAAACATTTGACGAATCGTGGCAATGTTTTGAAGTGTATGTGGATACTAAGGTGTACTGCATTTCACGCCGAACCGAAGTGGTAGTACGCTGTTACATACGTTCCTAATGACTAACGGATCCTATTTTTTTTCCTAAAAGCTAATTTCTCTTGTGCCTAGGTAGGCGTAGTACATGTCTAAATTTGGGAGAGGTTGGGGTATGGATTGTGGGAATTTGACATTGTTATTTATTTCATTTATATTATGCATACGGGCGCCATTACCAGCATAGGCTACTCTTGCAGTAGCCCAGTTGCATATCAATAGTGCATGCCTGGTGATCTTAACCTCCTGCCACACACCCTCGCGGCGGCCTGCACGGATACTGTGTGGATGTAGATGTGATTATTCCAGCTGTGTTTTCCCCGATCGCTATTCCTATGCAGATCTTCAAATATTTCCTTTAGGAAGACTTCCGTGTTGTTGATGCTTAAGATTGTTTCTTCGGAAATGTAAGGCCGGATGTCATCAATTTAATTTGGCTTACTCAAAATCGCAGACTTTTACAGTAGGGAAACTTTAATACGAATAATATGGACCATCGTCCCATGCATCCCCGAAGAAGACGAAGTTCCGATTTATGCTTTGGTAAGAATAAGAATGGAAAATGTCGTTGATTCGGTTTGCTTAGAATAATTTTGGAGGCGTATTTTACATTCCATGTGAGTTAATTCTTAAAGGCGGAGTCATACTTTCCACATTTTGGACGTACTTCATGTAATACCTATATACATCTACATCTACGTAATACCCTGCGAGCCACCACGAGGGTGCATGGCAGGGGGTGAAGGTCACCAAACATGCACTATTGACATGCAACTAGGATAATTACATCTACATTTAATGGAGACATGCTAGATAATTAGGGTCATATGCAGTTAGATTGCTAGAAAATGCATAATTAGAAAGGGATTGGTTGTTATTGAATATATCATGCACTACAGACTGACTATATTTCACCTCCCTATCCCTTTGCTACACTGCCTATTGTTCTCTCTTGGTTGGTACGCGAGAAAAATTAGATTTTAAATCTTCTGGTACTACAAACTATCTCTCTAATCTTGTTAATCTAATCAAACCTAGCATAGTACGTAGGGGTTCTTAATATACTTATATCTAAATTCATCTGTGAACAAATTGGTTTCCAATTTACTTAAAAGGTTTAGCCTAAATTTTAACCTGCGATCTGATAGTAATTCCCATCCTAGTTCTTCTATTAAACTCGTAACATTTATACAATTATCATAACAGCCTTTAACAAATCCAGCGGATCTCCAGTACCTATCATGGTACTTCGTCATTGTATTCGCTCAATCATTAGGTAGTTATTTATTCCTTTAATTATTTATTAAAATGAGACGTCGTTGCTGGCACAGGAGTAAACTTCAGTTAACGATCTTCACATCATGGCTTCGGTAGGTATGCATGTGAGAAACACTGATTGAGGTCAGTATGCGAGAAATGTACACCATTCATTAAAAAGTTGGCAGCGGAGGTAAATTATTCCCTCGCCTCAATGAGTTTCACGTCCGTCTGCACTCTCATGAATTATGCAGGAGTAAATTACTGCTTAAAAATAGCACGCGCAAAGCTTACGAGTATTGCAAGAGGCACTGTAGCAGTTTTTAAACCCTTTATTTTCCGCAATCATGCATTCCGAAAATGCCTCGTTTTCTAAAAATCAAAATGATAAAAATTAATTCACTATATTTATATCCCAAAAATAAATCCTTTGTGGACTTTTTGAACTGAATTTTTTTGTACAAAAAATCATTTTTCTAGTTTCATTGTGGGCCCACACGACAAATCAATCATATGAACGCGGTTACGTTTAGAGACTGACGCCTCAATGAATACGCGAGAGGGAATTCAGGTTTTCTCTTGCGTTTTTTCCGACTCGTTTTTCCGCTTGCCTCGTTATATTCGCAGCGAATTTCGAGACCCATACTCACTTATGATTTTGGCGAAGTTTCCAGCCGTTGCCGCTGGCGCTGTGGGCGTTGAATCATACCGGAATGGATTGTAAAAGTCATCGCCTATCCATTACGAGGTGCCACAAATGTGACATCACCGGCCTTTTCGGTTTAAATAATACCTTGCTTTTCTTCGAATGGGAAAATACGCCAACAGGTGAAGCGATGCATGATTATTGTGCGTCAGAACAAAATTAGTGAGCAAAGGTATGGGTGTTGAAATTATTCCAGAACGTATATTTCATGCAACCCAGCGCAAGCCACAGTTCGCGGTAATTTCTCAAATTAACCTAATTATTTGATGGTGTGGCAGCCTGTTTTGATATATCACGATGGCTAGCAATTTCAAATACTTCTAAAAGATTTTTTCATTGTCTAATACCTATATTCTGGCTTTTAGATCATATACTACACACGTCTATTCAGTTGACTAACTAGTTTGATTAGCGACTGCTTACAAATTCTCATTAACCTTTTTTTCATTACTGTCAAATGGCGAGTCTGCTTTCGATACATGCACAGATTTCCCTACGGAGCCTCCTCTAAGGTGTGTGGCAGGGGGGGGGGGGGACAGAACCAATAGTGCATAACATCAACATCACCTTCCTACTTGCTCTAAGGAGAATAACAAAACTTAATAATGAAAACGTGTGTGTCATGAGCGGTCATGAGTGAACCAACTACGTGCAATCAATTAATTGGAATCTACAATTTAATGTGTCTTTTATTATTTGGTTAGAAGTTTCCTGTTTTGCAATAATTTGCATTTCATTATAGTTGAAAGGGTAAAATTAGTATTGTTCGCTAGAACTATGAGCATGTACATCAACCTACGCTTACTACATTTCACCTATCTAACCGCTAATTAATTAGCATATTATAATATCTAATAGTTCTTGGGAAGAAAGACATTTTCTTCCTAATCCCCAATATATATAGTCGCAGTACTTGGGTGTTGTCAATGTATTTTTACTGTCGTTAGCAAAAGGATCCGCTTAAAATTTACTTAAAGGATTTATTGTAAATATTAGAGTTTGATTTACGTTTGAGCCGTCATACTAGTTAAGATTCATATCGCAAACTTTGAAAACGCCGATGCTATTGTTACAATTTGAATACGCGCTATTTGTCGAGAACCATTTATATTTTCCCTACTCAAGTTGATTTGTTAAGTAAATAATGGTTTTGGTGAGGCTCACAATAAGATCGGTAATTAATGATCTTTCAGCGTTACTTAGATGGATTAAATTATGTTATTTAAGATGGGTTTTCTCCAGCGGCTGGCCAGCCCCAGATGGTCCTGGATCTGAATTTCATTACTTTCAACGTTTAATGATAAATCGATTATACCCGTTGTAAACAGGTGTATCTCTCCTTTTTGGAAGTATTTAATATTTTTAATGCAATTGGTTTAGAGTGACCGAAAATGTAACAGTAATAATTTAATCAGTCGCTGTGCATACGTGAGCTTACGTCTAAATTGCATTTTTAACTGCTTTCGATCAATTGCCTCCGCCTAACTTAAAGCCACCAATACAGGCACGTGGCTAGAAATTAGTTTTGGGGTCTAGCTTAGCGTACTTGAAACAAATCAGCCTTTCCCGTTCGGTGCCGCCACGATACAAATAACTTCCTTAAATTTTAGTGCTTGGTATTTACTTTCACAGTGCCCTATCACTTCTCATAGGTAAGTTCACTTCTTACCTTGTTATGAAGCACTTACTTTCACCTGCACCAGACCCATTCATATTAGATTGAAAAGAACAGTTGTTAACCACACACATGCCTCAAACTAGTTTCAAGACACTTAGCACTTGAATTATACCCAGTGAAATTCTAATTATCATGCCCAGTGAATATAAGAAGAAGAAGAAATTTATTTGGTTTTTCGCGAACAAAATAAAAAATAACAATGCAATATCCTTGTATCAAATTACCTACTCTCTAAAGAAATTGCTCAACCCATTACACTATGTTAATATAATTAATTAATGACAAAATGAGATAAAATTTGAGGCATCAACACATCTTTCTCCTGATGACCATGCATACATGACTTTTTGTACTACAAGTGTCGTCTTTAGAATTTTCCGCAAACATCCTCCGTCCCTGTTGACATCTCTCGGGGCGATGATGCAGTTTCACTAAATTTCACCGTTAGGGTCGAGGCCATCTTGTGATCTGCCTCTCTCACTTCACTTTTATCATGTGATATCAAAGCCAGGAACTTCACTCCAGGATTTGGGCTTACAATGCTCACGTTGACAATGGACAACATGAATTTATTTGTAGGTGCATTCGGCATTGGCCACCAGCCGCTGGAGAGACAGTTTCGCATATACATCTACATAATACGCAGCAAGCCACCACAAAGGTGTATGGCAGGGGGTGAATTCTCACCAAACATGCACTACATATCATGCATAAATAGGATTAATATTAATATATTAGTCTAAACTTCACTATTTAAAAAGATAAAAATAGCAAAGTAAGCATGCAAAAACGTGCTGTTAGTTGGGTTACCTTCAAGTCCTTACACCAACATGGAACTACCTATGCTATGGATTGATTCACATGTATTGGATATATTTACCGCCATTCATATCCCTAATTGTACGAGGAAAAAGGATATTTTGAACCTGCCAGTTCGGCAATCGATTTCTCTAATTTTGTAATCATGGTCCAGTCTACCATAGTAAGTTGGGGTTCGAAAAATATTTTTAACGTCATCACCGAAAATATTATCTTGGAATTTCTTTAAGAGATTAATTCTAAATTTCAACCTGCGATCTGCCAATGATTCTCATTTTAATTCATTTAATAGACTTGTTACGCTAGTATTGTTATCGTATCGTCCCTTAACAAATCTTGCTGATCTTCGCTGCACACGTTCAAGTTAATTATTTAGACCGATTTTGTAGGGATCCCATATATTGGCAACATATTCTAAATGAGGTCTAAAAAGGGAAAAGTAGCTGATTTCTCGTACATGATCGTACATTTACCCAATACTCTTGTGATGAATCCCAGTTTACGATTAGATTGCCCCATTATTTTACGTATGTGTTAACCCAGGAAAGATCATGTGCCAGTCTTATTCCAAGGTATTTAATTGATTCCGGGTTTGTTAATTTATCATTAATTATTTTGTACGTGCTAGGAGAACAATTCTTTTTCCAAAAATTCAACACCACACATAAAAAAAATTAATTCTAACTGCCATGTTTCACACCATTTTTCAATTGCTTGTAGGTCATCATTTGAATATTCGTTATCATTGGGGCTGAGCATTTCCCTGTAGACTGCAGCGTCATCGGCAAATAGACGGACATACATACATACGCTTATCATTACAATGACTACGCGCGTGTGGAAGGTTCCAGAAAATGTTACTTCGAGTTCAATGACAGCACATCTTCCCTTTTGTCGTCCGTTACATCCGCGATTAGTTGCTTGTCAAATTTCTGCCATTTGACTCATTAATATTGCTAAGCCACGTCATGCATTACGCGATAGCCCGGTTTGGTTTTGTGGTGATTGTGATAGGTCGGCCGGCACCTCTCCCGCACAGACTCCCTCAGGCGAAATACGATCGGAAATGAAGCGAAGACCTCCGAAGCAGACATATCCTAAGACCCCATAGACCGCGAAATCCCCTCCCCCCCAGCCCCCCAAGTTTTTTGCGATTGTGTCCAGAGGTGGCTCGTTGGGACTCGCGTAACCGGACACCGCCGAAGGACACACGGAATTTGATCTGGCACATTTTTTTCGTAAAATAAATAATCAAGTTACATTTATAGTCCTGTATCTCATTGTTCAGAGTTGCTTACAAAGGGATATTTTGTTAACCCCTCTCCCCACATTCGAATTTGACAACTTTTCTAATGCCAATTAGTAAACCTTATTAAAGAAGCATGGTTTTCCCTCGGCTCAAAATTATGAATAAGGTTCTTCACACTCAAGATATTTCGAGATTCTTTCTATTCTTTCGCGATATTGTCACATCATCATCATGATTGGTCAACAAATCAGTTCCTCATCTCATACGAGGCCTGCCTTTTCCAATCTTCCCGTTCACTTTTCCCTCGACGATAGTCTTCATCTTTCGGTAACAAAAGCAGTCATAGAAAAGTAAACTCTTGTATATTTCGATCATCATCATCATTGGTCAACAATCCTAGGATTGCTTTGACGCAGCTTTCCACTCAATTCTTCTATCGGCCAACCTTTTCATTGTGACGTAATTCTTCACTTTTACATCCTTCAATACCTGTTCCATGTATGAGGGCTGCTTTTTCCAATCTTACCGTTCACTTTTCCCTCGACGATAGTCTTCATCAGGCCATCGTGACTCAAGATATGGCCGATTAAGTTGTCCCTTCTTCTTTTTAGAGTTTTCATCAGAGTTCTCTTTTCTCCTACTCTTCTTAACACTTCCTCGTTACTTACTCAGTTGATCCATTTAATCTTCATCATTCTTCTGTATCACCAAATTTCGAATACTTCCACCCTTTTCTTTTCCGCTGCTGTAATTGTCCATGCCTCACTGCCATAGCAAAACACGCTCCAGATGTACGTTCTAATGAATTGTTTCCTTTCTTCTACGCTTGTATTTCCTGCTGAAAGTAGATTCACCTTTTGATAGAATGTCCTCTTTGCTTGAGATATTCTACTAACTATTTCTTTTCTGCTCCGTCCATCGTTGGTTACTCGGCTTCCAAGGTAACAGAACTCTTCACCTCTTCAAGTTTTATAAACCAATTTATCGCAAGCGTAGCCTAGAGCTTTATCGTCCGTGCGGTTCTTAAAGGAGCCACCAAACGCAATTGCGAATGGCCGAGCAGTCCCTCTTGGGGACCACCTGGACATCTCATCTACATCTACATAATACCCTGCTAGCCACCACAAGGGTGTGTGGCAGGGGGTGATTGCTCACCAAACATGCACTACATATCATGCATAAAAAAGGAATAGTATTAATATAGTAGTCAGAACTACACTATTTAAATGTACACAATTCAATTATTTTTATCACTCTCATCCAGGTTGTGAATGATGTAAAAGAGAGGCATTGCGTCAATATGGAGAGGTTGGCCGATTGAGGAATCGAGTGGAGGGCTACGTCAAACCAATCCTAGGATTGTTGTTGACCAATGGTGGTGTCGATTTGGGATGACCCTCGTGTTAATGTCAAAGCAAGTTGAGTAGCGTTTCAGAAATAATAGAAGAATTTGGGTGGGAATCATTATCAGAGCGTAGGTTAAAGCGCAGATTAAATCTATTAGAGAACATTCAATCGGATAGCTTTACTGAAGGTGTTAGACACTTATTAAAAAAAACCAGCGTATTAAGCTAGATTCGACCAGAAAAATAAAATTAGAGAGATAGATTGCCGTACTGATTGATTCAAAATGGCATTTTTCCCCCGTACTATAAGAGAACAGAATAGGCAGCATAGCAAAGGGATAGGTAGGCGAAATATTTTAGAGTAGTCTGTAGTGCATGATGCATGTATCAACCCCTTAAATGCTCTAGATACTAACACTCTAGTTGCATTAGAATCTATAGTTGCTTGTTTAATGGTAGTAGTGCATGCTTGGTGATCTTCACTCTCTGCCACACACCCTCGCGGTGGCTTGCAGGGTATCGTGTAGATGTAGATGTAGATGAAAGCAACGAATCACACTTGTCAAGTGATATACTTCCCTTGTCACATAAAAATTAGATATCGTTGAACATTCTCTCAGTGATATTCATTCCGTAATTTCATGTTCTGAGTTTTCATTCCTTAGTTTCATTCTCTGCCCATGTATATACAGCTGAAAATTGTGCAGTTCCATTCCAGAGTGTATTTTGTAATATTATTTTATACATTGTTTATAATGGCTCAGAACCTAATGGAAAAGAAATATAGATGTTTCTTTCAATTGATTCGGAGGCAGGAAATAACGCATCTGAATTGAGTAACGGTAAGTCAGATGATGAGTGTCCCTTGGCTAGTCCCCTGGCGAATGAATCAAAGACAATCGCCGCATGGGGGAAAAAACGTGCCTGAACCAATATGAGAATTTTCAAAATAATGGAGTATTGCATTATGAAAATTAAGATGTTTTTTTTTTACAAACAAAAGAACGTCAGTACTTTTTTATGGGAAGATTTGAGTGGGATGCAATAAAAATGATTTGATAAAATAATCACACAACGCTCGGACTTTTGCCCAGAGTTTTTAATACTCAACGGGTTTCAACTTACAGTCATCGTCATGTACATGACAAATTTTGGCAAGCTTGTCAATTTGAGTGCTGCCGGTCTTACCTATCTTAATCATAAGACAAATAATATGATGAACAAGGTATTCATGACCATGTCGTTATCAAAATTCGTTAACTTGCAGGTGGAAGCTCAGCGGACTAGACTACCGTGGTCAGGGTCTGTGAACGGGGTTCGTGGAAAGTTTCAGTAGGTCTAATTCATCTACATCTACGTGATACCCTGCGAGCCACCACGAGGGTGTGTGGCAGGGGGTGAAGATCACCAAACATACAATATTGACATACAACTAGGACATTTAATGGAGATACGCTAGACAATAGGGTCATAAGCAGCTAGATGTTACTTTTAACATAATAATAAAGGGACTATCGGTTGTTATAACATGCATCATGCGCTACAGACTACTCGAACAATATTCCACCTACCTATTCCTTCGCTACGCTGCCTGTTGTGCTCTCATAAGAGTACCTAGTTATCGCTTCGTCCAGCGCGATTTGTTGGTCAATAATTATTTGCGACTCAGGAAAGGTCAACTATCGATAAGTTTCTGCTACCCACTCGCTCTTTGCCTTTGACTGTCTCGCTGGAATCCTTGGTTGAGGCGATGTATGCACTCGACCACACCCATTTTTTTCGTTATTTCTGTACCGCCGCGCGCGAATAAGACCAATGAAAGGAGAATGGCTTTTAAAGACTTCCTCCTTTGGGCAGGGCGCCCTAGAGCGGCGAATTTTAAAAACCAGTTTAATGTCACGGGATGGCCTTGAACTCGGGAGAGAGTAGTGCGACTTATTCCAATGGTATCGACGCTTAAAGCGAGCAGCGGCACATTTTCTTTATCATTGAGATGGATCGCCGATGTCTAGGCCTTCTGAAAATATCACCGTTTTCCCCGGCACTTGGCGCACGTGTGTTCAAAGTGAATATGTTCGGCGGTACTGTCAAATATGCACTATGCGAGATTCGTTGTTAGCGTAGAATAAATTCGTAATCGTCGTCATGCGCGTGTTTTGATCAGGCAGTTGCGATGCGATTCGCCGTATTGACCTCGAGGATCAAGGGAGTGGTAACCATAGATATGGTGTTAAATAACACGACGAATTATTATCGTACCAAATGCCGCAGTAAGGTCGGTTACGCATCGGCCTGAAATCACAAAGTTCGTGGGTTAGAAATGGATGTTGTACTCATCTTAGGGCTAAGAACTAAGGTTAGACTGAGTGATACAACCCTGGTCATTGGAGCACCTAAAACCAAGAGTACCTACTACTAGGTACTGCTAGAAGCATTGTCAGTTTGAAAAGGAGCTCATCCTTTGCCCTGTCAAGGATTGGTTATAACTAATTGTTGAAAGGACATGTTAGCCCAGTATGTAGAGCTGATGGCTTCTGACATGAGGTCTCCGGTTTGCGTTCGGAATATTACTCTTTGGAGACAACGTACTAAACCCACGCTTATTGATTTAATGAGTAAGAGACCTATCTGGAATACCACAAGTGGTATATGGAAAGGAACAAACCCCCATCCTTAGATATGTATATTGTGCTTCATAATTAGTGTCTCCACCATTATCAAGCTGATTTCTCCCACGTTTTTTTCCGTCATTACCTCCCCCTCCCCCCCCTTTCTAGCTTCCCCCCATTACCCCCATCCTCTGAAAAGATTTATATTTGTGATGTACACTCTTACAACTTTGTCTTGTACCTGATTATGGCTCTGTGAGCCGAAACGCGTTGTACGCATCAAACCAATTTGTGGAAAAGTGCAATTGTTTCTCGTACATTATGAAGAACTTCCACGATATCTCTCCTGAATCTGTTGAATTTATCAACCAGACCGACTGTAGGATTGACCCCTGTGACTTATGGATCTTTTATGACATGATATTTATGTAGTTAGGGTGCAGTGAACGAAAACCAAATGCAGACATAAGCCTCCATCTTAAGAGAGGTGCCAAGGAATTGAGATGTTCATTTCCAAACCGACGGACAAGTAATGACCTTGAAGTGCTTCCCACGCGGCAACCTATAGGGACATCATCACCAGTGTTCTTCCAAACATGGTCGGCTTCGGCTCAGTTCCTTCCTCTTCTGCTCCTTCCTTGCCTTGTGGTCATTCTTGTGACCTGTGTAACTGTGATATACTCCTTGTAAACTCTAAACCTGCTTTGTATTCCACCACCAAGATTCAACCGCTCCGACCCTTTTAATTCATTCTTTTCTTTAGTATTCCATCTTCACAATTGCAATTCGGACGATATGGGATGAATTGATCCTCATTGTCATTGGCTGACAAATGTAAAGTAGAGCAATTAATACTCTACGTCTACGTAATACCCTGCGAGCCACCACGAGGGTGTGTGGCAGGGGGTGAAGATCACCAAACATGCACTAATGATATGCAACTAGGCTATTACATGGGGACATGCTAGATAATAGGGTCATAAACAGCTAGATGGTTAGCATCCATATAATAATAAACGGAATATTGGTCGTCATTACATGCATCACGCACTATACAGACTACTCTAACAACATTTCACCTACCTATTCCTTTGCTACGCTGCCTATTGTCCTCTCTTATGGTACGCGGGAAAAATGGCATTTTGAATCTATCGGTACGGCAATCTATCTCTCTAATCCTGTTAATATTATGAAACCTAGCATAATACGTAGGTGTTGTAGACCTAACGTCATTTGTAAACAAATGAGTTTCGAATTTACTTAAAAGGTTATGCCTAAATTTTAACCTGCGTTCTAATAGTAATTCCCATCCTAGTTCTTCTATTAAATTGGTAACGCTAATACAATTATCGTTACGGCCTTTAACAAATCTAGCGGATCTCCTTTGCACACGCTCTAAATCTTTTATCATACCTTCCTCGTACGGGTCCCTTATACTAGCAGCATATTCTAAATGAGACCTGACAAGTGTAAAATAGCTTCTTTCTCGTACCATCTCATCGCATTGGCCTTGAAACCTTTTTACTAATTCGAATCTACGGTTTGTTGCACTAGTTATTTACCTGATGTATCCCCCATGATATGTCTACGAAATCGGTCTAAGTAATGAACTTGAACGTGTGCAGCGAAGATCAGCAAGATTTGTAAAGGGACGATACGATAATTATGTTAGCGTAACCAGTCTATTAAATGAATTGAAATGGGAATCATTGTCAGATCGCAGGTTGAAATTTAGACTTAATCTGTTCCACAAATTCCAAGGCAATATTTTTAGTGATGATGTTAAAAATATTTTACGAACCCCAACTTACTATGGCAGACTGGACCATAATCATAAAGTTAGAGAAATTGATTGCCGAACTGACCGATTCAAAATGTCCTTTTTCCCTCGCACAATAAGAGATACGAATAACGGTAAATATGTCCTATCGGAGAGTAGCAATGAATAGCATTGGTAGCAGCATGTTGGTATGAGTACTTAAAGCTAACCCTACTAACAGAATGTTTTTGCATGTTTTCTTTGCAATTTCTATCTTTTTAAATAGTGTAGTTCTGACTACTATATTAATACTATTCCTTTTTTATGCATGATATGTAGTGCATGTTTGGTGAGCAATCACCCCCTGCCACACACCCTTGTGGTGGCTTGCAGGGTATTATGTAGATGTAGATGTCTTCAGTGATGGTGACGCCATTTAGTATTTAATAGATTCTATGTTAGATATTTTCTTTTCTTTGATGTAGTAATCATTCCGGGGAAAGCAATTCTTTTACCAAAAGATATATATCGGGCAGTTGTTCAAATTTAACTCTAGCTGCCAACTAACACACCAATCAACAAACGCATCGAAATCATTCGCTAAAGACTTGACTGTTATCTTAATTCCTAATTTCCTTATACGTGTACGTAAAATGTGACGTTAACTGATAAATGAAATTACTAATGAGGAGGTTCTTAAAAGAGGGAAATAAAGAAAAGGTCTGATTAAACTTCTGGAAAGAAGGATACAATGTGTCCGATTCATCTTGAGCCAAGTAGGTTTCATATGCCACCTGTAAGAGCCACGTTGCATACATACCAGCTGTATAGTCTAAAGGCCTTGGGTTCGAGTCTCACCTGAAGTGTGGATGTGTTTATCTTGTAATTTAAGGTTTAGGCTAACCTGTGCGCTGTAATCTTAACCGTTGGAGCGTTTATAAACTGAGACTAAAAGTACCCAAATTATCCCTGAACTGAATAAGACAATTTATGACTAAATTCGGAATTAATATAGGCTGCCACTTAACTAACCTAAGCATCCTTAAACCATACATATGTATCAATAAACTGAACTAGAATCTAGGAAAATGAAAGGGATAACATAATTATAGTACAGAAAAGTTACGAAGATGAAAATGGCAAGAAAAAATATATGAGAACAATCTTAAGTGAATTATTTACGGGAATACCGACGGGGCATCGAAACGACGCATTTGAAACGTAAATCTAGGTTTTCCTGTATATGATGGTCTTAGGACGTCTGTCACTGAGGGAAAATTAAATTGCAAGAAATGGAAAGCAAAGCCAAAGTTCAGTTGCATGGACCAAGTAATGAATGGTTCGGAAGGGAATAAAAATCCTTACAAGAGGAGATTGGCTGCAAAATTATTGATTGGAGATCTAAATCAAACCAATCGTAGGGGTTGATTACCAGTTTTAATAATAAGAGTACTGGAAAAAAAAATTTAATGGCGGTCAGATCGGTAAAAGTAAACGTCGGTGATGATGACTTCCTCTTATGGGAGAAACCATCGTGTTTTCACTATTTAAGACTGCAACATTAAATGATTTTATATATATCGGTAAAAATAGCCCGTTCTTGGGATGAAAAATACCACACGAATCGAATTATCACTCGGAGATGAATTCGTGAAATGTAAAAATTTGTAAATTTATTTTTCGAAAAACATTGTGAAGTTATCTCTTAAGTTAATTTGTGGAAAGATAGATTAAAATGACTAATTAAACAAAGGTGCTTGCTTGTATTTCTGTAAGGATACTGAAGAATTGCGGGCCATTGTATCGAAATCATTAGTATGGTATTAGCACGAATGGTTGTCGATGGCCCCATTTCTCGGGTGATAAGTGTACCGTACCGTAATGCTCGACGTGCCGCACATCCAGACCACAGCTGGCGGCCAATGATTCAAAAAGTCGGGTCAGTGACTTGGTGCCAACCCAATTAGGATGGGGATGTCGTGGCGTAGACGAAGGGAAGCGAGGAGTTGGGGGAAGGAACTGCAAGTGGTGTCGGCAGAAGCGATCGGTGCGTAACGCGTGCGTTACAATGGAAAGCACTCTCTTCGTTTTATCGCCGGAAGTTCGCTTTCGAGTCGGTAAGCGCGATTCTAGTTCTCCTCGGACGATTCGGTAATGGACGAATGCTACTGTCGCAGTATTCGCGTGACCTTTTTAGCCTTGTCTCCTCGTCTACTGCTGTGGTATTCGCTGGAGGGCATCGGTGCCCGAGTTAATTTATACATTTTGTAAGCATGTTGACATGTTTCGACACATAACTTGTTTGACTATGGGATGGATTTTAACTGTTTGGTTAAATATAACTTTTCACTAGTTAGGCCCCACCTTGAGTATGCAGCCAGTGTATGGGATCCTAATGAATTAGGTTTGATGAGAGAACTAGACAATGTGCAGCGTAGAGCAGCTAGGTTCGTTGAAAGGTGTTACGATAGGTTGAGTAGCGTTTCAGAATTAATACAAGAATTAGGGTGGGAATCATTATCAGATCGTAGGTTAAAGTACAAATTGAATCTATCAGAGAAATTTCAATCGGATAGCTTTACTGAAGCTGCTAGGCACATATTAAAAAAACCAGCGTATTATGCTAGATTCGACCAGATAAATAAGATTAGAGAGATAGATTGTCGTATTATAGATTCAAAATGGCATTATACCCCCGTACTATAAGAGAACAGAATAGGCAGCATAACAAAGAAATAGGTAGGTGAAATATTTTGGAGTAGTCTGTAGTGCATGATGCAAGTATTTACCCATTAAATACTATATATACTATCTAGTTGCATGAGACCCTATAGTTGCTTATTTGCATGTTAGTAGCTCATGCTTGGTGATCTTCACCCCCTGCCACACACCCTCGCGGTGGCTTGCAGAGTATCGTGTAGATGTAGATATTTCATAGCGTAAGAATCGGTATAGCAATTCCCGCACTAAATGTCGGTTAACATTAACTGGGCATCATAAAAATGGTGGAGAATCGAATTCCTATGGTGGCTAGCTAGAGTAAAGGCCTCCCACCTCGAGGGTTCCTGTTCGAATCCTTACGATGGCAGATTTTTCAGTTGTGTACCAGTCCTTACTTCAGTGCTGTATGGAAGTGCTTAAATTCAGTCCTTCGTCTGTTGGATGGGGCGTTGTACAACGGACCCCTGGTTAATGCCGATGCTTGGTTTTGTCTGCATTCATCTACACTCGTAACCTCTCCTCAATCACGCAAATGACCTTAGTTTTAGTTACATCCCTTAAAAACAGTGACGTAAAACTGGCCCAAACGCGATTTTTGCATTGTTCCATAGTTGACGGCATATAAGACGCAGTCCCATTTCTGTAGTCCAAGTTTCTGAGGCCAATCGTTTACATTTACGACTCGGTGGTGATTTTCGACGGCAATTTTAGAAAAGTGTGCGTCTTACATCCGCCGAACAAGGTACATTTCTTCTAGTTACTCGTTTACTATTTTGCTGGATATAATCTTCATCTACATAATCCCCTGCAAGCCACCACAAAGGTGTGTGGCAGGGGGTGATTACTCACCAAACATGCACTACATATCATGCATAAAAAAAGGAATAGTATTAATATACTAGTCAGAACTTCACTATTTAAAAAAGATAGAAGTAGCAAAGCAAACATGCAAAAAATTCTGTTAGTAGGTTTAGCTTCAAGTAGGTACCTACTCATACATCTGCATCTACATCTACATAATACCCTGCAAGCCACCACAAGGGTGTGTGGCAGGGGGTGATTGCTCACCAAACATGCACTACATATCATGCATAAAAAAAGGAATAGTATTAATATAGTAGTCAGAACTACACTATTTAAAAAAGATAGAAATTGCAAAGCAAACATGCAAAAACATTCTGTTAGTAGGGTAAGCTTTAAGTACTCATACCAACATGCAGCTACCAATGCTATTCATTGCTACTCTCCGATAGGACATATTTACCGTTATTCGTATCTCTTATTGTGCGAGGGAAAAAGGACATTTTGAATCGGTCAGTGCGGCAATCAATTTCTCTAACTTTATGATTATGGTCCAGTCTGCCGTAGTAAGTTGGGGTTCGTAAAATATTTTTAACATCATCACTGAAAATATTGCCTTGGAATTTGTGGAAGAGATTAAGTCTAAATTTCAACCTGCGATCTGACAATGATTCCCATTTCAATTCATTTAATAGACTGGTTACGCTAATATAATTATCGTATCGTCCCTTTACAAATCTTGCCGATCTTCGCTGCACACGTTCAAGTTCATTACTTAGACCGATTTCGTAGGGATCCCATACACTGGCAGCATATTCCAAATGAGGTCTAACAAGGGAAAAGTAGCTGATTTCTCGTACATGATCGTCACATTTACCCAATACTCTTTTAATGAAACCCAGTTTGCGATTCGCTTGACCCATTATTTCATACCAACATGCAGCTACCAATGCTATCCATTACTACACTCCGATTGGACATATTTACCGTTATTCGTATCTCTAATTGTACGAAGGAAAAAGGAAATTTTAAATCTATCAGTTCGGCAATCAATTTCTCTAATTTTATGAATATGGTCCAGTCTGCCATAGTAAGTTGGTCCAGTCTGCCATAGTAATAATGATCTCATATCAATGGAGAGGAGGACAGTTTAAATCTATCCGGATGTCACCCTATGTCTTTGGTATGTTTTGTGATCTAATATTCCGTATTATCTAAAAGTGTTCATAAATTTGTAACGTTATTGGGTAAGAGATAATATTTCGTTACGAGTTGGCTAAAGCCGGTTTTTCTTCACCTTTCTCCGCTACAAAAAAATCTTCCTCCATCCCTACTTCCTACCATTCCTCCACGGCGTAAATGCTCTGTCTTTGATTACCTCTCACTTTTTTGTGGTAACAGGTCGATCCCTGCCTTAGGCGTGGGCTTGTGTTTGTCTCACGATTAGTTAGGATATCTGAAGGCTCTGCGACATAACGTTAGCAGTCGGAGCGCCTGGAAACGTAATTCTTCGAGAACAACGACAGTAAAGAGCAAAGTATGATTTCAAGGTTGGTGGGTTTTTCGTGCGAATTTTCGTCATGAAGGGATGTATTAAGAGTCATGTTTGATAGTAAATAACATCGTAACATGTCACTTCGGAACTGAAAATGCCGATTGTAATACCGGGGGAACTATTTTCCATCAAGGCCAATATGCGCACAAAGATCTTAAATTGCTTAAGGTTTGTGATGCACAACCTTAAATTGCTATTTAAACGACTTCGTAAGCCTTCACTACTAATTGTAAAATAATTTTCACCACATTTTCATGCATATTTTGTCCTTGTCAACAATAGGTTTGGACACTAATTTATAAGGTGACCTTAGTTGGGATATTGGATACGTCTTTCACATTGTTGTTACTGATATTCATGACAAAAATCCCTCTCCAGACAAACTCCTCGAATTTATCGTCCTAAGAACTCCAGTTTTTAGGGCAAGGAATTGAAGCACCGTGCAAAAGTTGAATTGCAGTGTCTATGTTTTAACTCACAAAACAGTTTGGTTGGCGCACAATCGAAAGCGTTGCTAAGGTCTGTGAACGAACAGCAGGAAAGGAAAACCACCAAGTCCACTATTTGACGATTCTCAACTCGTCGATAAGGTAATCGAGTATTACAAATGATCACTGCCGTCGATGAACCTTAAATCGAATTTCCCATTGTCAAAGTTGGTACTATTTTTGGGTAGAAATTGAACGCATGCACTGATGTGAAACGTTCCAAGGTAGGATTGTATCAAAATAGGTCTCGGTCCAAACGGATCCAACGTGCTCGAAATTTTCAACCTAAAGTATGAAACCGACCATTCAGAGACTTTCAAAAAAGTGAGCATCGCTATCCGCCTTGTCATATTGAAGGGTTATGGTCACGGTATGCATATAAATGATTAAAATATGGTAGCTCTTATTGAATTCATGGAGAAAATTAATTTATATACGGTACCAAAAGCACGCTTTGTTAAATGTAAACATAATCCAATTTTTTTCTTAATTTCCGCAGATAAATTGACACGGCCATTGCTTATTTACTTTCGATATTGGCAACCACTTCAATTGTTTAATATTTTCTCGTATTTCATTTTTTCGTCTATTCCGGACCAGTGTATTGCGCCGTGGGGAACACCATTTTTATTTCATCAAAAGCTGTGGAGAATTTTATTGGGGTGAATATTTTGGAGCGAAAGATCGAGTCAGAATTCAAGCGGTGGGACATGGGTTTAACACTACATACTACTACTACGAAGGTAAACATGATGATTGGTCGACGCAGTGGTTAGGCACCTAGCGAGGAAGACAGGTGGAATCCTTGTGTACATTCCCTTTTAGCGTCCTCGTGCAAAGACGGCCAGCACTTCCCTTTCCCCAGTCCCGGGAAGAAGAAAAGTCGCACGTGCACCTGGGGCCGAATGTGGAGAACACATCTTTTTTTGTACTTTTTGCCTCGCTGGTGTTTCGCCCAGAACCGGGCCCAGTAGTTTCGTAATTTATCATCGCTTGGAACGAGCGGCTTGCCCCGAGGGAACGAGAAACTCACGTCTTGAGTGGAGACCGTTGCGGAGAAAGAAGACACTCTGGAGACACCCGGTATATGCTGACCTCTATCGCATTTGCAATTTTTTTTGTTTGTCGTATCGTTAAACTGACGCGGTGACGTGCATTTGTGCAGATTCGCGAGGTGAAAATGAAAAAAATATTAAAGAAGTCGGAAAACGAGAATGGGGTCGTTTATTACTTAAATTGGGTCGTATTTGACCTATTTAAACGGCGTAATCGGAGCGTGTTTGCGTTTCCACGCAGTTTGTTCTGTCCCTTTCACGAATTTTTAAAATGTAATCTATCATTCATCCTGGTCCTCATCATAGTGTTACGGCGTGAAAAAAAAATCGTACGAGCATTGCAAGTAGGTATTTCCGTGCTTACAAAGATGGCCGCTGGTTTATCAAATCAATTGCAATCCTTCCTACAGTACATTCTGACCTCCTTGGTTGCAACACATCGATCGACATGCCGGCCAGTCACGCAAGAAGTGTTTTCTTTTTGCCAGCCGCCATTCAAGCCGGACAAAAAGAGAATCTCTCCAGTCTAAACACACGGCACGCCTCCACCCAAAGTTTACAGAGGAAGAAGACCCCGTTTCGATGGCAGAGGCCCAACAGCCTCCGTCAAAGTGGGAGCGCGTCGCAGTAAAAAACCAGGTCGTAAAAATCAAGAGAGGCGCAATCAGAAGACGCGGCATGAGGCGATTCTGGGAACGCGGAGCGTCCTTCGTCAAAGGTCGGCCATCGACAAAGTTCGTGATTGCGAGGCGTCCGAATCAGTAAGGCCGGCGGCAGTGGAAGGCTGGGATGAAGGGGACGGAGGTGAATGAGTATTAAGCTAAAGAATGCAATTTTTAAACTCGTCAAAGAAACAGAGGAAATTGCGAAAACACGTAAACAATCGCAAAATATGAAGTTTTTAAAGGTGAAAATCTAACCAGCTTTTGCATCAACACCTAGGGAAATCAAATGCAGTAATATCCCCATAAATAGCCTAAGGAAGATTAACTTATGCCTCCTTGACGGAATTTGGATACGATTTCATTGCTATTTATATTTTAATACACATGCATTCTCCATTTGAGGCAGTATGAAACGCAATGTTTTGTACGGAGTAGGAGGGGCTTAATCCTTCCCGAACACCCATATTCTGGCGTTATTTTCACCATTGGCTAATATGCCAATGCCTCCTCCAGCACATTCTAACCTCCTCGGTTGCAAGAGAGAAATAACTGATCTCTTTTTCCATCTGAGAAGGTTTGCGATGGTTATAAAAAAATCTTTAAGCGAGGCAGGGATCGTGTCCTCTTAGTAAATGTGCTGTTCAGTTCCAGTGTCGTTAATGATGACTGCTTCGAAAAAAAAGGAAAGTGTCTTTCATGAGCATCATTTTCATTACCGTTTTGCGATCAGTGGCATGTTGTTGAACAAATCTCAACTTATTCCCTCACCACTGTCGTCCTCAAAAATCCTGCGGCCAATGGAGATACCTAACGGTTCGTAAGCTCTACACTGTGTCCATTGAAACATAATCTTTCATCAACACAGCCTAGGGATGGGCGATTAGGATAAAGATTAATCAAATAATAGATTATTTTTGTCAATTAATCGAAAATTTTGAATCTATGGGTGCTTTCGATCCGCGGCTACAGCCGGCGATAGATGGTGATCGCCACGCCGCGATGTTTTCGATGTAGCTGGATCGCCCTCTATTGCTGGCTGCCGGTGACTCTCTGCTCTGAGGAGAGCCGAACAGATGAAAAGCTGATGGCGCAACCAATGTAACGACAAAGTATCAACAATATTTTTTGTATACACGCAGATACAGGAAAGGTATTCTACGCAATTTATCAATCAGAACCCCAAAAATACTGTTATGACATTCCACTAACATACGAAATATTTACTAAAATCAATCACAGCACCTACCTTTTACCGAGCAAAATTGTTGAATTGCATGGCTGATTCGAACTTTACCGGACGATTCCCTTAGTTGCTACTTTCTTATTTACTCTCCAATTCACTAAACTGACTGCGCAAGCGCGAGAAGCCGGTACAAGCTGTTTCATTTCATTTGCGTTCTGGCGATCGACGGCTCCTGCGTTCGATAATCGGCTATCGCTGCACCTAAATGAAAAGCACCCTATTAATGCAAGAGCCGATATCAATTACTATATCGATATGTATGCCCGATTAATTTGACCGATTATTTCGGAATTTTGTGTGGTGAATTGTGATGGCTCTCGTTCGCCTTCAGTTCGAAAAATCAACTGTAGCTGAACCCCGCGCGACGACGCGACACCATATAGGTAGGTATTGGGCGGGGATTACGATGAACGTTTTCTGACGTGACGGAAACGGACCGTGGCGGTGAACGCTGGCGTAGCGGCTCAATTGTAGGTGGTATATCACGATGACGGCGGTCCAATATGGCGGCTTGGCGAACACTCACCTCTTAGGTTCGAATTACTGTGAAACCGTAGGTTTTTACTTTTTTCCAAAGATTTTCCAGCGTAAGTGAAGTGTAAACACAGCAAATTGTGCTGTGAAAATTTCATCGAAAAAGAACGAATGTCAGTGGTCGAAAAAAGTTTTTGAAAAGTGTCACCCTCATCCGAACATTAACCCCCGATTTATGTTCAAGTCACGCGTGATTGGCTGACGGAAACCAACGTGACGGGAAAGCTAGACCTTGACAAGCTTTCCTCAACGTTCGTTGGCGGCTCTGTCATCGTCCGGCCATCGTAATTAGCTTCATTGCGTTCCCATTTTTCTAGCTTCAACAGTGCCACCGTCCATTTCCGTCACGCCAGAAAACGTTCATCGTAATCCCAGTTCGTATAACGTAACTCTACGCGGCACCGCCTTTTGCCGGCAATTCACATGTCAGATGTAGCAGGCATATCCGGGTGTTATTTGCGCTTGTTATTTTGATAATAAAAGTGTTTAAACGTCTACACGATACTGGACCTACGGTTCAGAACTGCGCTTCAAGAGCCCCATCGCGGTAGCCAATGCAATGAGCACTGTTATCGATCGCTGTGATGTCTAATGTTTCGAGAGGAGGATCAGGCGAACGTCATGCAGGTATTTTCACACGCGGAACGTGATGCAGGGAGATCGGGTAGGTGTGGTTGCTAGAGAGCTGGCCTCCCATCCCGACGACCCGGGTTCCCGGCAGTGGCGGATTTTTCAGTGGAAAACCGGTCCCCGCTTGAGTGCCTTGTGGAGGGCATTTCAAGTCCAGTACACCGTCCGTCGGATAGGACGTTAAACCGTGGTCCCCTTGGCGCCTTTCATTAAGAGTAGGCAAATGCCGACGCCGGGTTTCTCTCCACACTTCCTCCGTTTCCTGAAAACTCCTACCAATACCCAATTACCCACCTATCCTAAAAATGGCGCAAATTACCTCAGCTGTCGGCCCCCTCCCCCGAATAACCAACCAACCAACGTGATGCAGCACCATCAGATGGCTTATGTAGCTTCTATGACACTGAAGCAGCATCACAAATAACCCTGTATAACGAAGATGTCTCTGGTGGGACCGCAATTCGAATCCTTTTTCAGTGTGTGAGTCGATGAAAACTGAATACCCTCACTTACATCAGATAGCCGGGGAGTGCTTTCCAGGAGTAGCAACATCAGTTCCACCAGAGAGACTCTTTTGCGAACTGAGACTAATTCAATCTGACATGAGTAGCCGCCTTACCACTACCCACTTATCGAAATTACAATTTTTAGCTTCAGTTCCTGTAAACATTTGGCAGTCGTCCAAAATTTTAAATGAAATTTTCCCAACATTTAAAATTAAGAAAATTTTCCCAACTCTGTTGCCTGACACGCCTCCTTGAGGAATATCTAGATTTTTACAATTTGTACTCATGTTAACATGAGTACAAATTGTATCTGTCATCTTATAGAATGTAAAAGCAACTATTGTACTTTATTTATGGAGGGACCGGAAATTCGGTAGCTATGTTTTATAGGTATGTTGTCATAATCGAATCGATTAATTGATGTATCGATAGATGAAAGCAATTATTCGGGCGAGATTATCGGCTGCTTGCAATTAATCGATGCACGAAATATCGATTAATTTTTGATAATCGCCCATCCCTAACACAGGCACGTAGATAGTGGGGGAGCTTCTGAGGCTTCAGCCCCTTCTGAAATTGTTTCCAATAATTTTGTTGTTCAGATTTTGACTGGGCATGATAATCCGGATTACACTGCGTATAATTAAAGTGTTAATTGTCTTGAAACGTGATCACTAGTTTGATGCATGTGTGTTGTTAATAATTGTTGTTTTCACTCTGATATGTATGCGTTGAACTTCTGTTCTTGGGCCGGTCAAAATAACCTATTCATAGCAAGGTAAGCAGTGAACTTTACCAGTGAGAAGAGATTGTAATGGGCACTGCGAAACTAAATAGCAAGCGCTTAAAATTAAGTAAAATTAATTGAGATTTGTTATATGTTGTAGATAGATGGATACATTTTATCATTGTTTTTGGGCACACCCTATAAGAACAAGTACATTTAAGTAGGGAAGAGCTCGGACTTTTACATATTTATTACACATATTCTACATAGATATTAAATACAAAAAGAACTTACCGAATTTCAGTTTTAATCAGGCACAACAAACAAACTACCTACAAATTTTTCCTATTTGGTATCATTTAACAATAATTTGAAATTATATTTACTAACATATGTCATTTCAAGTACAATAAGTCAGAAATTTACATCCATATTAGACAATGTAGTATATGGGTCATTCCACCTTAATTCAACAAACGTTTGTCCCTTAGGGTCTCAGATTTTGATAAAACTTGGTGCATGGGAACAAAATCAACTCAAACTGAATATCCTCAAACAGTTTCGTGAAAAAAAATTTTTTGAGTGAATTATGCATGTTTAAATTTTTTCGCATTTTTAGCCAAAATCCGAGCCTTAAATCATATTTTCACTTATATCTCCGCTTGTAATTGTCATACAGCAATGGTTAATAGCTCTTTTTAAAGCTAAATCTTTGTTAAATGCAAATATATCAAGAAAAAATTATTTTCTTCTAAACTCTATTGTTGTTAATTACTAATGTTCAAAAAATTGTTAGTAAACTTTTCTCAAATACTCCATCTCAGAATCGGCCGAAACGTTTTTTCCGTAATCCAAACATACCCAGCTAACTATTCCAAAAATGAAATTTAGTGGCAATTCATAAATGCGTTTTTTATAATTATTTAAACATTTACAATCTTCTCTCGCGCGGCCCGTCGGTTCCCCCCCTTGGAACACATGCAGCGGACACGTGATACAAACCTAAAAATTTCCTAATTGCTCAAGGTCGTGGCTATATGAGATAAAAATGTATTATAAACTATAAATGTTAACAACAATTGTTATTTGTTATGTTGAATGGATGGTTGTAGAGAAACTTACCATTGAGCCCCTCTTGAATTTCGAGGCGGATTAACTTTTATTTTTAGCTAAAAATCTGTGACAAATAATATGAAAAAACTTTTTAAGAATCTTCAAATATAATTCATTGATGAAATGAAATGAAAATACATTAAAATAATGGAATTTTTGCGTCATTTGTTCTAGCAGAAAAATTTATTCGTTTTTGCATCTCACTCGTTTTATCTCTATAAAGAAATTTACCGCAAACTCCGATTTTAGTGTTAAAATATTTTTTATCCATGCAAAAACATTTCATTTTCATTTCGAGTCGAGAACCTGCAGCTATGGCTTTTCGTGCATTGAGACGTTTTCCGTAAACGTAGCTCTCTCTAAAAAGAAATATTTAATGGCACCTACGGATTAGGGCAAGAGGGTAATAACCTTTCCACCTCCCGTCAGAACCCTATTTTTATGACACAGTTGGTGGCCAATTCTGCCCATTGCGGTATGTGCCTTAAAGCTTGAAGGAAGACCATCTAGCTGCACATGTTTTTGTTGACAGCCGCGTTTATTCAACGAAGAAGTCTCAGTTTGTTTTGGTCTGTCACCGCGTGTGCATCTCCTTATTCAAAAGCTGTCTGCCTTCTCTTTTTATTCGTACATAGTTTTTTAAACTAATTGTCAAAATTGTTTCAAAATTTGCTCCATCGGCGCAGTGAGAGGAGAAAAGTGTTTGCGAGACTGTGTCTTTAAATGTATCGAAGAGATCTGCAGCTCATCAGGGATAGAAGTGGTGTCAAAGTGGAAACCGTGTGCGTTAAGAATGAAAAATCGTTTATTGCTTTCTATTCAGAGCGTCAAAAACAGTGTTGTAATCCACTGAAACTGCATTGCATTATCTGTAGTGCTAATTTATTTACAATTACTGCCAAATATTACAAATCGAAAATTTTCAGCACTAGTGTGATGTCTTTGGTCGAGGGCAGAAAATTGTGTCGTCAGTGCAGAGTGCTTCTGAATAAGGGAGACGCGAAAGGTGACACACCAAGGTCTTCCATCAGTCATCAAGAAGACGTTCCTGAAAGGCTTGTGGCTGCAGAAGCAGTACTGTCACAACTGGGGCCTTCTGGTTTGCAGTTTGCGGAGGCTCATGTATCCCTACCTACAAACAACTCCAGCAATGACAGTGACTCACAAGGAGAGAGCGATGGTGCACCTTATTCACCTCGTCAATCTGTACTAGAAAAAATCAACCTGAGTTTATCCGAAATCGGTACATCACCAGTAAATAGAAAAAAATTGAGAAGTAGAAAAAACTCTAAAGAAAAAATTCATAAAATTACTTCTGTTTATCGAAGAGCAATCGGGAAAGTATGAGGAAAAGCAAAAACTTCCTTCAGCCCATAATGGTTAGTAGGGTGTGAAATGCTAAGTCAACTCAAGGAAAAATTTGCTGAAGCTAATTCCTGCAGTGAACAAATTTTAGTCCTGTCTACACTGCCTAAAAGCTGGAGTGTTGCAAAAATTCAAGAGAAATTTGGATCAACTCAATATTTAGTTGAAAAGTGAAATAACAAATAACAATTGTTGTTAACATTTATAGTTTATAATATATTTTTATCTCATATAGCCACGACCTTGAGCAATTAGGAAATTTTTAGGCTTGTATTTCGTGTCCGCTGCATGTGTTCCAAGGGGGGGAGCCGACGGGCCGCGCGAGAGAAGATTGTAAATGTTTAAATATTTATAAAAAACGCATTTATGAATTGCCACTAAATTTCATTTTTGGAATAGTTAGCTGGGTATGTTTAGATTACGGAAAAAACGTTTCGGCCGATTCTGAGATGGAGTATTTGAGAAAAGTTTACTAACAATTTTTTGAACATTAGTAATTAACAACAATAGAGTTTAGAAGAAAATAATTTTTTCTTGATATATTTGCATTTAACAAAGATTTAGCTTTAAAAAGAGCTATTAACCATTGCTGTATGACAATTACAAGCGGAGATATAAGTGAAAATATGATTTAAGGCTCGGATTTTGGCTAAAAATGCGAAAAAATTTAAACATGCATAATTCGCTCAAAAAATTTTTTTTCACGAAACTGTTTGAGGATATTCAGTTTGAGTTGATTTTGTTCCCATGCACCAAGTTTTATCAAAATCTGAGACCCTAAGGGACAAACGTTTGTTGAATTGAATAGGAATGACCCACATATAATATATTTCCTGCTTCTATGTAAATCACAAATATTATTGCATTGTTTTTACATTGAGGACTAATATTTATGTACGCGGATTAAATTTTTTTGCTTTAATTATTCTGCAATTCCAATAAAAATTTGTACAACTTGTTGTAAAGCATTTAATAGACAAATTGCAATTATGTTTCCAAAGTTTTATCCATGACGGCACACCCATGTTTTAACATACTTTTTAAACCACGTTTTTTTAGACATTTTTAACCGAAGGACAAAGGCCACTAGGCCCGTTTGTGTACGTTTTAATGATTTTATTCGTGGGTGTGATTTCAGGATACCTAAAGTGTACGCTGTATCTTACGCAACCCACCCTCCCTGGTTAACACCCGCTCCTGTGGTTAAAACAGTCCTAAGCAAACTACCAAAATCTTTCACCACTCTCTTGGAATACCAGCGTCAGGTTCTAATGTTTCTGAGTAATCACTGCGATTTTGTTCCTGTCTACACTGACGGCTCTAAGTCAGAGTCGGCCTGTGCATGCGCAGCGTTCTCGCCTAGCCAAGGAACAGTCAAAGCAAAATTAAATCCGCTGTGTAGTGTACACACAGCGGAATTATTTGCCATAAAGATGGCTCTTGAAAACTTGTGTGACGACGAAGGCTCCTTCGTTATATGCACTGATTCCTTGAGCTCCATACAGTCCATTTCCGGTTTTTCGCCCATGCATCCGATCATTCAAGACATACATTCATCCCTGCTGTCTCTCAGCAGAAAGGGAGTACTTATTTGGTTCCTCTGGGTCCCGGGGCATGTGGGAATAGCCGGAAATGAAAAGACGGATGCTTTGGTCAAAGAGGCTCTGAACGAGACCGAGTCTAAGTCCACGCTGGTACCTCACGAGGACCTAAAATCTTGCCTGAGACAGGTAGTCCTAGGGCAGTGGAAGGAATATTGGCGCACTACACAAAATAATAAACTTCGCGACATCAAGCCGGTTACGTCAGTGTGGCCCTCTTCCGTCAGGAACAGCCGAAGAGAGGAAGTCGTCATCACACGTTTGAGGATAGGGCATACCCCTCTGACCCACTCATTCCTCTTCACAGAAGAGAAACAACCACCTCAGTGTGATGACTGCGACTGTCCTCTCAGCATTCGGCATATCCTGACGGAGTGTGACAAATACCGTGACGCGCGAAGGCGGCTAAACTTAGGGGAAGACTTAATATCCGTCCTAGGGGACGACCCTAATGTTATAAGTTATATATATATATATATATAAGTTATAACTTATAACCCGAGTTATCAAATTCCTGAAAGGGACGGGACTATTCAGAAAAATATAAGCCTCACCTTTTTTATTCAATCACTATTTTTTTTTAGATAAAGGACATAACTGAAATAGACAATTGTTATTATTATTATTCCTATTACATTTATAAATTTTACAACTAAGAATGGGTAGTGGTGCAAAATGACCTAGCCGTCGACGCACCCTACAAATTTTAAACCTACCTACCTACCTTAATAGACAAATTTTGTTTTAGAAGCATGGGGAGGGTGTTGCAAAATTTTATTGAGGGTATTTCAGAGTATTGGTAGTTGGTGGTGTGATAGCTAGGGCAATAAAACATATCAGTATTTGCTCGAGTAAAATGATCCCGGTCCATGTGTTTTTTATTAAACATTTCCTCAAGATATTGTGAGCTTCTGTTATCAAATATTTTGTTTAGGAACTCTCCGAAGAAGTATTATCTTTTATTTTCCACCTTTAACAATCTTAGTTTGTTGTAGGTAGGGTAGCGTTTCGCAAATTAGGAAAAAAGACCGATGACTATGAGCATATTTTTGCAATTTTAGGAGTGTGAAAATTTTAAATAATCAATATTTTGCTCGCCGTGAAGGAATTATATTCAGATTTAAATTTGTACTCTAATTGGAAATGAAACGTCGCGTTGTTCATTCCACAAACAAACTTTATTAGTACCGACCATGGTTTCGGCATCTAAATGCCATTATCTAGGTTCGACATTTACATGCCGAAACAATGATCGATACTAATAAATTTTGTGTGTGGGATATGCACTGCAAAAACTTGGCCTCAAACGTTAGTCTGTGTTCTACTCTAAATTCTATAATCTCATTTCGAGGGAGTTATACGTATTTGAAACCCCTAGCACATTCCTTAGGCCCAAATTCTTATATTTTCTTACAATTTGGAGATTCGCAAAAAGTGCTATATGCATGTGTGTGCTTTTGAGTTGAAAAGAGCTTGTAGATACGGAGCCGGAGGGCAGTGACATATACAAAGTTTCGTGATCTTTCAAAGGGATCAGCTGATTACATCAGAGCGCACGGCGTAGCTACCAGTGCTGGCCTTTATAGATCACCTGCGCGGAAGACGGCAAGGAACTCTTACCAAACTCCGTGAAGATTAGAAAGTATCAGATAGCAAGCATGAAAAATTGGAGCATGTGTCCCTCGCTTGCGTATCTGGTGTTCTATCTTGCGTGAAATTCCTTAAGCTTCACTTTCGCAATGACATTTGCTGAGACCGTGAATATCTTTTAAACATCAGATGTATACATTGACGATTTCGAAAGTGTGACGGTGTTCTCTACGCTTCTGGCTGCTGACTTTTGGAAGCTATCCATTTGGTACCAACCAGTTTAATCGAGTTGAGGTGATCAGAGAGGAAGGTACCTTCATTTCTCCTGGAAATGCATGAATCTCATTTGCAGTGCATTTAAATATCCCCCCAAGATGAAACACGAACACTACAACCTACTTACGTGGTAAAATGACGTTGTATTTTTGGAAATTTAATTAGTCTGAATTTGAATGGTTTAAGTTCTACGTGTTCAGTTTCCGTGAACAATATTAACAGCACTCGTGCTGCATTGTACAATTTTCCTTAAAAGTCACATTTAGTCTCCCAAAGGATGTTTATGCCAAATCACTCAAAGAAACTGTTTGTTTAAATTAAACTCATGTAAGTCATTAAACAGTTTGAAGTAATGTTAAAACGTGAAAATATTGAAAAGGCTGTCGATTAGCTCAGAGTTCAAATTATCGAAAAGTTGTAATATTTTTCTCCGTGTCAAGTTAATAACTTCATCATCATCATCAGTCAACAGTCTTAGGATTGGTTTGACGCAGCCCTTCACTCGATTCTTCTATCGGCCAATCTCTTCATATTGACGTAGCTCCTCTCTTTTATATCCTTCACAACTTGCTCCATATACCTCATACGAGGCCTGCCTTTTCCATTCTTCCCGTTCACTTTTCCCTCGACGATTGTCTTCATAAGGCCATTGTATCTCAAGATGTGGCCCATTAAGTTGTCCCGTCTTCTTTTAATGTTTTCAGTAGACATCTCTTCTCTCTCACTCTTCTTAACACTTCTTCGTTTTTCACTCTATCGTTAATAACTTAAGGACACGTAAAAGATCGGATTATATATCACACTCAATATTTTTGGCACTCGTATGGAGAAAATGTTTAATTTGCTTATCAATGAAGAAGAAATGTGATTATTATTCATAAATCATGACATACACGATACATCTGTAGTATTTTACTACATGGCAGCGAAGCATGGACGATAACAACAGCAGGTAAGTCATGGCTGGAAGTATTTGAAATGTGGTGCTACCGAAGAATGATAAAGGTAAATGGATCGACCGAGTGACAAACGAAGAAGTCTTAAGAAGAGTGGGAGAAAAAAGATGTGTAGTGATAGCCCTAAAAAGAAGACTTAAGACTTAATCGGCCATATGTACTACATGAGGGCCCACGATAGCCTCAGGTAGACAATCGTCGAGGGAAAAGTAAACGTGAAGAACGGCAAAGGAAGGTGTCGAATAAGATATATGGAACAGGTCGTGAAGGACGTGAAAGAGAGGAATTATGTTAATATGAAGAGGTTGGCCGATAGAAAAATCGAGTGGAGGGCTGCGTCAAACCAATCCTCTGGATTGTTAACCGATGATGATTCAAAAATCCCCTTTTGCCCTCAAATACAATGAACTATGAAGCACCAATCCACAAATATGCGTCTTAGTATGTAAGAAGCAATACTATAAGTAATTCGGTGGCAGGAGAGACTTACATTTTCCATGTCCTCTTAAGGAGGCTCCACCGAATTATGAAGTATTTATGAATTATTTTTGTGAAAATTTAATGACACATTGCTTTTTGGCCCATCTATCGATTGACAATAAAATAATGAGGTTTTTCCATCATATACTTGAAGAAAAAAGACGTTGAAAATCAGCATTTTAGTATGTGGTTATACGGCAGAGCATGGTTGTAGCAGTAAAATTTGCAGATTAATAATGTAAAGATAAATGTCGTTTTGACAAAAATCTAATATAAGATGCGCAATTTTGTGAATTTAGCGTTGTGAAAAAGTGCTCACCTTACCACACTTGTTTAATTGATAGTAATAAAAGTTTGCTCGAAAAAAGCAGAAAATTCCTGGTAATGGAAGTGGCGCTACTGTATTTTGTTATCGTTGGCAACGGTACTTGTGATGGAACGTGCTTATAAGCCTATTTACTAACTTAATTTAGGAATATACCTTACCAAGGTCCTTCTTATATTTTTTATGTAATTTAAATATTTCATTGGTATTGACATGGTGTAATTAATATCAATGCTTCCATATGGTAGCAACCTTATTGTTGCCAAACAAATTTCAAAAATATGAATGTTAATAAAATTCTAAACAAAGGGTTGTGTTTGCAAGGGAATAGTTTAAAACTAAGTAAGAAAATATTTAACGTATTTTAGAACACGCAATAGCAGGAATGGGCATGTATTCTCCTAACGTAAATTAAACGTAGCAACAACACGTCAGTCATGTTCCGAATTCAAAATGAGTTATAAGAGCTGGTGAGAAAAAGAATTCGACTACAACACCCTATATATAACAGCATGCTCATAGAATTACTGTGTATGCGTTATCACCCTATGGATGATTCTCCATATAGGCGTTTTTCTGGATCGGTATTTATTCATTAAATAACATAGCTCTTTTACGGGAGTTTGAATCGCGGAGTCACGGTGGAATCTCCTTAAGCGCTTTCCAACGCAGCGAAAGCTTTTCTCTCCAAGCTTCCGTTATCCATTTCTGGAATATCGTAGAGAGCGAGTGGTGAAGCTTTCTCGTGCAGACACCTTTTCATTTCCTGTGCCATCCGCGGTAGCCAGACGCGTGACGCGTCGGCATTGTAATCGAAAGGCCGTGGGTTTAAATCTTGCCTAGAGCATTCATATTATATTTGTCCCGGGTTTAAGACTTTCTTAGACAATGCGATCTAACCCAAGCAGTTTGGATACTTAAACGCCGGATTCTACCGCTTATTATTTTCTATTTATATTTGCTGCAGATATTCCGAAGTCATCTAACCTTCGCAAAATTCGTTGCAGTAAGACCTTTAAATCTTAAGGTCCAATTATTTAATATTTCAACCATCTTACCTTCACATGTTCTTTGAGTGCACACGATGGAAGAATATGGGAACCATATTCGAACTAAGTGACTTAACAATTCGACTGGTTGCAATATACCTGTAATGAAATACTCGGAAATAGGTTTTGATTTGATATTTTTAATGGTTTATGAGCGAGAGAAACCATCTAGAGGAGGAAAAAGGAGATGGATATTCAGGTATTAGGAAAAAAACAGGAAGTTACGGATAGAGCCGCAATCAGAGATGGATGGTGGAGGAAACGAGTAGAGAAACTTTATGGCATAGATGGTAGTACATCGGCTTATACGTGGGCAACGGGAAGGTAAAAATGATTTGTTTTTCTTGGGAATGTTGTGTAGTTAGAAGGAAAAGGTACGAATGGGGATGAATGCTAATAAACTGTCTGAAGTAGATATTATGACGTAGAATGCTTCAATATTTCCCGGAAAAGGAGAAGCTGAGTTATATGGAACGTGGTGGAAACATTCATGTGGAAGAAGTATTCGGAGAAGGCACAAGTACAATAAGCGTCATTTATCCCCATCTCGTAAAGAGATGGAAGTAAAATTATGCAAAGAATGTGGAGCAATAAAGAAGAGACCTAATTTTGTGTATGGTAAAGGTAGTCATGTCATTCATTAATGGAGAAATGTTTAGAAAATGATGCAAAGACTCACGAAGAGGAACATTGGCTAGGGTTTGGGGAAGGGAAGCGTGACGTCATGAGAACCCTATTTAGTGTAAGATAATAGAGTATATGTAATTAGGATGCATTTTTGTTGATTTTGTGGATTTGGAGGCATTCAAGTGTGCAGTACTGGAAAAATTACAGAAAATACATCCACTGTCCCATCTAAGTCTTTCGAACGCTAGTCCGCGAACGCTTCCCGCAAAGCGAACTTCACTGCGTACTAAAATGCTCTCATTGGTTACCCTTTTTCAATTAATCGCTTCTCAAGGCGAGAATTGTGGTTCGATATGCCAGCTGGTACCCAGGGACTTGGTCGCAATTTCACCATCCTAAGCTGTGCATGGAAAATGATGTATGCTGTTTTTCTCGTCATGAATTCCCACACCAGCGCAAAAATTCAATTATTTATTCTGCATAATTTGAGTTGATGGTCAAGTGTGAGCTAAACTAATTTTTGGATTGCAAAAGTGAAGTTTCAGTTGTTTTTGTACATGATTAGACTACTCATGTTTTATCATACCATATAATTTAAGGTGGGTTGATAGAAAAAATCAGTACGAAATAAACTTAGGCACCTATCGTTAATTTAACCTAACGCCTTGGGGCGTTAATAGAAAAAATAAGCGTGGACTGGACGCCATCTACCTGTTTTTTATAACTAATCGCGAATAATCAGTGCTTAACATATTCTTTAGTGTTCACTGTCGTAAAGATTCTGGAAAGCTCTTGTCATATATGTATGAAGATTGCCATATAGTCAGGAGAACAACGGAGTAGACTTCTATTACATATTTTTCATTTCGTGATGTTTTCTTCCCATGATCATCATCATTGGTCAACAATCCTGGATTGGTTTGACGCAGCCATCCACTCGATTCTTCTATCGGCCAACCTCTTCATATTGACGTAACTCCTCTTTTTTACATCCTTCACAATTCTTCCCATTGATTCATAGAAAATATTAACAAAACACTGAAGAAAGACGCTGAAACAAACGACTACGACACTGCACTCTCAAGGTAATTTACGCTGATTCAAATTCGACCAATTATTAAGCGAATTTTTCCGTAAATTAAGACGGGTTTAGTGATAATTTTTTCTTTTCCCCGCCTTTATTCTTTAGCGTAAAAATATTCGATCCCACATTGAGATGCCCGGCCGGCGCGGCGTTACCGACTTAGCTACATAATTACCACTTGTTCCTTTCTTCACATTCTTATCTTCTATTGCAGGGATATTTTTTCCTCACTCTTTACGGAAAACGTGGCCTAGTTTTTTTCAATATGAATCAGCGCTAGTAGCAGTAATTTTTATCACCAAACTGTAATTGAAGCGGTAACGAAAGCGAACAGATGAAATAGTCTCTAACTTTCAAGTTGAAATAACGCTGGATAACAATGAGTGTTAAATATCGGTGGAATTAGAACATCGTTAAAAACGCAGTGGTCGTAAACCTTATAATAACTTACTGAAAACGGTGGCTTTTCGCAATGTTCGCCGTGCAAAATCACGATTATAAGTTTTATCCTGCAATCCACGGTTTTAACTCACAGCTTTACCTTTCCATATTTCAAAACCATTTGCATTTAATTTATGCGTATATATAATTAAGGGATAAACATATCAGGGCGTGAGGGAATTAACACCAAATAGGTCAGAATGGAGGGCTTCAGTAAACCAATCTTAGGATTGAAATACTAAATAAATATGATGATAATTGAGGGCGTGATCAACGGTGAACTTTTTTTCGTGCACGTCCAGTTATATCGTATTAATCTAATTATTTAGTTTGCATTATTATTCACGGTTGCATATTGTTTTATACGAGTATTCCCTGTTTTTCACCTGATATTTGAGTTGATTAGAAGGGAATTAGCAAGTAAAAGAATAAATCATATCAAATTACATGCCACCGTCTGCATGAGATCAGGTTATTAATTCGGTCAGCGTTAAACAAATGCGAGTTACTCGCGAAATGGCAGCTTTCGTTTCGCTAGACACCCCCGGGGAGTCCGAGCTCACGTGGAACTCCCTGCAAAGGGTCGCTCTGCTGACACTTCATCCCCTGGCCGCAGTTAATTTGTGTTCGCTTCGAGTCCCGATTCGGTCGCGGTTAGCTCCGTCGACACATTCTGTGAACTATTCCACTGGAATCTCGCAGGATGAGATGACCTCAGCCCTCGGCGGGATAAAGCGTGCTGATTATCACGTTACCGGTCCATCATCATCATCATCATCAAGGGTCAATAATCCTAGGATTGGTATGATGCAGCCCTCCACTCGATTCTTCTATCGGCCAACCTCTTCATATTAACGTAGTTCCTCTCTTTCACGTCCTTTACGACCTGTTCTATGTAACTCATACGAGGCCAGCCTTTTCCATTTTTCCTCTTCACTTTTCCTACGACGATTGTCTTCATCAGGCCATCGTGTGTTAAGATATGGCCGATTAAGTTGTCCCGTCTTCTTTTTATAGTTTTCAGTAGAATTCTCCTTTCTCCCACTCTTCTTAGGACTTCTTCATTTGTCAGTCCGAGGTCGATCCATTTTATCTTCGTTACCGGTCCATAACACCAATTACTAGAACTTCGAGAAAAATGTGGGTGGCTACCGTGTCTTGATTCCTGTCATTGGACGGAATGTAACAATCATGTTACATTTATGAAAATAATATTCATCATTGCATTTTAAATGCTATTATGATATTCTCCCTTACATTTCATGAGTTATTTTAATATTACATGTAGGCTGGGTGTTGACTTAGGAACCTTCCCTAGAAACGGGTTTTTGTTAGGTACATACATAATTTGTAATTAACTGGGGTAAGATTGCTAATTTTGAGATGGCTGTGATGTGTTTCTTTTGTGAATACATATTTCTGAATAATAAGTTTGAAACTTGTATATTTTATTGAATAATTAATTACTCGCTTTGCATCCTTAGTGAACTGAGAACTTTGGCGATAATTTATCGAAATTATCTGGCGCCCAAGAATATAAAACAAGTCAAAGTACTCCCACTCTATACCATACAGAGACTATGTTTGCCAGGCTCGTTGAGGTGTTTATTTTATGATGTAGGAATAATCGATGGAAACATTTTCTTGCTTAAGATTATTAATAAAATCCATAGAAATTGCTTTGCATTCGATCAATTTGAGAAGTTACCTCGAAGTTCGTTTATAACACGAGTTAGAATTTCGACTTGGACGCCGGTGGTAATGTCTTTCCTACTCAATCCTAGCCTACTCTGCTAGTCTCACCTCAGCCACTAATGTCCTAACCTCCCCACTATGTTTGAGAGGGTGTCTATCTATCTATCTGTGGTTTTCAAGTCTGCTTTCCGTGAAAAGGAGACTAATGCCGATGCAGGGTTTCTCTTCACCCTTCGTCCTCTTCGCCCTTCCAATCTATCCCTTGTACTTTTGCTCCTGGACTGAAGCCCTTTCAAGCTCGGGACAGGCCTGGAAACCACTGATAGATCTAAAGTTATTATCAGCAGTGACATATATAACTTAATAACTTTATAGAATTATTTGTAAACATTAGAAACGTTCGGTGGGAGAAAAAAGTTAAGAAAAATAGAAAGGGACGAGAAATCAAAGTAGCCACCACTATAGCAAATATTCCACAGAGAAAAAAATCATTCTGCCAGGTGCTCTACCAGTTTAGCTACCATGGCGTCCTCTTTGTCTGTGGAAATTATAAGGCTCTAAAGGAACAAAATGTTCACAGACTGATAGACATATCAATGTTACAAGGCAGCCAAGTCGTGCGCATGGCGCCACCGTCCACGAGGTTAGGGCCACGTTGATCTTTGAATTCGTTAAAAGGAAGCACCTTAGTGTTTCTATTGCTACATATTGAACTATAGTTGCTATAGTGCAATTTCAGTGGGTAACGCCGCTAAAGTTTTCACTGCTAGTTCGTGATCTTTGAATTAGTTAAAAGTAGCCACCACTGATTGGCACCTTTGATCCGGACACGTGCACAAAACTCTCGCCTCTCCAAAATCTCCTTGTGGGCTGGGTCCGGTAGCAAACAGGCGGTGGCCGAATTAAATAAGCCCGCTTTAGCGAAGCTAGGACGGTAGTGTGTGAGTGATAGAGGGAGGCAGGAAATAAAACGGTTTGGAAGGCTATAACGAGGGAGGAGACTGAGGGGTTGCAAAGAGCAGACAAGGATCCCTTTTCTTCTTCTTCCTCCTGCGCACTTGATTTGGTTCTTTCTCGCCCGAGGCTGTGCGAAGGAAGTTGGATCGGATTTGTTTATTCAGATGGCCGGCCATCTGCCGCTTCATTAGCCTCCCAGTGTGTGTGTGCGACCGATAATCTTTGAGATAAGACGTTGCAAAGGCGCGGTTCGAAAGTCGACGCTCGGTGGGCGATCCTCGTCGAGCGAGTCTATTGACCACAGTGTTCCCCTCGAAGGTCAGTCAGGGAATTACTATCAGAACGAATGTTAAAATTTAGGTTAAACCTTTTATGAAAATTCGAAACTGATTTGCTATCGGGCTTTGCAGCGAAACCATGGTCGCGAGTAATAAAATGCGTTCTAAAAATTATTAAAAGTTCATCATTTAACGTTTTTTGTACCAAGTCAGAATTCATGTGTGATAGTTTGAAACATTTTGTAGTCTTCTATGGGGTATGTTGATTTTTTGGCTCAAAAAACTCAAAAATGAAATCTCTTTCTCCATTACCGTGACACCAATACCATTCCGGTGAGTCTGTATGTTGCTTTGTATTAATGTAATAATGTAATAAGTTATGAGCAATGCGCTGGGTTGATTTTGTTTATCCATCTCCAACTCTGGCTAATGTTGTCCATTGCCTCAGGCCTGCCGGGAAATCATTTACTTCAATCCCTTATAGCAGGGGTTCCCAAACTTGGGGGCGTGCTCCCCCAGGGGGGCTTGAAGGCATGTCAGGGGGGGCGTGAGAGCGAGACCAGTTAAAAATAAAAATCTCTAAAAATCCATACATTTCTTTAACTAATTTTGTTGTAGATTTTTAATATCAACCTGGATGCTTAGAAAACTTAACAATCCACTTGTAGTTTAACTTTTATAGCAAAAATATATAGCTTTTCGTCGATGTTTTTCTCTTTACAGTATTTCTTTAAATTGATACTTAAATGTTAATTTTGTGATAGTAAAAATACATGTTTTGTTTTCAATGTAATGGTTGTTTTTTGTTTTTGTTTTTTTCACATGCCCACAAAATTTACTGAGAAGGGGGGGCGTGGAAGGTTTGCATTTTAACTGGAGAGGGCGTAGTACAAAAACGTTTGGGAACCCCTGCCTTATAGTGATCCGTTTGCGGTATTTTGGAGTGAATTAAATCGACCTTTCCTTTTTTCAGTGGTATTTCACTTGTTTGAGCCGTAGTTATGGGATGAAGTGGTTCAGTTGCTATTTTTGGAGTGAACTATCGCGATGTATTTCTTTTCTTCTGTGGAATTTCGGCTGTGTGAACCGAAGTTTTAGGGAAAATGCCCGTATTGCGCCCTCAGAACCGTGCTGTAAATCGTTGCTACTTGGCGCTTGGCAGAAATCCACGCCGTCGTCGTTTACAAACTACGCAGCACCTTTCCGTCCCTCTCCTACCATCGCGTTCCCCTCTGCAACTTCCTCCTCCGCGCTCCTTCCCTACGGGCTCCGATTATCCGGGGGCATTGATGTGGGAGATGGAGAAGAAAAAAGAACGGATAAACAAAAACCCACGGCTTGTTTTGGGTCCTGAGGCGAGAGGGAGGATTTTGAGGGGGGTGAGTTGGAGTGGGCATTGTGGGGCGAGGGAGGGGAGATGGGGGCAGAGGCGTCACTATCTGATGCTCCCGAGGGCCCCAACAGGTGGCCTCAAAGAGTGAACCGGCCAAGTAACGGGCCTGGGACCAACCTTGAAGTGGCAGTCGCGCCTTCTCAGATGAGGAAGGGAGGGAGGGGCAATAGTGAAGAGCCAGACTTGAAGGGTGGGGTGGATGCTGGTCTTCTTGAGAGGAAGGATTGTCGGAGACGTGGGTTTGGTTTTCTCGATGGCCTTTTTTCTCCGTCCCGAAAGCTCCCGAGGCGGTTCGAGGACCTCGCTCGTCCGAAGCTCATCCCCGCATTGGTCTGGGAGACCCCAACACAGCCCGAAGACCTTCGGGTGACCAAGGAGAGGAATGGTGTCACGGGCGCGACGTGCGAAATACATTCGGTCGAGTCTAAATCAGCCGTCGGCACTTTGATGGTTCAAGGCTTGCATTTGACGCCGTTGAGTGCGCACAAAGTCTCCAGTTGTACTTTGCTGCTTTTTGCTGGCTAGGTTGTCAATCAGTGCGCTTCAGTCATAACGCTATTTTGGAACCCGGAAGGTGGTGTTTTTGGCGAGATTTGACGTCAGCATTCCCCTAAGCACATGGGTGTGTGAAATCCACGCTTAGGGATCACATCTTTTCCCCTTCCCCTGTGGTTTCCAGTAAGGTAACATAATCATCGTAAACAAGTATTCATTACTATGTATCTACATCTACGTAATACCCTGCGAGCCACCACGAGGGTGTGCGGCAGGGGGTGAAGATCACCAAACATGCACTAATGACATGCAACTAGGCTACTACATGGAGACATGCTAGATAATAGGGTCACATGCAGCTATTTCGAGTATCTACACAATAATAAAGGGATTATTGGTTGTTATTAAATGCATCAGACTACTCGAAGAATATTTAACCTACCTTTCCCTTTGCAATGCTGCCTATTGTTCTCTCTTATGGTAGGCGGGAAGAATGACATTTTAAATTTGTCGGTACGACAATCTATCTCTCTAATGTTGTGAATATGATCAAACCTAGCAAAATATGCAGGGGTTCTTAATATATATCTAACGTCTTCTGTGAACAAATCGGTTTCGAATTTACTTAAGAGATTTAACCTAAATGTTAACCTCCGTTCTGGTAGTAATTCCCTTACTAGTTCTTCTATTAAACTGGTAACGCTAATACAATTATCGTAACGGCCTTTAAGAAATCTAGCGGATATCCTTTGCACACGCTCTAATCTAATTAAATCCAACCATATATTACAAATCCTACCTCAATGAGGAAAACCTTACCCTAGCATCACCTTAACAAAATAACCCTTCTTTACCCCCAAACCCTAATATAAACTTCCTGCTCTATGTTATTTAATTTATTAAAAAAAAAGTAAACCATCCCATTTACTCACACTCCCCTCCCCATTCAGGCTATCTTTCAAATCATGCATTCCATCCAAGGCCAGAAAGACCGAATAGCTCGAGATGGTGAAATAGGTTTTCTACTAAAAGTTCGCAGTTCGCTCTAATTCCTTTACCATATCATCCTCGTACGGATCCCATATACTAGCGGCATGCTCAAAATGAGGCCTGACGAGTATAAAATAGCTTCTCTCTCGTACTCTCTCATTGCATTTGACTAGAATAGTTTTTACGAATTCCTGCTCTACGGTTTGCTACACCAATTATTTCCCTGATGTGTTTCCCACTTGACATGTCTTCAGTAGGTGTACCTATGAAGACTAGCCACCAAGTTGCGCGTGACCCTTATGTATAACATGAAGTATTAGCACTGCGTCACGTAGTTGTATGTAAGTAGTGCATGTTTGGTGATCTTTAGCCCCTGCCACACACCCTCGAGGTCGCTCGTACTGTATTACGTAGACGTAAACGTAGTAATTTATCCTATGATTGGTTTGACTCAGATCTCCACTCGATGCCCGCTGACTACTTCTCATCAACACAATTCTTGCTTTTTGCATCCTTAACTATTGGTTCAATACATTTCAAACTAGGTCCTCCTTTATAAATGTTGTCATTCAGTTATTCTTCGACTATTATCTTCACCACAGCATAATTTCTCTAGGATTGGCCGATTACGCTGCCCTGTCTTCTTCTTAAATTATCTCCTGTTCTTTATTCTTTTCTACTGGATAGCCTTCTATATTCTCTCACCCTTCTTAGGACTTATTTGGAATTAATATCGATCCATTTTATCCTCATAATTCTTCTACTGTGTCACAATTAGAATGCTTTCATCCTTGACTTCTCTATTGCTGTTATCGTCCAAATGGTGACCAGACACGATGTTGCTTCAATTAAAGGTGTTTCTCCAGGCGGCCTTACTATCGGCGCACTTTTTTAGTGGCCAAGGGCATCACGTGCTCTCGGAAACCAGACGGATGATATCAAACACTTATTGTTGGCCTACGCACTGTTTACCAGAGGAACCTATGTTTTCAGTCGGTCGCTTGGAATGAATTAAACGTCACTTGGCTTTAACTTCCTCGACAAACACTTACACGTGAACGGGGACTTCCGTCAACATTAGCCTTCCCATGGATTGAAACAATGTTTCCACACCTCATATGCATGGGTCGGCTTTGTTGGGACCACATGACATCACACATCACCAAGGTGTTACACTAGTTATTTGTTCTTCAAACTGTGGAAGAGAATTGAGTTAATATTGTTCTGTGGCGAATAAAACAGCTGATAGTATTATGTAGTCACATTGTTTAACCGTTCTGGGAAGCCAGCGTAATAGTTTAGTATATGGAAAAAATGCACAAGTAATTAAAAAAACTTAACTCAATGTGAATATATATATGTAGCGGAATTTGAAATTAGGCACCATACAACTTTATACAAAGCGTCATAGTAAAGCCATTTATATAGTTTATCAATCATTTTCTTGGAAAATAAAACAGGAAACTTAGTGGCAAATAAACTCAAATACATCGATAGTTAATTGAAAAATAATCCAAAGATAATTTGTGATTTTAAATTGTGAAGAAATTAATTTATTTTAAAATGGGTTATCTCATGTAGCCGGAATTTCAAGGGTTTTAACCCCGTCGGAGGCATGGAAATGGTGTTTGCCTTGGGTTAAGTTTCCGTTAGACGTTGACGGAAATCAAATTCTTCGCTAGAAGTCCGAGTCGCTGCGATGACTCAGGCTGGTTTTTGGTATTTTTTCACTTCGCAGCTGGGTCATGACTTCAACTCGTCTTTATGGCTCGCGAGAACTCTTCAACTTTCGTAAATGGGCTTAGCATAACAATAATTTTCTTGATCATTAAATAAAAGAATCTTACTGTTAATTTAACACCAGTTTTAATCTTTCTGGGCCTTTCTGGACAACCCTATCTGAAATCCTCGCAATAGGATTTTCTGCGTTTTAGAACTTCGTAGGAAATCGCAGGTGGCCAAGGGAAAGGAACTGGCCCCCATACCCTGAATTTGTGGATTTCACACGCCAATGACTTAGTATGGGGTGATCTCTACCCTCACCTATCAAATACCAACCTTCGGGTTGAACAAAACTCGTATTATTGATTACAAAAATATTAAATCAGACAATATATAATTTTAAATATTGCAAAACATTTTTGAATTAGTAAAAAGTATGTCAAAAATGCACGCTACTTCTGGAAAAATATTTTGTTCACAATTATTTTTGCCAGTAATAGGTATTCTACACATGACTTAGTTGTTTCATTTGGCAACGCATCGATCTAGTGATCATGTAGAATCAGTACGCAAATAATATTACAAAATGTACACAATATAATCCTTAATATAGTGGAAATTTTTAAATGAACCACCATACAGCTTTGTGCGAAGTGTGCTATAGCAGAGCCATTTACATAGCATATCAATAGTTTTTTTGAGCATAAAATAATTAACTTACTGTTTGTTAAAGGCAAATATTATTATAATTGATTGAAGCCGCGATGAAACACACGGAATGTGATCTTAGATTTTAGAAAAAGGTTTACGTCAAAAATTGGGTCAAAAACTACACTAGCTTTCAACAACCATTAGTTTTCTGCTGGTGTGGTCGGGGCATTGAGGCTGGCCGTCTCGGCATAAATGCAAGTGCGGAATTGCCTGGCCTTTTTTACCGTTTGCTGAGGAGAGAGAGTAGCGCCGGTATGGTGAAATGGCGACTATTTTTCCTGCATCGAGTAATGTGTTTCAAGCGGGCAATACTTCATTTCTCGGAATGCGAACTGCAGTGGCTCCGAACGTGGGATAACAAAGGACAACGAAAATCGTTCCTCTTGGAAAATACACTCCCGAGGAAATACCTCACCGTCGAGGAAAATCTGCGCATTCCTCATGTGATGGTGATTACCATTTTGCCGTGGATGCAGGAGCGTGGAAATTAGGCGAAAAGAATTGCTTCCTATTTCGAATGGAATGAAATAATTTCCGAACTTAATGGGGCTCCATCGGTGTCAAATGGGTTTTTTTCCCGCTCCTGGGTGCTTCGTTCTCATATAGAAATAAATTAGTAGTGGTCGTAGGTTTAGGAGAGGACTAAAAATTTTAAGTGTTGACTGAAGCCTGCAATATAGGCGGTTAAATGTGACGGAGTGGGATCCATAATTTTGGTATTTCTTGTATTTTTGTATTATTTATGTTTCTAATGTTATTAGCCAGTATAAATACACTTTGCAAGTCAAAGTTCTTCTATAATGTTTTTGACAAACAATGCGTCTTACCTTTGAAGCACACTGTTGGCCCCTCGTCCTAAAATTAGTGTTACGTTTTCATGTAACGTTTGAAATTTCAAAATATTCGAAAATACAAAATATGCGTGGTTATACGATAAACCATTTGACAAATGAAAATCGAAACCTATACATTGCACAGCATAAGTAGACTTTTACATCCAAAGAGGTTGGAATGTTCTGGAGGAGGCATTGATATACCAGCCTACTGGTGACTACGAAGCCTGAATAGGGGTACTTGGGAGCGACTTAACCCCACCTCCTCGGCACATATCATGGTGTTTTATATGATCTATAATGGAGACTGCATTTATATTAAAACATAAATATAATGAAATCGTAACAAACTTCATCGTTGTGTCATCAGGGAATCTTCCTAGACCCTTTATGGGAGGTACTAATGTCTTAGATTCCCAGGGACTTAGTTTTATAACCAAAACTGGTTCGAATCGAACTACTTAAGTTACTTATTTAGCGATTGTTGGCGTGTTTGCTCTTCTTCCTCTGTTTCTTTGACGAATTTCAAAAAAATATCCCGTAATTCATCATAATACTGTAGTTTTTACAGTGTGCAAAAAGAACTTCATCCGTACAAGTATCGCGAGTAGCAAACCTGTATGCATACATGTACCAACCAATATGGCCGCTGGCTTCTAAAATCAGTTGCTATGCCTCCTTGAATCAGCCAGCGCGGGACAAGTGGACGATTAATAGGAATGTTTTACACCGCGATCTAAAATTAACAAGTCTATCTCTAGTCTGATGTGGTAGGGCGTTAAGTGATGTGTCGTTTAAATGGGTTATTTAATATTTTTATTTTAAAATAAAAAATTAAATGGGCTTGATAATACCCCAGCAGGCCTACCATTACCTAAATACTCACCTTCCTTAAACGGCCTTAGCTGTCGGTCTTCTCCCTCGAATCACTACTTCTAGAGGTAGTTTTTCCGGAGGAACTAATTTTTAATCGCCTCTTATGTTAAGTTAGATGTATTTGAGTTGAGGGGACAAATTACTGTAGTGGTCGGAAAAGCAACTAAGATAATTTTTTTCTGCATACGTTGGTAGAAATTTTAACGTGTTCTTGGGCAATTCCTCAAGACGTTTCATTTAGATATTTTTCCCAACTTCGTTGATATTTTTTCTGTTAAATATGCCAGCTGACAATATAAAATAATAGGAATTTAAAACTTTTTTTATTGTTTGCATCCAGACTATTCTGTTGGTCCATATACTCCTGGGATCCCATTAGGCATTGGCCTGTGATTTGGTTTCCCAGAGGCCGAACCACGCTTAACAAACATCCATGCCTGGGTAGAGAGAAACCCGCCAAGGCGGGACTCGAACCAGTGACCCTAGGATTAGCAGGCGTGGACTTTACCTCGCCGTCACCTGGGCTGGCCGGAACTTCTTCAGGTTTATAATTTTTGAAGGCCTACAAACACTTTTCTCGTAAAACGCTACTCTGCTTTCATTACTCTGTATTTTTACTTACTCTATACATTTAATCTTATATCCTCTTTTTTTATTTGCATGTGATAAGTTTTTTATGATGAAGATTAATAAAATCGGGAAAAATGAACACACAGGATAATGGCAGATTTGCAAGATATCAACGGAAACAATTCTACAAGCGTAGAGGTAAGGAAACAATTCATCAGGACGTATAACTGAGCATGTTTCTTTACGGCAGTGAGGCAAGGACGATGAGAGCAGCAGAGAAGAAAAGGGTGGAAGCATTCATAATGTGGTGCTACAGAAGAATGATGAAGATAAAATGGATCGACCGAGTGGCAAACGAAGAAGTCTTAAGAAGAGTGGAAGAAAAGAGAAGACTGCTTAAAACTATAAGAAGAAGACAGGATAACTTAATCGGCCAGACTTAAGACACGATGGCTTGATGAAGACAATTGTTGAAGGACAAGTGGATGGGAAGAATGGCAAAGGAAGACCTCGAGTGAGATGTATGGCAAAAGTGATGAAGGATGTGAAAGAGAAGAAATACGTAAATACGAAGAGGTTGTCCGATAGAAGAATCGAGTGGAGAGCTGCGTCAAACCAATCTGAGGATTGTTAAACATTGTAAATGAATCTGAGGATTGATGACTTATGATGAATATCAAAGGAAATATGACACATATTTCGAGCAGCTGCAGTTCGCGTTAATTCCGGATCGGTATCAATGAGAAAATGTAATTATGTGTCCTTCTCTCGAGTCGTGGCGCTCTCGAGTACAATTGAAATCGGAAGAATTCTTGCCCGACCAGGTAGAACGTGACCTTGAAGGCGTCACCTCGAGGCACGAAATCGATTGCGTTCGCAATTCATGAATATCGATTGGCGACTGGAAGTATCGCATCTCAGTTGCATGCTCCCTGTGTGCGTGCGTAATTATTTATGCCTCACCAGATTGGTTGAGCAAGATACAAAAGAATTCCTGGGCAGGTGTTGAAGGACGGTGAAAAGACACCAGATGGAGAATCATGCGCAAGAAGAAGAGCATGACATTGAGGGTTGTGCGATACTACGAAATATCGGCAGCTATTGGAGGGGTGGGCGGGGGCCTTCTGGAGCCCCCCTGGCACTTAGACCTCTTTAGATCCATTGTGCCAACCCACCCACATTTAACCTGCCCGCCACTTGCAGACAGGGGACAATAGGGAGAGGTATGGAGGAGGGTTACCTCCGTCCGGGCCCAACGTTGCTTAACCCTTAAGCGGGCGCGCTGGCGCACTGAGTGCGCCAGTGAACATAATTCTTGCGACAATTGAAGAGTTTTGGTATTAAAATAAATAAATGGCTACGTATTCCTGCATTCATTCATAGTTCATCGTTTAGTGCTGATTTTATAACTTTACAGCCATTTATTTTCTTGTGGCAAGAATTATACTGGGGTAAGTCCATCCTTGGCGCACAAAGTGCGCCGCGCGCCCGCTAGTGTGACGATTTTATTTGGCGTATAAGGGCTGAGAATTACATTTTTGAAGCACTATTTTGCCTCCTTATGTTTCATATTCTCTTTTTTCTTTTTAAAATATATTTCAACTGCTTTCTATCACTTTAACTCTCCAAAAAAATACTATAAAATTTGTGTTTATTTCAATTTTTTGGAGCGGGAGACTCAAGCGTATTGGATTTCTGCTAACACGTTTGAGGTTTTCTGTCAATCTTTGATACAAATACATCTAAATGGCAAATACATATTGAAGCTTACGGTTTGTTATATTGGCGAAAATGGACCGAAAAGAAAGAACCTCCTCGTTCCAGGCGCCGATATACTATCTCTTCGAATCCTGTCTCAAGTAAGTTAGAAATCAATTTTCAAAAATATATCTTTCCATCTCGAATAGGACATACAAGTAAATTTCTCTCTAAATCAGATGTAATTACTTTGTTCCAATATTTGAAGATGAAGTAGTTCCATTCTTTGAGACTGAAATTGTCAGAGGAATGTTTTGTCTTAGCTGGGAATAAGAAATAATGTCAAAGATCCTAAGCCCGACCTACAGCTTTCTAAACCAGCGAGATATAAGTGATATATGATTACAAATGCTCATTGAAAATATTTAGTAAATATTAGGGGCACATCTAGAACTTTATTTTGATTTAGCCTCCTGCAGATTGAAGTAAGAAGGCATTTTACTTTTCCCAGGCCAACATTCACCAGAGACGTTGACATTCTAAAAGTCTTGCACGAGGTTGAGAGTGAGGATAGTTCCATCGATCAGATTAGTGAATCTACATCGGAGGATGAAGATATTATTCATTCGGAATATGATTCGGTTTCTGAGCAGGGACTTGACCACGAGGATGAAGATGAATGGAGTGTCAATAGCAGAAGCGACATCTTTATCGCAAAAGACAATGTTGTACATGGCATAGAGCACCACAGCAGAAAAAGTCAAAAAGCAAGGCAAAAAACATTGTAAAAATCCTTCCTGGGTCTGCATGAGGTATAGGAGATGATATTTTATGCTTTTCATTGCGTGAATGACTTATCCATGATTGCTGAATTTTTTCCGAGAAAAGACCGTCCGATTGGGACCTCTATATGTATATGGATTTCAGAAAAATGTATCTTTGGTGTCCTACACGCCAGAAAAAAAATCAGTCATTCTCTTGTCAACAATGAAAGATACAGGAAAAATAGATCATAGCACAGGGAAACAATATGCTATCATAGATTATAACATTTTTAAAGGTGGAGTATATAATGTAGACCTAATGTGCAGAACATATTCTATTTCCCGCAGAAAAAGGAGACGGCCGTTGGCTGTATGTAATGCTCTCTTGAATGTTACCGGAATAAATGTGCAAGTGCTCTTCTTTACAAATGATGGAAATCCAATAACTGAAAGCCGCGTTCTTGAAAGCGTTTGTCTGTGAAAGATCACAACCGCCAATAATGCCAATAATAATATACCAACCACCAAAAATGATGAGGTAATTGAGCGGAAAATCAAAAAACAAGGAAGATTTGTAAATTGTGGTCGAAATAAAAATCTAAATAGTACCATAAGGTGGGATATCAGTAAAGATTATGTGTGTAAATTACATTCTAAGACATCAATAGGTTGTAATTCGTGCAGCAATGGAATTAATGTGATGTGATGAATGATATTTTATTTTTCTCTTCGAGAAATGGAAATCGTTAACAAATGCTTGCAGAAATGATTTTTCTCAATAAAAATTATATTCATTTAGTAGGTAATGAATTAAGTAATTCGAAAACAAATAATGAAAAATGCTTATGTAGACCATCAGCACAAGTTAAATCCAAGAATTGGAATATGAAGCGAATGGCGCACTCCGTGCGCCACGCGCCCGCTAGAGTTACGTTTTGAGGCGCGCCCGCTTAAGGGTTAACTTCGGTGATCTCACGGGAACCGGTGTGCCAACGTGGCTAGCCCCTTGCCCTATTGACTTTTAAATACGATACAAGCAGGAATCGATGTGTAAATTTATGTAAGTTCTTGCTACCTACGTCATCTAATGATCTACATCTACATAATACCCTGCAAGCCACCATAAAGGTGCGTGGCAGGGGGGTGTGCAGTAGTATGAGGTAATTCAGTCTCAAATATTGAGGTCGGTGTATCGACACTTTTGCGATATGAAGTTAATATCACTGTGTAATATTTAAATCTGCATATTACACTGATGACAGCTGCGGAGAAAGAAAAGGGTGGAAGCATTCGAAATGTGGTGTTATAGAAGAATGATGAAGATTAAATGGTTCATCTACATCTACATAATACCCTGCAAGCCACCACAAAGGTGTGTGGCAGGGGGTGATTTCTCACCAAACATGCACTACATATCATGCATAAAAAAGGAAAAGTGTTAATATACTAGTCAGAACTTCACTATTTTAAAAATATAGAAATTGCAAAGCCAACATGCAAAAACATTCTGTTAGTAGAGTTAGCTTTAAGTACTCATACCAACATGCAGCTACCAATGCTATTTATTGCTACTCTCCGATTGGACATATTTAAGGGTTATTCGTATCTCTAATTGTACGAGGGAAAAATGACATTTTGAAATTATCAGTTCGGCAATCAATTTATCTAATTTTATGATTATGATCCAGTCTGCCAAAGTAAGTTGTGGTTCGCAAAATATTTTTGACATCGTCACTGATGTTCGACCGAGTATGTGATGAGGTAGTCCTAAGAAGAGTTGGAGAAAAGAGGAGTCTGCTGAAAACTATAAGAAGAATACTGGATAACGTAATCGACCACAGCGTGAGACATGATTGCCTTCATCAGGCGATGAAGGCAATCATTGAGCGAAAAGTTAAAGGGAAAATAGGAAAAGGCACGCCTCGTAGGAGATACATAGAACAGGTTGTGAAAGGATGTAAAAGAGAGGAGTTAAGTCAACATGAAGAGGGTGGCCGATAGAAGAATCGAGTGAATACTAATACGAATAAGGGAAAAATCCTACCACTGCGCGTCGTGTCTAGTTTGAAATTTTCGCCAAAAATAGCTTCCAATGTCCATTTAGAAGTATGTGTAAGACGAATTAAGGCTCATGTGGGCAAAATAGCAGTCTAGGCTGTCAGATCGTTAATGCGTCGGCCTTATCCACAATTTGCGAGTTCAAAGTGTTGATATTAAGGAATGAATACTGTAGGTACTCGGCTTAGCATTTAACTTAGGATTAAATTTGTATAGACGGTTTGATGCATACATGCCTCCTGCATGGAATTTGTGGTAACGAATTATATCAGTGTTGAATATTCTCAAAGAAAAATATTTTATGGATCGGGAAGCAAAACCAAGGACTTTTGGCTTGAAAGGACAAGGCACAGTCGTCAAAGTTACCCAGGATTGCTGACCTAAGTTGTGGTGCTACTGACCATTGGTCCGGGTAAGAATCAGAGACGGTTGGAGACATTCAGTTAAAGACAGACTGTGTGAATTACCGACCGGGTGGGCTTTTTTTAATGGGGAACATGCACTATTTTTTATAACTCTTCGAATGTGAAGTTTATTGGCTGAAATGTGCTTGCCGAAAATTTTCCTGAAGAATTAAGTTGTGTTACAAAGATATTACTCTTTGAAAATTGTACCTTTTCGGCAGCTTAAAAACACAACGTCATCGCATGGCGTCACGGCACGGTATCACTAAGGGCGTTGTTTATCTGTTTATGCGTGGAGGTAAGTTGTTAAATACATACTTGGCGATAACGTATGTATTTATCTCATTTGTTTAATGCAATAAACGATTGTATTTTAAATTTTTATTTTCGCAGTATGGATTGTAACGAGCAAATCGTCCATGAATTATATAATGCCTGTTTAGTGCCCAAGAATTTCTACTACGCCTATGCAATCGCTTGTTTTTTTAAGAAGAACGGCGCCATAAGGGAGTCAACCAAAGGGAATTTTCGGAATGTGCTTTTTTTAAGTATTTTTTCAGTAAACGTTTCGTTCGAGAAACGGCTAAAACCCTCAAAACAATATATTCACTTCGTTATTCTTTTAAATATAAATGTCTATCTCCACAGCAAATTGGAACCTATACCGTGCAGTGACGTCAGAAGACGTTTTAGGTCACGTGACTCTCGTCAATTTCCGGGAACATTTTAAATTCATTTAATAATATTTGTGGTGGGCGTAGAAAAATGTGGCTTATATATTTGAATTGGTGAGAAAATTTCGCATCAAGTACATCATTAATCTTCGAGAAACAAATTTCATGCATATTCCCCATTATGTCAGCGGCTTTAATGCGGCAGTTGTTGAAAAATGAGAATTGCATACTCATGCTATACTTTCAAAGTTCATACCACAAAAATGAAATGATACTTGCGCTAGGTATGTGGGATGACACCTGAACAATCTTTAATCTGAATGCCGATTCCTTTCGTCTTTGGTGTCCCAGAAATACCTGATCCTCAGCAAATTACTCAGCATCAATACATATCAATTCATTAGGTGATATGAGGGATCCAAAAATAAAACTTACCTATTCAGAACTTAGAGGACCTTGCAACACCCAATACGTAATCCCGTATTGCTACGGCAGTGAGCCATTTGGGAATGTGTAATGGCATATAGGTGAGGAACACCTAATCACCTACAGGAGTATCAAAGCGCTATGAGCCTATGTCTATGTTGTTGTGTTGTCTCAATGAAGAGTAGGTAGAAGTGATTCCCAGGAGGCGGAATTATTTGCCAATATCAATCCTGGAAATTCCAAGCTTAATTACTGTACCGAGGTAATTACCCAGTTTTAGTATAGTGGGAAGCAATTGAAGACATTGCACGGATTGGAACCCTTACACATCAGTCTCTACTCACTAGTCATCCTTCCTTGAGCACAATTAGTCAGAGAATAAGTGAAATAAAGCTTTGATTCAGAATTGTTAGCTGTGAAACTAATAGATGTAAAAATGCGTATTCTTGTTTGATCTACACCAAAGAGCTTTTCACAAAATTCTTGGGGATTAGTCTGAATGCAAATCAAAATTAATTTATCTCATATGATTCAACTTTGACATCAAAATGCCCACGGCAAGCAATCAGGCACGCTTCTTATAATTGTGGATGTCATTAAAGGCTGATAATCCACAAAAGTGGTCCAGCTTTCCTTTTGACAATCGCGCATACTGATCCGTTAATCAATAAATCCGGAAAAATTCAACCGATAATTTCAATATATTTCAGAGGCATAATTAAAATCCACTAGTTGGACCCAATCATCTCGTATTATTCGATGGTCTTTATATTTATCGTTAAATTGAGAAAACCCTTCGAGCAATTTTTGTGTAATTATCCATGAAGGGTTATTTTTATTGCATACATTAAAAACTGAATTGAATTCGCGCACAATGGAATTTAATTATCACTTTGCAGTGGGTCTAAAACTGCAATACGCACCGCGCCACACTGCAAAAATGCGTTTTGTTAACGATGCTTCAATTAAGCTAATTTAATCGAGTATCGTCCAGATTGAAATGGCCGAGGAATATGCATAAAAAATTATTTTTCGTTCATGGAAAAGTCCAGTGTCGAACATGACATCTTAATGGAATGAATTTCAGATATTGTAGAGCCCTTTCATTATTACATATTGCTCCCAAAATTTAATTCCAAATTTGATATTTTTACCACCGTGAAATCAAAAGTTTGGCTGATGGTATACGTAGTTATAGAAACGTTTTGGATCTTTGATCAATGAAATACAATCGTATTAAATGCTTTTTCGTTAATTAATATTGTTAGGTGACCCATTTCTGGAATGAATTGGTGTATATAATCGTTGATATCTATCGCGCATGATATCGAAACTACCGTTGAACTTAATCGGGAGGCTACCCCGATTAAGTTCAACGGTTCAAACCTGGCTACTGAAGCAGTTGTTGGGGCTGTTAGGAGAGGCGACAAAACTACAACTAAGGTCATTTGTGCACAACTAAGGTCATTCGTGACACTTAGAAACGGAGTAAACAGAGGGAGCAGTTTTTTTAGCAGCCGGGGGAAGGGTGGATGGAAATCCGGCGTTGGCATTTGTCTGCTGACACGGGCTGTCCATTAATTACGTAACGCTGAAGGAGGAAGAGGGGGGTCGAGCCGACTATTAAGTGGTTCTGTTGGGGTAATAGCATAAATTCATTCCTTTTTTGAAAACTAATGAAAGTTAGCCTAATACTTACCATATTTATTATTTATATTGAGAGAAGATCCCTTTCTTTCAACTATTACAATGTCAATAGTAATTAGTAATAAATTAGGTACCAATAAACAGGATTTTTAACCGACTTATGAAATACTTAGTTCCGTTAGAAACATTTTTTTTGTAGAATTTAAGTTAAACGGGTAATATTTCAGGCAAAATCATAGCGAAACAAGAATGCTGCAATGGGAACGTGGTAAATAAGCTAGGAATAATTACTTTTGTCAGCTGAAGATATTATGTTGCTTTTAATCGTGGAAATTTATAACTAATAGGAGGTATTGAGTGCTGTAACTGTATTTGCTATTTTTTTATATTCACTCCCCCGGACTATTTCATTTCAAACACCCAGCGAAAGACTTAAAGTTGTCGATAATAGTTATTCGTGTTTTCCACCGCGTCAAACCCTACATGGCTGTCTAAAGACTGGATTGTTAAGGGGGAGGTTGAATATGCAAACGTGACGCTCAGATATGTAGGTTGAATAAAAATAATATAATTCGGTGAATACTTCCTGGACTGTATACTTACCTGTCTACCTAGACATAAATAAGGTTTTTATAATGAATGTGAGATCACGTGAACGTGATATCACTTCGGAGAAACGTGAGATCACTTCTGACCTGCGGAAAACTGTAGATGATGGTGTAGACTAAAGGTGGAAATGCGAAGAATAGCCCTCAACGTTTTAGGAATAAGCGAAATGAAGTAACCCTATTACCAAAAAGAAGAGAGTGGAGAAATGCGAATATTTTATAACTATAAGCCTGACAACTCATGTATCGAAGATATTGACAAGGATCATCTACAGAAGAATAGAACGAAAAATAAATGATTCCTGGATGAAGATCAATTTAGATTCAGAAAAAGTAAGGGTACAAGAGAGGCAATATTGTCTCTTATGCTGCTCATAGTAAAGAGAATGGAGAAGAACAAGCCGACGTTCATTGCATTTGTAGAGAAGGCTTTTAACAACGTGGATTGGAATTCAATGCTTGTACTCCTGAAAGGAATCGGAGTGTCCTACAATGATCGAAGAATTATCCACAGTTTGTGTAAAAATCAAGTAGCTATGATGAAATCCTGACCCAGCTGTGAAGAAGCAAGAATAAGGAAAGGTGTGAGACAAGCCTGTGAACTGCCTCCAGCAATTTTTAATGTTTATATCGAGAGAGTCATCAATGAAATCAAATATAAGTCTTCTGGGGTGAATATTCTTGGAGAAAAAATTAGAATTCTGAGATTCACTGATGACATAGCACTCATAGCAGAGACAGAGGGGGATAAGATGAATAAGATGATGATAACCATGGAAAGGACAAGGACCAGATATAAGCCGAAGATCAATAAGAAGAAGACTAGTTTGGTAGACTAGTTTAGTAGAAGAATATTAGTGTGCAGCAAGAGAGAAAATGCCAAAACCAACGTTATACTAGGAAAACAAAATCTGGAAGAGGTGAAAGATACCTATCACCTGGGAAGCCGGGTAGCCAACGACGGACGAAGCAAGAAAGAAATAGTAAAGGTGAAGAGGCCATTCTATCATAAGAATCTACTTACCGCTGGAAATACAAGCGTAGAAGTAAGGAAGCAATTCGTCAGAACAAACATCTGGAGCATGTTTCTTTATGGCAGCGAAGAATGGACAATGGCAGCAGCGGGGAAGAAAAGGGTGGAAGCATTCGAAATGTGGTGCTACAAAAGAATGATGAAGATTAAATAGATCGACCGAGCATGTAACGAGTAAGTTCTAAGAAGAGTGGGAGAAAAGAGAAGTCTTCTGAAAAGCCTAAGAAAAAGACGGGACAACTAGGCCACATCATGAGACATGATGTCCTGATGAAGACAATTGTAGAGGGACAAGTGGAAGGGAAGAATGGCAAAGGAAGGCCTCGAGTGAGATATATGGAACAAGTGATAAACGATGTGAAAGAGAGGAATTACGTAAATATGAAGAGATTAGCCGGTAGAAGAACTCAGTGGAGAGCTGCGTCAAACCAATCTGAGGATTGATGACTAATAATGATGATGATAAAGAATGTCTCTTTTGATATACTCCACAGTTTCTGGTTCAAATTTGTGAAAATTCATGGTAACTTAAGTTATAAATAAATAGTTGCAAACTGTTTCATTTTCAAAACAAATGTAATTCCACTAGTAAAAGGATGCTTGAATTCGGCGCAGCATCAGGCCTGATGATGTTTCACCGCAGTGAAATCTAGGTCACATAAATTTATCTTTTTATATGTAGAATTATAAAGTTTTGTATTTTTTGTTATTCAATGTGAAACAATTTCACCAAGTTACGCCTGAAACTATTAATTTGTAATTTATACCAAATTTAATTTATGCCTGTGCGCCGAAACAGGTAGTACCATAGTAAATTTGTTGAATTGCATAGTTTCCATTTACTCAATGTTAGTTTTATTATTAACGAAAAAGATATGGTTCCATGTCATTACGTAGGGGGCAAAGGAAATTTTACGGAGTAATGGGGGGAGTTAAAAAAAGTGGAAATTTAAGCGTTGCGTAATAATGGACGGCCCCTAAACAAAGAGTGCCGAGTGTCAACGGTTTAATGTCCCATGCAAAGGACGGTGTTCTAAACATGTAGTGATCTCCACATCACATTTGGATAGGGACCGGTATACTATGCAGGTACTAACCACCTAGTTGTGCGTGACTGTATTTTCCAACATGTTTACATGTAGTAGTGACATTAGCTCTTAGTTGCATGTTGGTAGTGCATGTTTGGTGATCTTCACCCCCTGCCACACACCTTTGAGGTGGCTTGCAGAATATTACGTATATGTAGATGACTATGTAAAATCATTCACCCGAGAGGTCGGAACCTAGTACTTTCGAGATATCAACGCAGCAGCGGGTATGACGCTGGAGAGGGGTCAAAATTCGTGGGAATCCCTTTTCGCGTTTTTTCCTCCAATTTTTCCACCTCGCCAACTCGACTCTCTCTCTCCGCTCTCCGACCGCTTCCGCTCCCATTCGAAGGAGAAGACGAACGTCGATTTCCCTTTTCTTCCTCGAACGCTTTAAGAAAAGACACCGTTGCGGAGAAAAAGTGGGCGAGCGAGATTCACTGGCTGACAGGTGATGCCTACAATACTCAGATCTGATGTGGAAGAGCATCTGGTAGTTACGGTGGCTGAAGGCTTCCAAACTCGGGGGCCCGGGTTCGAGCATTTGCAGCTGTAATATTTCGTTAGGTATACCGTTCTGTCATTAGTTCACGCCTACTAGAAAAACCTTCTTTTCTCAAATGCGATTCTCCTTCTCACTTCAATGCTGCTATACCCTTTTTCCTCCAAAACGCTACCTAGGTAGCTAAATTGCTCCACCTGCTCTAGCTTCTGACCTCCGACTTTTATAGTTGAGCTGGCATTTTTTCCAAGATTAAGATTAAGATGGTGTGTTAATGTCTTACATCTTACAGTATCTTATAGAATTTGCTATAAGACATTTACAAGCACAAACATTCAGCTAATATACCAACATTATATATCTATATATATGTATGGTGTGCAGTCACCCCCTGCTATACACCCATGTGGCATCGTGAAGGATAATATATTGGTGCAGATTAATATTGTCCACCGACACTGCCGGATACGGAGGATGACAGACCAGGTGGAACCTTTCCAGAAATCTATCATTGCTTGTAGAGTAATTTCCATTGGATTGTGTACAGGGTTAACTAGAAGCCTCTCCTATTGTGTACAATATCTCCTGCCATTCAACTGCTTTTTCCAATCAGGTCATCGGATGAGAGTTTTCACCAATTTATACATTCTATGTGAGACAGGATTTCCGTCCACTCAATAACTCTCTCTGATCTGTTCAAAGTGATCACAGTATCAAAAAAGTATGAAATATAATTTCCCCGACATTAAAATGAATTTGAACGGATGAAGGTGTTTTATAAAATGGAATAACGAGTCTCTCTTAATTGCATACCCATTAATTATAATCATGGCGATTTCCACATTCAATTTATGGGGAAGTCGTTAATCGATTCAGTTATCAAAATGGTTTCCAGGAAATGTGTGTTTAATTCGGTTAATTTCGATTGTCCGTCCCAAAAATGAATTAAATGGATAACTAGGAAAACTAATGTAAAATTATTTATCTATTTTTGTGAAGGCAATGAGCGAAAAGAACTTTCAGAAGACTGAGTATTTCACAGTTGCTGTGTTTTTCATTGGAATTTTTACCAGTTTCAAGAATTGGCCAGTCATTAATGGATAACCCATAAATAACGTACATTTTCTATCGTAGTTATCATTTACTATCCCATCTACGTCTACATAATACCCTACAAGCCACCTTAAAGGTGTATGGCAGGGTAATGATATTAATCACACATGCTATCATGCTAAAAGATGATTAGTGGCGACATTTAAGGAGAACGATAAATACTTCTGAAATATCTGCTTGAGATTTTCGCAGCGCTGTTTTGCTGGTATCTCCATGTTTTACGGATAATGCCAATGCAGGCCACGAAACGTCATCGTTAAGATACACGGATGCAGCATTTTTAAAATATTTAAAGGGCAGTGAAAGAATCATCATGAACGAAAACATAATGGATTTTTATACCGACAAAATGCCTTCGACACCTTGATAATGACGGTTAACCATTGAAGCCTGGGTCGGTGTTGTCTTTTAAAAGTGTGGATCAATACTATATCAGTGTTTTTCTTTTGACTACAAGGAAAGAAAGAAATCTTAAATCTGCCGGGTCGAGAATGAATTTACTGTGAAGTTTATGTTTGAGTTAATTTTTTTGTCAGATTTACTGCATCTTTGATAGAATAATTTGTGAAATGTCAGCATATTTCCGTGATTTTGTTTCGCTACAAGGGTTCTGCGACATGTCTTTTTTCACTGACTGAGATTCTCACGTATATTAAAGCGAATTTACCTTTAGTGAATAGTTTTCACTGAACATACTTTAAAATATACACATATTACATTATGATCACAGGTAAAAAATCAGACCCAAAGAAATTAACCACGAAGATTGGATACATATTTGAGAAAGTGCAAAAGAATTCTACGAAAAACAAAAGAATAATGAAGGCAAATAATAAACGCTGGGTTTCTCTCAATCCTTCCTCCGGTTCGGGGGAAACTTCATATACTCCGCTACCTATTTTCTCAATTGTGGAGATATCCTCGTCTCTCGCGGCCAGCTCTGATAACAGCAATGGCTACTCGGAACAACCCTCAGCGTTCCGACGCTGGAATCCACCGTCGGAATATTGCTTTTCCTAAGACCGGACGTCTATCGGTATCGGCAGTCCAAACAACGAAATCCTTTTTAATTGAATCGAACTGCATGTTTCAATTCCCTTTTCCGTCGAAAATATTCGGGATTAGTCCTCTAGTTGGTCTTTGCTGAACGGCGTCGGCGAATACTGCTGGTATCAGTGCTACGCTTAAAATAGAAATGGTATCTGAAATTTATACACACGCTTTCTCTTCACGCCGTTCCATTCATTCTCTGTGAACTCTGTGAAAAGTTCAATAATTAATGAAATGCTATTGAAAGTTAGCTATTTCCTCCACATTCTTCGATTCATCCGAAACTATTTCGTCTCCGTCTCGTTAATCCATCGCTGCATACATACTCTTTTGTTTCTAAGACTCGAAAATAGTAATGTTAATGCAACTCTAGTCAAATATCCTTCTCTTATGTATTACTTACGCATCAGTGTAAGATTAACTTCATGTACCAAATGCATTGCTATTGTAATGTTGTTGCTTGAAGACGGGTAGTGTTTCGCGTATACGTCACCTCGTCCCCTATATGTACGTCCCCTGACTACCCAAATTTATTTTTGAAGGGCGAATAAACGCCGTGCATACTTATATGTTCTAGCACTACTCAGAGAATGATATTATTAACTCGCCTAATACAAACTTCACCCAAAATGCAGGCAGATATCCAACAAAAACTATACGTATGCTGTTTATTCGATATCAATCATTTTGTTGTGAGTGCAATTGTACTATCATGTGAAGGAACGGTCACGTTTGAAGCCATATTGGACTAAAATAAAAAAAACATATTTTTAAAGAATAATGACCATCAGACTGATATGGCGAGTAATTGATATAGTTTAGTATGTTGTGGTTATTGGGGGGAAGCGAACTAAAGATAAGCTCATTTCAGCAATTTAGTACTGGTGGGTAATTGGATATTGGTGGGAATATTTCAGGAAACGAAGGAAGATTGGAGTGAAATTTGACTTCGGTGTTTGCATTCTTACAATTAGTTGGGCGACAAGGGGTACACCGTTTAACGTCCCATCCGACGGACGGAGTACTGACCTCAGAGTGCTCTCCACACGTCCGAGTAGTGATAGGTGTAGCAAATAAAAATCTTGTTCCATGGAAAAGCGAGAGATAAAAGGAGACTGATAATTCATTATGACCTTCATTGATTTTGGTTGTATTGATGTAGTCTACGAAGTTCAAGTAATTGGGAATAATTGTCGAGGTGAACCACGAAAGACATGATGAGGTAGTGGGCATTGTGGAAGTGAAGAAATATGTTGATAAAAATTTAACTCACAAAAGAATTCTAACATTTACCTGTTTGTACCGTCTGAATCCGGTCTTATCTCTTCATGTGATCCTTTCATTCTTCTCCATGCATATTACTTTTCTCGGTGAGAGATTAAAAACAATGAGCGTATTACCGATTCACTTCCTGCTTCCTCTTATTGCTCTCATTGCTTCACGGAGGACGAAATTCCCTCCGCTCCCTCGTTCATCATTGTCATTCTCTTCCTTTTTCTCCCAACTTCCCCATCCATCTCCCTTCCCTTTATCTCCCTCCCGCATCTGCACCCCTTTGGCGAGACTGCAGTTTCGCCGCTGCAAGTGGTCAACGGTCCGTGGTGCCGCCAGGGTGACCTCTCCCGAACCCTCCCATGCGATCGCGAACCGGGCGGCCGAACTCTTTAAAAAAAAATATCCCCCGGAACACCTCTTCCGACAGCACACCCGTTACAACCCTCTCCACCGCGTGGGTCACGATTTCCTGACTCAACAACCGTGTGCCTGGGGCGTCGACCCCACCGGTCTTCCCAATCGGGGATCGGATTGTAGCTAGAGTACTGGCCTCCCATCCCGAGGGCCCGGGTTCGATTCCCGGCATTTGCGGATTTTTCAGTGGAAAACCGATCCCCATTTAAGTGCCCAGAGGAGAGCATTTGAAGTCCAGTACTCCGTCCGTCGGATGGTACATAAAGCCGTGGTCCCCTAGGCGCCTTTCGTTAAGAGTAGAGATGGGTAAATTACCGTAATTTTCAATTGAGGTAAATTACCGTTGTAAATTACGGTAATTTTCCGGTACTTTTAAGTTTTGAGCTACAAAGCCTTAGCAGACGACTCAAAACGAAATCAAATAGCATTGAGATATAAATGCCGACGTTTATATCAAACATATCACGACGTTTATAACTATTATAACTCATTTAAAAAAATATAACAAAGTTGGCAGCAACTCGCAATATGCCTCTCTTTTGTCACACCATGAGAAATTTTCGTTCCAAAGACATATCTCTGCGGGATGTGCATTTGTTATTTACTCTGAAGTAATAACGGAAACAATGTAAACAAAATCGTTTTAACTACTTAATGTATAATATCACCCATTCCAATGGTTTCTTCGTGAGGAAGAAATTTTCTGAAAAAGAACTTTTCCGAAAATTACCGTTTATTACGGTAATTTTGTAGGGTTGTTGGTAATTTACGAAAAATACCACGGTAATTTACGAAAAATACCACGGTAATTTAAGAAAATTACCGCGGTAATTTACCGAGTTGCCCATCTCTAGTTAAGAGTAGGCTAATGTCGACGCCGGGTTTCTCTCCACCCTTCCTCCGTTCCCTGAAAACTCCTACCATTACCTAATTATCAACCTGTCCTAAATGGCGCAAATGACCACAGCTGTCGGTCGCCTCCCCTGAATAATTAACTAACTTCTTCCCAATCTCCCTCCCTGCCGTAGGCTCCCACTCCTCTTGTCGAGACGATTTTGATATTTTCTTCCTTTTTACGTGGCTATATCGTCACATTCTACATCTCCATCTACATAATACCCTGCAATTCATAAGCGCAGTTTCCTACTGTAGACTAGTTGCATGACAATAGTGCACGTTTGGTGATCTTCACCCCCTGCCACACACCCTCGTGGTGGCTTGCAGTGTATTGCGTGGATATAGATAAACGTGTGGCAGATGGGTGAATTGAAATCGGCATAATACCCTGCAAGCCACTGCTAGGGTATGTGGCAGGGGTGAACCATCACCAGGTACGCATTGTCAATCAGGTAGAAAGCTTACAACCATCTACATATCATACCATGATAGTCACTGCGAGGGGGTGTGGCAGGGGGTGAAGATAACCAAGTATGAACTACTTACAAGCCACTATGAGTTAAAATGCTACTGGAAGCGTAAGATATGAGCCACGTACTACTAGATGGTTGGTATCTATATGCTAATGAAGCGATTGAACTTGAACGTGTGCAACGAAGATCTGCAAGATTTGTAAAGGTACGGTACGATAACCTTATTAGCGTAATCAGTGTATTAAATGAATTAAAGGGGGAATCATTATCAGATCGCAGGTTGAAATTTAGACTTAATCTCTTAAATAAATTCCAAGATAATATTTTCGGTGATGACGTTAAAAATATTTTTCGAACCCCAACTTACTATGGTAGACTGGACCATGATTACAAAATTAGAGAAATTGATTGCCGAACTGGCAGGTTCAAAATTGCCTTTTTTCTCGTACAATTAGGGATATCAAGGCGCCGTGGTACATGATTATTTTTTCGCTTTCGAGTGCTGAGATGATGGAGATAGTTTTTCCGTCGACCGGTAGAGTTACCAGAGTCGGCGCCTACCCAACCAGCCATATTTTTTTTCAGTGTCTCCTCTACGCTTTAATTCTTTGCGCAGAGGTGATGAGGCAATAACGACCCTTCCCTCTCAACCCCTCTGTCCGCGGAGTTTTCGTACCATGGCTGACCACTAGACGCAATGTTGCCATTTCAACATACGATGGGACCAAACTGTTTGGCAGACTCCACATTATACCATGTGGCAACGTGGAATTCGCGGAAATGCGTTCGCTACGTTTTTCTAAGAACCGAGTCCGTCTGGTCCTAGTGGGGTTCGTAGCTGCAGGAGAACGCGTCCGCGGTCCAAGTCATGAATAGACTTCATTTTTCAGGGTAGCCGCGTTGATTGGTTGTTGTGACAACAGTTTAGCCGTAAGAACTGCAACAAATAGGAGGTGGTCTCAGCTGGTAGCTTGGCTTGCACGTGTTAATGTCTAAATGTGGTAATTTGAAAGTAATATACGTTTGTGCCTACTACAGACCACCCCATTCCGATGTACACTCAGTATTAGAACTCGAGAAACAGATCAGGCACATTAATTCTCATACCAACGAACGACAGATTATTGAAAGGTGGAGATTTCAATACAACATCGATAGATTGGAAAACATGTAGTCATTAGTCTGGGGGTAGGGAAAAAGAAATCTGCTCGTCATTTTTTAACCTGTTCGCATAATACGCAGTACATCAAATAGTAAATTTGCATAATAGAAGGGAGAATGTTCTCGATTTACTTGCCTCAAACATCCATGAAAAAGTTATTGAAGTTAAAAATGTCGATGGAATAAGTGACCACAAGGTAGTACACGTTAAATTATCCCTCAATACTGACAAAAATGTAAAATTAAAAAGAAAGATTTGCCTTTTAAGTAAAGCAGATTTTAACGGATTTAGGCGTGACTTACAGACTTCTTTTGAAAAATTCTAAACATCAGAAAAAATAGTGATGCAGACATGGAAAGAGTTCCTCCAAATTACACGGTGAGTGAGTATAAGAGTGAGAATAGGGAACCAGGGTGGTACAACGTGGAGGTTAAAAAAATGTTTAAAACGACAGCGAGTTATCCACGCGAAACTAAGAAAAATGTAGCTAATAGCGATCTACAAAAATTATCGAACGTTACATATAAAGCAGCCGCAAAAATAGCCCTTAGAAAAGCGTAAAGTGGTTTCAAGAGAAAAGTACTTGGAGAACAACTAGAGGGGAATCCGAAAGCATTTTGATCATATGTTAGGGAAGTACAGGGAACTAAAATTTCAACGGTTAATTCCTTGAAAGGGTATAGGGGCGAAATATTTAGATAAGGCTAATTTGTTGAATTATTTTTCCAGAGCGTTTTTAATCAATCTAAGCGTAGTTTGCTCGAAACAATACCAGACCGATTTCAACAAATAATGCCCCCGATCGATAATTGTATCTTATAACGGAATCGTATCCTTACTAAAAATGTTAGCCCGAACAAGAGCTCAGGTCGTGATGAAATTCCTGCTCGTGTGTATAAAGAAATAACTCTCGAAATGGCACCGTATCTTAAAGTAATATTTAACAAATCCCTCGAAGAACACGCGGTTCCCAAAGACTGGAAGATAGCAAACGTGATCCCAATTTTTAGAAGTGGCGATAGGGAACATCCATCGAATTATAAACCAATATCAATAACGTCACTGTCGTGCAAAATTATACAGCATATGATAGTTACATCAATAAGGGGACACCTCGATAGCCAGGATTTATTGATAACAAATAAGCATGGGTCCAGAAAGGGACGGTCTTGCGAAAATCAGTTAGGTCTTTTCGTTCATGATATTTTAGTTTCCGGAGAAGGTAACGTACAGGTAGACGCAGCGCTTTTAAATTTAGAAAAGCGTTTGACAAGGTTCCCCACTGTAATTTACTCGCGAAGTTAGCATCATACGGGATAGATAGTAATATGGTAGGCTGGATAGGAGATTTCCTACATGAACGCGTTCAATGAATGGTATTAGATGGTGTCACCTCAGGCGAAGCAAAAGTTACATCGGGTGTTCCCCAGCGTGATAGGCCCAATTTTATTTCTTCTCTCCGTAAATGACTTGAATACAGTAGCTAAAAATAGCAAGCTCCGTCTTTTTGCCGATGATGCAGCAGTCATCATTGGTCATCAATCCTCAGATCGGTTTGACGCAGCTCTCCACTGAGTCCTGTCGGCTAATCTCTTCATATTTACGTATTTATTCTGATGCAGTAGTGTATAAGGAAATAAGAAATTAAGAGGATAGTCATTCTTTAGCTAAGGATTTATATGCGATTGATGATTGGTGTGATAGTTGGCAGCTAGAATTAAATTTGAAGAGATGCGCGATAATGAACTTTGGGAAAAAGAATAACTTTCCCCAGAAAAATTATTGCATCAAAGAAAAGAAAATATCTAACGTAGAATTTATTAAATACTTAGGTGTCACCAACATTGAAGACATGCTGTGGGGGAAATACATCAGGGAAATAACTAGTGTAGCAAACCATATATCAGGATTCGTAAAAAGAGTTCTAGGCAAATGCGATGAGAGAGTACTAGAAGCTATTTTACACTTGTCAGGCCTCATTTAGAATATGCCGCTAGTATATGGGATCCGTACGAGGAAGGTATGATAAAAGAATTAGAGCGTGTGCAAAGGAGATCCACTAGATTTGTTAAAGGCCGCTATGATAATTGTATAAGTGTTACGAGTTTAATAGAAGAACTAGGCTGGGAATTACTATCAGAACGCAGGTTGAAATTTAGGTTAAACCTTTTCAGTAAATTGGAAACCGATTTGTCGCATATTTTAAGTCGATAATTCTTCTTCCCGTTACTCCACCGGATAAACCTTCGTTTTTCCCTTCTTCGGCAATTGCCATATCGTCAAATGAATCATGCAAAGTTTCATCAGCTACTGAATCGTCAATATTGGACGGGGTTTCTTCAATAGCGCAAGAAGTTCCTCCTACGTGCGACTCTGTTCCCATTATTTTGAGACGCCTGTTTCGGATAATAGAAATTTGCATACTTACACATGAATATATCATTACATTAAGATAGTGCTTTCACAAAAAATGACAATATTTACCTTTTTTCTTCCCTCCGCTTGGCCAAAAATTCACCCTTTCTTTTTTTCCTCGCCATCGAAAATGTCAAGCGACTGCCTACTTTAATTTTCCGATATCGGTACGCTTCCGATGAAATTTCGAGACTTGACAATTAGTCAGTTTGACTGTTACTAGACACCCCGAGAGCGACAACCTAAGCTGAGACTCAAGAAATAACCCGTCAGTAAAGCAGACACTCCGTCTCACTCGCCTCTGCTTCCCGCCCGCCTTCACTTTCCCTTACCCCTAGCTCCAACACCTCAAGGTTACCGTTTTAGGATATAGGGTAGAGGGACCGTGCCACTTTTTGAGTAGCGCAGTAGGCGGAGAATGTGTGAACTGTTTCGTGATTTGCACGTTGCTAGAGGCGTATCCCTGGGCTGGAGTTGGCGAAAAACATAAATTACTTTCAGAATATCTCAGCAGCGTGTCTTTTAATAAAAATCAATAATTTTCAAGGATCCAACAGACTAAGCTTGGATCTTGTACTCTATAATAACGAAAGTTAAAAAAATAGCCCCTCTGCCTCCCAATATTTGCAACAAAAAGGTCTATTTTTACATCGAGATATATTTTTAACAAGGCTTATTACGTAAAATCTAGGATTATAGAGTAATAGTTTGATACTTTCTCTTTTAATTACTGAAAACCCCATTCCGATATCTAGCTTCCTGTTGGAGCAATCTTCCTTGAAAAATAGGTCTGAAAAACAGCTATGTACCACGGCCCCTTAATAGCGGTAAATATATCCAAGACGAGTGAATCAATCCATAGCAGAGGTAGGTCCATGTTGGTATAAGGACTTGAAGGTAACCCACGTTTTTGCATGCTTACTTTGCTATTTTTATCTTCTTTAAATAGTGAATTTTAGACAAATATATTAATGCTAAAGAATAATATGCTGAAATTTTGAGCTTGGAAAGCCTTGATGAGAGGCGGAAGGTGTTTATGCTAGGTAATCTGTACAAGTGGTACAGAAAGGAAATGAGATGGGAGGAAATCAGCAAGAACCTGCTCGAGCTCGAGGAAAAGAGACCATAGGTTTAAAATAAGTGCTCGGCAACAAAGAACAGATACAGAAAAGTCTTCCTTCGCTAACAGAACGATAGAAGAGTGGAATGCCTTACCTGCAGATATCTTAAACCCTTTCCCAAAAAGTCATAAGGATTTCAAAAAGAGACTTCGTCTCGCAGACTATACGGTAACGGGATTTTATATTTTTATTATTGTAAGCCGTTTTTTTCCAATTTGTTGTAAGTTTTATTTGAGAATATTTCTACTTTGTAAGTAAAATGAGTTGTTGACCATTACCACTAGGCATAATGCCTAATGTAATGTATTGAGTAAATAAATAAACTAATCCTTTTCTATGCATGATATGTAGTGCATGTTTGGTGAGAACTCACCCCCTGCCACACTCCTTCATGGTGGCTTGCTGGGTATTATGTAGATGTAGATGTATCTTTGGGTAGTGTGTGACTATGGAGTGTTTTTATCGAATATTATTTCCATCTATGGTGCAATATCATATGTTAATGTTCCATGAATTCTGGAAGGAATGTGATTGGGACCAAGGAATTTGCTGTGACTAATGCTATTTATTTGGTTTTCTATTCATCAATATGAAATTATATTATCGAGAATTGTTGATTGAAAATACCCGGCGGTGATTCGAGTGTATCGTGTGAGCAAATGTTCAAAACGCTTTGGAAGAAGGTGTTCATATTTTGGGTGCTAAGATGTTAAGAAGGTGTACATGATCGTTGTTATACACGTGTGCTGTTCACATGTTTCTATGAACCTCTTTCACATTTGGCCAAAACGCTTCAGAAATCCATTCCAAATGTTCCTGCAGAAAGTATCTTGGTTTTAAAATTTGCTAATGCTTGCTGCCACCATTCTTTCTCTTCTATTCTTCTAGAGGTTTTATATTTGTAATTGAAGTTTATCATTTCTTTTTTCTACCGATAGTACCTATCCCACATTCTAACCTCAGCGTGGTATACTCATTGTCACTTTAACGGTTTCCTAACCTCCACATGGTACCACCTTGATTCTGCATTATCAGAGATTATCAGATGACGATATATTCCAAGTAATAATTCAAATTACAAGGAAGAAATATTATTTGAAAATTATATTTTTTAGGATACGACCTATCCTCTTGTTAATTTCTTAACTCCTGTATATTCATAAATTGTTTTATTTGCATTGAAGGAGGATAATGATGAAAAAGAACTCGTTTGTATTCTTCATAACAGTACGTATTGTCTCAGTGCCCCTGCTTGATAGTTGTCGAGTTGATTTCACGTTTTATTGCAGAAAGTTAATGAGTCAATGGTCTCATCTTTAATTATATAAAGCCTTTAACAAGGGCAATACTCTTCCACGATGATATGCGAAACAATTTTTCCAAAGACAGCCAGTAGTTGGCTGCGAGAATATTTGCATGTGTGTAGCTAATTAGGGTGAAGTGGTTTAGATTATGATAACGAATCCAAATGGGCCAAGTTTGATTTTCCACTCATTACATGGCCCTGGAGACTGTATCTTGCACACTAATTCTTTTGTTGACGAAATTTCAACGGTCTAAAACAAACCAAGTTATACGCTTGCGGTTAGAGTCGTAGTGCCGCTTTGGTTTTTATTCCTGCTTGAAATTCGAATTGTTCTGGCGGCCTCTTCGCATCCATTGCTGTGGCTTTGGGGCGACCGATGTGTGCGATCAATTTCTCACCGACCGCGTGACCACAGCTACGTCCCGGCGGAAATGCCCGTCAACAAAGGGGTACATATTTACTTGGAATATCGTGCGTTGACGTGTTTTGGCGGCCTGTACGTAAACCACGGATTGAAACATTATCCCTTTCTATTTTTGTGCCATCTGCTGCAACCTCTGTGATGCATAATGGCGCAACGTGCTCAATTTTAGTTTTCAACCCTAACTGTTTCATAATTTCTTCTATCACAAGTAATTACTTCTTCTACGAGTGCGTGCTTCTGATTTTTTCTGTTTTACTATTTCACTCTAATATTACCACTAATTTATAGTGCAATTGCTACTTGCCAAACTATTTTTTCAATGAGCGCTTTGTGCAAAAATAATAAAAATCTCAATTAGCCGATTTATATCTCATTTTATTTCCCGATTAACCCTTTAAGATAGTGGGTTGTGACCGAAAGATTACCTGACGTTATCAATTATACATTTATTATACCATAGAGTAAGGTAGCGGACTGTTCGTCGTGTTAAAAATGTGATAGTTTTGTACTAGTTCGGGAAGCGATACCTAGGTGTCTCTACAGTCGTCACATCCAGGACAAGCGGTCGATTTGTTTCACGTGTGAGCCGTAAATGCTGATCCCACCCTCCTGGTCTATCAAAAGCTGAAACGAATGGCCACATTTCACCCTCACAAAACCGTAGTGAAACCCTAGGGACCCATAAAATACCGAAATTGATGAGTCGATATCCGTTATATAGAGGATATATTGATAAGATTGAAAAAAATATTCCAGAAAAATCCAGAATCTAGAAGTAGCGGGATAACTTTGTCAATTTTCGAACTCTTGGGTTCAAATAAAAATCCCTCTTTTTCACTCTCAAAAATTGTGGTTTTTGCTGAGTAGGACGTCCTTGGAATATTCAGGTCGTTCAAGGTCCCGATCATGGATCTTTGTTAAGCGCGCGGTCGTCATATTGTTATGTTTTAATGGCGCTTAGGATAGTGATAATGTAATTGCTTTTACTTCAACATTTCTGTGCTCCTGCATATCGCGAATTTCTAATAGCATATCAAGTCGTTGGGACGATTACTTCAAGCAGGGAACTCCTGAAGGAGTTCGCATTGTTGATATTAATATCAAGAATGCAGTAGAAGGAACCACCACAGGTGGTTATAAAATCACAGCTTGATTGTGACCGAACGTGCCGGACACCTGGACTCGAACACGAGACATCAGATCAGTATCTCATTAACGGCTCTCTCTAAACCAGTTTCAAGTAATCTGTGTTATTTTATAAGCATTTGCCATGTATGCAAATGTCCTGGAGTTAAGTAAAATGGATGGAAATATTTTAGAAAGAGATAGGTAAATTTCTCCCATCATTGTCATTTCTTCATAATGAGATCCACCGTTTTCCTACTAAATAACTGTTTCAATAGTACTCTACATTTTGGGTGCACTGGCCAACTTTTATCTAAATAGTGATCACATGCCGCTAATTTTTCATCAAATTCCAAGCTTTTGAGAGGGAATCCTTCGTGTTAAATGCAGATATTTTATGCGAATGTCTCTGTGAGATTTGAGCTATTATTTCGAACGTACGTGGAGAGTTCCATTAATCATTATTCCTGAATGTTCCGATTGAGAATTAGTGGAGACTAAAGGCTTGATGGGAGTGTAATTACTGAATTTATGAGAGGAAGTTAGTTTTATGACTTAATCTGCGTCAGATGAGAAATGGCCTGGGAATTATATCTGGATTGAAAGGCTAGAAAAAAACTTGAGTGAGAGATGCAAGTAGAGTTGCGGAAACAATTTTTCCATGTTGTAACTCTATGAAAAACTGAAAGGGTAAAGTCAACCGTTTGTTAAATGTAGGTATCATTTGTATCCCGGCACTTTTTGATTTCGAAAGCATTTAAAACTGCTTTTGAAGTTTTGAAATCTATCACTGAAACGAATGGCACTCATATAAACCTGCAATCAAGATTAAGATGTAATGTTTAAAACTTAGTGCCGGTATGCTTTCACTTTTACCCACAGGATTACCTAGCGAATTGAAGCGGAGTTAATTATATTCGTATGTTACACGAACCAAAGAATATACCCAGTGTGTAAAACTACATGGGTGTGACTGTTGTTTCCCTCAGTCAAGGTATTTATTGAGAAGGGAACTAAACCGCGTAGATTACGCTTGCAAAATATCAGTTCAGTGTCTGATGAAAAAAGAATCTTATGGAAGTTAATAATGCTATAATTTTAATGATTTATCAGCATGAAAGTGGATTGAATATGCGTCTTGTTGTTTGATACAGATTTACTCCTGAAAATGGCTAATTGGAAATATTAGACTGATAAAATTTAATGATGTAAACGTTCCATGACATTAGACTTCTTTTAATCATACGAATATTATGTAACTCCCAAGTTAAACTTAATGCGTCCGGACGACAGTGAAAAAAACCTGTAGCAATTTTACAACTTTACTTTTTATCAGTGCCTTTAAGCATGGTCATGCTTAATTAACCGAGCTACGATAACTTTGATTGCACTATGTTTGCTCGGGTATTCCACTGGGTCAAGAGTTCTATGTTGACCGGCGTTTCAAGTTTAGACCAACATAGACCTCTTGACCCGGTGAAGTACTCAAAGCCTTGTGCAGTTGGTACGCCGGGGAAGCACCATCATTTAATTTGATTGCGGGTTACGTTCTCCACGTTTAATTCCTAAATATTGTTAAACTTTTGTGAAAATCTCTCCATTCTTGTCCCCAAAGAGACTAAATTCTACAAGTGTCTGCATTATTATTGGTATTTAACTTATTTATGAATTTTTAATTTCCAAGCAGATTTTAAAGTACGATGACTGGTTGCTATTTCACTACGAAAATATCATGAAAACGTTAACGAATAGCAATAAGATTCAGTTTGACTTTGCTTTTTATAAGCTAAGTGGTATATATTGCATGGTTCTCTGAGGGAAACTAATAAAATCATAAACGTATGGTTTTCTTGTCTGAATCAAAATAGTAATGATCGGGAATTATTTCATTATGCAACGAAGGGAGGTGACTATGAATGTGTGAGTGACTTATAAATGTTCATGGGAAGAATGTTTCCTATAACAAAATTTAAGAAACATGAAATTTTGACGCAGGTGGTGGTGCCAATATTAATAAGGGGGAAAATAGAAGAATATAACTTCACTTTGAAATGCGTTGACAAAATGAATTTGTTTTTAGAACACTTTTCTATGAGATATATTGGAATCGATTTCCAAAATTTTACGTATTTTGTAATAGTTCATATAAAATGTTTGCGTAATCTGAAGTGTCCAACACCGTCAAATGCATGAAAGTTACGGTGAAATGGCGTCTACTTGAGACAGGGGCCTTGAACTTAAAATAAACGAGTCGAAAGGTTTACGGGCCAATATCAATGGTGCAAAACCTAAATGAATGCGATTCCAAACGTGATAGAAGAAATAGAAAAAAAGGAAGCAGACATTTTGGAGACACATTTAGATACAGTAATTTTTATCTTTTATGCTACGGAGTACCCTTCAGATGGAAAGAGTAAGACGTAGGTGGAAGTTTATAAACGGACAAGAAAATTAATGTGAATTTTGTCCAGTTGTGATTATGCTTAAAAAACATGCCAAAGAGAAGTATCACACGAGAATGATGGGGAAATCGAGTGGAAAGGATGATGATAAGTCTTTATTTTTCCAAAATTAGCTCATCAAAGTATAAAAACCATGATGTATCTAAAGATGAAAGCTGTCAGCGACACCAAAAGCCTTGAATCATGATAATTTCGCATTAAAATCCTAAGGAATCGATTTAAAATATCCAATCTTCGAAGCGACTCAAAAAATTTCCGGGCCCATGGGCACAAAGAACGACTCTTCTCGCTCGTGAGACTCTTTGAATCAATCTCATCGGATGGGATCGTTCGGAAAAAAAACCACAGGAAAACTTTCACTTTCATCCGGAGGAGTCAGGTGATAAAAGCGGGTGAGGCGGCACTTGGAAAAAAAATAAAAGACCGGATGGATTTTAAAATGGGCCCTGTTGTGGATCGGCAATATAAAAAAAAAACTGAAGGGCCACGCGTGGCGATTGGACCTAACCGAACATGGCTCGTGGAAGAAGGAAAAAGAAGAGACGGGTTTCGCAAGGGGGGAAGTGAAGGGAGAAAGGGACTGGCAAAGAGAGCGAAGAGATATGAGGAAAGGGAGATTGAGGGGAGAGGTTTGGAAGTTGCTCGCTTATAAACGTGGGCGAGCGTGTAGTGTCCTTTTAGAGTCGGACCAAAGGGAGGAACAGGTTAACCACCATCCCTTTCCTTCTTTCTCATCTCCCCTCACCCCCTTCTCACTCCCTTCGCTACTTCCTTTCCAGTCCTTCCTCCCTAGAGGGAGCGAACGTGGGAGGGAACGGAGGAGAATGACACGGGGAAGGTTCGTCGCGTGTACCACTGCCGTACCTCCTCCAAGAGCTCCGAAGGATTTCGCGTATCGCGAACAAAGGAAGCCGGCGCGAGTCTCAAGAAGGGATTCTCCTCCCCCCAGCCACTTGGAGAAGTCATATCAATGATAATAAGGGCGATGTTTCACATCCTAATGTGCGCGCGGCGTATTCAGCTCCGAGGTACAATCCAGTCTAGGCAGGCATATCGTCCTTGTTCCTCGGCTCTGTTTTTAGCTCGGATTAATGCTCCATCGTGAGGTACTCCGGCTTGTAGGGATGCTGTGGACTAGAGCGATTAATCTCTGTTGGGATCCGACTTGGATTTATCCGTTTAGGAGTACAAACATGGGATGGGAAGGTCTCTATTGTTTCAGCCTGGGGGGTCGTTAACCCCTCTGCTGAATTTGCTCCGCGTATGGCGTCTATGGTCGCGTTTTTATCGATTGAAATCACTATGTGCCACCGCCGGAGATTCGTCTAAGTGTCGTGGACGGAAAAAATCGCCTAGCATGCGTGGAGCATTAATGAGCTATCTTGCGGACGAGGGCTGGTTGGTTGGTTATTCAGGGGAGGCGACCGACAGCTGAGGTCATTTGCGCCATTTAGGATAGGTGGGTAATTGGGTAATGGTAGGGGTTTTCAGGGAACGGAGTAAGTGTGGAGAGAAACCTGGCGTCTGAATTAGCCTACTATTAACGACAGGCGCCAAGGGGACCTGGGCTTAACGTCCCATCCGACGGACGGAGTACTTGAACTTGAAATGCCCTCCACTAGGCACTCAAGTGGGAACCGGTTTTCCACAGAAACATCCGCCACTGCCGTGAATCGAACCCGGGCCCTCGGGATGGGAGGCCAGTACTCTAGCCACCACACCAACCCGATCACTTCGAAATGTTAATTTTATGCTACGAGTATTTCGCATAGTTCATGTATTTTTTATCAGGCTGGAACTGGAGTAACTTGCAGTTTATGTTTTCTGCTGCCAATTACAGCAGATAGTGTGTATGATTCCAGCCCTCCGCTTTTATATACCGCAGCTGTTGTATAAGCGTTTATTCGTTTGTATATGATGTTCTCTGGAGCGTACGGCTTCGATATATCCCGCTCAAAAGCGGACGAGGGCGTTTTAATCGTTGTACAGAAAGGTGAGCATCACTTAGATGGAATAGAGATGGAGAACATCCTTTTGTGACCTCCCTTGATATCCTCTACCATGAGCTGAATACGGTCATTTTTACCATTTATCGGCCCTCCCCTTGTGTTGATACCGCATCTTACCTTTGTAGAGAAAAGAAAAATAAAAAGAAATCGTTTCAGGCGTGACTTAGTGGAATTTTGTGATATTCATAATGAATCACAATGGTAATACTCCACACTTACTTGGAACTACTCAAAACTACCACCTACTCAAGAGAACCTACTAATGAGAACTACCACCTACTCAAGAAGCTTAGCTCTATTGTTATAAGGAGAGTTTCTTAAAACTGGTTCAATAGTAATATTTTTATTTCAATCACCAATTGCATTATACAATTAAGTGTGGAGTATTACCATTGTGTTTCATTATGAAAAGAAAAATTAATTACGATCGGGAATTTCAGCAATAAATTTAAATAATTAAAACTTTTTCGAGCATAAAGAATATCAAAATAATATTATAACACCACTATTACAAAAACCGTTGTAAAATCAAACATTTGGCAGACATTTATTCGCAACCTTTTTGCGCAACCCTCTGTATGAGCCATGAGGAGGCGTAGACCCTATAATTGTTCTTTTGTTACCTTTTAGTGGCAATTAATAATTATTTATCTGACCATTAATCACCTAATGTGTGTCTAATATTTATTTTTACGAGTTCAAAACTTATTGAATATCAGTTATGTTACGTATTGCAGATCTGATTTGATTTAAATCTTAAAACCTAGAACTAGAAATAGAAAGATTTAAATTATTACTACGTCAATTTTCTCATCATTTGCAATTGATAAGTTGTATTTACGAAGCCGTTGTATCTACCTTTAAAACATTTGAAATTTTGTTAAGACTATTCTTTCTCCCTGTAATCTAAAATAATTCGGCACCAATTCTCTCACATACGATAATTCAGATTGGGTCTTCAATTAGACTCACATTAACTTCCGCTAGGGTTGAGGGTCCTAAAACGGACACAAACTGCGATGGATGGATTTGAATGACGTTTCATTCTCATTTGCTTTTGGTTTTTCAGGAGCGTCTGGTTTAAAGCCCTTGGCTAAACCACAGTTAATTCGATGATTGCTTTTCGAGTTCGATTCAGTTCCATTGAGAATGATCACTGCCATTGTATCACATTGTAGAAGGACAGGGTTTTTGCACTCGACACCAATACAGGTCAATCGTGACATAATGAAAGGCTTTTATAGATATGAATCGTTATTACCACAAGCCCTTCCTACGTCTTCCTACGTCGTGTATTCATCTGCCACGGATAGGTTTTTATGCGCATACGTGTTACATTATATTTTCTTAAGGTAAGTCAAGCTAAAAAAAATAAGAGTTTGTATCTGGTAGTTTAGAAAGTCAATTTCCTAAAATAATTTTAGTCCAAATTTTGAATTTGACTAACATTTTAAAAAAATAATCGATACTCGTATGTGATTTGGCCTTATTTGACCAACTTATTTAACTTTCTTATTTCTTAATTATGATTACGGGTTCGGTTCTCCAATGACCAAGTTATTTTTTTGAAAGTTTAAACCACTGACGAGTCCCTAGCGAACCATAGATGTTTTTCAATTTTGTAATTTTAAAGAATGTCATTCCTCGTAATCAAATGATGCCAAAACATTCGGAAAAAAGCGATTGAATTTGTTTTATGACTAGATCGATAATAATGCGAGTCTCTTATTCTAGAGTGTACACTGTAAAAAGTAGATCTGATTTTAAGGTACAAAAGCGATCTGAATTTCATGCAACAATTTTAAGACAGGCTATGTTGAATTTCAGCAGTAATATCTTGTCTAAAAATAAGGCAGGTGAACGACTGAAAATCAGACCATCCAGAATCCTGCTTCCTCTGCTTCCTGCTTAACTGCTCCTGTACCAACCATCCATGTTCCTGCCTCTTCCGCACCTTGCATCCGTGTTCCTGCCTTAAACCAGGCAGCGCTTAAATTCAGATCGCACTGAAAATCAGATCAACTTTTTACAGTGTAATGTTTGACAAAATTTACCACGGAGGCATATGGTTTTGATATTTTGAAATCGCCTATGAAAATTTTATTTTTTTTAGAGAAACTCTAAGAGGTTGGCGTTATTTCACTATCACCATTATTCTTCGAAGAGGACCTTTATGCAATTTTCTAAGGGCTTCAGCTTACCTTTCCTTTCCAAAAATGTTTTTTTTTTCGTGAGGTTGTCCCTGGTTTTAGTCTTGCTCATATACAACGTTACCAGGTCAAGATCTTTTCTGTGTATTCTCGTGTGTCTTTCTTCTCCTATCTGTTTTTAATCCTTTCTTCCTCCCTATTTAGTGCTAGTGGTTTAGTTCCTTCTGCCCCATGCCACGAATTTGGCAGACGATCCTAAGGAAATATATTACAGCTGGCAGGCACGTACTGTAAAAGCTGATAAGCTGGCGTATCGTTGCATTTTCGATGAAATTGGGTTCAGAGCAAGGAATGTCACTTCGCTGGCCGGGGAACCGTTCTCTAAGAGCTATAAAAGTGATGAGTATCTCTTAGTGGAGACGAAAAGAAAATATTATTCAGAATTGTAATAGGGAGCGTGGCTCAGAAATCTAGGCATTGAGGAAGAGGATTTATGGAAATAGTCTTTAAAATGTGGTTCTGTGGAAGGTTGGAGAGCAAAAACTGGATGGAAAGGAAGATGATTGAGGGAATGCTACTTGTGATCGAAATGATCGAGGCTAACAGGAGTTTCACGGTTGTAATTAGGCGGAGGTAACGAGAGTGGACGGAGAGGACATTATATAAGTAGAGATGGGTAAAACTGAGTTAAATACCGTGGTAAATTACGGTAATTTTCTAATATTACCGTAATTTTCAGGTAATTTTAAGTTTTGAGCTGCAAATCCTTATCAGAGGACTCAAAACGAAATCAAATAGCATTGAGATATAAATACCGACGCTTATATAAAACATATCATGACGTTTATCAATTATAACTCATTAAAAAAAATTATAACAAAGTTAGCAGCAACACGCAATATGCTTCTCTTTTGTCACACCATGAGAAAATGTCGTTCCAAAGACATACCTCTGCGCAATGTGCATTTGTTATTTTACTCTGAATTAATCACGGACACAATGTAAACTAAATCGTATTAGCTACTTTATTTATAATATTACCCAATCCAATGGTTTCTTCGCGAGGAAGAAATTATCTGAAAAAGGACTTTTCTGAAAAAGGAATTTTCTGAAAATTACCGTTTATTACAGTAATTTTCAAGGATGTTGGTAATTTACGAAAAATACCAAGGTAATTTACCAAGTTCATCATCTCTATATATAAGTATAGGAGTGTTGATGTGCGCAATGGAGGTAGTAATATTAGCCGTGTGATGAATCGGTAGGTGTAATGTTCTAAGCCTGATTTTGAGTGATTCTAAGATAGTTCTAATTCTCCGATCGTATTTTGACCGTACCCATGCGTATCAAACAAGAAAACCTTAATTAAGTAAATAAAAAGTGTAGTCATTTGAAGTTTTTCATTATGTGGTAGTACCTTCGAACGTCTGAAAAGTGACAGTTTTCCTTATTGCGTGGTGGCATATCTTTTAATACACTGATCCGTCGCGTTTCGGTGGTAGATTTCTACCTATACCACACACCCTCGAGTTGGTTTGGAGGGCAACCTGCAGGTTGGTTGGTTATTTAGGGGAAGCGACCGACAGCTGAGGTAATTTGCGCCATATAGGATAGGTGGATAATTGGGTAATTGTAGGAGTTTTCAGGGAACGGAGGAAGGGTGCAGAGAAACCCGCCGTCGGCATTAGCCTACTCTTAACTAAAGGCGCCAAATGGGACCACGGCTTAACGTCCCATCCGACGGACGGAGTACTGAACTTGAAATGCCCTCCACTACGTACTCAAGTGGGGACCGGTTGCGACCTGCAGGGCCCGTATTCTGTAACTCGTATCACCGGTGATGAGCCTTCAACCGGTGATGAACATCACCTATCACCGCTCTTCCGATTCTGTAACGCGACGAGGTGATGTTCTTCACCCCAAACAGGGTGAATCACATCACCACCTCAATAGCCGCCCTTATATCATCACCCCCTAAATATATTGAGGTTCCGCCATCATGTTAGCGAGAAACAAACATCGTGCGTGTATGTACGTGAATCTAGGGACTCTGTCTTAATTTAAACGGAAAAAAATAGCACGTGCATATAATAACAATAATTACAATAGTGTATGTATTGTCATACAACTCTAAATTAATGTGTTTGGACGTAAATAAGAAACGACCTGAGACAACCTAACCCAAATTTTGCATACCATCCAAATTTTCATGGGGCAAAAAGACAGACGTACAAGCATTGCAATAAATATTTATAACATTGCTAAAACCTTGGCAGAGCAATAAAATCATCTCTAATTTACTTAGAAAAGTCAAAATGGTTTCTATGAGTATAGTGATAAATTTATATGGACACCAAAATACATAATTGTCGACAGCGAAATAGAACCAATTAATTTCACTTCGACGAGTAATTATGTTTGTTTAAATTATTACAAATATATTGGGTACGATTTTACGATCGAGGAGGAGGAGAACACACGTCTATATGGTTCTGACTGTACTGTATTCAAGTTCTGTAAACCAAGACAATAATTACATGTCCAAGTTACCATACGTGCACAAACAAGATTAAATTCAGAGTATTTGCTCAATATTTTAACACAAACAATTTGAACAATTAAGAACTTTTTCGGTTGCTCGTTATATATTTACGTTTGTTTTTCGTAGCTCGCTTTCTATCGACTTGTACGATGATGATATACCTATTTATTACGCGAATGACTTTCCCGTGTGCATTTGTCATTCTTCGCAAACAAGTGAAAAACACCATTTACGTTGTTCATGATTGATATTGTGGAAGTTGAAAATAGGAAACTGTAAAATTAATCACATTCACCGTGGTTTATTCATGTATCACGATAGAATGGTGCAATTGTTTTTGTTGATATTCAGTAATCTATTGTTCACTTCGTAATATTAATCCTACTGTTAATAATAACCTAGCTGTGTTATTAGGACATCAAAATAAATATTATCAAACATATCATTTCTCGAGAAACCATTACTACAAGCATGAACATACATGATCGTGACTACAAGCATTTAATTTGCACATTACTTGCCTGCCTTGCGGTCATGCGATACAACTGGCTCTCTTTATTGGCTATCTCATTTTGCCAGAACTAGACGGCGCAATTTTTCATAGCACTCCTCATCAGCGGGTGAAGAAACTTCACCACCCAGTTACAGAATCGGAAACGTCAAGGACGGGTGAAGTTTTTCGGTGATGTCAATCACCGGTGATAGATATCACCCAAGTTACAGAATACGACCCCAGGTGTAGATCTCCCTCGTAGATGTATGTAAATGCGTTTCGGGTCACGTAAGTGAAATGGGGCGTGCGCACGATGGAAGAAGATGCGGGGGAGAGAGAGGAGTGACGAGGTAATGGGGTGGAGAAAGAGAGGGGTGGGAATGAGGAGAATGAAAGGGTTAGCAAGGGGGAGGAGTGGGAGAGGGGGAGACAATTTGTGCCAACTCGGGCGAAGGGCGGTGGTGACGTGTGAAGAAGCCAAGACCTTGAGGTGGGAGTCCATGTCATAAATCTCTTAACCCAGCTCCAAGCCAGGCGCCGTGAGTCTCTCCCCCGACTCGAGAAATAAGGCGATAAATTTCCAACAGTCTGTTTTATGCTCGTCTCGACTTACTATTACTTTCCCGACTCGTTTTCTATAACCTCCGTACTCGAATTATCTAGGCAAATTTATTTCATCTCGCTTTGGGCCAGCTGATAGCGGTTTGTTCCTCTTGAATGATCAGGACACTTGAAGCACATATCAGTCACCTCCTCCAAACTATTGGAAATCGTGTACCAAAATGAAGAGAAAACCATACGGGAGAGGAGCGAGTTGTCATAGTGGTGGGAGAAAATTACCTTCACGTTCATCTACATCTACACGATACCCTGCAAGCCAGCGTGAGGTGTGTGGCAGGGGGTGAACATCACCAGGCATGCACTATTGACAAGCAAGCAACTATAGGGTCTCATACAACTAGATTGTTAGTATATATAGTATTTAAGGGATTAATACACGCATCATGCACTACAAACCACTCTAAAATAATTCCCCAACCTATCCCTTTGCTATGATGCCTATTCTGTTCTCTAATAGTCCAGGGTCTGGGTTCGGAATCCAGCTGCGGCAGAGATTTTTCATTGGATGTAGATGTTAATAAGTTAGGGTACCTAAAATGAGGTAGTTTTTTGGAGGATTTGGAGATTGGAGGATTTTTGTGGAGAAGTAGATTTTAATGCAGAGAAAGAGATATCAGGTGTGGGCATTGGCCTTCTGTTCGAAAGGAGCCAATGGAGCCACTGTTTTACGTCCCATCCGGCGGACGGGCTGATTGAACCAGAGTGCTCTCCACTTAGTAGTCTAGTAAGGGCCCTGTACGCAAACAAATGACCTGCCATTTACGTATATCGTTCACCCGGGGTCTACGAATGAGAGGTCAACTGCTCAAGTTATCACACCAACCTGTTCCACAGAGGTGGGAAGCATTAGAAAGTAAGGTGGATAGTCTGTGAAACATAGCTTGTGTGGGAAGACTTTTGGGTATATCTGAAACATTCTAATACGGCATAAAACTGATAGCTTAATGAATATGATGCATTTATCAGCATTCCTCATTCATCCCCGTGTTTTTTTGCTAGCAAACGAAGTATTAGAAGATTTTATATAATTTTAAACTCACCATCATTAGTCATCAATCCTGGGGTTGGTTTGACGCAGCTCTCCACCAAAATCTTCGGCTAAATTGGCTAATCTCTTCATATTTACGTATTTTTTCTCTTCCACATCCTTCATCATTTATTCCATATATCTCACATAAGGCCTTTTTTTGCCGTTCTTCGCGTCCACTTGTTCTTCATCGATTTTCTTAATCACGCCATAATGTCTCATGAAGTGGACGATTAAGTTGTTCTTTAAACTGAAGAACGTAAAGTTGAGATCATTAATGCTCCTTAAATTGTTAATATTAATGAAGAAAATCAAATATTTTGATCTTGTTCCTGCATATAAATCAAAGGGTTTGACTGCATGTAAAATTACGATTTCCATACAGTCACGTTTTGGCGTTTAAATCACACAAATTAATTTTTTTGTATTACGGATGACGAATTGGACATCAAATCCGATGAAGGTTTAAGATATTTCGCTTTAAGTTTTAAAAATGAAATCAAGTTATTGGATAATATTGAAACGCATTTTTTCAGGATGATTATATTGCCGTACTTTTGCGATAAAATTATCTGTGTGTAACATAGGGAGATTAAGGATGGCGCATTGCGTCTGGACTCACTCTTCCCTCTTCACTGAAGAGAAGGTCATTTTTCACTTTGGCGAGTGCGACTCCCCTCTCACTGTCCGGCACCTGACGGAGTGCGATAGTTACTGGGCAATAAACAACAGGTTAGTCTTCAGTGGAGACCTGGAACACGTTCCAGCAGGCGACTTAGATCTCCTTAGCCGTACTATAAATTTGAGTAGGACTTTTAATAGTGACTATCGAAACTTTGTAAATAGTTAATACCAGGATATGTAAATAGTTAATACCAGGATAAATGCATGCGTGCATTACACTTTTTGACATTTGCAACGATAACTGCCGTGCAATGGTTTCATATGTCCCACACCTAGATATTCTGAGTCATGCAGAAAAGTTATTCGGGACCGCCACTTCAGCAACTCGTTTCAGATATCATCATCATCATTAGTCAACAATCGTTAGATAGGTATCACGTTGCTCTACACTCGGCTCCCGTGTCAGCTAACCTCTTCGTATTTACTTCTTCTCTTTTACATCATTCACCACTCATACGTATTTTATTCGAGGCCTTACATTTCCATTATTTCCGAACACTATTCCCTCGACGATTGTCTTCTTCAGACCATCAAGTCGCAAGATATGGCCGATTCACTCATCCCGTCTTCTTCTTGGCAATTGCATGAAAGTAGGTCTTGGTAACCCTTAGTTATGCGTAAAAATGATGTATGTTTGTTGATCTTCACCCCCTGCCACCCACCCTCATGGTGACTCGCAGGGTATTGCGTAGGTGTAGTTTAATAATTTCAGAAAAAATCTCTTTTCTCCCAATCTTGTTAGCAGTTCTTCAGTTATCATTGGATATTTATTTCTGAGACCTTGCAGGAAAAGAAGTGAATCTTGGTCGAAGACTTTTGCTGCTATGTCTTTTATTTCCTTGTAATGAGTGCCAATATTTATGCCGTGAGAGTGGATAAATAACATAGTGAATATGCCCACCACAACTTGATGGGACTACGCTTTTCTGCTGGTCACGAACTACGAGGGAAATTCGTGGGCGATAGGGATGAATATATTCAGAACCTCAACTGGTCTCCTTTCTATTGCTTACGTGCTAAAATCCCTACAACGAGTAACATTGGTTAACATATTCGACCTTCAAAGGTGGCATTTCTGATCATGACTGGGACATATCAGAATCTCAACTACAACTCTTTCCACTGTTTACGTCCTTAAATCCCTTCGAGTCAAATTGGCTTGCAGATATTATCTGCAAAGGTGACATTACTTCTCAGCGTAACGCTGAAAACGGAGTTGATATTCTGAATGTGGCTGGGTCATATTAAGAATCTCATATCGAGTCTCACTTCTACTGCTTACGCAATAAAATCTCTATTACGAGTTCAAAAGGAAAAACAAATTCTCGCATTCTCCTCGGTATGGTTGGAAGCGGAATACCACGTGTCGCTAAGAAGTAATACCAACTTTGCACGGTGAATCTGCTCACCTATTTGACTCGAAGCAGATATTTTAGGACGAGGCGTAGTAGAGGCGAGACAGTAGTTCTGTGGAATCACGGATCTATCTTTCGCGTTATCGCAATCTTTATCGTTAACGCTTACCCTTAGAGTTACGTAGGGTTAACGCTAACCGTCTATAAAATTCGCTCCACTGATTGTAATTAGCGATTTGAAGTGCTGTGCGAAAGATGAAGAATGGAGATCGCGTTGTCTCTGACATAAGTTAAATAAAATAATAAGGATAACGCTAACGCACGCGTTATGAATGTCCATGATCGAGGCCCAGGTGTGGAATCACGGATCTATCTTCAGTGTTATCGCAATCTTTATCGTTAACGCTTACCCCTAGAGTTACGAAGGGTTAAGAAATCGTCTATAAAACCCTCTATAAAATTCACTCCACTGGTTGTAATAAGCGATTTGCAGTGCTGTGCGAAAAATGAAGAATGGAGATCACGTTCTCCCGGACATAAGTTAAATAAAAAATAACGATAACGCTAACGCACGCGTTATGACGATCCATCGATCCAAGATCTAGGCCCAGGTTCTGAATCCTGCCCTTAGTTTCGGCTGCGCAGGATGTTCTTCGTTCTTCTTTCGCACGACCCTCCAGTAAGCGTGAAGGGTAAACTGCCAGGGTCGCTTTCGCCAGCACCCGACCCTACCCTCTTCTCCTTTCACTAGGGTTTCGGAGCCCTGGGGCCAACCCTGCTGGCGGATAATTGGGGCGACCGCAGCCCCCAGCCTCACGTCCGCGTCGATTAAATTTCAATTATCTCCCCGGTGCCACTGGCCGTTTAAATAGAGCTTCAATTAATGAAACGCATGCCCGCTCATGGCCAGCCCTTTGCCGGCATTCTCTGCCATTCACCCCGCCGTCCGTGGCGATGCCAAGCGTAGGGACCACCCGGCTGTTTCTCTTTGAACCCCCATGCGCCACGCCATGCAAGATTTTTATTTGACAGATCTGTCACACGGCAAAGTGTGCACCCAGTTTTAACCTTCTCTATAAACAACAGCAATAATGATGATTATGATCTTGTCTTTATTTGAGCCACGAATGGGGGCGTTTACTCGGAACCGAAATCGCAATTTAGTACACGAAATCGTTAGATGGAAACGAAAATAGGATTTTAGTGAAAAAAATAATCTTCTAACCACAACCATTCACTAATAAATCAAAAATTAAAATAAGCAAAAGGTGACACCCACCGAAAAAACTGCTTTGATAACATAGACGTCATTTTCCTCCCGTCATTGACTGCTATTCAAGGAAGGGAAGGGAGTGGAGGGGGGTTCTCGAAAGGTCTGCTCGAACAGATGCTGTCGCAACTGCTGGGATTGGCAGAGTCAACTGTGCCCCCCCCGTTGCGATGAGGCGAAGTAGCTTCGCGGGCTCAGTTGTGATTGGACGACGTCGATATACGTCAGAGGTCAGAGATACGTCACACCCACTTTTCCGAAAGGATTAAACAATGTCTTTTGCCGCTTATAACTCGAGAAATAAATGACGGATCAAAAAACGGAAAAAACGGGTATTTTTATTTTACAAACTATCAGATTCGGCGATAAAAATATGGTAAACGACTTCATTGAGGACTATGAAGTCCTCTCTTGCAATTAAAAATTGGACAGCGCAGGCATCCATGCCCCGGGCAGTGAAAATGCGGGGTTTGAACCCTGTGAACGACTTGCGAGAGGTTTACATGTAGAATTTCATACAAGGGCCTTCTATTTCATTTCCACTGACGCTGACCTTGTGGCATGCCCACTGACTTTTCCTAAAGCAAACTCAATACATCATATCTTCTTCATCTAAGAATGGTAACCATTTACCAAAAGGAGACGAGGACTCTTTTGCTCTTGTCATTATCATGTAATATGAAACCATTAGATCGTTTTCGAACAAATTATCGTGGTTGGACATTCCGGATTCGCGGTGCCTGCTGGATATTCTCAATGTACTAAAGAAATAGCACGGATTACCTTGGTATAAGTTGCGTTCTGTAGCAAAACATTATATCGGTATTAATTAAAATAATTGGATTTGTAGACAAATCATATGACACATTTATATTCATGCCGAATTTATATTATATAAGCCGAAATATTGCAAAAACTATTTATTCATCACTTATACAATACGATGAAAAAGACGTAAATCAACCCATGTGTATCGTGTATCTATCATCAAAATGGAAATTTTGTGGCCCTTGGTTCAAGTCCTAGCTTTAGTTTTTGTAAACAGCGCAAATCTTGCTTTTCTCCCTTTGTTCTCCTCAATGCAATCTATGGACGAAAAAGAACAATGCCTCTGGCGTCTTTAGTGAGATAGCCGAGACGGCAAGTAAGAGCCCGATCTCTAATTACCATGGATGACTCGCCCTATTATCAACATATTTATCCCTTCATTTTGTATCCTCTTCTTTTGATAGAATTGCCAGTTCCAGTAGCCCTAATATTAAGGCACAAGATAATTATCGCCATGCTAAGGAAATAGAAATCATCCACCGAAAATATATTGAGAAGGTTGGTGGAACTTCTGCATATTTTTGAGTTCAATGGCCGTGCTGTCAATGAGAGTGAGTTGGAGCATTATCATGGACAGAGCGGAGGTCACTTATAATAAATAATGGTGTTTTATTTAACAGGTTCTAATTGTATGTGATTGAATAATTATTTTAACCAATCGAGATACAATAAGTGTGGCTTGAACTCCTTGTCTTGAAGTGAATATGGGAGTATGTACTTTGCATGGGCAAACGCATTTAGATGGACAAATACAGACCATTAAAAGCTAGAAGATACAAGCTTTAGTCATTTCAATCGATTAATTTTAAAAGTTTAATCACTAAAACAGCTCTTCGGGATAAAATTCATTTACTCATGAATGAGATCAAATCGGGAGAATTTTCATTGGCTCATGAATGCTATAATTTCCCTTTTCTCTGTGCTATAAATGCTATCGCAATGTTTAGGTATGATATACCATTTTGACACCTCTGTTGGTGAATACCATTTAATTCTAAATAATAGGCAGGATTTTTATTCGTCAAACCACATATTTCAAGCCCTCTTGTGACGAATTACACTAAATTTTGTCGTTAATTCATGGAGTAAATTAATCTGTTTTGTTACTATTATGTAAATAGTGGTATGATGTCCTCATGCAAAACGTATAACACGTTTAATGTGCAAATAATCTGAATAAAAGGTCTCAGTTCGTGTTCCGCAAACCCGTTAATTACTTTTATGGGAAGCAAACTCAGCGGCCAGCGGCATAGTCTGAATAAGGACCTGCCATCAAATAGTAACTGTATTTATATACGCTCCAGTGTCGTGAAAAGGGTAATGGTCAATTGTTAAGAGTGGAGTGGACTGTATACACAGCAAAATTTTTCAAAAAACAACGTAAAATACATGATAATAAGGAGAGGCCACAAAAGTAGAGTTTTATTTTTTCGAACTCTTTTGTTCAATAATTTATCGAGGCTTACGTGCTGGCTAAATTTTGTCCTGATCATCATTAACACAAATTTATAGTTATGTTTGCCCACTCGCATTCTAGTTCTCATATCGGTCAAACTCTTCATGTCCACCTAATTCTGCACTATCACATTCTTGACTACCTGCTCCATACATCGGATTCGAGGCTTTCCTCTTCCGTTCTTACCATTCTCTTCTCCCGAAACTATTTCAATCCAACCCAAAACCAACCCAAAGCTAATCAAACCCAACCCATTGGGGTTGGATTGGAGAATAAACCTGTCCTAATCTCGCCTCAATGAAGACGCTTATCTATTTATTTGACTATTGCCTTCATTAGGTTATCATATCTCGAGAAATGGCCGTTTAAATTGCGCCATCTTGTATCAAAGTTTTCATCAGACTGGTCTTTTTTCTAACTCTTCTAAGGAGTTCTTCATTTGTCATTCGGTCGATCCATTTTATCTTTATTATTCTTCTGTAGCACTATATTTAGCATGCTCCTAGTCTTGACCTCTCTACTGCTGGTGTCGCCGAAGTTTCACTGCTGTAAAGGAACATGCTTCATATTTCTATCGAACAGTTTCCTCACTTTTAAGCTTTAATTTCCAGCTGTTAAGTATAGGCATAGCATAATATATTTGAGGCCATCAATAGAACCAATTTTCCCCTATCATTTTCCTTTAAAGCCTATATAGGTCCACTGGGTTTAAAGATGCCTTGGTAACTTAACTGGTTAAAGCACATGGCTGGAATCAGGGGGTTCAGAGTTAGAGACCCGGTCAAGTTGAATGAGTGTGAAGTTGGACGAGTTTTTGCTTATGGGAATTTGACAATTGACGAAGAGAAGACGAATTATAGAATTTTCGGATTTTTGTGGAAAATGATTTCTTGAAATGGAGTATTTGGTGTGAAAACGTATCACAGCAAAAGATGGGGATTGCAAGTATAAATTTAATCAGATTTAAATGCATACAGATGTAAAAATAGTAAAATAACAGTTGTTGAGGGAACCATTTCTTTTCCTTTTCACAAGTGAATTTGATATTAATGTTTTATCCGTATAATTTCATCAAGAATCTGTGTAGCTGCCTTTCTGAACCGGGCCTTTCATAAAAGATCTCAACGACATAACAGAATCAGCACACTTACATTTTGTTCAGTGTATGGCTGGAGGGAAAGAGTAGTTTTTCATTGAGATCCACATAAACGTCTGCAACATTATTGACAAGGAGTTCATATACTTGGAATTGAGTAATTTTATCTCTCCTGATATTGACGTTTTGCGTCGTTGGTCCTTGATCGTGTGAAATCAAGTATTTATGTGGAAAGAACGATTGTCCGTGAATTAATTCATAAATATCGTAAATGGAGCGAATGACCTTAGCTGTGGGGTACCTCCCGCCGAATATCTAATACGATTTTATAAATTCATTTTATTTGCGTACTTGCGTGAAATTGAACTGTGCGGAGAAGGGGGGATTGTAGCCACTGAAATCATGCATGGTGCCTATTTCTGTACGCCAGAGTGTGGAAAAACCTTCGTAGATAACTAGGGTATACAACTAGGTATTGTTCACTAATGTGCATTATTTACTAGCTAGACAAGAATGGATGTCGAATATGCGTTCAACTCTTGCTCAAGGTGGTGGACACGGTAACTGCTCAAATTAATTTGGTACACGTTAAGCATTCTGTAATGATTACATCGTGAACGTGTATAGAGATTAATTTTCGCCAAATTTTTTTGCCCGACTCCATAATAACCTACTAAATCTTGCATTTGGCACTCGGCAGTGGGAGGTCAAACTTTTGAAGTGAACTGAAAAACCAAGGAACATTTACAAATTATTTGTCTTTTCACCGCTTGAGCAGTGATGATGGCATGCAAGGTCCAGGCTAGTAGGAAAAGTTAAAATCTTATGTTCATGTGTGATATACGATCACAAGTCCATATCTACATTACTGTCAGTGGAGAGAGTAGTTTCAGGAAGATCACATTGGTCTTATATTCACGTTGATGACAGGTGAAGTTCAAAATTAGCAGATATAATTTTAAAAAAAACCCTGTCAAGTTCATTCTCACGACACGAAATTCAATGAAGGCTCAAAATCCTCATTGCGCTGATGGACGGGTGGGTAATTCCATGGGTTAAATAAAAGTGTTGGACTGTGCAATGAGAGATGGGAGGAATTTCATCTTAGACGCTCGATTGGGTACCAAAAACTTAACAATTACTCCCCACCCCTCGAGAAACACTTCATCACATCGTGTCAAAAATGAAATAGCTGAATTAAAAAACGGTTTTCATCAATTTTTTTACGATAACGATACGATCGTGTATTTTGATAATCTTCTCGGTCATTGAAGTATATCGTTTTAGTGGAGTACCTAGGTAATGCCTATCAGCCGCGGTTTTATATTTGCTAATGCACCGGCCTTGCAGGAGTGGATTCGATTCTGTGTCAGGAATGGGTGTAATATTTGTCTTTAGGGTTTAGCTTAGGATTTAGTTGGGTTAGATCTCGATCTTAGGTTTAGACTGTGCGGCATAACTTAGGCCTGTGGTACGCCTTAAGAAGTATTACTCGACAGAGTGGCCGCGACTATTTTCAATGTGCTTTTTTCTTCGAGTGAAATGGACTTTATTCGCAGCAATATTTAATATGTCTATGCATTTGAAACTTTGAAAACAATTGAAAACAAAATAGAAGTAAGCATTAAAATGCATACATTTATTGAAATGTGCCGAAAATTTTTGTTTGAATTTCTATAGATCGGAAAGTAATTCACGGAGATCGGCCATATCGGATAATATTTTTTCGCTGCTTGGAAAGTTTGTTATACGGGTTAAAATTTTGTTAAAAGCCAATCTTTTAGTGATAAAGGAAATTTAAATCTGATGGTGTTGTTGAATGAATTTTTGCATTAGCCAAATTATTGAAATAAAAAATAGACTAAGGCTCGATTGGAGTGTAATTTACTGGAAGCATTGCTATTTCACACATTTTGCAAATTTATTATACCTATTTATCATAGATCCTTTTTACAACTATTTTTTGATAACTTGAAATTTGGCTGTGACTGGTTATCAATGGTATGAAAGGATTTCAATCGTCAGTAAATGCTTGATGATTAAACACGGTTTAAAGTATTCATGAGAGAATTCTTGCGAAAATTTTGACAAGGTCAAATTTGGCGGATCAGGGAAAAAATGAAAGGACGCTTCATGATGCGTAGGAAACAGCAGCACATCAGGATGGTTATAAATGATATCAAACCAAGAGCAATATTTTACTCGGAGCAATAAATTACGCAAAATGAAGCAGTATCGATTCGTTGAAATTTCGTGAATTAATAAAAAAAAAATAGTACGGACTATTTTTTGCACACTCGCCCATACATTTGCGGACTTTTCTAAGCAATGCGTTGCTTCACATGATGTATTTTTCAATGTGCTTCTCTCCATTCATCGGGCTGCACAGTGACCCGCATTGTGTGAAACAGATTTAAACGTTGGCATATCCTGCCTTTGTCGGTTTAACCCCAGACATGAGAACCATACAGCTATCTGTTACGGGTAGCATCTCATGGTTCCTCTTTTTTTTAACGACTGTTGGCAATCTTAACCAATAGGATCGCGTAGTGTGGTCTTCTTATTTTATACCAGAGGGAGTTTTATTGTTTCCTTTTCAGTTTCCGCCTCAAAGCTGAAACTATTATGACTTTAGGTCAGAATATGTAAATTTAATGTAACATCGTGGTGAAGAACGTAAAAGAGAAGAATTACGTCACAATGAAAAGGTTGGCCGATAGAAGAATCGAGTGGAAAGCTGTGTCAAACCAATCCTAGGATTGTTGACCAATGATGATGATGAATGTAACATCGATGAGATTTCTATACCGTCGATATGACCTTAAATCAGGATAAGTGATGCTGCATGTTATTATAACTCCATTGAATCTGAGTAAACGTACACTTGCAAGTGAAAGTAAAGTACTTTATTTTTTACTTTGTCATTCCACTTAATTCATTCTTTGAATTCTTCGTCATATCCACATTTCTAATCATTTTAATTATTTCCTTTCCCTCTTACTAATTGTTTATGGTCATGGCCCGAACAATGTACGTACAATGCTAATAAAACATTTTGAATATACTTTCACTCTGCAATCCACACACAAATTCTTCATTAATTTCCTGACTGTTATGTAGCGTTTCACTTAACTGAAGACTATTTTGTGTTAGCTTTCTTATTTTTTATGTCATCTGCATAGTTTTGTTTTGCTTTTGTACCAAACATGTACCAACCATACTTGTTTAGGTTTTCCCCCCTTTGGTCTCCTTGCATAAATGACTACCTCAGCCCCGTTAACCACCTGTTTACTATTGCGCCGATGACACAAGCTGACTGCTGCCTCACCCAATAGCTACGATAGCCACATCGCAATTGCACTACTTGACAGTAAGTTAATCCAAGCGAACAATTCTGTCGCAAATTCGTTCTCCGCTCAAGTATTGTTCCCATTAAGGTGTTTCCGTGACCTTAGGATACCTCTTCGCACTGGCTTATGCTACATCTGCATGCTTACTTCATCTGTATGCTTGTCCCGAGGCGACCGATTCATCTTGAGGGAAAAATTTCGCGGTCGGCATCAGGTTGGCCCCGGGTCGCTGAAGGTGACAAAGATGTTCTCTCCTTCCTCCGCGCAGCTGGCGCCGTTAAAAATGATCCTCTTAATCACGCAGGAAGTTGCGGATGAGCGGTGTTCAGATGTTCTCTGCAGCTTAAAGAGTCCTTATTTCTTCTGCACCCACCACTTGCGAATATACGGCTTGAGTATCTTTGTTACGCCTTCGTGAACTCAAAAGAAATAAAGATTGTTTCCGGTTCTTGAGCAGAGGGCTTTTACCCCTAGGAATATGCCTAATAGGAGTGCTTAGTGTAATGTGCGAGATTGAAAAGCATATTGTTAGCCTACCGTATATTGTGTTGTAGCGAATATTCAAATTTGGAATGCAGTATGGACGGCGTATTTGGTGTACATCTACATGTACATAATACCCTGCAAGCCACCATAAAGGTGTGTGGCTGAGGGTGAACTCTCACCAAACATGCACTACATATCACGCAAGAAAAAAGGATTAGTACCTACTTGTATAGGCACTGTTCAAAACTACGCTATTTAAAAAAAAGATAAATATAGCAAAACATACATGCAAACACATGCCGTTAGTTGGGTTAGCTATAAGTCCTTATACCAGCTTGCAGCTACCAATGTTATTCATTGCTACACTCGTACTGGATATATTTACCGTTATTCATATCCCTAATAGTACGAGGAAAAAAGGACATTTTGAATCTGTCAGTTCGGCAATCAATTTCTCTAATTTTGTGATTATGGTCCAGTCTACCATAGTAAGTTGGGGTCCGCAAAATATTTTTAACATCATCACTGAAAATATTGACTTGGAATTTGTTTAAGAGATTAAGTCTTAATTTCAACCTACGATCTGACAATGATTCCCAATTTAATTCATTTAATAGACTGGTTACACTAGTAAGGTTATCATACCGTCCCTTTACAAATCTTGCAGATCTTCGCTTCACACGTTCAAGTTCGTTATTTACACCGATTTCGTAGGGATCCCATACACTGGCAGCATATTCCAAATGAGGTCTAACAAGGGAAAAGTAGCTGATTTCTCGTACACGTGTAATGTGTGATTGTAATGTCATATCTTTACGACACTGAGTACACCAAGCCAAAGGCGTTTGAGCTCTATGCCTGAGAAACTACTTCCAAGATGCATATCAAAGAGTCGAAGAAGAAATATATTTTTAACTATTAGTTTGCCCTATCCTTCATTTTACTGTTAAATTGCTAAGTATTAATTTAGCCATGTGAGAAATGGAACCCATGGTCCTACATTTGCGGTATGCTTCCATTCTTGGTTTCCTTTCGATAGAAATTGATATCGATCTCTTGAAGTCTTTATTCGACACCAACTTTAACAAATGCCCAACAAATAATCTCCTGAAAACCTTCTTTATCACTTTTCAACATGCATAGAGCCTTATATATCTACTTATCTATGGTTATATACAATCAGTTGTAAATGTAAAGTGAAGAAGCTTAGAAATTAACAGAGGAGCCGATGAAAAAGATCACCTTGTGGAGTGCATTAAAGGAGAGAAGAAACAAGTTGAACAAGAGATATGAACGATAATGTTCAAGAACGAGACAAAGACGAAAACAATTGAAAGCAACGCAATACGAAAAAGACAAATAAATAGATACTACATGCGGAGGAGTAATTTATAAACGAATAAGAATCAAGATGAAATTGGAATAGAAATGGATTTGGTAAGAGGAGAATCGGGAAACTTATTCTCCTCCCCAATGGATTAGGTAGAATGGTTAGCCAATGTGAGGGTTGAAAAATAATTACGGAGATTTATCGACTAGGAATTCTAAAAGAATTACAATGAAAATCTACTCTCGGTAGTTAAGTGTTCTCTAAAGGTACCGAGGATAATGCTAACATCTATATTTCGTAGATTTTACTCGAGGAAGGCGACCAATAGCTATGACCGTTTCTTTCTTTAAGGTTGGTTGGAAGACTAGGAATAGAAGACTACGAATTTTTCAGGGAACGGAGGAAGGGTGGGCAGAACCCAGCATCAAGATTATCCCACTCATAACGAAAGGCACCTAGTGGTCCAAGATTCAACGTCCCATCCGACGGACTGAGAACTTATCATGAAGAGCTCTCCATCCAGCACCCAAGTCGGGACAGGTATTCAAATAAAAATCCAATAATGTCGTTTAGATTCGAACCCGGCCCTCTGAATAGGAAGCCAGTAATATAATACTACAGCAGCCTGAGCCTCCGATAGTTATTCTCATTCAAATAGCTGTGGCTTGTGACGTTAACATGATTACCTGAGCTTCCTTTAAAGCCCTCTCCCCCCTTCGTCCCTCACGGTTCAACTCTGTATTCAAGCAGACCCAACGACAGGTAGGGATGGAATAATAATGCATTCGCATGCTCCTCACGTCGCATATGTCGGCTGCGTGGGATTGTATCTTTTGTAAATGATACACTTTGAGAAAAGATAGACGCTGCCTTTGTTTCGTACACATTTAGTGTTAACGGTTTGCCTGCATGTTTAGGTGGATGACAAAAGGAAAAACGAGTATAATTTCATCAGCTGCAGCACTGCATATGTGGATGGCTGAGGGCGCGTTGATTACTAAAATGGGGGAAATTTTGTCCTTAGTACGTGCCGTCTATCGCGTAAATTTTGCAATGGATTAATCGTGGTGAATCAATATAAGGAAGAGGTAGTTATGCATTTTAGAATTCATCGTAGTATATAAATAATTTTCCTTTGGTTAATAGTTGCTCTAAGTGACTTAATCCATCTACTTTCCACCCCCAACAGAATCACTGGGCTAACATCGAAGGTAGAGCCCAACCATGGCTCTAATGAGGCCTAGGAAATGCAAGGCCTCAACGGGTTCGACTCGCGTCCAGGATTTAAATAATTATCCCTCTTTCTGTTTAGTTTTGGTTGTATAGTTTGACATTACCTACTAAGGAGAGATGTATCCACGGACTTTGAGAAGATTATCTTCATCCCTATCCCCAAAAATATGGCGCCTGAGAGCTAAACATTTTAGGACCATGAGACTGACGACACATGAATCGAAGTCGTTGACAAGGATGCTCTACATCAAGGTTTGGAATGAAATGCAGGGGAGTATATAGATGCATACCAATTTGAACTCAAGAAATGTAAGCATCTACATGTACATCTACATAATACCCGGCAAGCCACCACAAAGGTGTGTGGCAGGGGGTGATTTATCACCAAACATTCACTACATATCATGCATAAAAAAAGAATAGTATTAATATACTAGCCAGAACTTCACTATTTAAAAAAAAGATAGAAATTTCTAAGCAAATATGCAAAAATATTCTGTTAGTAGGGTTAGCTTTAAGTACTCATACCAACATGCAGCTACCAATGCTATCCATTGCTACTCTCCGATTGGACATATTTAAGATTATTCGTATCTCTAATTGTACGAGGGAAAAAGTACATTTTGAATCTATCACTTAAAAGACAAGTGATTTTGAGACAGTGAAGTTACAAGACAAGTGATTTTGGACCTGAGGCTGCTCAAAGATAAAATAATGGAGAAGAACACACCGAAGTTCATTACGTTTGCGGATTTGGAAAAGGCTATTAACAAAATCAACTGAAATTAAATGCTTGGAATTCTGAAAGGTATTGGAGTTACCTGCAATAATCGGAGAATTACTATCAATTATATAAAAATCAAGTAGCTGTGATGAAACATGGAACCAGTTGTGAAAAAAGCAGAGTAAAGAAAGGAGAGAGAAAAGGCTCTCTCTATTGTTATTTTTAAAGTTTACTTCTAGGAATCAATCAATGAAATCAAAGAGGGTCAGCAGTGAATATCCATGGGAAAAAATTAGCATGCTACGTTTCTCCGATTATCTAGCAGTCATGGAAAAGGCAGAAAATGATTTTAAGAAGTCTCTGGTAAATTTAGAAATAATGCTGACCAGAAGTCTACTGAAGGTCAATAAAAGAGAACAGGGATATAATAAGTAGGGGAGAAGGGACCAAAACCTACGTTAAACTCTGTAAACAAAGGCAAGAAGAGGTGAAAAAATATTGCTATTTGGCCTGCCGAATGACACGCGAAAGATCAAACGAGAAGGATATAGTAAATAGAAAAGCCCATATCAAGAGTGCATTCTATCTACAGAGGAATAAACTCATAGCTGGAAATTCGAGCGTGGAAATAAGGAAAGAGTTCATTAGAAGATACATCTGGAACACGTACAGTAGGCATGGACGATAACAGCAGCGGGGACGTGAAGGCTGGAGGCATTCGAAAGCATGTGGTGATACGCAAGAAGGATGAAGTGATCGAGTGAATGACTTAGAAGAGTGGGAAGAAGATAAGTCTCGTGAAATTTTAAAAAGAAGACCATATCTTACCGTTTCTTGAGGCATGACAGTCTGATAAAGGCAATAGTCGTGGGAAAATTGAGTGACTGGCGAAGAAAGCCTCGTCTGCGACATATAGAGCAAGTGATAAAGGATGTGAAGGCGAAGGGTGAAAATGATGAAGGTGAAAAAGGTGAAGAGCGTAAATGTGACAAGGTTAGCTCATATGACAATGGAGTGAAGAGCTACTTCAAACCAATCCTAAGATTTTTGACGTATGTTGATATCGCACCAGTTAACATAAACTTAAACCTTATGACATGCACATAAACTAAGCCCTAAGATTTGAACCTGAGACCCTTATGTTGCCAGTCCAGCATTTTTCCTATGTCTAAACGGCCTACTCTACCTATCTTCAGTTATGTTTCTATCATCATCATCATCATCATTAGTCAGCAACGGAGAACATGCACTATTTTTTATAATTCTTTGAATGTGAAGTTTATTAGCTAAAATGTGCTTGGCGAAAATTTTTCTGAAGAATTAAGTTGTGTTACAAAGATATTGCTCTTTGAAAACTGTACTTTTTCGGCAGCTTAAAAACACGACGTCATCGCATGACGTCACGGCACGGGATCACTATGGGCGTTGTTTATCTGTTTATGCGTGGAGGTAAGTTGTTAAATGAATACTTGGCGATAAAGTATGTATTTATCTCAACTGTTTATTGCAATAAACGATTGTATTTCAATTTTTTATTTACGTAGTATGGATGGTAACGAGCAAATCGACCATTTATTATATATTAATGCATTTTTAGTGCCCAAGAATTTCTACTACGTCTACGCAATCGCTGTTTTTTTTAAGAAGAATGCCGCCATAAGGGAGTCAACCAAATGAAATTGTCGGAATGTGCTTTTTTAAGTATTTTTCAGTCATCGTTTCTTTCGAGAAACGGCTAAACACCTCAAAACAATATATTCACTTTGTTTTCTTTTAAATATAAATGTCTATCTCCACAGCAATATGGAACCTATACCGTGCAGTGACGTCAGAAGGCGCTTCAGGTCATGTGACTTTCGTCGATTTTCGGGAGCATTTTAATATCATTTAATAATCTTTGTGGTGGGCGTAGAAAAATTTGGCTTATATATTTAAATTGGTGAGAAAATTTCGCATCAAGTACATCATTAATCTTCGAGAAACAAATTTCATGCAAATTCCCCATTCTGAGATTTTTTTGGCGCAGCTCTCCACTGAAATCTTCTATCTGCCAACCTCTTCATATTTACGCAATTATTCTCTTTCACGTCCTTCATCACTTGTTCTATTTATCTCATACTAGGCTCCATTATCTGTTCATATTTTAGGCTGCTTTATCGTGGATAATTATTGCAACATTCATTATGAGAAGTATGCATTATATACTTACACTCATTATCCCACGTTGATTAGTCATTTCACTCTGACAGGCATGAAATATATAACCCAAGAGCCATTGATGTCTTTCTTGCATTATTACAGAGCATAAATGAAATAGAGGGAGACCATTCGTCCTAACTCTTTGCCAGGATAACTGTTGTTTAGGAGTGGGATTGGATCTCACCCAATATTCAAAGATTTTATCGAAACCTCGTTGTCTGTGCTTACATATGTGTAGGTTATTGATAGCGATTATTTGTAATTACCTTGTAAGCCGCTCTGTCAGATGACTGGGGCGTAAACATCGATATTTCTAGAAGGCGTAAATTAACATTTTTACCCCGCCCACTTCTTATTTCTCCATGATTCCTTTAGAAAACAGCTCCGTCGCAATGCGTAGCGACACGTGGGGAAGCGCACCTGTCAGCTATTCGCCTTCCCTCTTGCCTTTTTCTGCTTCCTCCCGCGTGCTATTCCTCCTCCCCTGCCGCCTTCTCTTTTTCTCCTTTGTCGACGATCATTAGGGATGCATGAGGAGGAGCCTTGCGCCGCCCAAACACTCCTTTGTCATTCCAGCGCACGTGGCTCATTCGTCATTCCGTTTCCAGTCACCCGTGGGTCCGTTGGCGGCGTTCTCAGTCACCGAACCGCGTGGGGGCGCGCTTGCGAAAGTGAAGTGGGCGTGGAGAACTTCGAGGGTCATTATGGGCCGGGATTACCCGGTATTATGGGGAGGGAGGAGCAAGCGTTTGAGAGAATCTTCGCATTTTTCGCTTTAGAAAAGTAATGCAGCCAGAGCATTCGAGGATATTTTCCGCTACAAGTAATGTTCATGTAAGCAAATAAGTCCTGGGGAGACGTATGCTTAAGTAGGAGAATTGGGTTATAAGGTGCTCTTTATAGCACGAAACACTTTATAATATGGCAAAGATTTTATCAATACTCGAGAGGTTTCAACGTTCACCGTCATTATCAATTTTTAAAAGCAAACCCGTAATAATGACGCTGTAGTGTTGGAACCCGTTGTGTGTTGATAAAAAGTTTTCGAGTTTTTCCAAGTTTATCATTCTTATACGATGGAATACAGCCACAAGCAGTTTACGTTTAAGGTGCTCCATTTGTTAACATTACATCACTTTACTGAATCTAGCACAAATATTACACGTTGAAATAAAATAAATGGAGTCCCAAGGTACCCATAATATTTTGCTCTGGGGGTAGACAGGATGATGCACATGTAAGGAAAGGAGGACTGGTAATTTGTGTGTAGGAGGAGGAAGAAGATGTTTTCCAATTGTTGAGATTGTATCGGTCCGTCCGACCAAAGCTAATCATATGCCTTTTTCTGAGACAAACATAACGCTCATTCTCGAGGCGAGATACAAATCAAAGATCTTTGGGTTGTTAGATTGGTTGACTGAGCATATGAAGTCCGTGGCCAAAGAGGAAAAGAAGAATCCAGAAATATATTATATTAAACTAATATTAAAGGTGCATTTTTCAAGTTTGGGAAAGAAAATTCGCTGAGTACATTCCACACACACGTTTTATTGGCTTCGACAATTTACATGTCACTATCAAGGTGCAAAAGAATACATGCCCATTCCTTAAATACTTACAAATAAAGGGCGGGGAATGGAAAATAAGGAAGGGAGTGGGATAGGAGGGTGGGGGAGATCATGATAGGTGAGTAATCCCTGTTTGGACAGTTAGGGAGTGGAAACCAGTGGAAGGAGGCGGGAAAGGAAGGCGAACTCACACAAGGACAGCAATGACGTCAATGCAAGAGAACAGGAGTCAATTACGTGGTACAAACCGTTAAAATTTTAAAAGAGGTTAATGAAAATCAAATAGTCATCATATGTTGGAAAAAATTAAAATTCTTCCTTGCTTTTGTTATTTCGTATTGTTCTAGAAAACCTAATTTTATGCCTTTGTTCACAACATTTAGAACTTCTAGAAGATCTAAATTACTGGAGTGACATTCAAGTGAATGTTTTGCGAACATCGAAGATCGATCACCAGTTGTGGAGCACTTGCGCGTTCATTACATCTAATAGAAAACTTCCTTCCCGTTTGGCCAATGTACCTAGCGTTCGATACACGGATTGCAATTAATATTTACACACCGCTTTTGTCCCTATTTTTACAAGTACCTATTTTTAAGTTACTTTGAACCATGAACATTCAAGGTTTGCGTACTGGCCGTGAAAAATCTTAATGGAGTTACTCCCAGAATAGTACTATAGTAGAATTTCCACAGAGAAAAAAATCAATCGCGTACAATGAAACTCCTCCCGAAATTCCCTAATTTTCCGCATGGTGATTTAACCAATCAAACTACCAAAGGCGACCTCAACCTCTTTTGATTTCTAAACCCTTTAAGGGAACGAGATGTTGCCGGTCTGTCTTATATCCTATATTACAAACCAGTACGGCAGACCGGAAACATTCAGTTCATTGGAAGCCCTTAGAAGGGTACTTACTTTATGACAAAAAAAAACGGCGTTACCCGCTGAAATTGTAGCATAGCGTAGCAACATCGGAACTAGTCGTAGCGCTTAATAATAAAATAGTGGAAGATATTTGGTACCTACTTGGTACTCTGTCAACTATCGTATCGTTTATCTGAACACAGGCGCCTTCATCATCATCATTGGTCAACATTCCTAGGATTGGTTTGACGCAGCTTTCCACTCGATTCTTCTATCGGCCATCCTTTTCATTGTGATGTAATTCTTCTCTTTTACATCCTTCACAACCTATTCCATGTATATACGAGGCCTGCTTTTTCCAATCTTCCCGTTCACTTTCCCTCGACGATAGTCTTCATCAGGCCATCGTGTCTCAAGATATGGCCGATTAAGTTGTCCCTTCTTCTTTTTAGAGTTGTCAGCAGACTTCTCTTTTTTCCCACTCTTCTGAGGACTTCCTCGTTACTTAATAGGTCGATCCATTTAATCTTCATCATTCTCCTGTAGCACCACATTTCGAATGCTTCTACCCTTTTCTTCTCCGCTGCTGTCATTGTCCATGCCTCACTGCCGTACTGAAACATGCTCCAGATGTATGTTCTGATGAATTGTTTCCTTACTTCTACACTTGCATTTCCACAGGCGTCTTCCATGGATATAATATCGATAGGAAGGATTGATGGACCTAATAATTTAGAAAAGAAGGTTATTAAAAAGGAGAGTTTCTCGGAAGAAACGACAGTGATGACTAACGTTTGCGTGGGAGTGTAGAGAGGCGTGAAGGAATGAGAAACAAAGAGGCGTGGTTGGACAGGAGCGGAGCGACTTCGTGGCGCGCGTGCCACTCATGGCACGTGAGTGGCATGCGTGCGGAAGCAATATAAAGAAGCCAACTCGTCTTCTCACCCTTGATGTTTTTCTTGTGTGACGGGGAGCATGGTATTCCGTGGTTCAGAAACCTGGGTATTACGGAAAGAGGATGAACAAAAACTGGAGGCCGTCGAGATGCACGAGTGTAGAACAATCGAGCGCGAGGACGAATAAGCAAGTATTAACCCTGCGGTACTTGCGCGGGCTTCAGTTGTAGCCCACAACAATTTTTATACTTTTTAAGGAATGAGTTACAGTTTTTAAGGTTATTTTTCGCTTATTTGTTTCTTCTATGTTTATATTTCTGATTGAAATAATGATTTTGGCACAAAAATATTTTATAAAGTTATAAAAAATAATTTATAATTTTTGGTTTTTTCAAGTTTTTAATATTTGCAAATTGGTCCACTCAAAACTCAAATTTTTGTGCAGTTGCCAAATACTGGTACTGAAATATTTGAGGTACATATTAATTGTGAACATTGTGGCATAAGCATTTGTTACGTAAAATTCAAATATCATTATAAAATATCTACCTCATTGAAATAATGCACATTCAGAGAGTGTAATTATAAATATTTGCAATAGTATGCCTACATATGTTTGTTTTTAGTCAGTTGTATTCATACAAAGTAGGCATACAAAACCAGAATGTTCTGGACAAATCTTGTCACAGTGCTTTCTTGTGGATTTATCTCGTGCTCTCCCACACAGAAGGTAGCGCCCCACCCTGTTGTCCCTAGGTAGCGGCTGGTGCGGGAGTTACTCAATTCCTACGATTTCCTTGGCTCGTGTCTTTATATGCACAGGCAGAGATGGGGTTTCTAGTCTTTTACTTACTAAACGATAAATTAGTTCCCACGCTAGATTTTCAAGGAACTCCAACCCCGGAATTGGTTGACCTGCAGCGTTTCTCGAAAGAAGAACAGCAGTTCACGAGAAACGCTTGTCCAGGGGACAAAAATTCTTTCCAAGACGGGTGAGCAAGATGAGGTCAAAAATAGAAAAAATCACAAAAGTTAGAGAATCTAACTAATCAAACACTGTATTTAAACAACAAAAGACAAAGTACAAACCAACAAAATAGAAATACTCTTCACGATTCAGGGAAAAGCTAATAACTTGCACCAAAAGTCCATAGCGCTAAGGAGACTCGACAATCACCAAGTCTCCTCTGACCTAGCCTCGAAGTCGTCTCTTTGCCGTCTCGATTCGAACAGAGAGCGAGAGAGGGAAGGTATTCTCTGGGGTAAGGAGGGGGTATATTCTGGAAGGTCAAAGTGCAATGGGGTTTAACGTGGAATTCCATTGATGCAAATTGAGGGGAGGAAAAGGTGGCATGATGTGAAGAGGGCAAGGTGGAAGCTTAGGATTGGGTCATCCGGGACTCTTTTTTCACTACGGCAGGGGAACACCAAAATAACGGCTCGTACGATGGCCTAACTTCTGGTCTTCTTCCACGCTTTGGGGGCTATATAAGTGAAAGCAACACTGGTCAGGGGACGGCGTGGCTGGACGGCGTGGCTTGACAGCACGCTTTGTCGGAACGCTGCAGTCCGGAATCGTTGCATTTTGGAATCGTAGGCGTTGTTGGTGTCGTTGGCTCCGCCTGTCGTTAGCTACGCCTGTCGAGCAAGTCCTTCGGCTAAGTCCGGAGGGTAATTAGTCCGCCGAGGGGTTATGTCCAACGAGGGGGGGGGGAGGGAGGGGGGGGGTACCAAAAAAATGCCACAGACCTACGGGATTGTTCCATCTGCGTATGCGTGATGCATTGATGACCGTGACTTTCACAAGGCCAAAATAATTTTGCATTGGCCAGCGCTTGGTGTTGCTTGAAACATCATACTTTTTACACAATTTGCCAACGGCATCTATACCAACTTTTTATGGTTATAAAAAGCGACGATTTCTGGAAACTGCGTAGGTGATTTTAGATCACCTAATTAGCTGCTTGGATCGTTTTCAGCTTCTTCTGTGTCCGATAAGTGCACATACTCCTCCAAAATGTCCTCTTCCGAGTTGTCACTGTCGGATTACACAATATCGTCCTCATCGGAACTGTTATAAGTCGCTAGTTGAGCCAAAATATCACCGTCGCACAAAAGAGCACGATTTGGATGACTAATCATAAACACTCACGCGGGGTACAGGTGTAGCCCAGACAACTATATCGGTGAACTAAAAACACACTCTTACACTCTGAAGTGCGAAAGCACATTGACCCGGATGGCCAGCTATAGCTTTGAAGGTACTGAGACTCAAACTAGCCTCCCATTATGGCGCTCTGAGTAGGTGACAAAATAAAGTAGCTGGGCTACGTCTGTAGCCCGTTCGAGTACCGAAGGGTTAAACACGGCAGGAGTGTAATGGAGGCTGGTTGGAGAAATTAAAAATCAACAAAAGTAGATGGAGGACGGTTTGAGAATTGGAACGTTGGATAGGGTGGATGATAGAAGTATTTTGTGTGAGGGACCATAGAATGGAATGGATTGCCTGAAGATATTTTCAATATTTTCCCCAAGGACGTGAATATGTTTATAAATAAGTACCTATCATATTTAAATGAGTAGTAACGCAATTGATGTGATGGAAAGGATCGAAATGGCTTAAGTTTGCTTGCTATCACTAGGCTGTATGCTCAATCATGGCGTAATCTTAAATGAAGAAATAAAATAAATAATATGGGGAGGAGGAAAAAAACTTAAAGAATTTTAGATAGCATGAATGTTGGACTAAAACCGGAAGACATAAAGAGAATTTTAATGCTGCACTAGTGGTTTATTTAGGAATGGTGCATGGGTAGGGAATAGTTGGTACCGACTATTTTTAAACTATCAGTATTAATAGATTATTCATTATGACGATGCGCGGAGAATGAGGCTGACTTAAGTTACGTTCAGTTGATGACTTGTCTAAATTAAATATACTAATTTGATTATTAGCGAACGAGGATAATATTGCATGGCTTCTCCAAGTAATAGGATAGGATTCAGGTGACATATGGGCGTTTTTAGATGAGAAGGGACATTAAACTTGAATCATTCTTGTCTTTGAATAGGAGGCGAGCAGGTTTAATGGGGTGAAGAAAACTTCCAAGGTATTTTAGACATTTACTTTGTAGTTAACCCCGGATGAACCGTTGTTGTAACTGTAGGGAACGAGAAGTAACGACGACATCTTAATGAATTTTACCATACGTAAAAACTTGATTTTATAGTAATTGCAAGGGGCACGTAAATACATTCAGTTGAAGTTCTGGAGGGGAAGCAATTTTCGCAATGTTGTGTTGCTTGAAAGTTTTGAAAAGTTAATTTAAAAATGATATTTAATTCCTAGTTATCTTCTTGATGGAAATTAAATCAAGTTCTATGTTTGAAAGAGAATGTATTTTCTTTTGACAGGATTTCAGAATACATCGTTCAACCTGAAATTAGATACTGATTTTACAGATTCAAACACAGTATTTCCATGCCTATCGTATTTATTTATACCTTAATATTCTTTGTTGTCTGTCTACATCGGTACTTCAGAAATGTCCCACTTTTTACCCAGTTGTACAAATTTTAAAATGAAAAATTGGCAATGAAATCACTTATTATTTTGCTAGAAATTAAAATATGTATGAGAGGTTACCTTATGACATGAGAAAGCTCTTCATGTTGAATAAATTAATCAAGGCCTTATTCCATAAGAGATTAGCGTGTTGACGTGAGAGACCTTCTAGACAACAAATTATGTTGGTTCAAGACTTCGTGTAGCCCTTTGCTTGTGAGACAGACCGAACTCATACCTTATCTGATCATTTTCTCTCTGAAGGAGCTATCAGGTCAATTCCAAATGAAATTTAATTTCCTCTTGATGGGGAAGAACCTTTCTTAGGTGATGGAACAATATTGCCATTGATGTCAACGATCCAGCCTCCAGTTTCTTCCAGGCACTTTCACGACACAAAATTTTCCTCGAGCTTTGTCAATCCGAGCGAAAATCTTTTTTGAAAGGTTATCATTCTCTCAGCTGTCGTACGCAGCTGTTGCTTGTCACGTGAACTACATTCATTCCACATTGAATGTGTTCTCGACTAAAAACACGTTTTCCTGGCCCAAAGAAGATTTACTGTGATTTTTACTGTAGTAGGTGCACACTTATGATTCTTTAAAAATGTCAATTTTCTGGGGAACTGGTTGGTTCTTTCTGGGAAACGTTGGTTTCATGGCTTGATTATTGGCTTCCCATTCCAAGGGGCTGGGTTTGAATTCCAAATTTATCAGATATTTTTCAGTGGTGTACTGATTCCTACTTGGGCGTTATGTCTAGAGCACTTCAAGTTCAGTGCTCAGTACTTCGGGTCCCACTTTGACCCCTTTTTCGTCTTTTGTTTAGAGCACGGCTATTCCGGCGCCGGGTTTCTCACCGTCCTTCATCTAGTAGACTGTTTGATTTTTATGTACCGGTTAGGGTAGGTTTTGAGTTGTGAAATTTTCGTTGTCCCTACTCAGATACGTATTTCACATTTTCATTTTGAATTGGGCTACATTCATACTCAATTGCACTCTACAAGTCAGCATATTTCCAACTCCTCCTCATCATGCTGTCCATAATACCTTTTTTTACCTTACCTAGTTTCTTCCTCTTCCTCTCCGTTGCTTTCCCAGGACTTCTTTTACACTCGATGTAGACCATCAATATTTCATTATCCCTGTGTGTATGTTCAATTTACATACCTTGCCTTCCTCGAATTTTTGCCAACAATATTCCTTCTCGTTCCCTTAAAAATTCCTCTCCTTTCCCAAGTACTTACTTGCCATAAATGGGGCAAAAGAGCTAACCTATCAGTTGCCTTCCCCGAAAAACAATTACTACATGAGCATGTTCCAATTGGATAGGACACAGATGCCCCCCTTATTGACTTGTGGGGAATAAATCCATGTTTAAGGGTTCATTATAAATTTTTAAACCAGTAAAATGGAAAACAATAACAACCCCAGCCCCCTTTGAAGAAAAATTTCAGTATTTTCAGATGTTTTCAATAGGAGAACTTAAAAAGCCTCAAATCAATATATATATACACCAATTAGGGAAGATATATTTCCGATCGTGTATAAGGGACCACAGTCGTGTTCTGATTGAATGTGTTTTTGCTCTACTTGCCTTCCTACATCCCCTTAGGCGCGAGCTGCACGTTATAACACGTAAATCCCCTTCGAGTGCAAAATGTAAAATTGTTTTATGCTGACGTAAATAAATACTTGCAGAAAGGAACGGAGGATAGAAATATTTATCGGAATTCGTGTTCGTATTTTGGAGTGGGTTCATTTAAAAGGCTTTTCGTAAGACCCGGAGGAAAGGGAACGGATCAGAAGATGGCCGACAGCTAAATTTTTATCGAGTACCCGTCCGGAAATTGTTGATAGAAAAGCCGTGGTTCCAAGCTCATGAATGGCTGAGTGAATTTAGTTTCATGCGTTAGAAATCTTCTTTCAATTTTTTCACCCAGTTTCCATCATTATCATCGAATTTACTTCTTTATTTTTTCATTTTTCTCTTTTAGCATATCATTCCATTTGTTATCTTACGTTTTCGTCTTCAGTTCACTAATGAAGGATTTTCATTGTAATATATGTTCGGTTTTATCACTGTATCTGAGAATGAAATATAGCCAAAGTGGGTGCTTTTTTATGCAAATAACTGAGTCGTAAAGACTTGTACCGGCTCTCGTGTATGTATTGGTAAATGTTTTTACAAGTACATGAAATTGAAAGTGTAATATCGAGTAAAAAAGTTACATCCGCTCCTATACCCAACCCTTATAATTTACTACATTGGTGAATAGCAGTGTGTGAATCGACATGTGTTACCAACGAGTGAGCAACTATGTTAGCGTCTGCATTTTTTAAAGCTAATTTACTTCTGGAACACATGGCGTCACATGCAGTAGATCTATCTGTAATTTTCACATTATGATGGACCTAATCAACATAAATGAATTCAAAATATTTCTGCGAATGTGGTTGATAAACATTTTTCCTCTGGCAAACTAAAATGTTTTCGACAGTCGTGCATGGAGGCAATTGCAGAAAATTTTGTTTACAGACCTGAATATATCAAACTCATTGCTCCCCTTAAAGCGTTACTGCATTGCCAAGGTTTGCCTCAATTTCATGAGCAGGGAGTTTGAATTTAGAAACCATTCGTAATTATAACTGTTTTCTCGGAGTGAATTATTTAACTGACTCTGAATTCCAACACATGAGGCGCCTAATGACGTTTGGTGGATGCTCTTAAATTGTTGTGTTGCATTTGCAGTTGCATTGCATACATTAGTTTTTCCACGTGATTCTTTCATACTTTTGTACTGAATCTGTTCTTCTGTGGCTGTATGGTAAACGGGTTTGAATATCGTAGTGTCATATTAACTGGATGTCGCAATAGCAACTAAATGATGACTTCATGATATAAATTGGCAATATCACATCCTATTACTTGGTATCCCGTATTTCATGCTATCGACTGTGTTTACATGTAACAGTCGACTGCGATGACAGTCGCGAGAAGCGCGATGTATCGTTATTGCAACTGCTATGTCGTGCTCAAAGGCGCTACCTAGGCGTTGGGGTAAAAAAGAAAAAAAACGTTTAGCGTTTGCAGAAAAAGCGAGTTTGGTGAATGGCACTTTCTGGCAGTTCTTCAAAAAAACGTTAAATTCTCTTACTTGCAAGATAATTTACACAGTTGTGGTTCTTTCAACGTTTATGTGTTCATTTCTTGCTGGCTATCTTTGCTTTACAGCCTACGGTGAGAGAGCGGACTCCCCCGCTATATGGAACATGGTTCTTTTTGTCTCTATATTTTTATATTTCCGTAATCACGTATTCCACAGATGCCGTTCCTTAAAGTGTAGAATCTTCCCTTTCATGAATTATATCCTAATTCTACGTATCTGACGTCATGTTTCGTATTTAGTTGGCGATTGCTGCGATTGTCCTGGAAGTATCTCCACTGGAAAGTAGACTAGCTTCTGCGATGCTAATATCTCGAACGTGGATCGATAGTGTTCGACTCATGTCCAGTATCTAACCTTAACTCGCAGTAGAATATCACGCGTGCGAGTCGGTATTAGCAGTCTAATATCATAGCTATCGACTCCTACCTGTATACGTACCTTTGCATATCGCGAAATCTCTCGAACTGACGTGTATCGTTGCAGTAGTCGAAATAACGTGTATACAGGGTTCATATTGTAACCGTCAGACCTTATGTTGTAGTATCGCATATTCCTATGCTCTTTACGCGAAGGACTGCTTTCATCATCATGATCATAAATATATATCTTCGGCATCATCTGTCCCCGAATACACCGGCGTGAGTTATTCTCATGCCAGCAAGTTTCGATATCTACTGTTTTACTGATATTTACTGATCTTCTGTTTTACTGATATTTACTGATCTTCTGTTTTGCTGATATTTACCGATAGATACCTACTTATTTACTGATACTGTTCGATACTGATCCTGTACGTTTGCCACTCATTCTTATTAATGGAGAAATGGCATTGCGGGAGGTTGATGCTTTAAGAAGTGACTTTTGCGTGTGGGACGCCATGTGCAGTGAGAAGCGAAGGGGAGCAGAGAGCGTCCAGGTTTTCCAACTATCAAGGTTTCATCGGCAGCCTCCCGGAATCGTACAACAATTCTAAATCTGCCCGATTTCCGGACTGAGGCGTCTTCCGTCCAATTTCACTCAGAAAACTCTGCCTCCTAATGGGTTATATATATTAGATCAATACAGATGCTGCTATTAAAATACATAATTCACATACCTACTGTGGGAGTAAAACTTATGAGATTCTGGAAGATTCTCTCAGCATTCATTTTTACTACTCCCATCCGTCTAACATCATTGATTCCTTATAGGAAATCATGTTACATTAAAAGTTATATTCTATGCTAAACTATATAAATTGTGATTTGACTTTCCAATTATGGTTTTCACGTATGAAGAGCATTCATTCCAGTGTAGTTAAAATTACAGTCTTGCCTTATGTCTCTCGGAATTTTTGTACTCACAGAATGGGATACTCTGCGTGGCTTGGCAACCCTTGAAGTTGGGTGTGAGGGAAGTATGGAGGGTGGGGGAGGGGGAGAAGGGCTCTAGCACCCAGCGGAAGTGGGATCGTCCCACGCGCTTGTGTATTTCAAGTTCCAGTCTGCACGTCTCCTGCCCCTCCCCTCCTCGAGATGCCCACGCACCAATCGCGTGGCTCTTAGCGCCCACGATCCCCATTAGAAAGTTGAATGGGACGCAGGAGGTGCGGGGGAAGGGGGGGTTATACGGCCGTGCACGCGCGTCAACAGGTCGCGCGGCGTGGTGCACGACGCCCGCCTACGTGCGGTGCGCGGAGACAGGTGTCGGCGGAGAACGTGGAGGAACGAGGGAAGCTGTCGGTACGCATTTCTCAACGTTCGCTTTTGCGTCGCGTGCCTCTGAAAAAAAGGTTAAAAAGTAGAGGGACCTCATCGAAGCACGCATGGATACACTTCTCAAGTACCCATATCGTTTTTCCTTAATTCCCTTTAAAAATTTTTTTTCTTTCCGTTTTTTTTCCACACATTTTGTAATTTTTCTTTTCTTGAATTTTATTATTATCTACTAATTTTCCTATGTGCATGCTATTATATTTGAGTTATTCTTAAACACTAGCTTTACTTTCAGTAGGATTTCGCAGGTTTTTTACACCCCCCGTCTTGTGTGTGTGTTTTCCTGCAGTGGGTTTTTGTGTAAAGGGTGTAAGCATAATAATCCTCACGTTTTTCCCACATTGTAAATTCTTTCACACACTATTAGATATGTAATATTGATATATTGTGTAAATATATTTCTTTTGTATTAATTTATCATTCTTTAATTCCTATAAGTGGTTTCTTTACTGATTTTTTTAAACCTCAGATTGTAATTGTTTTAGGTATTGACCACAATTTGATTTATATATTTATTTTGACGAGGGGTTAGATGGCAGAAGGGACAGTTTTGTCTCAATCTCGCCCCAATAAAGACCTTTTATTATTAGATATTATTATTATTATCATTCTATTTTGATTAGATAGGATCTCTCCTTCCTCATCATATCTTTTTCGTTCTCATTTTCCATACCATATTCCGAATCCCAATCATTTTTGACGGCGTTTTAAAGTGTCATCATCTGCCTTAATCTCATCATTTGCCTTACTAGGGGTGTGGGAGAGGAGGGGCTGTCATTCTAGTGTCATCTGTTAAGGCCTGGTGAGTAAAGAGCTTATGAAATCCAATTGAGTACCATTTATACTCATTGGAATATTACTTATTTGAAGAAGGGAGACGAAATGGAAGGGGAAAGTGTGTTCTGAAATACCAATTAGTAAATCTCAAGTACAACTGGTGAGGGAGAAGTTTTGAGAGTGCGATCCAGAGGATTCTGGGGGAGGCAGAGTCCTCTGGATGGCCAAGAATAAACTATATAGTCGAGTCGTCCCATACACTTTCACAATGGGAAATGCGATGTCGGCCACCTTTACTCTCACATTCCTATACAATCTTATGGGGAGAAGGGCAGTAATCTTCATTTTTGGAGGAATGTGAGACATCTGAAGTATTTTGATTGATCATACGCTAAGGACATATTGCCTATAACTTACAGGAGCATTGCGCTGGTAGTTCTAACCATAACAATTATGAAAATGGCAGAATTAAAGAATGTACAGTGTTAAATTGATCGTGTGTCATTTTTGACCTGTAATTTCTTTCATGCCACAAGGATAAAATTTGGTGACTGGGTAGAAAATGGTTTTAAGCTTTGCTGTGTTTAAGAAACATTTAAAAAATATGACCTTTTGATCCCAGAAATAGGGTCCAACCTAAAATCCAAATTTTGCCTTATCTATTATGTGTTCAGTTATTCAGAATACAGAAAAGGAAGAATTATTTTGCGATACTTCCAACTATAAGGTTTTTGGGCACGAAGAACAGAATGGAAGAACTTTCGAGGTCAAAAATGCAGCCGTGACCCCTGAAAGGGCACAGTCAAGGTCACAGGGTTTACAAAAAGTGTATCACCGCTACAAATCTTTAGAATCATAGGTTTAAAACGGTTCCAAGGTCGATGATAAGGTCTTCAGATCCCTCTCATCATTCCTTGACCTTCAAGACTCATATTTCAATGGTAACTGGGGTGACAAAAAGTGAATCGAGGCAATAAGCATATCGAATCGTAGGTTTAATAAGGTCCCATGGTTGATGGTAAGGTCTTCAAATCCCTTTTGTCATCCCTTGACCTTCAAAGGAAACTCAGGGATCAAAGGTCACTGAGGTGACAAATATCTTATTAATAGTAAATACAGTACTCACAAGTAAATTCTTGATAGTAAAAAAAAACTTTTATAAATAAAACATATGATAAAGTATTTTTAATTGAAAACATAAAGGAATTAACTTGAAATTACGATAAATTTTTTCATTGATTTGTAAACTCGAAATCAACGACTACCGTATGACCCAATGAGTTCGAGGGATAACAGGCGGGATGCGAGTACATTACCATTGACTTTGGCAGCAGTGAAATATCACAGATCCATCATATTTGTTTCCCCGTCTTGCCATTTCTAACATCTGTGGCCATTGATCTCAGTGCAGTCCTTGGAGGTCAGGAGACTATACACAGGACCAAGGTCCTTCCATCGTGTTCTTCGTACCCAAAAACCTAATGCTTTAAAGTTTCGCAAAATAATTATGTTTTTTATATCTCGAATATTTTAACATTGAGAGCCCAATAGACTAAATTTGGATTTTAGGTTACACCCCATTTATTAAATCAAAAGGCAATATTTTTAAAATTTTGCTTGGACTCAAAAAAACTCACAGCCTTTGGCTACCAGGTACCATATTTCATTCATGAGGCACAACAGAAAGTGTCTACAATTACAAACCAAAAATGACGCGATCAATGGGACACTGCATTTTGAAACCTATTGGGTGGCATTAAAACACAAGCAAGTCATGAGATTTGTCATGAAACCTGCAAAAATAAGTAGCAAACGTGCAATTATAAGATCAACTCTCATTAGGCTTGCATAGCGCCATCTAATCAACAGAAATAACTATAATGCGAGAGCCTTCCTAGAAGTCACCCAACAAAAATCTTGCATTAGGTCTCTGGGTATATTTTTAAATTGTATGAAAATGCTATTTTAAAAATTGTAAATGATACTAAAATAGCTTAGCGATGAAAAATATGCATTTATCTAATGTATTTATCGGGAAATAAGGAAAAGAAATGCCCACAGAACACGCCCCCTTTAAAACGTATTTTGATTGGCCGGCTAAAAATGGCATCGGGTCCTGCAATGGTGAGGAAAACGCCGGCATGTATAGTACCTGTGGAGGTTGTTTTCAACTTTTGTTGTAGGTATGGCGGGATTAAGGACTCCTACGAACATTTATGATTTATTTAGACGATTTGGAGCCTGAGTTCGTCAAAGCTGACTCAACACATTTTCCGAAATTCGCAACATTAGCTGTTTACATACGCATCAGCACCATGTTTAAAAGCAGCTAAATGAAGCTTCGTTTAAGCTTAAATGAAAAGATTATTCAAGCGGAAATCCAAAGAGTGAAGATGGCGAGATAAAAGAATCTCAATGTTTGAAAACAATTTTTCACATTTGAATTTTGTAATATTTATAATATGGCAGTGATTAATGTTTTGGAGTTAGGATCGTTCATGTGGAACACGGCTATATTACTATTGGCTATGTGTAAGTTAAGCTAGATAAAGGTAGATTTATTTTATGGTGAAGCAGAATGTTTTATAATGTGAATGAATGTGCTAGGGTCATATTTAAATTAAAGCTTTGGCATATAACAAAAAAGTATTTATGAAAGACGATTCAATTAAAATCTCGTGAACGCTTTAAACTTCGCGAAGAAATATGCGCACCGCGACCGCTGTTGCAGGCTTCATTCTGACCTTCACCTAACTTCATTCACGTTGGCTGCGATGCGAATTATGTTTTTGTGAGACACCAACTCGTGGTTATTTCAGATGCTTACATATATTTTAAAAATAAAATAACTTTTGCCAATACTACTTCGGAGCAAGTAATATTTTTATGTAAACTATTCGAAAATGTCTTTTTTGGAATGTGTGTCCAGGGGCCTATTTTCCCCGTCAGCCCTGATGGGTGAGAAATTATTTGCTCAGTTAAACGTCTTATGGATAAGTATCGTGCAAATGTACGGGGAACGACATTGATGGTATTAATTAACCATGGTTTGTGAGCTCATACCTTTTTTATTTAAGGAGGAAATTTATTATGAGGTACACAGCTCACTTAAAATGAGGATGATTACGCAACAATTCCGGCTTAAAAAATCTAATACTTGGCCATATTAGTAATATAGCCCATAAATGAAGGAAATCATTTATTCTCAAACATTTATAATCCAAGGCACAGAATATGAAGGGCACCCAAATTAGATTCGGGTGAATAAAATTAGCAAGACATTATAATTCACAAACTGAAAAGGCAATATTTACGTGCAGTTACACCCAAAATGCACGTAAAAATATCACTTACACCCAAACTAAATAGATAAGCACCAGGGAAACATGTCATTATGATGCCATAATCATGTCTAAACCAGGGCCTGGAACAATTTGGGACGAGACGAAAAACTTGTCCCGAAGACGAAGAATTTGCTGGGACGGAACGGTACGAAAATTTTTAAGATGAGAAAAAAAAATGCCGGGATGAGACGACCAAAAAACCTTGGGGTGAATAAATTGTGCAGGATGAGAAGAGACGAAAAAACGGGACGAAATGTATCGTAGAACGAGAGAAAAGAAACTTTCAGCAGGAAGTAACATTTAACGAAAAAAAAAGCAACACATGTCCCTTTAAATTTTTTTACCTATACAGAGAAAAAGAAAAAGAGAACCCGTTGGGTCATCTTTAGACAAAGAGCGGTAAAATCAACAACATCTGAAGAAAAGATGAATTTACTCTCATGTATGGAAAAAGCTGGCATTTATTTAATTAGATCTTTAATTCAAGACATACGCAATGATTCATGATATGCATATCTTAATATTACAAAATAATAATTATTTAATGTGTAGGTCAGGAAAATAATGATTGTTAGAATTCAATTACCGTCGCAATAACACTTATTTCACTGATTGCGGAAATTTGATCGAGTGTTTGTTCCGAAATTCAAAGAATGGGAGGAATAAACAGAATAATTTAATAATAGCGCGCAATCGAGTAAACCTCGATTATCAGTAACTTGGGTGCCTATAAAATGAAATACGTCCCTAACTTGGAACATAATTAACAGCTAAGGTAAGTGCTCCCACTAAAAGAGCGCTTACAACTCAAAGATAAATCTTCTAAATATATACGTGGTTGACAATAATGTATATTTTAGAAAAAATGGTCTTGCAGTGTTTCTATTGTAAAATTTAAAAAATCAGTCCGAGTAAAAAAACATGATTCATACCAAAATTGTGCTAGACGTGAAGGAATAAATAAAACTGGAAACAGCAAAATGTTTGGGACCTGGGGAGGCGAATATCATTTTGGGATGAGAACAGAAGAATATTTCGGGTCGTCAAAATTTTCGGGACGATGCGAGATGCAAATCTCGGGACAAATTTTGTTTACTTCCGTCCAAAGCCCTGGTCTAAACTCCCCATTTTTATGCGTGGAATTGAATATTGTCACGTAAGTAGAGAGGTTATGAAAAGCACACAATACTATATTACATTACTCCATTGTCTTACTTACCCACACAACATTAGGATCATTAGCACCTGAACAAGTCATGAGACTCTGCGAATTTAGAAATAGTCATTAAATGTTATAGTAACAATGATAACAGTGTTAACTCATCTATACCATTTAACATAACGTATTTGATACTGGCACATTCCAAGCACTAGAAAAATAATCATTATTGTCATTATCCCCATTAGAAAAGCAGTGACAAAGCTGGGACCTTAAAATGCAAGCAAAGTCTGAACTTTTGGCACTTTGAAGGTGGAAACGTCGCGTTAGAAATTTAAATTATAATATCACGTAACCAGACATGCGAACTTAGCAAAAACATCATCAGAACAAGGGCACGTTTCCAGTATGTTCTTTGCACACTGATCATGCACTACCACGTTGGAGTGACTTGCAATGGTTAGCAACTGGGAGGAAATAACTATCATTGACCGTTACAAACCTTAAATGTGGAATTGTGATAGTGAAAATGAAAACAATGCATTGAAATAACCTGTAAACTTACCTCACAAAAATTAGAATACAACGTGGTCCCTATGGCACATTTGCAGCCATTTCGCTCTTCTCACGGCATACCGAGGGAAAACAAACACACGAAGACTTTTACTGGATCTATTGGAACAATTGGGTGCACTACAGCAACCCATTTCGCTTTTTTGTAAATGTAAATTCTGGAAGAAAATTTTACTCGTATCCTATTGCATATGCCAGCACACAGGCAGCGAGGTATTGTAGGAGTGAAAATGGCGGACAGCGAAAAATCCACTCTATAGTTGTTATTTGGCAATCCAGAGGACTCTGGGGGGAGGGAAGCAAGTATGCCCTCTCTGAAACAATTGTTGAACTTAGAACTGGATGACGTAGTATGTACGGAAACGAGAAGAAGAAGATTGGGAGAAAGAATTATAACAGGAGGAGCGGGGTCCATTCATGTTGAGTTGTTGAGATGGCGATACAGCTACGAGGGCGGTTTTTCCAAAGAATAAGTTTAAGAATATTATTGGAGGTGCTGGAGGGGGAGGGAACGGAGGGAAGAGACGGGGAAAGGAATTATTTGGAAATAGGCTGCATGAAATACCTAGATGTGACAAGTTTCGCATTTCGCGCGATGGAAGCGTTTGGAAGGGGAATGATATTTGGGCAGGGGTTTGGTTGATATTTAAGAATACCAGGAATATTCAGAAAGCGAAAGATGTACACTTGGGAAAATATTATTGGCGGTAAGGGTGACAGAGGGGATAAGGAGATATCCCATAAGGTTGTGTTTGATGCACTCTTTGCCAGTGAATTAAATTGTGCAATGAAAGAGGATGTTTCTGCTATTGCGAAGAGGGAGTTTGGGAGAGTAGGATTTTTTAAGATTTTCGTTGAGAAAGGGTTCTGGGTATCTTCTTTTGGGAAGTGGTTGGATATAATAAGGGAGTCCTAGTTATTGCAAATGTGGTAGCCGGGGGTTAAAACGTAAAGAAATGGAATGTATAGGAGGTAACCTTTAGTGCGGTAAGAATGGCAGCTATTATAATGGAGATACTGTTGTTTATCAGTAGGGTTTGATATGAATAGAGGCGTTGATTTTATTATTAGAATGGGAGCTATCGATATCCAGGAAAGTAATTTGTTTGGAGGCAATTTTGGAGGTGAAGGAAGCAGAAGAGGGGGAGTATCTTCATAATAATAAGTAAATATTGTTTATTTTTTCTTTTTTATGAAACTTTCACTTTCTACTATCACTTTTGTATGTAAAAATAGAAACGTTAGTGATGAATTATACAATTATGAAGGTTGCTTCAGCACAGGTCCTCCTTTGAGGCAACCCACCTAGCTTATTTTCTTATTGTAATAAATTCAGTATTTTGTGTTTGTTTTTATTAAAAGCAATAAAATTTACTTTACTTTACTTTAGTTTAGAGAGGCAAGGAAGGGAGTTCGCATATTGGTGTCGTGGTGGAAAAGGACAAATACATATAACCAAAATATTGGAACCAGAGGATGGTTAGGGGACATTTGGTGAGAAAGGATTTTCCAAGGAAACCGAGGAAAAGGTTGGCATAGGAAGGGATAAACCTATTTTGCATGGCACAGCCACTCGCTTGGAGGTCGAAGGTGCAGAAATATCAAGGTAAAGGTAAAATTGTGTGTGTCGGCAGAAATTTAATGCTGGGAATGTATGGGGTATGGCGCTGATTTAGGGAGTCGCGGTAAAAGAAAATGCTTGTGAAATGTGGAATTAGAATTTAGAATGAAGTGACATCGATGTTAGCCGTGATAATGCCCTTGTCATTGGAAGTGAGGCGTTCGAGGAAGTGGTAGATGCTTTTGATGTTTCGGAAGGAGGTGGAATTGAAGCTGAAGGTAGAAGTATACAAAAGCGGTGATGCCTTCGGTGGGTGAATGAAGAATTACACGATGGGACGACCAGGATTGTTGAAATTATGGATTTTAGAGAGAATTTGTAAAAATTAGAAGTTTGGGGATGCGGAAGGGTGAGGATAGTGATATCGTTGCTAGTGAGACCTTCCTTGGGGCCTATCGATATTGAAAAAGAGATATTTTTTTTCGAGAAATTCTGGGTAAGGGTCATCGGTTACAGGGTTATAGGAATAGGTATTTTTTCATGTAATCTGAGGAATTGAGGACCACAACTGTGGAGAATTTACCTGAGGAAACTTAGACATTGGTGGGGTTAGACCTGTATTATATTAGGGCTGAGATATTCGAGGTCACAGTGAATTGCTCAAACATATCTTTGGTTGTACGGGGGAGCCCTGATTGTGTGTAAATGAGCATATACGATTTATATTTTGTTGCTTATACCGAAACAATAATTACATGAATGAATATTTTTTATCACAAGTTAGTGTTGAAAAATTACTACAACGTGAATGAACATTTATTCAATAGGTTTCCTATTAAAAATTTGACCCCGACTAAACAGCGGTACGGAGAAGTCATACATTCTATGGATGAGGATCACCAAAAATATGGCCTCTCACTGTTATACTCTTGAACAAAGGGGTTACCGCGTATTTTTTATGGCACCCTGGAGAAACTTAACGAACTCCTCCGAACGTATCTTCAATATCTCGATTGGAAAGTTACTTTCCTTCGGAAGGAAGCCTAGCAGCCATCTCCAGCATATGGTTTGGTTTTACCCATACGCTCATATGCATCCATTCTCATTTGGGGGGGAGGCCATATTGTCAAAACTTTTGTATGAAATGCCCAGCACGGTTAATTAATGTTTTAAAGACGTTTCTTTAACATTCGGATAGCCCCGATGATTCCGTTGACATTAAGTATTTGTTTCAGCTCATGCGTGGGAATATTATTGGGAGTACTAATGATAATATTAGTCTAAAAATGTGAGAAATTTTATCAATAATTGATGCTAAGTTTGCCCACATCAGCAGTAAATAGAAGTAAATGTATAAAGGCAAAAAAGTTATACATATTTTTGAGTACTTACGGGGGATCGAAAACCGTATATTACTAAACTGAGCTCTGCTAGTCTTGTAAATTTGTACTGATTGCTACTGAAGTGATGTGATAACTTTATTCTTTTTACGAATCGATTACCCTGTAGGCCAATTTGACCACCAAATAGATGATATTGCTTTTAATAACTACGTTGATTTCAACTGGAAGTTCAAAAGTATATATATACAATAAAGTATGTAGAAGACATTCTTATTAGAATATTAATAAAAGCTTACCATGCGAGGATGGGCCATCATTGACAAGAAAAGTATTTTAACGTTTTATTGTGCCTAGTGGAATCAATCCATCATTTAAAAAAAAGTTGAAGGACAGCGTACTGTATCGGAATATTACTATTTACGACTCGCTGGGAGAAATTAACGACATGGCTTCCAGTGAATTTTGATTGAGGGGAGTAGTAAGCAGTATATTTACTATCATAGTTATAAGGCATTTTAACGGAAGAAGGATCCAACGTGAATTTGAAATCAAAATGCGATATGAAGAGGACGGTGATCTAGTAGTTTAAAGAATGAATATACATTAAAATATGAAAAATAATTTTCATAGTAATATAATAACGGCTTAGCATTTAAGAATGGACCATCTTAGACAAGGAAAGAATATGAATGTTTGGTCGTTACAGGTTGAATAAATACATCAGTAAAAGAAGGTGGAGAATGAACATATTGTATCGAATTATCATTATTTACTATTCGCTAGGAGGAATTAACGACATGGATTCTAATGATTTTTGATTTTGGAGAGTAGTAAGTTGTATGTTTATTATCATAGTTATAAGGCGATTTAACGGACGTAGGATCCAACAAGAATTTAAAATCAAAACGCGATATTGAGAAGATAGTTAACCCGTTATATTCGTGAACAATATAACCCCATATCATATACCATTTGCAATATCAGGTGATATGCGATGCCATGTTCGTGAACAATATAATCCCATTTCATATACTATTTGCAATATCAGGTGATATGCGATGCCTTGCCGTCCAACGAGAATTCAAAATTAAAAAGAATATATTAATATATTCTTATATTATTACTTACTTACTTGTATATACTAATATATACAATATATAGAAGACAGTTAACCCGATATATTCGTGAACAATATAATTCCATGTCATATACTATTTGCAATATCAGGTGATATGCGATGCTTTGCCGTCCAACGAGAATTTGAAATCAAAAAGCAATATTGAGAAGACAGTTAACCCGATATGATCGTGAACAATATAATCCCATATCATATGCTATTTGCAATATCAGGTGATATGCGATGCCATGCGATATCATGTGCTATGCGATATCAAACGATATGCAATATCAACGGATACGTGATACCAACCGATATTCGATATCCGGCGATATTCTATATGATGCGGCATGTTATGTGAGACGAGATAAGTACGTGGAGGGAGCCAATAAGGAAGGCTTAGCGGTGGGGAAGGGAGGAGAAGGAGGAGGTGTTGTGTGTGGAGGGATCGATGAAATCGACGCACCCTCGTCCCTTTGTGTCCCCGATCCACCACACATCCGTTCCTTCAATGGGAGACACCCTCGCCTACGCACCGCGTTACTAAGGGAGCCGACCGGCGCTAGATGTGGCGCCTCTCGCGTCAACGAACTGAAGATAGCAACGGGGAGTCGTTTGAGGCGCTCAGTGAAACGGAGATCGCTAAATCTGGCGGAGGCGGAGGAAATAAGAGCCCAATGATTCCGGATGAAATAGAGTCGGATTTTCGGAAAGATTTTCGCCCTTGTGATGCCGTAACATAATTTAATAAATCTATTTCGATGCTCAGTGACCATTGATGGGTGGCAAACAAAAATTGTTCGGCGTATGGTAAAAAAAAGTTTTTCTTTAACGACTAATGTGTGATTAAGTAAAGAGCAGTTAAATAGGTCTTTATGTAGTGTTGGTCTATCATAACGACGAATAGAGAACGATGTCCATTTCAGGGACGGAGTTCTTACGATTTTGTGACGTCGGGATCCCTCAAATACTGTAAACCTTCTTAAAACTCATTTGGGCATTGCCCCTCTTTATTCCACGTCTTCTTTTTTACTTCCAAACTCTTTTTTTTAACAATCATGTCAACATTTTTCAACGATCCATAGCAACCTTCAAACAAAACCAATAAACAACCTAAAACATTAACATACAAATCAATATCATCAAAAACAAAACAACGAACGAAACCAAATACACAAGACGAAACAAAAAAATAAAAATGGAGCCCGACAAGGCACGACGTTACAGTTTATCGGTACGCATGGTCAGTATAATCAGCAGTGACTGCAATAGACAAGGAAATATTTTGATGTAATGTCTTCTGTGTCCATATTGCTCGGAAAGCAGCTTAACCGGCGTTTTAATGTCAGACGTTTGCAATTTTACATGAGAAACTTTGTCCAAGGAAATTGGACGCACCGAAAAGTAATCCTGGAATAAATAAAACGAAATCTCGCCACGGGAGCCTTAAGGTCGTATCACACTAGCGGTTGCTGGTTACGGTTGGTGTAAACAGTTCCAATCACACTGACCGCTTATATAACCGGCCGGTTGTGCAATCGCAGCCAATAGGATCTCGCCTCACAGGGTGGCGATCGTCAGGGAAAACCGGGAAAACCTGGAATTGTCAGGGAATTTTGGAAATCTGGAAAAGTCAGGGAATAGTCAGGGAATTCTCGTAACAGTCAGGGAGAAACTGGGATAGGCAATTCTCGTTATTTATCTACCATTACGTTTACCGGCCAGTCTTTCCCGTCCTTTATTTCACCAACTAAAACTAATGTCCGTCGCCGAAGTGAGTAGAATAATTTTCAATTCGTTCAATTCGTTGAACATTCAGTTGTGAATCAGTCGTACAATGAATCCCTTTTGTATATTCTTAATGCGATATTTGCCTAGTAGTGTTAAAATTCATAATCATCGTGTATTCTGCTCATCACAAGGAATCCAAGGCTAGGTTGTTCGGAAGATTTTACCTCCCGTTTTTTTAACTTGTGAGACTCAGGTCGAGAGGTAGTTGGAGCACACTAGCTTGTAGTAAATACGTGCTTGTAAAATGTATTAAAAGTGTGTACAATTTGTGTGAGGGCTTAACTTGTGAAGGTTCAATATATTTTTCCATTAGGGCGGAGGTTCAATATAATTTTTTCATTCTTATAGCTTTTTATGTATTGATTTCAGCTTTTAACATTTTCTGAGTTTTGACAAAAAGCATTCAGCAGAAATAAAATATTCCAATAATAGGAGACCTTTTGGCGATCGGTCAGGGAAATTGGTAAAGCCATCAGGGAAAAGTCAGGGAAAGGTCAGGGAATTTGAAAATTGGTTATCAGTAGCCACCCTGGCCTCACGGTCACGTGCTATTTCTGTTTACATTTTGTTCCTATGCTGCCTCAAATGCATGATTTATGCCTCAAATACAAGATACAAATGAATGGGGGCGTTTACTCGGAACCGAAATCGTAATTTTGTACACGAAATTGTTATATGGAAGCGAAAAAAGATATTTAGCGAAAAAATTAATCTTCTAACCACAACCATTCACTCATAAATCCAAAATTAAAATAAGAAAAAGGTGACGCCCACCGAAAAAGCTGCTGTGATAACATTGACGTCATTTTCCTGACGTCCTTGACTGCTCTTATGGGAAGGGGAGGGAGTGGAGGGGGATTCTCGGAAGGTCTGCTGGCAAAGATGCTGTCGCAAGTGCTCCTATTGGTAGAGTCAGCTGTGTCCCCCCCATTGCGATAAGGCGATGTAGCTTCGCGGACTCAGTTGTGATTGGACGAAGTCAATGACGTCAGAGGTTGCACCACGCCCACTTTTCCGAAAGGGTTAAAAACATCAGTTTTTCGCTGCTTAGGTATAACTTGAGAAATAATTGACAGATAAAAAAACGGAAAAATCTTTTTATTTTAAAAACTCTATCAGATTCGTCAATAAAAATATGGTAAGTGACCCCATTAAGTGCCTTTAATATCACCTCGATAAAATGTATGCTATTATAATATAGCCTTAAAAAATAGATGAGACAAGAGAGTTAAATGCTGTGTAAAGAGTGTTCTGAATATTTTTAACGTTTAGGACGTGGTTGAAATAATAAAAATGACATTATCGCGATATGTAAACACAAACAGCACGTGACCGCGAGGTGAGCCCCTATTGGCCACGGTTGCACAACCGGGCGGTTAAAAATAGACGCGCTCCTATAATCCAACCGTTGAGAGCTGGTCGGCGCTGATTGGTCCTCTGTACAACCGTAACCGACAACCGCTAGTGTGATACGGCCTTTTAGAAGGGGAGGTGAAAATTTATTTACTATCGTTAGGTCAATGATCGTAAAATGTGGTTGCCCTACATTTCCTTGGCCACGGCTTATCACCAGTGGCGTACGCAGGATTTCCTTCTTGGGGATTTCATTCATATTTATATATATATATGATCCTAAAATGATATTTAGATTATTATTCACAAAAACCATAATTAAACTAACGTTCTCTTTTCGGAAGGCAATTCAACTATATTTTTCAGACAAGTAAGCAAAATTCTGAACGCTAGTGCAAAATAAACAAAATATAGTAAATTACGGGAATGTTTTTGGGGGAAGGGGGGGGGGGTTAAAACCCTAACCTCCCTCCTCCTCCCACTTCCACCTCCCCTCCTCCCTCCTCCTCCCACTTCCACCTCCCCTCCTCCCTCCTCCTCCCACTTCCACCTCCCCTCCTCCCTCCTCCCCTCCTCCCTCCTCCCCTCCTCCCTCCTCCCCTCCTCCCCTCCTCCCTCCTCCCCTCCTCCCTCCTCCCCTCCTCCCTCCTCCCCTCCTCCTTCCTCCCCCTCCCCGGTGGTTCGCCACTGATTCCCTCAAACGGCAGGATATTAGCAATTATAGGCGCTAGTGACCGGGAGGACAGGTACATGGATGGCAATGGGAGGAGGTAAGTGAGGAGGAGTGGAGCGAAACCCGGCGTCGGCATTAGCCTGCGAAGTATCAAAGAGGACAAGACTTAACGACGCATCCGACGAACAGAGTACTGAACTCGATTTCTCTCCACGAAACACAAGCGGGGGCCAATGACAATAACTTCTACCACCGGGGTTTGAACCCGGGGCATCTAGGTGAGACACCAGTACTATAATAGCTACTCCAGTCCGATCTCCGGGAGAGTATGAATAAAAACACGTCTTGGAGAATAATTTATTCCCTTTTAAGAATGACGAGAGGGCGTTGAAGTCGATCGGGGTTATGAAACTAGCGTGGAATGTACAGTATGTATCTACACATTAACGAAATTAATCGTGATATTTCCACTCGCATTGTTTCCGTACATAAGGGAGATAGTCAGCAGCCAGGTGAGGGGCAAGTATTCTAACCACTTCACCAAACCCTAGGTTACAGAACTGATCCTTATTCTGATGTGTGAGCTTCCCCCGTCGTTAGGAGTTGTACATGATGAGCTCTACCATGAATCCGGAGGATTCCAGTGATATTAGGTGGCATTTGAACATAATTAGTGGAGAAAAAATAAAATTGTAACCCAACACAGTTTTAAAAACAAATTGAATAAGGTGGAAAAGTAATAAGCTTTGCGAATTTCTCTAAAATATTTTTATTCACGAACCGCATTTCAACAGGGTATCTCATCTTCAGATAGACATGACATAAACTTTTGAGACCTGGGTCGTGAATAAAAATGTTTCAGTGAATTTTACAAAATTTATGCCTTTTCCACCATGGAGAAATTTCACATTGTAACCTCTGACACCGTCATATTTGTTAAATTTAATACGACCTAGGTTTCAATGACACTGCGTCATCTTCTGGTCATGTGTGCATCACCTGAAACTCATGAAGCTCAACCTGAAATTTATGAAACAACCTACTTCTCTGTGTACAGTTTCATTGAATCCTAGGCCGTATTTTTTTTCAACTGTGAGAAATTGCAATTTTTTGCGATACGGTAGCCAATACGGATTATTGGTTTGAATTCTGTAGTTGGTAATATTTATGAGACCACTTGTTTTAGCAGCAGGCAAAAAGATTTTTTCCTCCAAGCTAGACGTCTTGAGACCCCCATAGTTGGTATTCTCCATTGTAGCCAGCATATGGCTAACATTTTTCCTACTTTTTCCGTCTACTTTTTTTTAGTATTTTAGTAATCAATAGTATTTAGTAATCAATTCCTCACACATGCCTCGAGAGGAAAATTTTACTCATCCGTTGAGCCAAATGTCTGGAACATATATTATCATATCTCTTTTTTATTTATGTTCCTTTCCTTCTTTGCTAGAGAGTGATTAATATTGTATTTAATGTTACTGCAAATGCTAAGATAATATCATAATGTCCAGCCTAACTAAAAAATAAGTACATTTTTAGCACGAAGCTTAGTCCTAAGACAAGAATAACATCCATAATAACAGAATTTGAACCCTCGATCTTTGGATTGGAAGACCAGCGAGTTTCCGACCCGGCTTTTCAATGCTCATGTGGGACCTTAGGAGTTATTTAAAAAAAGCAGGTGGGTTGTGGGATAGATTTTCCACTACTGCTCAGCCATTCCAAGGGCGGACGAAGCAACTTATCTGGGAATCGCCCGCTTACGCCTTACTGAGGCCTTAAATACAAGGAAAACAATTTCTGAGGTTTAGGGCGTGATGAGGTGGTAACGGAATATAACTTAACTTAAACAATGAACAACTTCAACAGAGAAAAATGTTTATTGCGACCGGGTTTCGCTTTTTACTTTTAGCCTGAAAATGCTGTAAAAAGCGAAACCCGTTTGCAATAAACATTTTTCTCTGTGGTGGTGGCTCATTTTTCAAGTTTAGTTAGAAGGAAAACAATCGGCAGAGTGAGGTGCTGTATTGGCTCCTCAGCCACTACGGTAAATTCTCGAATTTCCATGCTAATGACTAGTAAAGGATGATAATCCGATGTTTGATTCATTTCGGATTCATTTCTCTACAGTTCGCCACCAAAATAAATAAATTCCCCAAGAAAATAACACAATCTGCTAATGAAAAGATCTGTACATTATAGCATTTACGACAAAATAGAATCCCGTAGAGCTGCCCCAGCAGCAATGGGGTAGTTTACCATATTTTTTTATTGCCGGATCTGATAGAGTTTGGAAAATAAAAATACCCATATTTTTTTCGTTTTTAGATCCGTCAACTATTTCTCGAGTTATATGCGGCGAAAAACTGATGTTTTTAACCCTTTCGGAAAAGTGGGCGTGGTGCAACCTTTGACGTATTCGACTTCGTCCTATCACAACTGAGCCCGCGAAGCTACTTCGCCTTATCGCAATGGGCGACACATAGCTGACTCTGCCAATAGGAGTGGTTGCGACAGGATCTGTTCGAGCAGACCTTCCGAGTACCCCCCTCCACTCCCTTAGTAGTCAAAGACGGAAGGAAAATGACGTCAATGATCTCAAAGCAGCTTCTTCGGTGGGCGTCACCTTTTGCTTATTTTAATTTTTGATTTATTACTGAATGGTTGTGGTCAGAAGATTAATTTTTTCACTAAAGTTCGTTTTTAACTTAACTGATCTGTTTACTGCGAGTATGCCTCATCTGAGAGCATATTCTTTCGAAGCTGTGAAGTTTTGCATCATGTGCAATACTTGGAGAAACCTCTTGTTAAGAGCCAGGGAGTATCATTGCATAAAATTCCCAAAAAGCAAGAAACCTTTCATGTGTATACCTACATATTTGATAGTTTGTTTCTCAAATTTGTCGCTGTGGTCATGCCAGATGATGTGATAGTAGATTTATTTCTTACCATTTCTGACACAGGTTTAAAAATTCAAATTTTCGCAGTAGGCATATGAAGTTTGCTGTGGAAAGTACAACTATAGGTCTCCACTTTAATTTCTAGAGTTGTTATTTGAAGTATCCTTTTTTACATTGGAATGGAACAATAAAACCACAGTGTATAACACTTAAATCTCTATTGAACAAATAATATGCTATATGAAAAAAATGCTACTTCTCTATTCAACTCGTTTGTGTCACTTTCACTACGTGAAGCCTGATATTGTAAACTATATCCTGTTAATTTTCTGCTGAAGTTTCGGAAAAAAACTTTTTACATTTGAAATCCCGAATTGTGTTGGGGAAAGAAATTTATTTAGACCGAGGTGCCATCATAAGTCATATTTCTCACCATGCATAACCGTAGCCGATTCGTTAGATGAAGTTCAATTTCTTCGAAACATGCCGAAAATTTTCGGACTAGTATTTTCTAATGTAAATCCATTGGTAGTGTGTCACCGTAGTATTTTGCTAATATACTCCTCTTTTCATTGGAGAGATGGATATAAAGGCATTCTCATATCAAGTATTCCTTATCCTAGTTGAGTTTGATGATGGATTTTCTGTCCTTAGAACATGCCATTTCCTGTCCGTAGCTCTTCAGTTTTTCATTTCGTGTTAGCCTGCACTTGTGGCCCACAACATTATTGATGGCGTCAATTAGTATTTTAAAATACATCAATGTAACCATACTAATTCCTAGCATATATATATATTAGCCGAAAACTAAATCATGGATTTTAATCTATTCCACCTTTTGCAACCTGAATGTTAATCATATATGAGCAATATGCATTTCTGTGAGAACAGATCCTATTTTTTGAGAAAAATAGAGGAGAACGAAAAGTACATAAAACCTGCTCCTCTGGTCACTTTTCTCCTAATCCTTACAATTCTTCTAACGTGTATTATTCTTATTAACGTGTATTATTAATTAATTTAGTTGTGCCACTCTCGACGTTGTCATCCATTACTCCCTCAGCAAATGATTCAATCATACTATCGTGCTTATTTATACTTTCAATTCATATTTCCAGCTTTCGGTAAAAATCACTTCAAAGTGATATTTTTTTAAGTTTACTGCTGGTGGCACTGCTAACAGCCAGTTAAAAAAAATGTGCCCAAAAAGAATACTCAGCATTTTTAATTCACTTACCTCCTGACGTCCTATGCAATCGCCGCGAATATGTATGTTCCGGTTGAATATATTATTGGCGAGCCAACCTTGTGGAAAATTTGACATGATGAAAAATGAAGCAATTTGGTAATATTCTGCGCTTCTTAATGAGCCAACCTGCGTATAAAGCGAAAATCCCAGCCTTTCGCTTCTTAATCAAGATTGTAGATCCCTTGATTATACCACTCTGATGTTACAGCCGCTCGAAGTGGTTCATTAAAAAGTGTTGGAAATTAACAAGTTGCTGCACTAGCCATTAATTTGGATATTCTGGCCGCTGCTACGGCATTATCACGTAGAGGAGATAACACCAGTGGCTCAAATTTAGCCGGATGTCTTGTTAAACCTTTAATTTTTGTTGGGAACGATGATCCGTAAATAATGCAGCCCATTGCCCTGGGCTCTCTAATGGGCCGGACGTTTGAATGCATCCGAAGGTAATGAGCTAATTCATCGATGTAGGTACTCTCCACGCTCCGGAAAAAGAAAATAGCGCTAGCGTTCCAGCTTCGTTATTCCGCCATCGTTAGTCGAGGCGAACGTATTTATTAGATCCATCCGGCGCGAATCAATTACGGCCATCGCGCCTCGTGGATGAGTCTGCGAGCTGGCAGGCCCGCGATCTCGGCGACGCCACTTGATTAACTCTCGAAGCCTCCGCAAACAAAGGACGGTCGTAATTGCGCAGCCCAGGATTGCTGTATGTCGGTCCCCGCACTCGCTTTTACGAACGCACGCATCCCTAACGACCCGCACTTCTCGGATAGCCCCTCCATAGCGCTCTCATTGGATTTGGGGCCTTCTATTGACGATAGAATGGGGGACTCTTTGCAGAGATTACTCTCGGTCAATTTTACGCGGGTTTTCATTCCCACCATAATACAAGCGTTGCTAAGTGATGCTATAGGTCCGGTAATGGGGAATATGCATGACATTTGTTTTTCGAAGATTAATGATGTACTTGATGCGAAATTTTCTCACCAATTTAAATATATAAGCCAAATTTTTCTACGCCCACCACAAAGATTATTAAATGATATTAAAATGTTCCCGGAAATTGACGAAAGTCACGTGACCTCAAACGCCTTCTGACGTCACTGCACGGATAGGTTCCATATTGCTACGGGGATAGACATTTATTTGAAGTCAATATATTGTCTTTAAGTTTTTAGCAGTTTCTTGAACGAAACGATGACTGAAAAAATACTTAAAAAAGCACATTCCGACTATTTTCTTTGGTTGACTCACTTATGGCGTCGTTCTTCTAAAAAAAAACCAGCGATTGCATAGACGTAGTAGAAATTCTTGGGCACTAAACAGGCATTACATGATTAATGGACGATTTGCTCGTTACCATCTATACTACGTAAATAAAAAATCGAAATTCAATCGGTTATTGCATTAAATAAGTGAGATAAACACATACGTTATCGCCAAGTATTCATTTAACAACTTACCTCCACGCATAAACAGATAAACAACGCCCATAGTGATACCGTGCCGTGACGTCATGCGATGACGTCGTGTTTTTAAGCTGCCGAAAAGGCATAATTTTCAATGAGTAATATCTTTGTTACACAACTTAATTCTTCAGCAAAATTTTCGAAAAGCACATTACAGCTAATAAACTTTGCATTCGAAGAGTTATAAAAAATAGTGCATGTTCCCCATTATGTATGACCAGTGCTACTATTCTATTTCTTAAACTACTGGCATTTATTTTTATTAGAATATTTCTTCTCGCTTACGATAACTATTACGATATGATGCTGGGCTTAACCGATAACAGGCATCAATCTCATGATCGGTCTGACGCAGATGTCTACTGAATTATTCTGCGGATTAACCCCTTTATTTGTACTTGATTCATTTCTAACAAAAGGGAATTAGGATGGACGCTTCATTTCCTCATCTTCGTAATGCTTGATCATCATCATTACCGCCATCACTAGCTACCAATCCAACCAAACCAAGGTTTTTCTTACATAGATCTCTACTTGATTATACTACGGGAAAACCTCTTCATATTTGCATAATCTTACTTGTTAAATCCTTGATTACTTGCTCCACATACCTCATTCAGGTTCATCCTGAGGTATTTTTCCTTTTCATTTTGCCCTTATGTGTCTTTGTCTTCATGAGTCTACCATCCGTTTTTGATTCAAAGTTTTCATTGGCTTCTCTCCATCCCAAGTTTATTAAGCAAGCCGGTCTCTCCTTTTCATCGTCATCATTGTTCTCTGACAATAATGTCCAATAAGTCAAATGTTTCCCTTTTCTGCTTCTGTTAGAGTCCATTTCTTATTTCCGAAAAGTATTAATCTTTGAAAGAAAGTTCCGATGAGGTGTTTCCACAAACCCAGAATGGTTTTTCCATAAGTTCATCCTACCTGCGGAAATTACTGTACCAATGGGCTGAGTTCTACAATGTACTTCTCTATTCATTGCTGTTATATTATCTCCCCGATAGTAATAACCATCGGTCACTTCACGCTATATCTCTAGATTGTATTGTTCTACTCCCCTTTCTTGCATTGATTGTTTTTTGATTTGTTTATATTAAACGCAATGTGATAAGTGGTAGATCTTTCCTGATTTAGCAGCAGTCTTTGTTGAATTTCCTTATCTCAGTCAGCCTTGGTGAATTTTCCGCCGGAAAATCTCAACATGCTAAACGTTCACCCTTCTCGTTTGAACTATACCATTTTAAGTAATTACAGCAGTGGAATACATACACACTCTCTCTCGTACTGACTAAAGTCAACAAGCGTACTATTATATCCTTTGCGAGACTATATTAGATGCATAGCGCGTATAGGGGAAAGTCAAGCATCCAGTTTTGGGGCACTCTTCACTAATTTCAATATTTCTATGCATGTCCAGTTAATGTGACTAGATGTCTAATGACACATCCATTTGTTCATATTCCATATTCACGCTTGGGTAGGCATTTTAAATCTGTGTGGACGTCATTTTCATTTTTGATATTTGATTTTTTTTGATAATTCGTATTTTTAGGTTGAAGTTTTTGACATTTTGTGGAGTGACGAATAGTGACATTTAATTTTCCCATAATGGCTTACATTTCCTCAAACTATGTAATTTGTCATCGGGTGTTAAAGGCAAATGCGTGAGCTAAATCAGTGGTGATGTGAGTGAAAAGGCTGATGAATAAAGCTACGGTCTACTCACCCGTAGGGACCGGGCTCGATACCAAGTGCATGTTTCATAGGAATCCATAGTTGGGTGCCTTGTGGACAACATTCCCAGTTTTGTCCGTCGGATGGGACGTGAGGTTTTGAACCCCTTGACGCCTTTCGCCAGAAGCAGTTAATGCCGACGACGCATCGCGACGACTCCGTTCCTTTCTTATTCCATCGTCTAATCCCTCCGTCCAGTTCTAGGTGCTTTTAAGAGTGAAACTGACTTGAAACCAGTGGTGAAACAAAATGGAAATAGTCTCCTAATTGTTGGTGGGTAGCACGAGTGCTTTTCGCCTACGATGCCTGAGTTCGAGCCTTGGTGGATATTACATTGGAATCTTTTCTTGGATAGAAATGTGCAGACACAATTATAAATACATCCCTCCTTCCTACGTATGTGAAGTTAAACCGTGGACCCCCTATAATTATGATCGATTGCTACTGGGCATTGCTGGGATTGTTACTTCTTTCAACGTTTCCTACTTTGCTTATCCAAATCATTATACCTTTACCACACGTGTGAGGTGCATTTAATTTTGATATAACCCTATACTAATGGATATTTTTTTAAAAATGACAATAATTTCATTATTTATTTTATTTCTTAAATTAACTACAAGTAGATATTAAAAAAATATATTCAATAATAGGTTTTATAATTTTATTTATCCCAAAATCTTCTCTTATTTTAGGTATTTGGTAAATTTTTCATGCAGTATTTATTCAAATTTGTTATTTTTTCACAATAAAATGTTTTAACAGTTGTTAAGGCTTGGTTAATAATTTTGTTAACTCTAAAGTCAAAATAACAGTAGCACATTCAAGAAACTAGAAGTTGACTTTAGTATGGTACACCTTCAAACTAGGATCAAAGCAAAGACTCGGGCCTCAAAGACATTGCACTCTGTGCATAAGTGTCGGCTTTCCCTCCTTACTATTTTTCTCCTCTCTTACTATTTTTCTTTAAAAATTTAAGTTTTACGCACAAATGTTCATATATTGAAGAATTATTTACATCTCATGTATATGGTTATGTTATGATTTTTATGTAGGTATATTTACTGACTACTCTGCAAGCCATTTATTTTCTTCTTCTGGCTTGCCAGGTTTAGGCATTTTGCCTGTACCGGCTTCACCATCGTAATCTCTATCTCCCAACACTTCCTCTCCCTGAAGGCTTATAATCTAAGACTGGGAATCTTTTCTAGAGGAATGCACTCAACATGTTCTTTCCATCTTTCTTTGTAATTTATTGCTACTTCTGTTGCTGGTTGTACTTCTAATTCTTGCCTTATGTCTTCATTTTTTATGTGGTCCAAGCGTGCACATTTCCACAGATCTAAGGAATTCCATTTCTGATGTTTCAATCGGTATGAAGTCTCTTGTTCTAGGTGCCCAGGCTTCTGATCCGTATAGGAATGTGGGGACAGCCATTATTATGTAAATTTTTATCTTAGTTTCTTTTGCAGTTTTTCCCTTCAGTGCTCTTCTTAGAGTCCCACATATTCTTTGTACATCTGTCGTTTTATTTAAAATGTCTTAGCCCTCTTCATAGCTTATGTTTCATCCTAAATATTTAAAGTGTGATATCTGATCTATGATATTATTTTTAATTATTATTTAAGTTTGGATTGGTTACGTTCATAGAAAAGCCACTGACTTGGTTTTTTGTACGAAAATAATCAAGTTATAAACTGTAGATATCAGATGTAATTTTTTAACAGCAAATTGTAAATGGTCTTCATTACCTTGAATTATAACTTGGGCATCTGCAAATAGCATGGAACTTAAAATTTCGTATTCTTTTATTTGTTGGAGAATTTCTATGAACGTCATTCGGGACACACACAAAAAGTTCTACTTTTCATGCAACATTAATGAAACATTTGAGAAGTGCTATAAACATGCTTGATAAATATATTTGCTATTCAGTTAAGGATTGCATTGTTTAGGAGATATTTAGAAACAATTAAATCACCTTACAGTGGAGTATTCGATGTGAACATATCGTACGCCGCAGAGTTGCTCGAGGAATATACTACGGAGCAGTCTCAGAAGAGGCGAAGGGCAAACTAGTCAAGAGGCAAGTGGGGGATTGTTCAGTGCAATCCAGTGAAGAGGGGGTCACTTGATGTGCAATTGGCCCTCTTGAGAAGTGATTGCACTCGATGGTCCTCCTAGGAGCCAATTACTGGAGAGATACTTGCTGCCCGCAATTGGTCACGGTTAGGTCGTCAAAAGAGTAGTAGACCTCTATTCTTCAAGAGGGGTAGGGATGAAGTGTGCGGTTTCATTCAGTGTAACGGCTTCGGTCGGGGCGATGCAATACGTAATGGGTCGAAATTGGAGTCATTTGATTGGCCAAGTGGATCACGCGAAGGGTAGTTGTTCGATCATAAGGTCGGGAACCGATAGTACGAGCGAAACACACGTGTTAGAAGCGATAATTACATTTTGGACACGTGCACCGTTCATGAAATCAAGTTCATCGGCTTACCGCATAAGTGCCGTTATCGCTCATTTATTCAATTGATGGTACAAATTCCTTATTAATCCACAACTTAAATCGAATGATCCAAAACATATTTTTTCAGATGAAACGAACTTACATATTATATTAATAATCATCATCGGTCAACAATCCAAAGATTGGTTTGACGCAGTCCTCTACTCGATTCTTGTATCGGCCAACCTCTTCATGTTAACGTAATTCTTCTCTCTTACATCCTTCACAACATGTTCCAAATATTCCATACGATGTCTGCATTTTCCCTTCTTCCCGTTCTCTTTTCCCTCGATGATTTTCTCTGTCAGGTCATGGTGTCATAACATATGGCTAATTAAGTTTCCCGTCTTCTTTTTATAGTTTTCAGCAGACTTCTCTTTTCTCCCTCTCTTCTTAAGACTTCTTCGTTTGCCACTCGATCGATCCATTTACTCTTCATCATTCTTCGGTAGCACCATATTTTGATGTAATCACCCTTTTCTTCTCTGCTGCTGTCATCCTCCATGTCTCACTGCCGTAAAGAAATATGCCCTAGATGTACATACGTTCTGATGAATTTTTTCCTTACTTCTACGCTTGTACTTCTAGCTGTAAGTAAATTCCTCTATTGAAAAAAAGCCTTCATTTCCCGGGCTATTCTACTGACTATTTCTTTCTTGCTTCACCCATCGTTGGTTACTTGGCTTCCCAGGTATCAGAACTCTTTCACCTCTACCAGTTTTTGTTTTCATATTTTAACATTCGTTTAGGCCTCTTTTTATTTTGCTACACACCATTATCATGTCGTTAGTCTTCTTCTTATTGATCATTATTAGCTGATCTCTGTCCCTTGTCCTTTTCATGGTTATGATAATTTTATTCAGATCCGTCTCTGTCTCCGCTGCGGTTGCTGCGTCATCAGCGAATCGTAGAATGCTAATTTTTTTCTTCGTGGATTTTCACTCCGTTAGGCTTCTCGGGGTGGCGAAGTGTGAGTTTTGAAAGAGGGGAAGCCTGTAAAATATGCAACTTTCCAGAATTTATTCTCTCTTACCATCAGGCATGTGAAACTGTAAATTGTAAATATATCCAATCCAACAAACCTCTGAATCCCATGACATGTCAGAATTTTATGCAATCGAATATATAATATTGTGTTTTTATTTCTGTATTCATCCACTGTTTCAATCAGCCAACTATTGTTATTCCATATTGTTGGAGCTAATTTCAGAAATGTTTCTTCTAGCTCTGCATCTAGTGTTGCCGATATTTTATAGTTGGTTTAGAAAAGAAACTTCAAAATCCGGACAGGGCGATGAAAATATTTTATACGGCTTAATAACTTGGAGAAATTGAGATGATAAAAAATTTAGTTTAAGCATAGCAATGCAAAAAAATGCTTTAAGGCGTTTTTTTGTGCTCTCGTCCGAAGGCCGCTGTGTATATACCATGTAAATATACCAAGGATAGTCACTGCACGCAAACTCTTGGTTGCCACACTTGGGCAATGGGTGATATAAACCCCCGCTGATTTAAAAGACATTTACTTTTGCTCGGTGGTGTAAGGGGATCGGGTTGGTGTGGTGGCTACAGTACTGGCCCCCCATCCCGAGGGCCCGGGTTCGATTCCCTGCGGAAGTGGTGGATTTTTCAATGGAAAGCCGGTCCCCACTTGAGTGCCTAGTGGAGGGCATTTCAAGTCCAGTGCTCCGTCCGTCGAATGGGACGTAAAATCGTGGTCCCCTTGGCGCCTTTCGTTAAGAGTAGGCTAATGCCGACGCCGGGTTTCTCTCCACCCTTCCTCCCTTTCCTGAAAACTTCTACCATTACCCAATCACCCACCTATCCTAAAATGGCGAAAATGACCTCAGCTGTCGGTCGCCTCCACTGAAATCCAATCCAAACGGTAGTGTACCTAATGGTAAGCACACCGAACCGGTAAGTTTGGAGGTCCGTGGTTCAATTCCCGGCTGAATTAAACTTTTTCTGTTGTCATCTGGCTTGATTCTATCTTCGCCACCTTTTTTTTGTTCGTCTTTTTATGTGTTACCTATCCATCAATATCAGCTTTAAAAGGTGAAAATCTTTTTTCAATATTCCCACTATTCGTAAAGAAGAGCAATATTGTGGATCATTGAGATTCAGTAGCAACATCTGTCGTTTCGTCTAGAATGATTGCTACGAATTTGATCAGAAAAACTTCATTTGTTATTTAATCAACAATTAGCTCTTGAATGGACAATAATAGATCATTTTCAGTGTCACTCGACATTCCAAGAAATGCTGTATTATTCAGGTGATTTTTATTTTTATTATCAAAATCAAAGCTACTCAGTTTAAGATACTCGATTTGAGAACTATCTGCCTCATTTTTGTCCTCGAAAAACAAGATCTTGCTTTCTCAAAAATCAGCATCTCTGATCGAGTGACTAGCAAATCTTCTGTTTTTCTCACGTTCTCGTTGTGTTTTCTGTTTGTTTATTTTTTCAAATCGCTTTCGCTGTGGCAGATCATGTGGATTGGTGATAGTTTTTTTGTACTTTATGAAAATTGATCAAATCCTTATGTCCAGTTTTAATCCAGGCATATTTCTCCTTTGAAAAAAAAGGCAAGGCCAATAGGATATTTTCTTCAACCTATTACGCCCACACAGCCATGGCTCGGAATCGTAAAGTTTTCCATGAATATCATAATTGCAGATTTTACACCCTTTTGTAGTTGTACCCAAATGTATTATTGCCGTTTTCGGCCTATCATACTTCGTTTTACTTGATACAAGATGTATGAACTAAAATTATATCTAACAAGGTTTTCAATAGTACAATCATCTCCGATCACCCTTCGCTTGTGTGTGGAAGATCGCGGCACGCATTCTTCTCTAGGCGCGGATCGACACACATTGGCGCATTACTTCCCCTGGACATGGTATTTCTGTGGACAAATAGATCTGCATTAAGGTGACTCATTCTCAGCGACTTAACGGTCGCACTCATAAAGCCGTTGTGCCGTGCCGTGTTGCGATGTTTTCTAGGCTGCCAAAACATCTTCAGGCCGAATCACGATAGAAATGCACTGAGAATCACTCATGATTCCTCCTCCTCCGTCCTTCGAGAATTCGAGAACTTCAAGAAACAGTCCTCTGTAAAAAAGAACTCACTCGTGGATAACAGATAACTGTCTGAATCAAGGGATTCGCCAGGAGCAGTGATGCCAGATAGGGCGGGTTCCCGTCAACTTTGGCTGGTTGGGCCATTCTCCCCGGAAATTGGGCGGGTACCTAAAAATATCCCCAACTTCCCTATTTTATACCTGTAATTACCGCAGAACTCACGAAAACATTAGAATAAAAGATAGTTTGACCAATAACGATAGTATGACCGTTTCCCCTTCCAAAAAACCTAGAATATTACATTATGATAAAAATATAGTTCTACCGTTAACAATAGTACGACCGTTTCCCCCTGCCAAACACCCTTGAGGTGGCTCGCAGGGTATTATCTAGATGCAGATGTTAAATCAAATTGAAGAGCAAGCACACAGGGTATTATTCCTTAACTGATTGGGTGGTAGTCTTGAGTGCAATCGGTGCGGTCGGCTGATTTCCGCGAAAAATATCACTAGTAGTTAGGCTGGAGTTGCAGACAGCAATCAATAAATGAGAAATAAATGTCAAAGAGTTCTACTAGTATTTCATAAATTATTTAAAGAAGGAAAAGAAGAAAGTAAAGATAGTGAGAATACTGAGTGCATCATATTTGAAGAGATAGATTGTTCCAAGGAAAGCTTTACTCAGTCCAATTCAAATTTTGAAATGCTCGAAAAATATTTTCCGTTTCTTTGGTCCACCTGGTCGTAATACATTAAATTTTGTTTAAATCTTGGCGTGCGGCGAGAAAAGTGAGGGATTGGGAGGTTTTGGCGGGTTTAGGGCGATCTGGTGGCGGGTTGAGGGTCGAAAAATCTGGCACCACTGACCAGGATCTGGCGCTTCCAAAATTTTCTCGCATTTAGGCTACGAGTGGTTAGCGAGCTTCGACTCGTAAACTCGCTGCAGCGGTACTTCACGCGTGGTTAGTTAGCCCTTACGCGGCCCAGACGATGAAAGGAAGTCATCCAACATAGCGAACCAATGTCCTATCGCCATGTTTTGACTCTCTTGTCTTGAGTAAGAGGCACTAAAGGAAGCAAATACGATCACGAACTTCATCATCATCATTGGTCAACAATCCTAGGATTGGTTTGCCGCAGCTTTCCACTCGATTCTTCTATCGGGCAACCTATTCTTTGCGTCGTAATTCTTCTCTTTTACATCCCTCATAACCTGTTCCATGTATCTCATACGAAGCCTGCCTTTTCCAATCTTCCCGTTCACTTTTCCCTCGGCGATGGTCTTCACCAGGCCATTGTGTCTCAATATATGGCCGATTAAATTGTCACTTCTTCTTTTTTAGAGTTATCAGCAGACTTCTCTTTTCTCCCACTCTTCTTAGGACTTCCTCGTTACTTACTCGGTCGATCCATTTAATCTTCTACATTCATCATGAACTTATTCCTCGATAAAATTATTCATTTATATGACCAATTGTGAGAAAACTACTAGTATACTTCACGTTAAATATCAAGAGATACAGTGCTTCCTGTGCTTCTATTGACGTTTCGCCCTGAGAGTATTTTAAAGGTTCCAAGACGGGAATTCAAGACGAGAATTTACTGTCGCCCCTTATTCCGATGTCAAGCTCCTTGGACTCCTCATGGCGGTGTTTAAAGGGAAAAGTGCTGCGAACAATCGATCCGCTGGAGAAAAGGGAAAAAAATCTGAGCGAAACTCGCAAAAAAAGAAAGAACCAACTCGAGCGTCGAAAAGGATGAACTCTCAACAATGCACGCGGCATTCTCTTTTTTTTTCTTCCGATGTCTGCGTGTGGGACGGAATATAGGTCGCACCAACCCTCGTCCTCTTTTGATTCTGCCAGCCTTTCTCCATTCGTATCCTGCCCGTTAATACCCTCGTACCCTGCCGCCCATTCGACCTCTCCTCCCTCTATATATAGTTGCATGAGACCCTATAGTTGCTTGTTTGCATGGTGGTGGTGCATGCTTGGTGATGTTCACCCCCTGCTACACACCCTCGCGGTGGCTTGCAGGGTATCGTGTAGATGTTGATGTAGATGTATGCCATTTGCCACCTTCTTGATATCCTTACCATCAAATTACTTCTGTTTCCACAGCCTTGAGAAACTGCCTATCTAAATTTTACCTTATTCAAAACAAATTTACGCTAGCTTTCAAAAAGGTTATCTACTATGCTTTAGTACAATCAAAGTTAAATTATGGATTAGAGTTTTGGGGTGGCGCGTAGAATAACAAATTAAAGCCTGCTGTAATCCTTCAGAAAAGAATTATAAGAAGTATGACATTAAAAAACAGGTTTGAACACTCGTATCCTTTGTTCTTAAGTCTAAAATTACTTCTATTACAGAATTATTATGTATTTAAGGTATTGAAATTATTTTATGGTATGAGTGGTAATATTCCAACTATATCAGGCAGCATGTACAAGTTTAATTTGAGAAAGGGAAACGTCCCATTAATTAAGCCAAATTTAAAATTTTCAAACGATCATTTGTATACATGGGTCCAAAGGTTTATAATTTGTTGCCCAAGAAAATAAAAAATGTAAAAATTGTTAATTTTTTTTAAATTTAGCTAAGTCATGGAAACTGGCAAGTGAAAATGTTGTAAGGTTCTTTTGATGTCATCAGATTTTGTTTTCTTCTTAGTAAAAATAAAAAATAAAATTACTCGTTGTTTTGTAGTTATACTCACATTAGTAAATATTCAGATGTAAATGGCATTTAGTGTTACTTTTTTTATGAAACTTTCACTTTCTACTATCACTTTTGTATGAAAAAATAGAAACGTTAGTAATGAATTACACAATTATGAAGGTTGCTTCAGCACAGGTTATCCTTCGAGGTAACCCAGTTTTCTTATTCTCTTATTGTTATAAATTCAGTATTTTGTATTGTTTTTGTTGAAAGCAATAAAAATTTACTTACTTACTTACTTACCGTCTCTCGGTGGCAAATCGATCTCCCCGTAGAAAACTTGGTGAAATAGCACTCAACTCCGTCGGCCATTTCACGTGCATTGAATCTTCCTTTCGCCCTCCAAACCAAACTCCACTCTACGCTCATACCTTTTACTCCTTTTCCCACTCAACAAACGAGTAAACATTTTCCCTCGCGACGCTGAGCTAAGGCGCGATCTCCCGCCGCGCGGGGGCCGACGGGAATGATCATGGCGGGAAAACGTGTGCCGGGACGTGAAAAGTGGAGGATGAAACGATATTTCCGCTCACTCGCATCCCATATTGGATGGGGTGTGGGACCCGAATATTCGGGAGCGCTCTTGGAAGGCGTCGATACCAAAACTGATCCAAAACTTGAGGGCAGGCAACGATTCTACTTCGGAAAAACAGAACTGGTGTCTTCACCTGGAATACAACATCCAACTTCAATGTTCGACAATTTCAAAGTCAAACATCTCTGGTTCTGTATCACAAGCCGATCCACCATCATAACCATTAGTTTAATACCAACAATGATAGGCTCATGAAGAGTTTCTCATTCTGTTATTTTACAACGATTTAGGTCACCGCTCAACTACCTTCACATCCAGCATTTGTTAGACTTTACAACAATTAACCCGTTAACTAATGAACAACAGCACTTCACAACATTAAACCCCTTCATCCATCGAGATCACCTTCCCTATACCACTCATGCTATCTACCTATGTTTTATTCCCACTCATTAACATTCCGTTACCTTTTGCGGTTAGATGGCAAAAAAAGGCAGATTTGCCACAATCTAGCCCAAATATAGCCATTTTATTGCCATAATTACCTCTCAAAACGACCTTCGTTCAGCACGTCACATCCTTTATGTTTCTCCGACCATCCTTCCTTCAAAGTTTTAAACATTTATCTGTCACATCCATTCATCATGACGCTAATGAGTCACTCTTTGAAATCCCACGCCAATTCGTTTTATTACAATCGAATTCGAAATCTACTACGTTATTTTCATTTTTAGCTTGATTTGATCCAGAAATGTTTCCATATTTATTTATATAGCGGTTTGCATCTACAAGCCTATTATTTCTTACTGTGTTACTATTACAATGGACTTGCTGCTTTATTGGTTTTACTTGAACACAAGAGTGATGATATAAGAATAGATTGCACTAACCAAACATTATTATTTTACCAATTAAGTAATAGTCAATATGGATAATTGATGAGTAATTCTCAAACCTTACGCCTGAGTCAATTATGGACATGCAAATACAAATCTTATGCATTATTAATAGCTTGACACTATTTTTTCCAGAGTGTAGGGAATTAGATCTGTTGGTAGTTGAGGCTTAAATGTAATATTAACTGTGGGCTGACTAATATTGGGTATAGTGCGACAAAAAATATAATTGCTTACTGAATAGTAATCTTGGAGTTAAGCAGTAACTTATCATCACCTGTGAGAAATATTTTGAATACCTGTTTATAAAGCACGTACTTGTATAAAAACTTGAGCAGATTCTGGACCCTCTTATTGGAAAATCGAACAGTGACGGAAAAACATGCAAAGGAAAACTCATTTTAAAAGGGATCGCCTCCAAGATTTATATCCTTTGCAAGTTTTCGTTGCCACAATAAAAATTAGGGATATTTACAATCTGAAAAACATATATTTCCACCCATTATACATTAATTCCAAATCTTTATCCTATGTAATTAGTCTTACGTAATTCTTAGTCTTACATAATGTGAAATTAGTGATGGTTGTAGGATTTCATACTCATAGTATTTCATATTTTTAAGTAATAAAGCTGGATTTCAACACTTGGGCTCGCGAAATAAAATCAAAGAAATATCAAAAGCCATGTTTTCTTATGAACTTACTCTTTTCGAGGAAGAAAGAGATATTTTGAGTCAGAAGTTTGGTAGTCTTATTGCGTTTCAGTGCGCTCAATCTTCAGTGATCATATGTAGTGTTGCATCGTCACATTTACTTTCAGATGCGCCAGAGGTTAGACTGTAATTTAGAGGAAGTACATGCTTAAAATCGATTGCAACTTCCGTGACCGTTGGGGACTCAGTGTCCGGTTATCGGATAACCCCTCATCAATTTAAATTCGAATGGCTTTAGTGGAACCTACCCTACGGATATCAAATTGCTCCAGAATGGAGTTTGGCGATGTGTAGTTTGGAAGTTTTGACCTTTTGCAAAACAGATGAGCGTTTATGTGAGGCTTCTGAGAAGTGAGCGTCCACAAAAGACGAATGTAATGAATATGTTGAGAAGCAAAGGGAATACTTTGAAAATTGTTTTGAAATGAGAGGAGGCAAAAAGGGTATGAAAACGTAAAGGGGTGGGAAGTTTTAATTTTATCCAATATTATCAAGTATCCAATTTTAATATTTTGGTCAGTGTGGTGGCTAGAGTAATGGCGTCATATCCCGAGGGCCTTGGTTCCAGGCCCGGCAGTGGCAAAGGTTTATCATAGTTGTCGGTCCCTAATTGTGTGTATTTCAAGACCAGTACTCAGTCAGTCGGATCGGATGTCCAACTCTTTTTCCATACGAGTCTTTTTCTTGAGTAGGGTAATGCCGACGCTGGGTATTCACCTTTTTTCTCCCCTCTCTTCGTCTGTTTTCTGAAATAGTTCCCAAGTCTACCCAGTTGTCTACCTGCTCTAACTGATGAAAATAACATTACTGTCGGCCATCTCACCAAAATAGCTATAACATCGAAAGTAAATTGGATGGTGGTTACAGAAAGGAGTATTAGGTAATGGCAGGAGAGATGGTGAATACAATTCTAAATCACGCGAAGGTAAGAGAATGTTTCAAGTATTATTAGTGAGGTGATGTAGCAAGCAGGGGTCATAGATGAATCATATTGAAGGTGAACTATAATCTTGGGTTACTGAAGCGAAGAACTATTAATAAAACGATCATCATGTGCAAGCTAGATACTCTTTTTCAGATGAATGAAGTATAGTATGAGAATTGCTGTTCTCTTTTGTTCACATTTCCAATGATAGATCCATTTAAAAATTCTCAGATGCTGGGAATCGATCCTGAAACTTAGTATCAGAATTCAAAATCACCGATATGACATTGACTTAACCAATGAGATGTACAGACTATCCGAGGCTGTCCATTTAATTGCTATGAAATATTTCAATATTTTGATGAAGTACAATGCTTTTGTATATTATCAGCGTCTAACAAGGGAATTAAAAAATACTTACCATCAAGGGCTTAGAGAAGTTTGGGTTCCAGTAATTTCCCTTTCCTGATCCAGTGCTTCCCCAACACACTCAAATATGGTATGGCTCTCTCAGTGATGAAGAAGCCTCGTCTTTTTTCGGTTTAAGAAAGAATCTCTCGGTTACCGAAGGGAAACTTTATTTAGCTAAATTTTTAGCTCATTTGTGTTACGTGATTTCTAACCAAAATTATTTCTGTTACAGCGACACTGCCCGCGAAGGATTTCAAATACCTTCAGGCATTGTTGAAGTTTTCTCCTTATTATTTCTCCAGAACCATCCTTTATCTCCAATTACAGGCCGATAATCAATATTATTGATTTTCTACCGCTATCGGTTTGCTTGGTTAGTCTGTTTCTATTCCTGTTTTTTATGATGACATCTTTTGTGTTCCCCATTTAATCCTTCGTATTCACCTGCTTCCTTCACGTTGCTTTTATAAAAAATACCAATCCCTCACCTTCCAAATTAACGAGTCAAGGTAGAATAAAAGAGCCCATTGTGTGTTGACTTTTTATTCTCAGGTTTTGGAATCAGAGTGAAAATTCCCAAGGCCCCATATATTAATCCACTACAGCACTGCACTCCATTTTAATCTACAGTAATCGTTCCTTCGCATTTTTTTCCTATGGTTCCTGACGCAAATTCTCCTCTTTTTCGAAATGATTCGTTTGAGAAATCGGGCCGATATTGGGTAGTATGCCGATGGGCCAAAATCCCGCCTCCGTCATGGGTGTTGTCTTTGTCCTGGAATCAATCTTAGTCTAGTTTGGTTCTGTGTGATTTAGCTAAGAGCCTGATTTCTACATTCTGCCTTTCATATTTCATGAATTATATTTCAGTCCAATGCTCTTAATAGAAACTTTAATTATATTAGGTACTTTGATAATCTTCTGCGAAAGATTTTTGATGCAAAAAAAAAGATGTATTTTGATACTTGAGGGAAAATTAGTCATCATCGTCAGTCAGCAATCCTTTGCTAGGCTCTCCTCTCCATTCTCCGTTCAGCTAATCTCTCCATATTTACGCATTTCCATTCTTTCACATCTTTAATCACTTGTCTCTATATCTCATACGAGGCCTTCCTTTGCCATTCATCCCGTTCACTTTTCCTTCGAAGATTGTTTTCATCAGGCCATCATATCTCAAGATATGACCGAATATCTTTTCAGTCTTCTCCTGAGGTTTTTTGGAAGACTTCTCTTTTTACCCACTCTTCTTAGGACTTCCTCGTTAGTCACTCCATGGATCCAGTTAATCGTTATCATTCTTCTGTAGCACCATATTTCGGATGTTTTCAGTCTGGTCTTTTGATGTTTTTATCGTTCAAACCTCACTGCCGTAAATGAACTTGATCCAGGTGTATGCTTAAATGAATTAGGTACTTCCTGATTATGACGAAGGACGTAAAAACCCGGGTCGTACTTCAATAAATGCATGTGGGACTACAACGATAAGTTTTCTTTTCAACCTGTGCTGACGTTCGATTAGGAATCTAGCACCGGTAGGGAAGAGGTCATTTCACCCGTAGCGTTGAAAAAAAAAATGCTCACCCTTACGTCATTACCTGAATATGGATTCGCTGCCTCTTCGCTGTTGTGTGCGTCACACGGTTTGATAGGGCCGTACGAGACTGCGAGAGACCCAGTCGAAAGTGAGGATCGAATGGAAGAAGGCGTTTGAAGAGGAAAAAAGGTCGCAGAAAGGAAGAGGGAAGCTGTAGAGAAGCCCATGTTGTCGTCATCTCGAGGGGCTGACATCAAAGGGCTTCCGGCTGTTTTCTGCGGATGCCTTTTCCCTACACCCTACTAGCTCCCCTTTCACATAAAAAGGGGGTGGGAACGATGAAAAAAAAACTAACAGACCAGTAGGGTGGGGTAGGTTAAAAGCGCTGGGAAGGATTTGGCGTGGTGAAGAGAAAACAGGGTGGAGATACCCTTTTTGAAACTCCATTTGCTCTTTTCAATACTCTATTCCAAGCTACCGCCTGCTCATTCTCATATTCCAGAGCCCCCTTTATTGTTGGGAGTGGAAAACGGAGTGGAAGGTTATAAGGAAAAGAACGTGGTGGAGTAAGTTACACTCATTTTTCGGGAAAAAATATCCCCAGGGGATGACTCCATCGCGAAGTCAAGAAGCGTCTACCTTTCGCAGCAATTTCTTATCCGGAATGATAGTATCGAGTTGAATACTTTGGGTGTATTCATCTCGCTTCATATTCCGCGAAAAAGCAGGGTGTACTTTTTATCAAAATGCGAATTTGCGTCTGAATGTCTATGCGTCCTTTTAGTCAAATATTGGGGACTAAAAGTGCGTTTTGTATCAGGGGAAGAATTGGGAAAAGGAAATGACTTTTAAGAGTTTGTTTCTGTCGTGATGGAGTTTCGTGTTGCTATTCCGTATTACGTCTGCAGATATAGAGTGCTAGAAACATGTCGATTTTGATGTTATTGCCTCGGGTATTACGGTGATAATTTTAAAAGTCGGTACTTTTATTCTAAAGTTTATTTTTAAATTTAATTTACGTGGATTAATAGTCTTCTCTTTCTCTTTCAGGTCAGTACATCCATCAAGTATAGGAGGACTGCCAAAGGGTTTTCGCATTGTGGTGCCTTATCGAAGGGTGTTTTGCTCCTGTTACTAGAGCGTAAGCCGAGACTATGTAGTCTCTTGCCCTGCCAATATACTTTTGGTCCTCCTCCCCTAGCGATTTATGGAAGATTTTCTTTCCCGTATCACTACAATATAACTCTTGAGTCTAATTTTTATTTCTTGTACGTAGTGCATTTTTGATGTCAACTCACCTACGTCTTGCACCCTCGAGAAGGCATACAGGATAGTCTATAAAGATAGTTAAGAGATGACGATTTTCTGTAGATTTATTAATAGCCTAGTTGCCTTTGCCGTCACATTGGTTGCACAATTTCATGAAGGAATTAATACATTTTTCGTATCACAGTAAGCTGATATGTTATTAACCATTGTAATCATAAAACATTCCGGAAGAAATTTATCCGGAAAAATTGACAGAAGTAAATCAACGGAAGAAAAATCTCTTCTATTAATTGGAATTGGACTTAAATTTCTTTCGGCATTTTCCATTTGCAGCCAATTTGCTCGTTTTCAACATGTTATGAAAATTAATGAGAAAAATTTGTTTTAAGACACTCGGAATAAAATCCAGGGCAGTAAAAATAAAGAAAGGAGTTGGCGTAAATTTTGAAGCAGTGAAATTTTTAAGAAATATGTTAATTAATGCTTGAATAATTAGCAATCCATTTTACTTTTTTGGAATACTAGAAACCAAAACAACTTACCCAACATAACTTTTCTTCCTATTCCTTTGTAATCAGTGTAGGCAGAACCAATTGTATGCTTGTATTTTTTACCAAAAATGTAGTGATACGTACCATTATTTTCATAACTAGCGCTGAAATACGACAGCGTATTTCTGCCAGCAGCGTAAAAACACGATACGTGCTACTAAAGAAAAAGAATATCCTGGAGATTACGTACAACATCAAAGTTTCAGCGATAGACCTCATACGACGTATATACTAATATGTGTATGATATAATACATCTGGTTTTTCACATGAATCCCTTTTCAGTTGATTCAAAATTCAATTTGTGATTCATAATCATCGTAAATGGAGTAACTCCATTAGCAAGGTCTTCTTAAATCCCTCAAATTAATACATTTACGTTTAAAATTAATGAAACTAAATTAAATTTTGGAAGTTCACCAAGGGTTTCTTTTCTGCGAAATGTAGACAGGGAATGCTGAGAGTATACTGCTGAGACACATTTATTTTAAGTGCCTACCTTTCCCATATGTTCAATTGAGAGCGAAACAAAATTTTCCAAATATCTGTAGATTTTTATTGATATATTCGCGATTTCGTAAAGGAAACTCAATTTACGATGAAAAAATAGTGTAATATTTACCTTCTTGCAGTTTATATTTGGTTTTTTAATATGTACTGAAATAATTTCTAATCTATATTACAAGAAGAGGGAAGACTGCAATCATGAAATGAAATTCATTTGTATTCTTTGTTGAAAAATATCTGTAATAGAAAAATACGAAAAACTATTGTAAAATAGAGCTTTCAACGAATTTATACTCTGAGGCGCTTTCATGCGATAAAAAGAAGGATAGCGAACTAGCCTCAACGAACCTTTAGCCTAAACGAAAACGTAGTTACCTGGTAATATGCAGAGCAGGAAAATTTCCACAGAGAAAAAAGCATTCACTTGAATCGGAGCTCGAATTCGGAACCGGGTGCGTATCAGCACGATTTTAGGCTATCAATGCTTAACCGTAAGTTAAGTTTTGGCAGCTTAACTGATTAAACCTACAGGTGCTAAAGGGGATGAGGGGTTCCGGGTTCGAGTTCCTATCGAAGTGAATGTCCTTCTTTCTCTGTTATTTCTCTGTTGTCTGTATTACTGAAATACTTCTCCAGTGCATATCAGCGGTTAACTCCTTTAACGTATTCGCGAATGTATTATGTTTTGAATGCATTGTAGGTATTTGTGGTACTTAATTGAGATAGTATTGTTTTCTTCAAGGTGCTTCAGCTGTAGTATAAACCATTTCCCGGCCGTTTTTCATCCATTTATTTTATAATCAACATTTAAATCAAGCTTGTCTTCATGTACCTACCAATAATCTCATGGTCGGCATTCAATAATTTCTGTATCTCCATGAGGATTATAGTAGTTGAAAGTGAGGGGTCATTGTAGTAGCCCAGTGGGAAATGTGGTAGGCTATTTACCAGATGTCTCGGGTTCAAATCCAGGGGAAACCTCTCTGAAAAGATTCAGTCAAACCCGAAGTGAATAATTTTCTAGTTTACTAGATCGAACTAGGAAAGCAATACACAGGGGAGGAACTGGTTCTCTTTCCCTAGGCTGAGAATCTCTGCGTAATAAAACCCGTGCTAGGTGAAATGAATACCAATTTTGTAAAAGGAGAAGAAATAAGAGGAGAGACAACATGGTTTTGAATTCTGGTCCTCTATGCAAAAATGTAAGCGAGCAAGAGTAATTCAGGTTATTACACTGGTAAATCTGGATGGAATAGCCTGGGAGTTTCCCAGGAAGTTTCAAACTAGCTTTAACAAGTTTTAACTTTTTAGAATTTTTGATGAACCAAAGTTACCAAGGGTGTCATAACTATTTTTAAAATTGATGGAGAAAGTAGTCAGGTGTGGTACGGTAATGCGCCTTTAACTAACCCGAACGATCACCTAGTCGAATCACGACTCGGGCAGGAAGGGAAAGTTTTATTCAAGTCGATTAAAGTCTTGCTTCATAAAACTTCCTATCTTATATACTACATTTTTCACGGATCGTTAATTTCAAGTGGTAGTTTGGAATTTTTTTTATCATTAATATTTTCATTCTTCGGCGATGAACTTGGACTTGAAAAACTAGTTGGTGCATTAGAATGTGCTTAATTTGGCTGGCATAATTTTAATTAACGTTAACTTATAAAACTGTAGTACTAACACATTCTGTGATGTCAATCAGAAGTGATGAAAATGTATTGCGTATCAATTCACTCACCTTGCTTCGGGAAGTAATGTGATGTTAGTTATTCGTATGTGAGATTCAACTAAGCCTAGAGAAAGAGAATAGAATTTTATTATTCCGGGACGATTTAGTCCCTTAGGAACACAAATGATTGTACATAATTAATACATATCCAGAGTCATGAAATTAATTCCATAACAGGATGACAGCACATTAATATAAACGAAAGGTAACAATATTAAATCCCTTATTTTAGTACAACAATATTGGAATGCAATAATCAGAGACTGCAAAAAGAACTATAAAGAATTATAAATGCGATTTAGCTACGGAATAATTACACTTTCCTCATTGAAACTCTCGTAGTTAACAAAACATGGATTTAGGATAATCTTCGCCAGTATATTTCTTCTTCTCTTGGCTTATCTTTCGTTGCTGCTACCGGCGCCTTACCTTCTCTGGGAAACTAGGCATTCGCGTCCAAACTGCCAGTCGCTTTTTTCTAATCGGAATGATATATGAGTAGCGAGTGCGGAATGTGAGGTATTGGCCCGAAGAAGGCGCAAAACATTCTCAATACCCATCATGAAATTAATTTAAAAAAATAAATATTCAAAAACATTGGGGACAGGCTCGGCTATCCTGATTAAATTTCCAAGTTCATACTTTCGTAAATTCAAGTCACTGCTGGATTTTAAAACTTTGCTCCCAACAATCCATCCGCCCGGAGCGTCGGACTTCAAAGTAGCAATTATCTCTGGAGAACTTTCATTCAATCCCCATTCAAAAACGTTTCTACCGTTGCCTTTCTGTCGAATTTTCATTATTTGGATGTCGTAGAGAAGGAAGAGTGGGAGAAAAACGAAGGCTCCCACTTTGAAGGACCTGAACTTAAAAAAAAACTCATATTCGGAAACCTCCCACATTACTTGCTCCAGAAAACGGCGGAGAAAAAAGAAACAAGTGGTTGAGTCCGTTTTGGTTGAATTTTTTGAAGGCGAGAGAAAATTACTCCGCGGAGTAAATGGGCGAGTGAGGGAGAAAAATCTTGAAAGAACAGAGAGTGATGATAATGAAAAAAAATGTAAAAAAACGAAAAAAAAATAAAAGGACTGGTTTCTGCTCTGCTGAAGGGTGGACGAATTTCTCCGTGACTCGCCGCCGAGGGTTGCAAGGCTCTGTGGGAAGTAGAAGACAGAAGAAAGAGAGAAGAAAGGCGAAGAAATAGGAACGAGAGACAGAGAGAGAAAGGGGAATGGAGGATTGTGGGAACGGGAGTGAATGTTTCAGTTGCGAGAAAAAGACCACCCGAAGGCTCGTCCCCCCGCGCCGTAATAAAAGAATAATAATGATAAAAACATCAGCGACTTTTTCCCGCGCGATTTTTCCATCTCTGCCTTTCTCCCTCCCCACTTTTAAAAGATGAATCATTCTGCGAGGCGAGCGTCCCCCCTTTCTGTCAGCCAGCAGCCTTCACCGGAACTTGTCCGGTAGTCTCCTCCCCGCGGCAAACCTAACTTCTTTCTCTGCCTCCCTTCACCCCATTCCATCTCTCCGTCTGCGCAAGCTTTAACCTCCTCCCTCGACAATTCATCTCTACTCACGTCTCCTGACTTAATCCGTTCCTTTCTCTTTAAAAACGTCACTTTGGTCCGCCATCTCCACAGTCCAATGTCCTGTGTTTATATGTACACGAAGGGTCTGGCGATGGGTACTGGGAACCTTGGAAAGTGCCTTTTTCAGGAGAAAGAAGAGCATTCTTATTTCTCCCTCAAGAAAGGTGACGGCTCCAGCACTACGGTAGTATTGGACGTTCTTTGCGAGTGCCCCGGCTTGTCAGTTGACGACAGGATTGTTGTAGTGGTTCAGCTATTGACCTTTCACTCGGGGGGATCGGGTTCGTATCCCAATACTTGTGTAGATGTCGTTATTGCATCACCGATCCCTACTGTTTGGCGAGCGATTCTATTGTAGTGATGAATCCATGGGACTTAGCACTTGGTGGCAGAGCCATGCATTTGTTGCAATAGTTTGTAAGGAGTTCCGGTGTAGTGATTACAGTACTAGCCCCCAAGGAATTTAGTTCGATTCCCGACAGTGGTGGATATTTTTCAGGCCCCTACTTGAGTGCCTTTTGTGGAGCACTCGAGTTCAGTACTCCGTCCGTCGGATGGAACGTTCAGTCGTCACCCCCGTGGCGCCTTTCGTTAAGAGCAGACTAATGCCGACCCTGCTGGGTTTCTCTCTACCATTCCTCTTCCTTTCCCTACCGTTCCTATAGGTTTACCCTTTCATGCATCTTTCCATCCGGTATGAAGCGCCTTAAAGTGCGGATAAAGACTAAAAAACTACAGTCAGGTAGTGTGGACGGACACACGAAGGGTATATAGTATGGCTTCTCATTCTCAGACCCGAGTTATTAATGTGCCAGGAAACCAATTAGCGTGGTTTTTCTGGGTGGGCGATATGTGGCGAGGATTAAAGAAGGCAGTAGTTAATTAAATTGGCCTTAATGAAATGTGATGAAGAGCTGAAAGATGTCTTTTTCTTCTTTCTCCTTTTTTCTAAGGGTACAAAATACCATCCTCGCATTTTATGGGATGCAAGCGAGCAATGTTAAACTTTATTAGTTCCACAATCACCGCTAAGGGCTGAGAGAGACATTGGAGAAAAATCCAGTTAAAGTGATCGGTATTGCAAGCTTGTTTTTATAATGATGGTATGGACTCAACCACTGGAGCGTAGATACTGGCTCTAGTTGCAAAATATGATTTTGAACCAGATCCTAATCATGTTATTATACATATTGCATTGAGAGCAGTGATTCCTCAATTCGTTCATAAATTTGAAAAAAATGTAAAAAATTGTAAAATAACATTTAATTTTGGCGATTAGTATTGTGATTTTGAAATAAATGATATTCTTTTTAGTCAAACAATGCATACAATAATACGACGGTGTCGTACGCGCAAAACCGCCCGTCTTCTCGTCCAGGTCAGGCACGTAGCCAGTAATTTGTTTCGGCGGGGGGGCCTAATTCTAGTGTAGGGTAACTTGAAACAAATTATCCTTGCCCGTTCGGTGCCAACTGTTAAAAATCTCTTCCCTTCATTTTCAATGCTTTGTATTCACCTTCACAGTGCCCATTCCTATCTCTTCTCACTGGTAAAGTTATGCTGCTTAACTTGTTATGAAGCAGTTAATTCGACCAGCCCCAGAACAGAAGTTCAACGCATACATACGCATCAGATTGAAAAAAACAATTATTAACCTCACACATACATCAAACTTGTGATCACGTTTCAAGACACTTGAATTGACACGTTTGAATTATACGCAGTCTAATCTGGATCATCGCCCATCGCCGCACGACCTTCACGCCATGCTTCGTCGTAGCAGAAGACACCACGAGCAGGACGTCCTTGAGCCTATAAAATGACTAACAATACCATGTTTAACTGAGAAGACCTTTTCCAACTCTGATAGTTTTCACAGGCTAATACTAATAAATATTCACTAGAGCTGAGAGGCCTCGAAATACAATGGTAAGTTCAGGAGGCGAATTTTCCTATGCCTCGCAACGTAAACTACCTACCTGTTACGACAACAAGAAGGTAGTCCACCCTGCCATTTCAGAGCTTTTTCAAACGATCTTAAAATTGACATCTAATCCTCTTGTAAACTGTGATTTTTTAGTCCAACATTTTTGCGTAAAATAAATACACTTATGACAGGGCAAGAATCACAAGTAATGAAGTCTGTTTTCTTTAATGAAGGAAACTACCCTATTGTGCAGTATTGGTGCCAGTGGAGTTGGAGTTTAGGATGCGCTACTCCACAAAGAGAATGGCCATCCACCGATTCATTGGAAATATTCCCTTGAATGCGATGGATGGGGTAGTCGAAGAGGTTTTCGCCGATAGGCTAGGGATCGCTGTTGGAAAGCGAGGGAATAGCATTTTCTAGATGACAGTGCAGACTGAAAACGATAGGATACCACTGAACTAGCTGTTGCAAGCATCAATTCCCCCGCCTGCGTGTGCATTCGGTCGGCTCCGGTTACTTATCAATTCCACGGAGTCTGACGGATGAACGCGGCCCCAGGGAGAATCCACGATTTGAAATGGCACGATGGAAAGTTCCGTTACGAAGACATGCGATTGGCGGAAAGGAACATAAATCCCAACAATAGCCAAGAGAGGAGAGAGAACTGAATGTAGATGGAGATAATAAAAGGAGATATCGGAGGTCAAGGGTCACGACCTCGAGGGCAAAAACACGTCGAGGTGCTACCAATGAGAGGGGAGGCGGAAAAACAAGGAGCATAAAAAATTCATAAATAATATATTGTTACTAAAATTTATGATAAAACTAGAAGGGAAAGAGTGAGCAAAAACATTTCGGATTCTTCGAAGCCAGTGAGATTTCCCGGATCCCTCTCACGAAAAAACCTGGCCGAGATGATTCTGGAGATATAAGACAGGATTAATGCGTTCGAATTCCCATCGGCATATGATCTTTTTAATCTTTAAACGAACCTAGAGCAAGACTAGAAGTGTGTTGGGTTAAAGCTTGAGAAGGTAAATGTGTACTGGTAGAGTCAACAATAACAATCTGAGTAATAACTTGCATCCACAGTAAATAGTCTTATTTGATTTTGCTTCCTTTGAAGTGGATCAATAAGTTGGAAGATAAAATAAACGGCTCGAAAGATCCCAAGAAAGATGACAAAAAGTGATCGATTTGAAGGATGATGCTGTTATTTTCCTCGGGTATTAATCTTTCGTTTATGGCGAAAAGTTTATTAGTTTTTTGAAAATGGTGGATATAAGTGGGATGGATTAACATACTCCGTAACAGGTCGCCACAATTGGAAAATTACTAGACAACCCTCCCAAGATTGGGTTGACTCAAATTTCCACTCGATTCTCTATTCAGCTAACCTCGTAATATTTACATATGTCTTCTCATTCAAATCCTTCACTACTCGCTTCATGTTTCTCATGTGAGATGAGTGAACTGAATGTAGATGGAGATAATCAAAGGAGATATAAGTGTATGTAATGTGAAAAATAAAATTGTTTTGACATCAATGGGATAACTTCGTTCTCGGAATTTCTTCCCCTTCACTTGTCCCTTGGCGGTTGTCCTAATTAATCCGTCAAGTCTCAATGTATGTATAGCATTCTTTAAATCACTGCATCTCCTATCATTTTAACGGGAAACTAATATACTTATATGTTATATACAAAGAGTAAAGAGGAAACTCGTTTGGATTTTAAGGTTTCTTTCTTTCCAGAAAGAAGTAATTTTCTATCATGTTTAAACAGATTACTATTGTAGTACCTATACGCTAATGGTCTTCCAGATACAAACATTTGTTCTCATTTCCTGAATTGCGTATTAGTAATGCAAAATAGTCTTAGTTTTCCTTTGTGTACAGTGTATAAGTTGATTGCTGACGAGATAAATCTACTCACTCGCGATGAGTTTCGATGATAGCTCAGTTGAAATTAGTTGAGTGACTATTTTATGGTACTATATATTGTACGCTCTGTGTATGACTTTCCATCGATCACGATATCCACAGGAGACAGGCATAAAAGCGGATCCTAGCACAAAGGCGAAAAAATCTCCGATCACTGCGATCAGTATCAGCTTATCCCATTCATGTCACCAACTGATATCTAGTTCTTGGATGTTTTTGGTACCATTCCGGTGTGGAGTTAATATAATTGTCTATTACGTATTAATAAGACTAATACTCCGTGGTCGTATTGATGAAAAAAAAATTTTTGACGTCAATGAGATAACTTCGTTCTCGTATCGATATTGAGGCGATGAGGATATAAAGTTAATATTTACTCTCCTATACATTCGAAGTTATTGTATTTTATTTATTTCGATGCCCATCAATATGCCGATAATAACCATACAGGCTCTAGATGTCCATCTCACCAATACGTACGCTTGTCGTCCGATAATTGTCAAATCGACAATGGTCCCTGCCTCCCCATATTGACAACTAGATCTACTTAGATTGGGTTACAGTCGATATCTTTATGATATCTGCTCTCGGCACATGTCTCATGTCGACAACTACATCCTGATTGGGTTATAGTCGATACCTTCCTGATATCTGCTCTCAGCACAAAGCTTTTGAACAGCATAAAGGCTTAATTAGCGCCCGCGGAGCTGTTCAAGACTTCGGCTTGTCGATTTTCGAGAGTGCCAGCAGAGTAGCAGAATCTACTCAAGTTCTCCTCTCCAAGGCCTTAGGTTTGACACCGTCTCTGAGGAGCCCTTTGGGAAACTCGGCAGGACTTTAAAATAATACCCGGCGGGTTCACAAGATGGCGCTGTGGCGCACAAGGTGTAGTTAGGGGGAGGACAAAGGATCTTTCTTCCCTGCCGTGAAAGGCGTGCGCGACTGAGGTGTGAGAGTTAGAGAAAAGGCGCTCGATAACATGAACCCTCATCTAGTCGAGTTTCCTCTTCCCCTCTACACCTGGCTAGCTTCCCATCCCTATGGATCATATCTCTTTCCATTTCGTATTTCATTGGATCTCTTCCATTTTATCATTTTTTTTCAATCTACCGGACTATCGTATTTATTCGATCCCAGGAAGCTTGCGTGATCGCTTTTTTTTTTTCAAACGTAAAATTTCTCCCTAGGGGAACGGAAATGGGAATCCTCTGAAAGTAGGCAGGCAGGTTAGGGATTAGGAGGAAACAGAAATTTTCTCTATTTTTAAGGAAGGCATTGCCCATGTCAGTAATGCCAGAGAAAACTCGTGTGGTTTAAATAATCATCAGCAAGTAAGAGAAAATAGGTTATTGCCATTGAAGGATTTTATTATTCAGAAGTGCTCATAGTTAGATAATGGCCAGGTAAGTTGAATTCAGCCCTGCTTCTGTTCACATAATTTTACGCGCGATGCCAACAAATGGTTTTGTGGAATTTAAAGTTGTAGGTTTTTGAAATGAAGGAATGGAAACAGATGGAAAAAATGATTGAATGTGGAAGAAATGCGAGTATGGCCAAACAACTATGAGTAAAAAAATCGATAAGAGATGCTTCTGCAGAAAGAGTAGGCGTAATGGGAGAAAAGCTATGTCATTTTAACAGCCTGAAGGAGAAAAATTATAGAATATTTCACAAAAAGTCCATGGTGAAATGGAAGTTGATGTAGAACCTTTGACATTCCGCCTCCATATCAGATTTTTTTCAAGAGTAAAAAATCCACCTAAGGTAATCAGTCTGATGCATATATTGAAATAATCTCTTCTACACTCATTAAATTTCCGGAGGAAGTTTATCCGTCCGTAGAATGCTCGGCGATTCTTTATTTTTATCATAGTTTGCCCTGCTAACAATGATTTTTGTTAGTCGTTGATGGATGGTTATCACATTCGAGGGCAGTGAACTATGGGGAATGTAGGATGATGTTAAGTTGCGACGGACGAATTTTACGCTTCGTGAGGGAGGAAAAGTTTTTCATAGAATTTCAAGGAAGGTGAATAACACCGTTATTGAAGGGAAGCTTATGACGCGTTGGGACGAAAAAACATCAGACAATAGGAAAAGTTTGGATTTATGTGAGGGTTTAACTCAGCAGTAGAGTAGATGGTAAGGATCTGAAGCAAGGTATGAAGCATGCTGGAGTTGCATTTATAATCATTATACTGTAAAAGTGCTATAAATATTTTGAAGGAAACATTGGTTTTAATAGTCTGTCAAATTATACTACTAAGGGGTAGAAACTATTCATTTATTATGAAAGTGTTTGGAATAGTTTTTGATCTAGTAATTGGTTTTCAGGCCTTTTTAAACAACAATACAGTTAAATAACTGGGTCCTCAGCAATAAATTTCTACAGTAATGTATGGTTTACCTGCATATTTGTTTACGGTCATTTTATGTTGCATGCACAAAGAAAAGAATGCACGTCATTCTAGCATAACTTTAAATTAAATTTCTACCGGTAAGGTGGGTCAAAAGGGACTGAGGGGACATTTATATGGCCCCTGAGTTTCACGGAAAATCTTTTTTCACACCCTCCGCTACCCGTTCTTCTCTTCTCTCTACTCTGATTACCAAGCTTTCTTCCCTCAATCAGGTTCTTCAAAAAACCCTCTCTTTTTATTATCGTTTCCATCGACAACTTCCTTCTCCTTTTTCCGCAATCAACTTCCTTTCCTCTCTATAGCACTTCATCGCTCGTCTTCCTTTCGACACAGCTTACTTTGTTCAACCTTCTCAACATCCACGTCTCAAAAATCCTATATCTATTAAATCTACTTTCCGTAAAGCACATGATTCTGCACCATAGGTTGCGTTTTAGACTTTTCAAAAGTCCTTTTTCTTTACGTCCCTACTAAAAGATCTTGTCATTAGTTCCCGCCTACTAGCAAAATCTCCTTTTTCCAATACGATTCAACTTCTGACCTCAATGCTGCTATATACCTTTTTCTCCAAGATACTATCTAGGTAGCTAAATTACTCCACCTCCTCTAACTTCTGCTCTCCTACTTTTAAACTTAACTAGGCCTTTTTGTTCTAGAAATCTCCCTTTCGTTTTTGTCTTCATTCCGTATCTTTAGCACTTTCTTTGTAACGTTTTTTGTACTTTTTTATAAGCCTTTGACTGACTGATTACCAAGCGCTTGATTATCCACGGCCTTCATTTACTAAATACTTCATCTACTTTATTAATTTGCCTCCTACTCCTGATTGAAGTTCACCCCACGCCTCTCTCACCATTTACTCCAACTATAGGTTAGACAGTACCGGTGATAACGTACAGCCCTAACTCTCCTTCCTATTACCGCCCAATCCGATTCTCCATCGCCTACTCTCATTTGCGCCTGCTGGGCCTTGTGTAAATTCCAGTTCAGTCTCCTGTCTCTCCAGTATACTCCTATCTTCCGCAATGTTTCCATTGACTTGACCACCTCACTCTGTAGAACACCTTTTTGGGATCCACCAAGCATACGAATGCACCCTGATTATATGTTAAATCCATTTCCACTATTATTCACATCACTGCAATGGCATCCCTATTGGCCCTCCCTTGGGGAAATCCATGCTGATCTCGCCCGGGTGTTTATTTGCTCCCTACCATCCGTCCGTTGATGATTCTAATGACGAAATTTGTCGCGTGATTAATCGTAATTATTGTTCTACATCTTCGGATTCCTATGTCACCATCTATTTCGGTGTAGGTGTTAGTACGGTTTTTACAAAAATCCTCCGGCTAAACCCATTTTTGTGTATTCTACAAACAATCCAATAAAATCACTCCTTTCAACCTCTTACTAAGTTCTTCAGTAGTTCAGATGGGATACCATCAATCCCAACTGCTTGACACTCCTTCAATTCTTTTAATACCCGATTTATTATCATTTTTTATTCTGTCTTTTGCAAGTAGTCGTAAATTTTTGTGGTTTTAAAATTTTATATTTTTCTACAATCATGTATTTATTTGTAGCCTTGTATTTTAAAACTTCATTTTTAATGTTATTGATATGTTCCAGCAAAAACAAGATTTTGACTGTCGCAAAGGATGAGCGGACGATTAATAGCGGGTAGCAGCAGTCCCCACCAAATCAGACCAATCGAATCCCTTAAATACTATTGATGCTAACAATCTAGTTGCATGAGACCCTATAGTTGCTTGTTTGCATGTCGGTAGTGCATGCTTGGTGATCTTCACCCCCTGCCTCACACCCTCGCGGTGGCTTGCAGGGCATCGTGTAGATGTAGATAGATCGCGACAGAGTTTCCACTGCACAAAAACTTACTGAAAAACTTAATACCAAGATTTTGCTTTAGTACAGTTACTTATATGTCAATAACAGACCCATTCATGTAACAAAAATGTAATACCCGAAAAATATTTGGGGCCTGCGTGCCAAACACATGACCACTTACGATGTATTTTAATGAGCCCTGGGATAGGGGTAGGTGGGGCCATCGGGCCACATTTAGCGCAGGTTAAATAAAACAAAAGTCAAATTCTATCTCGTTTACCAGTATTCCTGTCCAATTCCTGTCCACCGTCCTACTTTTCACTTCTCCTTTCTCTTTTTAAACTATCATTTTACCTCGCATTTCATCATCACCTTGTCGGAAGCTGCATATGCTCCTGAGAAACTTTGTGAATTCTTCACCCCAATACTTTAATCATTGCCTACCCTCAATGAAATCTCCTTGCTATCTCACCGTGTCCCCCGGAATTTTCCAAGTGTACCTACGATATAGTGTAATGAGTAGGTACTATATGAAAAGTTTATGTGGGGGATAATGTAGAGCGTTAGGTTGCAGGAATAGCTCGTAGATAAGGATTGGGGAGAATAGGTACGTACTGTAAAGGAACCTTTCATTATCGGTAAACCACTGCTGATACTGACAGTATAGAAATAACTAGAATTTTGGAGGTATTACAGTGCACAGGCATGAGGAAAAACAAATGTGCATGGGGAATAGTTAATGGCGTGAGGAACTTAAGGGGCTGCGAATGTGGACGGAGCGGGTGATCGGGGGCAATAGGATTGCGGAGTCCGTTGTTGATGTGAGGACAATGGGAAACAGTGGAATTGCGAGGGAGATAAGGAAGTTATACTCATATGAAGTAGGATTTTTAAGTGACGCTTTTGATACATGAGGACAGGAAAGAAAATTGCCGTAAAAACCTGCGTCAACTGGTGAATTAGTTGCATTGCCTCAAAAAGTTTAATATTTATCGATGAAATATATTCGCATCATGATTCTTCCTCGATTTTCCAGCCAGCTTTTTTGCTCATAAGTTGGCAGCCCTATGCATCGATGCCCGCATGAAGGCTCTATTTCCTCTTCACTCACATCAATCCTACCAACTTACCCACCCTCCTGGTGTTGCGTCGAGCGTCTCGCAAAGAAAAAAAAATGCGGGAAAGAGGGGAAGGTGGGGGGAACCGTTTGGAAGCAAGTATCGCGTTACATCCGATCCAACCTTCAGCTGATCCCCAGTTCCACTGGCTCCGAAAAGCAGGCCCCACACATTGAACCCTTCCCACACATTGGATCGAAGGAAGGAGGGTGTCTCCAAGAAGGAAGGACGCGTCTACAGTTTCACAAGGCAAGGAAGACAGCGTAATACTTTGCTGACAACCCCCATCCCCCCCTCTCCCCTTACTCCCCTCCCCCCTCCCAAATCCATTCCTCCTGGATCACAAATGGTTCCTCACATTCGACGTTCCCTCATGCTTCAGGAAAGCGGTTTGCGGCGGCGGTAGCTGGGCTTACAGTCCAAGTCCCCTCCTTCCCCTTGTTCCCCCTCTTACTCCTTTCCCCTCTTGCACTCGAACCCTCAAAACGTCTTCCCAGCATGGCCGTTTCCGCTCGAAAACCCTTTCTCAATGCGTCAAGGCGAGAGAAAATTCCGTGGAACCGTTTTTAACACGTATACATATATCTACACATGTAAAAGCCTCGATTCTTCGCCTGCGATATGGATCGAAGCACACCAGAAAACTAAATTTGTCCCATTCTCAGTACGGAACGATAAAAAACGATGTATGTATTTTTTAGGCGAGTAAAGAACCATAACAAACTATATATCTTTTAAACCTGTGTTATTTATTCAAGTTTTTTATCGCGATATGTATTTATTTATTACAATATTACATTATTTCAGGCTCATATCACTGATTAGATTGTATGTGCGAACATTATTGCAAGCGTGTAGTGAATCTTTGGGGGTAACTTACCCAATGGCATTCACCATCGTAGATTTTCGATATCAACGAGTTGTAGATTTCCGGTAATTCTAGCTCCAATTAAAAATTCATTGGTTATGGAACATGAACTCATAAATTTGAAATACTTTGAAATTCTTTCGAATATTCTGCCAAACAGCCACGTTTTATAATGTAAATTAATTTTCTTGACATTGAATTCCATGCAAACCTTTGGGGAAGGTTTTCAAGTGCACTTCAGCAAGAGAGGGTGACTCTTCAGTTTCCCGAGAGCTCAGATGTATCAATTTTTTACTTTCTATTCATTCGCATTCGTAAATAACGTTTCCACACGTTGAGGTAACTGAAATCCATTACTAATACCTTCAAACGTTTTTCATGGCTGCATACTTTGAACGAAGTCACCATCCTCCCGTTCTCTTTCCGAATTATTCTTACATGAATTTTAGAATTTTTGACTCGCTAACTTTCTTCTCTTCACCTGACTCGTGAAGCAAGATGCCTTGGTTAGCAAGATTTCTAGTTTCTACTCAGTTGTCTTCTGATCCCTAATTTCTCGCCATTCTCGTTGCATTAGAAGCTAATTCACCAAGAAACATTACACTATCGTGTAGCTTTAGAGGCATGAGTACAACAATCCTGGTGGAACAAGGACTACTAGGTATTTAACAAAGTAACTAGAGGGTCACGTGGCAATATCTAAGTATCTAATTATAAAATGGTGAGATCGATGAAGACCTAGATTACATCTGAGAAATTAGGATTTCTGTAGTTAGAACACATTCACATTGACTCGTTGAATGTTGGACAATTATTTATTATAATTGGCAGTTTTTTCTAATATAGTGATAATATTATTATTAGTTTTATACCGGTGAAGGTAGGTTTAAATGGACATTTAATTCTTCCCACCCACTAAATTTCACACGATGTCACTCTTCAGCCCCTCATACCTCCTGCCTGCCATCATTCTATCCAAGCTACCCGTTCTTATCCTCCCTCCTCCTAGCTCACCCAACGTTCTTCCCTCAATCACTTCTTTCAAAACACCATCCTCTTTTATTACCTTTTCCATCCACACCATCTGCATTCTCCTAATTTCAACTATCAAATTTCGTTCCTCTCCTACCAATTCTAGCACTTAATCGATCGTCCTCCTTTCGACCCACCTTACTTTACCATATTGCTCCACACCCACATCTCAAAAGCGCCAAGTCTGTATTCATCTTCTTGTCGCAAATGCCACGTTTCCGCTCCATTTAGTGCAACGCTCCATATTAAACTTTTCACCAGTCTTCCCTTTACTTCCCTACTCAGCGTCCCTGTTATTAGTTCAGCCTTACGAGTAAAATCTTCAAGAAGTCAAACCTATCGTTCCATAGTCTTCACATTCTCTTTCACCCTCTTTTTCGGTATAAGTATCAGTACGAGTTTTACAAAACCCTCCCCCCAAGCCCCCCCCCCCCCTACGAACAATTCTCTATTTCTCCTTCTCTCTGGAGTCTCTCCAACTCCTCACATTGCCGACTCCACCACTTTTCTCTAGCTCTCTTGGTTTCTCTCCTAAGCCGGTTCTTTATCTCATTATAACACCTTTTGCTTTACTCTGTGTTAAAATTTTTCCATTTCCTTCTTTCCTCGATCCTTTCCATCATTTCTGCTGTTACTCATGCTTTCTTGATCCTCCTATCGTCTACCTACTGTTCCTATTGTTTTCTCAGCAGCTTCTTTTATGCCAACTTTATCCTTTCTCACCCTTCATCTCTTGTTTCTCTTCCTTCATGCATCTAACCACAATCTCCTAATATTCCCTCCTCTTCGTTCCAGTCAGTGCTCCTACGTCCCACTTTTTTATTCTCTTTCCTACTTTAATTCTTTTTTGTCTCATCTCACATTTCATCAGCGCCAAGTTATGGTCGGAGTCTGCGTCTGCACCTGGGAAATTATGAAAAGTCCTTACACCAACATGCAACTAACCATACTATCTATTGCTATACTTGCATTTATATTATTGAATATTCAGCAATTCGTATCCTTAATTGAAGGTACGAGGAAAGAAGGAGATTTTGTATCGGTTAATTCGCCAAACAATTCCTCTAATTTTATGATTGTGGTCCAGTCTACTACCATGATAACTTGGAATTTACAAATTATTTTGAACGTCATCAGTGAAAATATTATATAGGTATTTAGTTAACAGATTAGTGTATTTCGAATTGATAAAAGTGCTTTATAGTGATTATGAGTATTTAAGTTTTAGATGGTGCTGCCATCCATTTTTCCAAATAGTTAAGAACGTGATTGTTGACATTGCCATGAGACAAGGATGAGAACCTTATCCCAGAGCTAATGATGTTTTATATGGAAGCGTAAATCCATATTTTATTTTTATCTTTCAGATACCCGAGGAATTTGAGTCAATTAGCCGTTACAATTTAATATTAGCCTGAAAATGGTCGCAAAAAATGAGTAATCAGTAATTACTTAAGTTTTTCTTTCACTCGCATTATTAATAAACGCGAACGCAATGAACAAAAAATTACCAGTATTATAAAGGAAACGACCCATTTTTTTTACATTGCTAGCGCTTCGGCAGAACATATGCCACTAACATATGCCCCTGGCTGTATAATGTGGATATATAATCTGATATATAAAATGAGCTATATATGTATATTCCGCATTTTTGCATTAATTTAGGATTGCCATACTACATTATATTTTACGGGACGTATCGTCACTCGCGTTACTTTACAACCGCTCACTTTATATTCACTAATTGTAAGTTTTTAGCAACAACATGTGTCAAGCAAGTGATGCATCAAAATCATAACATCATGTACCAACCTGAATCCTAAAGCCGGCAATTGAGGAGCTTGGGATCAAAATGGATTTTGTCCATGTTTCCTTTTGGGTAAAAGGTACAAAACAAAAATATATAAACTAGGATATTTATTATAAAAAACTTTAAAAAATCGCAATGCAAGTACCCATCGTATGATATCGTCCTGAACAGGATAAATAAATATTTATTATGGTACCATTGTTACAGAATTATTGCTGTTGGAAATGCTCCATTTTGAACTAGGTCGTGTGGACATACGCCGTTTTGAATCAAAAGCTTTTGTGCTCAAAAATAATTTTATTATTGCTAGTTATTAATACATATGTAATATAATATAATATTATTGTGTTGAATCTGTGGGTTTGGCAATCGATTTATCTAATTTTATAATCTTGCTCCAGTCTACCATAGTAAGTTGGAGTACGCAAAATATATTTAACGTCGTCTGTGAAAATAATGCCTTGGAATTTAGTTTATGAGATTGTCTAAATTTCAACCTACGGTATGTAGGAGGCAGCAGTGAGTTCGCAATGGCCTGAATCCTCTACATGGCAGCAATTTGACTGTAAAGTAGTTAGTTCATCATAATGTAGAGGACTCTGGCAGGAATATTTCGGGGAACCGAGGAAGGGTGAAGGGAAACCCGGCGTAAGTGTTAGCTTACCTTTAACGAAATGCGCCGAGGGGTTCAAGAGTTTACGTCCCATCCGGCAGACGGAGCAAAGAACTTGAATATTTCTCCACACAGCACTAAGTAGGGACCGGTTAATAACTCAAACTCAAAGCTTTGAGCTGAAATGGCGCTAAATCCTTCACAATTTTCATTATCACCCGTAGACTAGAGTGCATATGCCCATTCCTTTGCCTTCGAACATCCTTTGGCCCATGAGAAATGATTGGGGAACACTTGTAGGCAAAAGAAAATTATTAATTAGCCTTGAATAATACAACCTCAGTCTCGAACCATGAACACGAGAAGCGAAGCATCCTACTTTTACTGCCCCGTTCATAAAACTACAAAATATCAAAATTATTTTTTGGCTAGAGCTCTATAAGTATAAAATTTATTACCTACGGATCTTAAGAATTTGAAAAGTGCACAGTCATTTAAATTCAACCTTATTTATATCTTTAAAACACAGAAATGAATTTATAAATTGTTTATAACTGTACATTACTGTCTGCTTTTTTTAAATTCCATGTCAATGATCTATTGTGTGTGGTGTGCTAATAGTGCTAATAATGCACTGTATTTTTATGTATGAAATGTGTTAAAATTTTCGTTAATCTTATTTTGTACTATGAGCTCACCACATTTGTATATTTCGTGCGCTTAGGGGTATTGTACTCAGAGATGACAAATTTACTTATTACTAGCCGAAGGTGCCCGTTGATATTCAACGGAAGGGAGAAATATAATAAAAACGAGTTGTATTTAGAAATTTAAACATTTTTCATGAAGGGGAGAAAACAAACTTGTATTATGGAGTTAGCTTTGGCTCCAAGTCAGTATCGGAACCATCATCGTCATCATCGATCAACAATCCTAAGATTGGTTTGACGCAGAACTCCAATATACTTCTATCCGCCAACCTCTTCATTATTGGTAAGTTGAAATCCAGACCTCTTTATTATTAATACATGGATGGTTTTTCGTGAGTTTAGGTCTTTTATTAAAAACGAAAACTATTCAACTTATGGCCGACGCTTCGGAAATTTTATTTTTCCTTCTTCAAGGCTTAAGCCTTGAATATAAGTTGAATAGTTTTCATTTTTAATAAAAGACCTAAACTCACGAAAAACCATCCATATATCTCTTCATTATTATTTGTTTAATAATAGCGAAGCGAGCGAAAGGAGAAGGTGGTTGGACAGGGGGGCAGAGCCACCCCAGTAGAATATTAACTTTTGAAGTGTTTGAAGGAATCCGCCTTCTAAAGTCTCGTTCTCATGGCAGAAAGGATATTCAAGCAACATTTTAGCGGAAACCAACGCAACAGCGTCTCTCCTTCGTTGCATGGCAATCCATCTCGCGGAATCCCAGGCGGAAAACAATAGCTTTTGCCTTTTCGCCCACCCTCAAGTTCCCGTCCGCATTCGTCTCCCTCAAGGGATGTCCCAACCCGTCGGAAATCACTCCGCTGGGCTCGGAGGCAACTAGAATTCTCGTGTGCTGCGCTCGGAGATATATATATCATCGGAAGCCGTGCTCCTTCTGTGAATGCTCACGACAGCACGGAATGTAGAATGCAGGCGCGCCTTTGGCGGAATTTTGGCCTTGTCATGACTTCTCGTTGTTGTAAACATAATGTTATTCACGTCATAATTCCCGTTACCACGCGGCTCTAGTATCACCAGCGGGATTTTGAAGCGAATTTTCGCCCTGCGTACCAATTCGTGATTATTCTTTGTGGTGGATGGCGAAAATTAAGCATTTTGCGGTGACTTAAGCTCCATCACGTTTTGTGTTCATATCTCGTATTTCTAAGGACTAAAATGACAACATTGATGTGTGGTTCTTAATGAGGGCAGCATCACGTAAAGAACTCATATCACTGGACGGGACTGTTGGAATGACATCTTTTTGATTTATATTATCTATTAGATGTATAATAAGTTGGTGTGTTCTCTTAGCGCAATTGGAATTTTTTTACGAAGATCCGTAGGGTTGTAAATTACCGCAGGTTTCAGTGATTTTGTTGGCAGATGATCATATCCCTGTCATTGCATCTCCTTGTTAGCTTCTATCGATGCAAAATGTTAGCTTATGACAACGTTTTGACGTCAGAATAATCAATGGCGAAGTTTTGGACAAACTTATGTCATAAAATTTAGGGTAAAACGGAGTCTTTGGAGGTTTGCACCCAATGAAAATGTCAACCATTAGAAATACAAAACTGCTAGTCCCTTGCTTTTCAATACCTCTTCAGTAAACTTTTTATCCTTATTAACAGAAAGATATTGCAATTTTCGGCAGAAGTTAAATTTATTGCGGCTAGTTTCAATGTTATTGCATCATTAACAAGTTGATAGTAACATCATTTCAATTTTCCGCAGAAGTAAAATTTATTGCGACTAGTTTCAATGTTACTACACCATTATGAAGTTGTAGTAACATCATTATCAACCTTATGATGATGTTACTACATCAGTATCAAGTTGATAATGATGTAGTAACAATGAAACTGGTCGCAATGAATTTTACTTCTGTGGAAAATTGAAATATCTTTCTGTTAATTTGGAACGTTTCCACCACATCACACCTGAATCTGGTTTGTATATTTTTTATACCTTATTCGAATTTCTTCGAAGAGATTCTTCTCTCAAGTTATATTCTCAAATTTGGAATAAAACAAAGTCTCTGGAGGGATTTAATACCTAAAATGCAGGCCGCTATTATTACAAAGCTAATAATACTTTGTTTTTCATTCTCTTTTCCATCAAATATTTCTGCCTTTTTCGGATTTCTCTGAAGAAAATCTTTTTCTCATACACAATACCTAAAACATTTGCGTTTGCCATCCTTTCCACGAATCATATTCTACATCCTTCTCCAAGGTCACATCTCGGAAGCCTCCAGCCTAATTTTTCCCTCCCTCAAGACTACAGAATATTGCCGGATGACTGTTATGGATTTTAATAAATTTCGATCAACTTATTAAAATCCATAAATGATCATGATTTCAGCCGCAGGTGAGTGAGTAGAAGAGGACTATAAAGGCATTGTTTTCGTGCAATCTATTCCACGTTAGAAAGGCAGCAACGCTGATTTACATACGAAGACTCACATTAACGTTCTGGAGTTCAGTGGCGATTTAGACAGAGTTCATTTTATTTCGATGACAGAGTGCTGCCAAAACCATATATAACGTCAGGCATTAACGGAACGTGTGTCATCATTGATTTGTAAGATTCATTCGTAGCTAATGAGAGCTGTCAATTTGCTGCGTTGTATGCGAAAGAGACTGCATTTTCCAGCCTTACACCGACCCAAATATGTACCTATTTATTTAATATGAAATTAAGGGTCGTTAATTAGTCGGAGATGAGAGTTTTGGTGAAATAATTACTAATTGATTGATTTTGAGAGCAATTAAATTACAGGAGTCTCATTTCTCTATCACCATGGCAGTCAAATTGCAGTTTGCGGTTCACTGGCAATGAGAATAAATATAGGTATTGCTTAACAAATAACACGCCGTCAAGAACGTCAACGAAGCAGGGACGTTTGGGGTTTGTGTTCATGTGATGGAATGGATTTGAGCGATCAAATCTCGGTCGTATTTACTCTCCATAGGGTGTAGGTTATTCCTAACGGGTGGAGCCATTAAATAAGCGTGGCGGCCGAAGTATTGTGATAGCGAGGAATTATTCCGTTTATGGTAGATCAGTTTATTCGTATCCAGGATGTACATGGTCATGCAAATCGCCGATAAGGATTTGTAAAAAGTGTACATACTAGATAAATACGATGAAAAATGTAAATGAAATATGCTACTTTTATCCGTCATGACCCATTTAGATTACGCAGTAAATGCATGAAGTCCACATGAAGCTGAAGATTAAAGAGTTGGATTGGTTATTTAGGGGGAGGCGACCGACAGCTGAGGTCATTTGCGCCATATAGGATAGGTGGGTAATTGGGTAATGGTAGGAGTTTTCAGGGAACGGAGGAAGGGTGGAGAGAAACCCGGCGTCGGCATTAGCATACTCTTAACGAAAGGCGCCAAGGGGACCACGGCTTAACGTCCCATCCGACGGACGGAGTACTGTACTTGAAATGCCCTCCACTAGGCACTCAAGTGGGGACCGGTTTTCCACTGAAAAATCCGCCACTGCCGGGAATCGAACCCGGGCCCTCGGGATGGGAGGCCAGTACTCTTAAAGAGTTGGAATATGAGCAGAGGGAATCGATGATGTTAGTGGTGGGCCGCTATGGTAATAGTGTCTTTGTAACAAATATACTAAAAGGACTCGGATGAGAATTCATTTCACTCAGTTGGGTGAAATTCAAACTGCATCATCTAAGTAAATTTGAAGCTGATATTTTTTCGATTATTTAAAAAATACTAGAAACCTATTTTTAAAATGTTTTGATCATATATTGAGAAAACTCGAGTATTTTACTGCACTAAATCAGAAAAGTATTCAAAGTCAAAGTTGACGAGCTAGCCGTGAAAACTTTTCGCGTCGTTACCCATGTCCAGAAGTCCATTTACATCTTGTTCCATTAAGTCTCTATAATTTCCACAGAGAAAGAGGACATCTTGGTATCTCAACTGGTAAAGTACCTGGCCGGAAAATCAGGGCGTTCAGGTTCGAGTCCCGTTCAAGGTGAATGATTTTTTCTCACTGGATTATCTGCTACTCATTGAAGTATGGTTAGAGAGATAGAAAGCCATTTAAATAGATCTAAGGTATCATTCTTACGGAAAACTAGTTGCCGTAACTCTTACAATAACTGTAAGTTTGACCAGCAACATGTTATGCGAATAGATTGGTGTTATGTAGAAGGTCTGCATTGATTCTGAAAAAAGTGTTTTGCTCTACAATCCATATTATTTATGCAATTGTATGCCTATATAGGAAATTACGTTGAAATGTTTTAACGACTGGGTAATTCACAGATTAAATTTATATCCTTCCTTTGACACTAGTCGTTTAGTTTTATGTGCCTGGTGCAAGGGTGGTTAACAGTTTCCGTTATTAAGCATTATTTAACTAATCGGACTTGTATAATTTGGTATGCATGCTTCTAATTGGTTGTCTCCGAAGACTGGAGGCTTATAAGTGTATTTAAATTTCCCGACTTACCTTTGTGAAGGACGTTTCCAGATTCATTCAACATGGTGTGTCATTATTTGGCGACGTATTTGTGTTTCTATATTATATATCTATGATTACGACGAAGCTTACTTATTCTGGTTGGAGATTAGAGACTATTTGTAGTTAACGCCATTAGTTATCATCATAGGTTGGCGGCACTAGCTTTCTCATCAAATATTTATGAAGATTGAGTTGGTATGTTAGCTACAGTACCTACTGGTGTCTCATCCCGAAGGTTCAGGTTCAAATGCTGATATGGTAAACATTGATCAGTGCTTTACCAGTGTCTACAGGAGTGCTGTATTGGGAGTACTTAGTGTTCAGCGCTCCGTCCATAGGATGGAACATTAAAACATCAACAAACATTGGCACCGTTAGTTATAAAGAGATGTTGACTTCGGGTATTTCTTCACGCGTCTGAACACACTCCATTCTTTTCTATATTGTTCGCAAATGTCTATATCCACATTCCTACTAATCTCCTATGGAGGAAATAATCTAAGCTTTCGCTAACCTCCAATAAAGAAAATAACATTTAACATATTTATTTGGAGAAGTATCCGCAAATGACAATACAAATGGTATAATCATTATTGCTTGGTAATTTTAACAGATGATTCACTTCATCTTTATCTGTAAATTATTTTTAATGATGAAAATAATTTTTTTTAAATTGATTTAGGTGAAATATCTAAAAAATATTTATATATCGACCATAGACAAAGTTACTCGATAAGGTAATCTAAATTTCTTGCTCTCCGAATAATCTTGAAAAAATTGGAACAGAAAAGATTGAGTCACAGAATAAAAGTTTGTAGATTTGTACCGAGAAAATGCGCGTGAGATCACATTTCCTCATCAATGCGACTTAATGGAATTTAGTCCAACACTGAGATTCTCTTTCGTGCTTGAAATAGAACGGCCACATCACAGACGGCTGCGAGGATATGGAATTGCATTCCTCTTACAATTTCGCCGTGGTGTGAACTATATCCGTGGGTGCATTTGCGGTTTTTCTCGGGGAAAATAGCTTTCTAGCTTTGCGAGAAATCGGACTGGGATAAGAAATAACACAGACTGATATTCCCACATGGATATGAATATTTATATTTGACTACGCGCGCTTCGGGATGAGCAAACAAAAGGTTATCTGAAGACATCTGCTTGATAAAATAGATCCTGCTGCTCATGATGAGTGGGTGTTTAATATGTATTCCACTTTATTCGATGCCCTATTTCCAATAAAATTAATAGTTGAGATTAAAATAACCCAATTCAGGGGCCAAAAAGCAGGAGGTTTTGTCTTTCAACACTGCTAGTCCGCCTGCAGTTGAAAGATTCTAAGTTTACCAGAGTTGCTCACCATTTGGGCCATTACCTTTTCCCAGTGATGGCATAAACTTCGACTTCCTTGTAACCTCCTTAAATGCGACTGTTCCGTTACAATAACTGCGATTATAAAATGTGTTTGCAGTCATATTTTAGGGAACTGGTCGTTCTCGTTACGCCAACGTTTCAAAGCACACTGCGAGCAGTGATTAGTCTTGCGATTGCTTGAACTAGACTTGTGCGATGACCGATTTTGGTCATCGATTTTCGATGATTATGGCTGACATCGATCATCGAATAGAGTGTACACGATGATCGATGACCATCGATGAATATCGATGATCGATGAATGTCGATATTCGATGAAGGTCGATGATCGATGAATGTCGATGATCGATAACTATCGATTATCGGTGCAGATGTCTCGGTTGGTAGTTTGGTGTGGCTATTAAGTGAAGACTGAATTGGGTCAAACTTAATTGAGAAGGACAAGGCCTATTTATTAAAGAGCGAAACAAGTACCAAGTTACAAATGAAGCAACAACTCTTTGTTGTGGTGTAATACAATTCTCATTTCCGCATTTTCATCGGTGAGTGCAAGTCGGTCGTGCAACACAACGTTTCTTGCATCGCTGAAGAACCGCTCTGATGACATTGAAGTGGCAGGAATACAGAGGTATTTCCTCGCATACTTCTGAAGGCGGGGATACACATCCTTCCTTCCTGTCCCTATACCAATGTAGAACGTCCGAAGATTTGGATAAAGCTGGGACCTCCTCGTAATTGCGGAGCTCCGCCAGGAAGGGGTCGTCAGCAGTGGTAGAGTTTCTCGTGTCAGCAACACATCACGACTCATTGACATCAATGATTCGCATCAACTCATTGAATCATCGACATCGATGATTCTCATCGACTCATCGCAGTCGATGGACGATGACATTCATCGTCATCGATTTCACTCATCGCACCGCGATGACTTCGATTAATCGACTCATCGCTTAAGCCTAGTTAGAACTGCCAACGTTCACAATGGAAAAAGGAGGGAAACCAGTGAAGAATTTCCATATTTCTGAGCCATATATATTTATTTGAAGAAACATATTCAAAGGTTTATGAAGACTCATCGATCAATGAATAACATCAATAAACGTGAACAAATTTTATCATAAACTTTTGAAGCTATTTCTTCAAAAAATATATTTGGCTGAGAAATACGACAATTCCTATTTATTAAAGAGTGAAACAAGTGCCAAGTTACAAATGAAGCAACAACTCTTCGTTGTGGCATAATACAATTCTCATCCGCATCCGCATTTTCATCGGTGAGTACAAGTCGGTCGTCCAACACAACGTTTGCTGCATCGCTGAAGAACCGCTCTGATGACTTTGAAGTGGAAGTCCTTAAAGGGTAACTTGAAATAAATGACTGTTTTTTCCCATTTTCTCCATTGTGAACGTTGGCAGATGAAACAGTCACGGTAAAATCACAGACTAATCAGTGCTCTCAGTGTGCTTCATGTCAATCGCACTGCGGAACGTGTGGCAGTTGTCAGCGGCGACGACATAGGTCGCCGAAAAATCCTAATCACAATTTACAGGTTTCACCGGAACGTAGTCACAGGTTGTGTCTGTTACTTCTGCATATCTATGACTTCTTCATAGTTTGTGATCTATCGCTCACCACTACCTTAACCTATTTTAAGATCGGTATCGAAATTAATTGGGGGGAGATATTTCGTAGTTGGTTGGTTATTTAGGGGAGGCGACCGACAGCTGAGGTCATTTGCGCCATTCAGGTTAGGTGGGTGATTGGGTTAAGGTAGGAGTTTCAGGGAACGGAGAAAGGGTGGAGAGAAACCCGGCTTTGGTATTAGTCTACTCTTAACGAAAGGTGCCAAGGGGACCACGGCTTAGCGACCCATCCGTCGGACGGAGTACTGAACTTGAAATGTCCTTCACTAGGCACTCAAGTGGGGACCGGTTTTTCACTAAAAAATCCGCCACTGCCGGGAATCAAACCCGGGCCCTCGGGATGGGAGGCCAATACTATAGCCACCACACCAACCGGATCCCCTATTTCGTTGTTTCTTTAGAGCTTTCATTGCAATTTTTCCCATTTTTACCTTTATTATGAAGGTTACGACTGTGAGTTGAATTTTACTTTCGTCATTTACAATAGTTAAGTGGTGGGATTAGGTAAGATTTGCAGATAATTAAGGAAGAGTGGCGAGAAACTTGACATCGCCTTTAGCTTACCCATGGCAAAATGTGCGGAGTCGAATATCAATGTACTGTCTTTATCAGTCACCAACATGAGATTGTTTTGACTCAGCTCTTCGCTCTCTGCTACTATTGGCTTGCTACTTCATATTCGCATAATCTTTCCTTTTCACAGCCTTCACCATTTGCTCCGTACAAGTGTAATTATCTCGTGCGAGGCCTCACTATTCCACTCTTCGTTCCCGTTTCCCTTGATGATTGTGTTCATCACGCCATCATGTCCCTAGAAATGACCAACTACGTTGTCCCATATTCGTTTCCAAGTGTTCAGCAGTTCTCTTTTCTCACTCTATTTTTAGGACTTCTTTGTTTGTCACTCGGTCGATCCATTTCATCTTAACGTACCCATATATTCACTGAGAAAAACTCCGCTACAGCCGGATTTTAGCCTGGTTATTTGAGTTAGGGGGTTCAGTATCGTAGCTAACATGCTAATCCAGCCAATCTTCCAGCATAATTTTACAACTTTACGGCCATCTCAATGAGAGAATTATATATCAAGATATTTTTTTTACTTCGCTTATGGAAAAAATACCGGTGGAATGACACATTTGAAACTTTTTCTCTCCTTAGTCTTTTCCTAATTTTAATTACCTTACAACAGAAATACTGATACATTACTGATGTACAAAGGGTTCATGAATAAATAATGAGGATAGTTTTGCTACGCATTACGAAATAAGATTACATCTACATCTACACGATACCCTGCAAGCCACCGCGAGGGTGTGTGGCAGGGGGTGAAGATCACCAAGCATTCACTACTAACACGCAAACAAGCAACTGTAGGGTCTCATGCAACTAGATTGTTAGTATCTATAGTGTTTAAGGGGTTAATACATAATACATGCACTACAGGCTACTCAAAAATATTTCACCTACCTATCCCTTGGTTAAATAAGGTTTGAATCCTGACACAAGAATTTCTGTAAATTTTTCCCAAGACCAAGCGATTACGTTGCTCGGTACGATGTGGCTTCAGAGTTTGGAGCACCTCAACGTAATAGCAAAGTCTCTTTTAGGCTGGAAAATTGACATAAATATCAAGTGAATCTGGTGATTTACCTCTCAAATATATGCGAAAAAACTATTATTCATTTATCATCTTCAATCCAAAGCCAATAATGGCCGACGAATAAAAGCCAAGAAAGAAAGAGAACGTTTTTTGCAGACTGGCTCTTTGCTGGGTTTTCCAGAGTGGTTGCACGCTAATACACCGCGCCAAAAGAATTTTTGATTCGAATGACGACTGTTGCAAAGATAATTCCCGCATTAGTGAAACTTTTGCCATTACCGTTTCGAAGCCACCTGGCGGTTGAAATGAGCACTCTGTAAGTTCCCATGTCTCTGGGAATTAATCGCTCGAGTGCAGTTCCTGATAATCGTTCCCACAAGAATTCCGCCTTAAGATGAGGGCTGGAAGCGCAGTAAGGCAAGAAAGATCTCATTGCGTAACTTCTCATCGTTTCCTTATTGTTGCGCGCGATGTAATCACGGGTTATTATGCACAAGCACAAGAGCGAGGGGCGGAATTGGGAACAGTTTTATAAATGGCACGGTTCGCTTAAAGGTGGAATTATGTTTCTGCGGCAGCATATCTTAGTCGTTAAATCACTTTATCGTATGTGAAGTGTAAGGGTACGGAACGTTTCTCTGGACTAAACCGCACTTGCCGGATGTTAAAGATGTGATTTTTTTTTCATTCCCCAGTTTTCCTTGAAGTCGACAGCAATTTACTGTGCAGGCTTTCCGCTTGAGTTTTCTACCCGTTGATTCTAATTTTCCGAGAAGTACTAGAAAACCTATCGGCACCGAACGGTATCATCAGCATTTCCAAGGACTAGTGAGTGAATCACTTATCTACGTAATAGCCTGCGAGACACTGCGAGGGTGTGTGGCAGTGGGTGAAAATCACCATGCCTGCACTACTGACAAGCAAATAAGAGCTACAATGTACTACTACATGGAAAAAAGTTAGTTATAGGAGTCATGGGCAACGAAATGGTAACTGTCTACAAAGTTACGAAGTGGTTACAGGTTAGAAAGAAATTCACTAGATATATTTATTTTTATTTCCCTAGAATGCATAGATTAGTGCTATTAAAACATGCATCATGCACTACAGACTACACCCAACAATTATTATGGGGGGGCCCGCCATCTGCCAGATCTATTGTATCAAAAGTGTAACCAAAATTTTAATTTAATCAGGATATTTTGAATGGTGTAGTAGGACATATTAGTTATAACATGTATGAACCCTATAAGTAGTCATATCAGATTTACAGACAAAAATAGAAAACTTTTAGGCCTATGCTGAGTTAATTATACGTCACAGCACAAATAAAAGAGCCTTTCTTTTATCTTTCGTCTAGTCATACTCCAATAAAATGATGTGATGAGTTTTTCCTATTTTTCCAATTGCTGCTACCATGTGACTGTGACTTGTCAATTTAAGATGAATTTGGGTTTTGTAGAGAGCAACACAAACGCCGAGAATTGTAACACCGCATCGGAGATGGATGTTCAGTTTGCTTGAAATATAAGATAAAAATAAAACACTGCGATATTACCTAAGCAGTTTGGAAAAATTAAACCGAATTCCATTATGTTTTCAGCACCTATGGCTTACAAAATGTTAGGTTCAATAGTAGAAAGATAAAATCCTAAAATTTAACTCTTGGTTTCACTCCTTCGTGAAGAATTCGGTAATCAAACTCGGCTCCACCTATAAATTCCTCATTAATGTCAACGGGTCCAGCAGTGCTGATAAATTATTAGATTTTACACTCACATTGATGCGTAAAAAATTCTTACAATTGAAGAATCGGAGCGTCAAATAGTTTTGTTTGCTGGTAATATGATTTTATCTAGCTCTGGTGTTAAATTATGAGGCACGAGCGTTTTCTAAAATCACAGAATTGAGAAAAATGAGGGCTTGGATGACGGTTGGATTTGGGATCCATTATCTCCAACCCACGTTCGCCATTTTTTCCAGTTGGGACTTCACATTGTCGGGAGACGGAGCGAGTTTAACTTTTTTCCTCCCCACACCAATGAAAGGACGAAACGCTGAGAAGATAGGTGCGTCGGCCGCTGGCGCGGGCGTCTCGATATTATTAAGACCTTCACCCGTCTTTGCATCAATTCTTCTGCCTTTCAAACCTCACCGGAACTCCCGAAACTCCGTCGCTTCCCCGTATTCTCCTCTCCAGGGATCTGAATGAGTCGAATGCCAGGCGAGTGGAAATGGAGCGTTGGGAATAAAACATTCGCTTCTTATAAAGAGAGCTCGGAGTCATTAATTCCTGCCTCCGTGCTTCTTGCCTCCTCTGCCTTTTCAAGTGCTGCGTGCTGCGGTTTTTGCCCGTGCCAACTTAGGTACGATGCTCGGCTGAAAATGTGCACTTGGCCAACATTTGACCTAGTTGGCGCGGAATCGATTGGGTTGGAAATAAAATAACTCGCTCCTTTGCTTGCCCAAGGAAGAAATACTGTTCCTGGATACTCGTTCTGCTGAATTTAGTGCGGGAACGATAAAATTTGCTCTCTTGTTCCAACCGGTACTTCATTGGCAATGGTATACCTCTGCTGTATGAGGGCTCGCGTGCGATAAGATAAAGCTTTGTGGAAACTATTCCGCTCCCATACAGGCCCATTGGCCCAATTAGCGGAATGGAAAAGACGCACGGATTTTTACGGCGGCTTTACAATTTTTCATCTATGTACGTCTATAACGGTGAGTAATGCTTCAAGGGTGAATAATCATCTGCCATGCTTTGCGTACTTGCAACGAAGTGATATAAGAATACTTCATCGCGTGTTAATAATCCATCCACTGGGCTCGTACAGCTAAATAATTGATATTAACGTAGGAGTAAGTATACTAATTAATAATTAGTTTGGTGCGTTTTTAAATTCATTACTTTGTAATTCTTAGTTGTTATGCACGACTATATACCGATTCCATCCCAACGCCATTCTCATTGATGTAGAACGAGGGTACTATTCCCTTGTCGTATCCGAGGTACTGAGTACGAATCCCGGAATTAGTAATACCAATCTTAGTTACTTCTTTTAAAACTTATGAGACCCCGCAGACGTAACAGGGAAAGGAATTAACTTCCGTACTGTACCTTAGTAAGTACCTAAAATATACTCTCTTAGTTTCCAAGACGATATTTTACTTATTACATTAAAAATATCTTGTGAACTACGACTTTCTATGTTAGACTGGACCCTGAGCATAAAATTTGGGAGATAAATTGCATAGCCAACAAATTTAAGATGCCGTTATTTCATCATGTAATTAGATATCTAATATTTGTTAACATACATACACAGATCAATAGATAGTCTAGGCAGCATGTTGTATATTCTTTTAGGAAACCCAGAGAAGAGCACGTTTATGTATGCTTGCTTTGTTTTTAATTTATTTCTAATTTTCATAATTTACCAAAAAATATAGCTACTAATTATTTTAAAGCATTATGGTGTGTGGGTGTTTGGTGAATATTTTCTCCCTGCCACACGCCTTTATGGTTGCTTGTGGAGTACTATGTGGATGTACCCTGATGTACGAATTTCACATTCCGTATTTGATGAGCTCTACCCATACCAACGAAGCCAAAATTCGGGTATAAAACGACCTATTTTCCCCGACAGACTAGTCCACACTATGACAAGCCTATTGTAAGACGGCCTTCAGAGGTTTTCTGCTGCACTGTTACTTGAGACTCAGGTGGGCCCGTAGCGGGAAGATACGGGTTCTCTGACACAACGAACTGAATGAGACCGAAGCGCTTTAATGGGCGTGGTTTTCGTCGCTTTCACCTTTCACCTCCGCTTGTCCCTTTCAAGCTATTTCCAGTCTGTTTATTTCGCTTCAACTGTCCGGATGGAGTCTTTTCTTCCCGTCCCTAGAAACCCTTCTAGTGTTATACCCTTCCGCGCATTATGTCATTCGAAACTCGAAACGTGAAACCTTTGTGATGCCGAACAAGGCGGCCGACCGGAAGACCACGTGTACGTTTCACCAAAGATGTCTATTTTTGAAATTCATTGATACTGGTCGACCGATAAAGGGAGTCTAAGATGAATTGAAATATCTTCCCACGTAGCCTCTCTTTCATATAATGTGTTCCCCTTTTGCTCTGTCACGTTCTATATCTCGTAGTTCTATCCAAACTACGCGTTCTTCCTCTTCCCCACTAGCCAATCATTATCAACTCTATCATATCATCCTGGAGATAAAATGTGACAAACGGAGAAGTCCTGGGAAATGTGGCAAAAAAGAGAAGTCTGCTGAAAACTTTGAAAAGAAGGCAGGAAAACTTAACCGGCCATATCTTGAGACGTGATGCCCTGATGAAGACAATAGTCGAGGCAAAAGCGAACGTGAAGAATGGAAAAGGCAGGCGTCACATGGAATCTATGGTGCAAGTATTGAATGATGTGAAAGAGAAGAATCATACGCATATGAAGAGGTTGGCAGGCAGGAGAATCGAGTGGAGAGCTTCGTAAAGCCGATTTTAGCGTTTTTTTTCTGATGATGGTAATCACATCCTCCAAAACATCTTTTCTTCTAATTGTCCATCCCATACATTGGCTCGTTGTTTCCTAATTCTTTTCATCAAATTCCCGCCTCTCTGACAATCTGTACTTTCTCGTGCGTCTTCTTTGTTAACTACCCTCCCTCGTCCTACCGTCTTTGCACCAGTATCTCAAAAGTGAGCAGTCTATTTCATTCCTTCTTCCCTAAATTCCACGCATCCACACCGAAGGATACCACACTTATTGTTTAACTTTACACCTTTTTTTTATTTGTTTCTCCATCAGGCGACCCAGCATTGTCTCTTCTGCGAGTACGCGTCTACGTAGCCAACGCGATTCTCATAGTAAAACGATACTTAGTTCTTTCACTTTCAATGCGTTTAATATACGACCGGTTTCGACGCTGCAACGTGCAGAAGGAATAGTTTCTTTTGAATTAATTCATCAGGGTGGGGGAGAAACGTATGAGGGTGGCGATTGTTGAATTCTGAAGGTTATTGGAAGGTGGAAAGAGGTCAAGGAGGAATGAACACGAATATTACTTGTCGTTTAATATGTGACATATATGAATCTCTCAAAGAGTAAGGATATTTAAAAAATCTCAGCTATAATGCGTCCAGCTGGAGTCCGTTTCGCTTGCAGTGCAACAATTCGGCTAGGGATCCACTGTAGTTGCCAATGTCTACGTAGTGCTTGAAGAAATCTAAGCTCAGAGTTTTATCTGAGACAGACTTTATGTACTTTAAAACATTCCTGGTATTTCGTGCATGTTTGGCAAACATACACGGCTGAGCACTTGCAAGTTAGCTTATGTCTCATATCCCTTTCAAATTCGGTATATAATCATTGGTTTTGGAAACTCTATTATCCGATGGTCCAACCTGAATTACAAATCCCGTAATAAAATTCTACTATTGGTAAAAATCTGTCCACCTATGGCAAATCTGTTAAATATTCCACCGACACTCATATCCTCCCTATGGTACTAAACTCCCAAAAGGCAAATTCAAGTACCCAAAAACCAACTTGAAGTTCCTTAACACCCAAGAAATTCAAACTTCTCAAAATCTCTCAAGGCATTTCGCATCTCAATTCCCTAAACCTATCCTTTAAGTATTTTCTTGCTAAGACTCCAGTAACCAACAGCACTACAACGTATCTGACTCCGCAACGGCCATCTACCACCGTCTTTCCCGTCTCCACAATAGCACCAAAACCCTCAACAAAAAATCCTTTCATCGTAGCCATGGCAGAGGAGAGGCTCCGCAAACAAAGCTTTTACCACCTTACCCAGATTAAAAACAAGCATCCTTCCCCTACGTCTACATGTACGTCTACGTAATACCCTGCGAGCAACCACGAGGGTGTGTTGATATGCATCTACGATATTTAATGGAGACATGCTAGATAATAGGGCCATATGCAGCTAGATGGTTAGTATCTATATAATAAGAAAGGGATTATTGGTTGTTATTACATGCATCATGCACTACAGACTACTCTGATTATATTTCACCTACCTATCCCTTTACTACGCTGCCTATTGTTCTCTCTTACGGTATACGGGAAAAATGACATTTTAAAGCTATCGGTACGACAATCTATCTCTCTAATCCAGTTAATCTGATCAAACCTAGCATAGTACGTAGGGTTTCTTAACATAAGTCTAACTATATCTGTGAACAAATTGGCTTCGAATTTACTTATGAGTTCTAACGTAAATTTCAACCCGGTTTTTGGTAGTAATTCCCATTCTAGTTCTTCTATTAAACTCGTAACACTTATACAATGATCATAACGGCCTTTAACAAATCTAGCAGATCTCCTTTGCACACGTTCTAATACATTTATCTACCTTCCTCGTACGGATCCCATTTATTGGCGGCATATTCTAAATGAGGCCTGGCAAGTGTAAAATAGCTTCTTTCTGGTACTCACTCATCGCATTTGCCTAGAACCCATTTTACGAATCCTAATCTACGGTTTGCTGCACTAGTTATTTTCCAAATGTGTTTCCCTCGTGACATGTTTTCAGTGATGGTGTCTACTAAGTATTTAATAAATTCTACGTTAGATATTATCTTTTCTTTGATGCAAATTATTCCGGGGAAAGCTATTCTTTTTCTAAAAGTTCATTACCGCGCATTTCTTCAAATTTAATTCTAGCTGCCAACTACTACACCAATCATCAGTCGCCTCTAAATCTTTAGCTAAAAACTGACTGTCCTCTTCATTTGTAATTTCTTTATACCATACTGCATCATCGGCAAAAAGACGGAGCTTGCTATTTTTAACTAATGTATTCAAGCTATGTACGTAGAAGAAATAAAATTGGGCTTATCACGCTTCCCTGGGGAACACCTGATGTAACTTTTACTTTGCCTGAGCTGAAACCATTTAATACCACCCTTTGAATAACCTACAGTAACCCTACGGTAAAATAAAACTACCATAACAAACCCCTAAACAATATATACTATCTACCCTCATTCCATAAAATAATGCCTTGCCCTATGAAAAAATACAACATAAACACAAAATCACCCCTTATCATATATCACCTTCAACAAAATATCCCTTCCCACCTGCTGAAATAATTCATCCAGTTACTCATGTACCCTGATAAAATAACCCTTCTTAAATCCTACCCCTCGCTAATCCTTCATTAAAAAAACACATTCACACCCAGAAAGGGTTAAAAAAAACCGGTATGGAGTCCCGGCGAACTCAGCGGAAAAACTGGTTGAAACAAGAGAGGTGCATTGTAGGTATTCCCTTATAAAATTTTTGGGCTACCTCTCCCTCTTTATCTCTCTGGATCCGATGAATGTGTGGGAATTTCTTGACTCCTTATTGAAGCTTTACGGAACCGTATTCATTAATTCATTCACCAACCCATTCTTCTTCATTATCCGTGGCAAATAATCTGTAAATGTGTGGTTTTTCAAGTCAGTACAATACCTATGCTTTCGGCGCTTCCACCAGGGAGAATGCGAACGAAAGGGAAAAGAAGAAGGGTGGAGAGAGATCCGGAGTCGGAACTAGCGTGCTATTAACGAATGGTGCCAAGGGGACCACTTATCAACGTCCCATCCGGCATACGGAGTACTGAACTCGAATGCCCTCCACTCATCATCATTAGTCATCAATCCTCAGATTGGTTTGACGCAGCTCTCCACTGAGTTCATCTATCGACTAATCTCTTCATATTTACTCATTTCTTCGCTTTCACATCCTTCATGACTTGTTCCACATATCTCATACGAGGCCTTTCTTTGCCATTCTTCCCGTTCACTTGTCCTTCAAAGATTATCTTCATCAAGACATCATGTCTCATGATATGGCCAATTAAGTATTGCCGTCTTCTTCTTAGGGTATTCAGGAGATTTCTCTTTTCTCCCACTCTATTTGGACTCCCTCGTTACTTATTCATATATACACTCAAAGAGGGTCTAGTTCACCAATGAAAATAATCTTCCGTTAACGGGATTTGATGCCGATATCACTCTGTTAGAGGCCAGTGCTCTAACCACTACACCAACTTGACCCCCGACTGTCGGTCTTATATTATTATATTTGTAATAAAGGGCTTCTTGGCTACTTAACGCCCTCTATAATTTTCTTATGGTATAAGTACAACCGCCTGTAACTTTTCCAACCAATGACACAATTCGATACTAATGAGATTTACGAAAATCTAATTATCGCTGGCAAGGAGGTTAGAATGTATTGGAGGCTGCACTCGCATGCTAGCTTACTGATGATAATGAAACCAAAAGAAAGAATGGATCTCACCTCTCCGGCACCAAACAGAGCCCTTCTCTTGTCTGTTCTGCGGACAGAATGTGTATTAAAACATTCATCTACATCTACACGATACCCTGCAAGCCACCACGAGGGTGTGTGGCAGGGGGTGAAGATCACCGACCATGCTCTATTGACATGCAAACAAGCAATTATCTGGTCTCATGCAACTAGATTGTTAGTATCTATGGTATTTAAGGGATTAATGCATGCATCATGCACTACAGACTACTCTAAAATATTTCACCTACCTATCCCTTTGCTATGCTGACTATTCTGTTCTCTTATAGTACGGGGGTGAAAAGCCATTATGAATCTATCAGTACGACAATCTATCTCTCTTATCTTATTTATCTGGTCGAATCTGGAATAATACGCTGTTTTTTTAATATGTGCTTAACATCTTCAGTAAAGCTATCCGATAGAAATTTTTCTAATGGATTTAATCTGTACTTTAAACTACGCTCTGAAAATGATTCCCACCCTAATTCTTATATTAATTCTGCAACGCTACTCAACCTATCGTAACACCTTTTAACGAACCTATCTGCTTTAAGCTGCACACTGTCTAGTTCTCTGATCAAAATATTAATAACGGCGAAATCTTTCCCAAAAATCATCTCAATGACGTCAGTTAATTTTCTCAAACCTATTTAATTTCCAGTGGTCTCTTTCGGTAGCCATCGTGTTTGGAGCTTTGTCGTCCGAGCTTTCGTGTCCATTGCAGGTTTCCATTGCAGGTTCCATCATCAGGGTTAAATACCGGTTTCACCCGGATGATGCGGCCTGCAATGGGAGAGAAGAATCGGACGACAAAACTCTGAACGCGGTGGCTCCCGAAAAAGACAACTGGAAATTCTCCATTCTGCGTAAACATACGCTCAAGCCTATTTTATCCCACCGAGAGTTAATTTTAATCCTTGAATATGGTTCGAATTGCGTCAATTGAAGCTCCATATTTGAATTTTGTTTCCGTGTTCGCTCATTTTCCACCAATTATTTGACGAATTATAAATGATTAGCATTTAAATGTAATTTTAAGTCTTACTAATCTAAGTTTTTCTGCTTGCAAGAGCGTAAAACTTATGTTAGATTGTAAGTTTTTTTAATTAAGATCTGTAAGTATCGCTAGTAGTAAGCACGTATGTTGGTGACTATTATTATGGCCGCCGACGAATGTAGCCGAAAAATAATCCAGACCATCGATTCTCCCTCTTTTGTTTCCGCAATCGTGCTTATAGAAATATTCAGAGATTTACTAATGAATATCTGGCCGATGATTATATTTTTAGGGTTACGGTAACAAATGTGTAATTTGGAGGATGAATTAGGGCTTCTTTCATCGTGTTTGACGTATCGTTCTACACGTTAAAAAAATCAATGTCTAGCATCTCTCTCTTGTAATTAATCCTCACACATATCTATGTCTACACATAACTTAGATTTTTTCTGCTTGCGATACGAACCTGAGTGCTAATTTTTAGTCTGAAACGAAGCATACTTAAGGAGGCGCCAACGAATTTTGAAGTAGATGATATTTTTGTGAAAGTTTCAGAATACATCGTTTTTTGGCCCCTCTACCGGTTGGAAATAAAATAATGAGGCCTTTTGATAATATACTTGAAGAAAAAAGACGTTGAAAATCAGATATTTTATACGTGGCTATACGGCAGAGTATGGCTGTTGCAGTAAGATTTGCAGATTAATCATGTAGATAGAAATGTCGTTTTGACGAAAAACTAATATAAGACGCGCAATTTTATATATAATTTAGCATTGCAATTAAGTACTCGCCTTACCACACTTATTTAATTGATATTAATAAATGTTTGCTCAAAAAAATGCAGGAAACCCTTACATGAAAGTGGCGCTACAGGATGTTGTTATCATTGGCAACGGTACTTGTGACGGAACGTCCTTATTAGCCTATTTACTAACTTAATTTAGAAATATACCTTACCAAGGCTCTTCTTATATTTCTATGCAATTTTAATATCTCATTGGTTATTGACATGGTGTAATTAAGACCAATGCTTCCGAATGGTAGCAGCTTCATTGTTGCCAAACAATTTGCAAGGGTGTAGTTTAAAACTAAGTGAGAAAATATTTAACCTATTTTAGAATACATATTAGCGGGATTGAGCATGTATTCACACTTTGTAAATTAAAGGTGGTATCAACACGTCAGTCATGTTCTGAAGTCAAAATGAGTTAAAAGAGCTTGTAAAAAATAGAATGCAACTACAACGCGCTATATGCAAGAATAATCATACAAATTTTGTGCATGCGTTATCACCCTATACATGATTTTCCATATAGGAGTTTTCTTGAATCGGTATTTATTCATTAAATAACATAGCTCTTTTTACAGGATTTTGAATCGCGGAGTCACGGTGGAACCTCCTTAATATTTATATGTTCATGTAGGTATCTGCTACACCAAATTTACCGAATTTGAAAGAAGAAACCCCCCATAAAACGCAACAACGAACCGTCTATTGAACATCTCTGCAATTGTCTTTTGTTAGAATAAGAATTGAACTTCCAGGGCATTCAGGTGGCAATCAAGTTCCTTTCAGGGGAGTGCGTAAATAATTGTATGTTTGGGCTAACGGTGGCGAAGACAGTAATGAAAGCCTTGATGAAGGCAAGGAGGAAATGGATTCGTCCCGGAAATATTTTTTGCTCCTCCGTCTTCTGTTTTTTTTTCATTACGCAACAACAATCACCGCGCAATTTCTCCTTAATGCCTCCCACCCTCGCCTTCCCGAGGGGATGCTTTCCCTCCCCGCTTTTGGGCCCAAAGACCCGTTCCCATGTCCACCTCCCTCTACCTAATTCATCTCTTCTCCTCCCTTGATCTTCGGGAGTTGGGTACTATTTTTTTGTCACCCCAAAGCTCTCCCAACCAACTCATCAATCTCAAAACCCACTCCACTCCATCTAACCACACCCCCCTCCCTTGGCCAAATCTCCTTCAAATCCCTCCTGTTAAATCAACCTCCCATCTCATCTATCCCGTTCCCGTCCATAGTTGAAAGTGGAACATCACGGGACCGCCAGGGATGGTCATCGTCCCCATGTTTTGTCACTTCTCGTAGCCATTTTCCATATAAAATTAGCGGATTTGTAAGATCTAAGCTGTTAAACATTACACTTCCCGGCGTTACTTGGTGGAACTGAATATTTATAGAAATAATTTAAATACCTCGGTAAATTACTCACTTCAATTTACCAGAATTAAGACTAACCAACCAGGATTTCGACTTATACAATCATTTTCAAGGTATAAACAAGGGCACCTGTCGATTAGTTGCTGGCTTTTATGTTTACCAAATGAGAGGAGGGGGATAATTAGACCACATTTCTCGTTTCACTTTCCCCCAATTGGAAGATATATGCATATACTTACCAGGAAAAAAGCGACCAGTATTCTTGTATATAAATTGTAATTGAATGGGTAAGATGAAACAGAGGTCGATCAATGAATTGGAGTGTGGATTTTACGAGTTATTTTACTTACTTCCATTTGAGATTTTCGTTGATAATATTAGCCGGAAATTGCAACGATACATTTACCTGGCAATCAGCCGATTTGGGCTCGTAATGAAGTTCCTTGGTTTATATAATGGTTAAAGTAGAAAAAGAAGCTACTGTTCAACCGTCAATTCAAATCTAGATTACACAGCCACTAGTGTATGGGATCCGTACGAGGCAGGTTTGATGAAGTAATTTGAACGGAGGAAAACCGTGAGGTTTATGAAAGATCGCTATGGTAGTAGTGTTCGTGTAATAATTTTACCAGAATAACTGGGATGGAAATCGCTTTCCGACTGTAGTTTAACATTTAGACTAAAAACTTCGGATTAATTTGATATTTTGTGTTGCGATGATGCTAGTGCTATATTTAGGAAACCCTTTCAATTCAACCAATTCAATTTCAATTGGATAGGCTGGCGCACAGGTAAATTTAAAACTCATTTCCGCAAACAATAAAATATGTGGGAAATATAGTATCAGAATGGGTTGTTTCAATGTAGGTGGTCTGAAAGTGAATTTGAAAGAGCTGTTTGAATCTATCGACCATTGTTAACTAAGCACTTGCATGCCTGGTTCACCACATAATTAATTCATTCACATTGCATAACAGCTCACTAATAAAATACAAATTTTTCCGTTGGTACTAATAGTCTAGCTGCACATGACATGGGTCGTTAAAAATCCCCGTTATGACTAGATACCCGATTTAGCAAAGATTCTCCATTTGGTCCTAAGTTATTTGTTATTAATCATGCTAGTGCATAATGCATTATTGGTGATAATTCACCCCTATCGCACACCCGCAAGTCAGCTTACATTGTTTTGAATAGATGTGAATTATCTTTTTTTACAACTGTCAACATTAATGTAATCTAGGTATTGTTTTTTTTTTAATTAAAATTCTGATTTACATTTCAAAACATAGCGTTTCGAAAGTATATGAAAGTAGTACCAGGCAGAAAAAGGCAAGAAAAGGCAGGATATATGACATTTTTTACAGCATACGCTCCGGAGGAAATTGTGTCAACAATAATTTCCCCCAAATATTAATAAAACAACATTCCGATTCTGTGGTATTGTCAGAAGGTATCAAGAACTCAGTATTTTACTCATGTTTGAATACATTCTCATAAAATACCTCTTGTTAATAGCTACACACACAGTGCTTTATGATTATAAAATTAATTCATATGTTATAGTATTAAGTATTACACAGCTTTTTCTTCTCCTATTTATTAAATAAAGAATTCAGAATTAATTTGCTAATGCGCGATAAATCCATCTTTTATTTGCAGTTAATTGAAAAAATATATTTTACCAGCAGTTTCGAGTGTATAATCAGTTATAGTTTTCGTAGTTCTTGGTATGAGTATGCTTCGACTGCGTAGGCTATATCGCGACGTCTAGTTAAAGCGCAATCAGTAAGACAAACACAACTGCAATACCATCTAGCCTGAGGCCTCTGGGTAACCATGTCTGAATGTTACCAATTCCGTCTGGTACCACCTTCGGTTCCTCGTATTCTGATCCCAAGACGGTTGTTTAAGCAAAGCCGAAAAAGTATCCGAATTCGTATGATTAATTTCCAAGATCAATCATTGAAATGTTATCATTGTCCTGTTTTTCCCATAATTGGTTTGAAAAGGTGGCTAGAGTACTGGCCTACCGTTCCATTTACGATAGTGGTAGAATTTTGCAGGCTCTTTGAGTCTTACTTTCGTGTTGGTTGGAGAGAATTTGATGTTCAGTGAACCGTCCGTCAGATGAAACATGAACTCTTGGTACACCTTTGCTAATAGTAAGGTAAAATAGACGCCTGTTTTTTTTCTTTAAAGCATAGTTGGGAAAGTTACCAAAAAACTTAACTGTTTAAAGTTAAAGTTAATTTGCGTTAAAAGTAACTAGTTAAAGTTAAAGTTACATTTTTGAAAAAGTAGCTGATTAAAGTTAAAGTTAAAAAATAGTAACTTTTACGCTAAAAGTTACTTTTTCAGTTGCTTTGGCAAATTAGTTGCTTTGGTAACAGGAGCCTTGATGGTTCTTTTGTTTTGACAAACAAAGCGAACACTGAAAACTGTCATTGTGGTTTCTTTCATCCATATCCATTTGTTTAAAAATATTTGAATTGGGGATTTTCGTTGTAATTCCATTTAGTGTCCAGAGTGTTGTTGAACAGGCTTCCTATAGTGCCTGCTGAAAGGATTCGGCGATTTTTCCGAGGCGGAGATCCAACTCCGGGATTTTTAAGTTGTCGTGAATGTTAGACTTACTGACGAGCCATGGTGCATTTGTGATTTGCCGCAAAATATTGTTGTGAGCGGTAGAAAGTGCTTTAAGGCTAGTTTTTGATATCAATCCCCACATTTCTATTAAATTATCCCTTCTCAATTTTAAAATTTCAGTGGAAACGGCTTAGTTATATAAGGCAACAGTAGATGCTGAGGGTGTGCCGGCGCACCTTTTCTCGTGCTTCACTGGGGGCTGATGTATTGACGAAGTAAGGTCGCCGATAAGGCGAACTTAGACTGGCGCATTGTAACAGATACGTTAGTTTGAAGACTCTTGTGTTTGAATGAGCCCCCCCCCCCCCTCGTTTTCCGTCATAGTTTTTTAGGTGATCCTTCTTTCTCGGCTTCTACTATGTGTTATTGAAGACATGGTATCACCGAGCAAGAAATACGAGCCCTCCAGGACATTGTCTTCGGGTGGTTTCGTGTTTTCTCGTCTGAGGGTGCGTTCCTAAGCTTTGGCGGTCACTTCTCTCAGTCCACTTTTGTTTGGATGTATTCGTTTCGGCCTAATCATTGCATTATTGCACAACTACGCTTGCATTCTAAGATACCGTTTTACTTTCCCATTTGTCTGCTGGGCAACCTTTGCACCCAAATTCGGATAGGTCAACATTCGCCAAAAATGAACGAAAACCATTACCTAACTGAAGCTAGTTTTGTATCAGTTAATACATAATTTTAACGATTAAAACGTTAATACATTAATTTAACGATTTAACTCTTATAAGAAGTAACGATTAAATAAAATAGTTAACCACATTGTTAACAATTTATTTTAATAGTTAATTTTTTTAATCGTTAATTCCAACTATGCTCTAAAGACTGTCTGAAATAGCATTTCAAGCGCCGTAAGGCAATTTACTAACACTGTGTTATATTATATTTGGAGGAATGTTGATTTTAATAATATAATTATATTCTTGAGGAAAAAATCCATAACATTGAGTAGCAGTACATAGGCTAGAACATGTGGTAAAGTTTTTTGTCCTAATTGGTATTTAAAAAGGAAGGTGGTAGTAAGGATGTTAGGAGAAGGGTTTTTTTTCCCAAAATAAGCTGATCTAAAAATAAGAAATGGGTAAAGAAAGAGATGGAAATTCCTACCCTACAGCACTAACAAACAACCAATCGATCTCTGCATTTATTCATAACGATTTTCTTCCGTTCAGTAATGCTGGATGCAAATCCGTTATCACTTTGTTGGAGCGTGACACTATTCCTAAGTTATTTATAGCAAAAATGGAGAGATCAGAATATTGCTTTCAAAAATTAACATGATGGCACGGGAGATTTGTTTATTTAGCAAATGTGGATGAGGCTCTGTTAGTGCATTAATTATCTCCTGTGATTTGATTTTAATGAAAAAATAATCCATCTGCTATTGATATGCTGCTAATCTAAAACTAGTCGCGATTCATTTACTCTGCGGCCGGTTCAGTAGAATTTTCATCAGAAAGGACGTCACTTCCATGCGTACGTAATTATGTGCCGCGAAATGCCGCCATGAATTCATACATCCATTACTCTCTTGCTCTCTCTACGCCATTCCATGAAGCCCATGCCTCGTCTGTCACCCATAAATTAAATATATTGTTCTTGTTGCTGCATTTCAATTTAAATAAATCGTGCACTTTCCACGGTCACTTACGAGCAGTCGTAAGTCTCTCGGTTTATTAAAAATAACTCTGCAATTACACAAGTGCATTAATTCTGGCCCATTTCGGGTTAAACACGTTCTGAATGCTTGGTTGTGTATGATATGAAGAGAGTCGAAAGTAGTTGCATTTGGAAGAGCGTTTAGTATCTGGCCTCTGTCTGGTTAATCCTGATTCTACATGCATCTCTTTCAACTTTCCCTCCTGAAATTTTTTTTAGTCACCGATTGGTTTTCATGGTATTAGAATTTTGAAGGAAACTGAAGGTGCCTCTTATCAGGGTGTTAGTTCTTTAACAACCATCGGTGCGAAAACATTAAAACTATGCACATGCGTCATGACTTCTATCCTCAAATTTCCAATCGTTTTTGTGGCTGATCACTGAATGAGTAATAACATAGAGTAATTATAATGCTTACTGAATGGTAATATCACACATTAAATGGTATGCGTAAGATGAAATCTCACTTTAGCTTGTGTATTCTCCTTGTTCTCATCGGAATTCATATCATACTCTTCCGTAACACTATAGCTTTACTTTAAACATGCTCTTCTTTCCAAAGACTTTCTTTTTATTTCTATACTTGATAATCTCTCTCCCATACTAACGTATTAACGCATGTCTTTCTCAATTTATCCCATCTTTAAACATCATTCACTCACCTCTTTTGAAATGTGACTCCAACCCGTCCTCTCAGCGAGGCCAAGGTAAGGAAAATTACTCCTTTGAAACGTGAGGTCACCTGAACACCCAGTCCACATTCTTTCACAATCCACGAATACCTGAACCGAGCATCTCCACCTTCTTCCGTATACTCTTACCTAAAAGCCCATGACCACCACTGTTACTCTAATATAATGTTTGGAGTTTCGGATTAAAAGTCTCTTCTTTCATCTAACCTCTCGTCAGTACATGAAATTAGATTTACAAGGAAAACATTGTTAAATATACTTGAAAATGTACTAAAAATACACCTCATCATCATCATTGGTCAACAATCCTAGGATTGGTTTGACGCAGATTTCCATTCGATTCTTATATCGGCTAACCTTTTCATATTGACGTAATTCTTCTCTTTTACATCCCTCGCAACCTGTTACATTAGATCAATAAGAAGAAGACTAACTATATGATATTGGTGTGTAGCGAAAGAGAAGAGGCCAAAACGATTGTTAAAATCATCATCATCATTGGTCAACAATCCTAGGATTGGTTTGACGCAGATTTCCATTCGATTCTTATATCGGCTAACCTTTTCATATTGACGTAATTCTTCTCTTTTACATCTCTCCCAACCTGTTACATGTATCTCATACGAGGCCTGCCTTTGCCAATCTCCCCGTTCACTTTTCCCTCGACGATAGTCTTCATCAGGTCATCGTGTCTCAAGATATGGCCGATTAAGTTGTCCCTTCTTCTTTTTGGAGTTGTCAGAAGACTTCTCTTTTCTCCCACTCTTCTTAGGACTTCCTCGTTACTTGGTTACGAAATACGGTCACGAAATAGAATATCTATAATACAAAGTGAATATAAATTATATGTGTAAAATATATATGCAATTGTGGGAAAAATGCGAAGATTTTCGCTTACGTCCATTGCGGAAAAAACCCCGGGAAATATGCAGGAAACCACCCAAAAGTGATGGGGACGTGAAAAATCAGTGAAAAACTACTGGCAGAGGGTTACTGTGATTGACGGTCAAGATTAGTACATTAATCAAAAATTTCAATACTAAAATTTCGAAGCGCCTTGTATGAAGATAAAAAGAGTATATATTTGGCATAATACGGAAATATGTGTTACTTGTCACTCTCCTGGCTTAAAACAATTATTGCTTCAAGGGAATAGCAGTTTTTCCAACTCCTAATAGTAGGTGTGCCAAACCGGAAATGGGAAATGCCTTAAAAAAATAACATAAGTTTGTTGTAAATAAGATTAGATGTCGTGAGTTCAAACATCCCTAAGTCGTAAAATAGAGTTGAAAGAGGTATGACCTACCACTTACCTCGAATCTTCTGTTTTTTGTCATACCATGTATTTTTTTCTTTTACTCTCTATACACTATCCTTTTTTACGCTGTTACAAGTCGTCATGTTCGATTCATACTTCATGATTACTCAATTGCAACATTGTCTAATATCCTCTACACTTTCAAGCTCTTGTCTATGTTTATATATTCTAAAATAGCTTGGCATGCATTATATTAACCAGTGGGATGCCTTCGACCGACAACTACTAAAACAACTTCGTCCAAGATACCACTACAGTATCCGAATGGTTAAAGCACATGTCCTCCTACGCCTTTCAATTTTTGATACTCATTATTTTAGTTCTTTGTGATTAATCTCCATCTGAAATCTCTCTCACTGGATATAAAAGTGTCTCATTATGTATCACGCTAAGTTCTGGCATCATTAAGCAACAGAGTCATTTACTGTAAGGGCTTGCGGATCATAATTTTTATGCGTATAATCCAAAATTTCAAGATGGTCAAAGAGGATGGGGGGTGTACATTTTAATTGAGGCAAAAAAAGTAAAATGGATTTGGATCAATGAGCGAAATTCTGTGGGGATATTTGTAATAGGGGCCAAAGGAACTGATTAAAAATGTTTCCACAAAAAAACATGTGCAGATGTTTGGTCCGTATGGTGAGTACTCCCAGATAATGTCCTACAATTGCAAAATAGGCATCGTTTACCCCACGTTTTCGTAAGCAATCATGCATGAAATACTTTTACACTGGTGGAAAGTAGAAATCTCTTAATATTGGAATTATGCTTGAGTAAAAATGGCATAGCCTACCTTCGATTTAATAATCGCCATTGGCTTTCAATCGATTTATTACATTGTCATAGGTATCCAATCGATTTAATAAATTGTCCTTGGACGATAAAATGCCCATAAAATCGCTCATAATCATAAAGTAGTCATTGGCATCGAATTCTAAAACCGATAGCATAGACACTGTGAATCGATAAACCGGTATTCTAACCTGAGGTATATCAAAAACATAGTTTGTGGAACTTTATGTTTTAAAAAGACTTTTTAGGTACTGTTGCGATAATTGTATGTACATTGGAAAACATACCCATTTCAAAAGTTCTTAATTTATCTTTTTATGAATTTTTATTACCACATTCCTTATTTATGCACGATTGAAGTTAGTATTTTTTACTAATTTGATTTCAAAGCAGAAAACTTATAAACTTTTGAATTTTAATCTCCTCTTCTGTATTGAAATTGATACAGTGTATCTTCCAAGTCCTTTTTTATCAACGTGTTAGTATATTTTTAAGTGTCCCGTAAGTCCCGCATTTTATGCCTAGATGTATCAAAATTTCTCGCATTATTTGCTTTAAAATCTGGTTGACTTAATGTCGTTAATTTTGGCCACGAGGAAAGAGAGGGGGGAAATGGAATGTTGCAAATACAGGGTTGCTGAAAGATTGTACTGAGATTTAGTTACCGAACTCAGAGGCAAAATAACTAATATTACGTAGTGAAGTCGATGAATAGAGAGTAAGGTTGGTTTGAGTAAAGTGTTAAAAATAAGAGGATCCGTAGTGAAAGTGAATCCAATTTAAGGCGGAAAACAATTCGTAAACGGTTACGAAGAAGCAAATTTAAAGAAGTGGCTGAAGGAAATTATTAGTTTTTAATTTAGGAGAGGAGTAAAATTAATTTTAAGTACAGTTTATGAATCAATGCAATATCGTAAAGAAGCGATAAATATTGGAAGGTCGGGAATGGAATAGGATGAAATAGGCTTTTCAACGGCTTGAAGGTTGATTACGACACAAAGGCATGAACGTGAATGGCAACATTAGCTAGTGATTGAGATAATATGGAGTTAAAAGCAATTATTTAAAGCCGTGTAATAATTTTCCAGACTCTTCTAAAGCTTGTCTCTCGTTGGCTTGATGCCCATGATGCTAATTAATCAGTCAGCGGTTTCCGCAGCTCATCATATTTCGAGTTTAATTTATAACTTTGTTGTACGATGACATAATAGCCCCGAGTCTCAAAGTCTTGAAGTATAATCTCATCTTTTAAAGCATCTTGCCTGTTGGAAATAATACTATAAGGAACTCGAGGCGAGAGAATATGGATGTAAAGTCACTCAAAGAGAAGGTTTTACGCACGGAACTTCGAATCAAAGGACATATGACTTGAGGCGCAATTAACGTAGTATCACAGTTTTTGTTCTTCGTTTCCCACATAAACTGATGTGTATATTCTTATCTGGATGAGCTTAATGCGTTTAAAGATGAGCTGGTATATATTCTCCGCTCTTCAAATTCGTCATCAGAGGCTTATCATGTAAAACACTACGGAATTTCCTAAATGGTTGTTTTGAAAGTGGTAAGAACGTATTTCAACTATACAATTTATTTCGTTTCATTGGAAAAAATGATTGGTACAAAAGAAATAAGTACTTAGGAACGCTCTTTAGTATTCCAAGTAATGGTTTGCCGATGATGATGGTGATTTTTATTCGTTCAAGTTGTTTGATTTATTTTCCCTCCCAGATTTTAATCTATGTACTGCGCGCTCTCTGCTCGGAAAATGGCTCGGTTATATTCTCTGGCAGTTAATGCAGCCGTGATCCTCCCTGGGAATTAAATTCGAGGGATGAGGACAAGTGTAAATTTTCATCTGACCGCATTTTCGGTCGAACAGAATGCGTGTGTGGCCGCGTAATGGGAATACACGTGGCTTTAATGGACTCCCTGATGCGCATATTTCAATCAAAGGTTGAGCGATGGCTTCGAAATCCGATTGCTAATTTTATTACAAGTGATGCGTCGTAGATCAAAATTGATTTTTTCCGATAGTTCAATATTTCCTTTTAGTATTCTCATCTGTTCCCAGATATGTCGTCCTACAAGTAATGAGGGGGAAGAAAAAGGAATGAGAATTTAGTTGGAGGTCCATGAGTTGTAATTGAAATTGTTTAATATTTAATTGAGTTGGGAATCTAGCTTCTGAGTTTGAATAAGCTCGCTTCATTATAGATAAGAAGAAATTATGAGTAATCAATATTCAGAAGTGTGATGAACACCCGTTGGAATATTTGGAAACTTGCAAGTCGTGAACTGTCTAATATTTAAGGTTATACTGTGCCATTCAACCCTAATTCATAAGCCTAAGGTAAGAACGGTGTTTACACACGGTGCGGGATTCGAACCCATGACCTAGAGTTTGCCAGCGGTAACTAGATTTGCCCACCTAGCAACCTCTGCCGGTAGGGGATCAATATCAGTTTAATTTATACTCCTCGGATTTTTATTCGTTAAAGCTTCGTGTTATTTTCATTCGCAAAAAAGGAGTCGGTAGCTAATACAGAGTGCCTCCCTTTTATCCTGCGGGGCATGCTTAATTCGCGGATTAAATGGAAATTTTGGCTAAAAGGATGACGTCGGGAATTGCAAGAGGCCTGATATAAATCCGGGGTCTTCGGAAGTGGACAGCTTTTCATGAAAGGCACTCATGGGCTCGTAGCATCTCTCCGCACCAACAAAGTTCCACTCATTGGCATATTTGCGCTTTTTTGGTATTCTTTTTTCTTTTGCTCATTTTAATCCATCGCCTAACTTCCCAGTTCCCCAAGTTTCTTGCATATGCCTCCACTAAGTTCAAGCCATCATTTTTCAGAGAGATTTTTTCTCTATTTATGCACAGTCCTCTTTAAATTCGTCAAAAAATCATCATCCGCTTTGTCATCCGATTCTAATCAGGGCCTCGATCATGGATCTTCATAACGCGTGCGCAAGCGTTATCGTTATTTTTTGATTTAACTTATGTCAGAGAGAACGTGATCTTCGTTCTTCATTTTTCGCACAGCACTTCAAATTGCTTATCAAACTCAGTGGAGCGAATTTTACAGACGGTTATTGTTAACCCTGCGCTACTCTAGGGGTAAGCGTTAACGGTAATGATTGCAATAAAGTGAAAGATACATCCTTGATTCCACACCAGGTTGCAATGGGATAGTTACTACGAAAATATTAAAGGTATCGCCGTTTCCATACGCAAATCATGAGAATGAACTAATAGCATCTTGCATTTCAGTCATTGACTAATAGGCACTGAGGATTAGAATTTGTGTAGTGTGAAAATCGAATAAAATTGAATTGGAAATGATGAATATACTGTAACGGCAGTGCATGACCTCCCCGACGCGTGAATTCAGCTCTCAATCACTTCGGTAGAATTGTATATTTTGATTTAATGTAGGGCGATTTGAAGAGGGGTGAGAAAAATGAAGAATGGAGATCACGTTCTCTCTGACGTAAGTTAAATCAAAAACTAACGATAACGCTAGCGCACGCGTCCTTACCCTCGGCCCTTTCAAGTTTCACCCCCCCCCCCGTCGTTCGCCCATTAGTTTGCCCACTGAGCCGTCGCCCTACCCTGTGATCGAGAGCCCAACTACCGCTGAAGAATCGATTCGTTACAATACCTGGTATACACTGTTTATTTATTTGCACACAATGTATATTTAGTTCTAGAGAATACACCAATGAAATGGGAGAGAAATAAATGGTGACAACTAGTAATATGATTAAATTCGAAATGAATGTAGCGATATTTCTTGGGGTTAAAAAAAAGAAAGGATTTGCTGCTCTTCCGACCTATATTTGCATGAAGTGGCATCGGATCTCCATCCTGCCGAGGGAGATGTTCGCAGGAGACGTTTTTAGATCAGACTCGTTTATGGCCGCTAATAGCCATGACATGCCTTGTGGTCGCTATTTAAAAATAAAATACATATCGGCCACACCGCACGCCTTGGCTATCGGTCAGTCTGATGGCGAGGTTGGACCTCATAACGTTAGTGAAACTGGATCCCATGACCGGATTGGTGACCCGAGAACGATATTACACCAACTTTTAGTGTAAACATGTCTAATACGGATAAAATAATTTAAAAGAATAAGAGAATGGGTTATCGTGTTCAGACATATTCATGGGATGGAATTAGTCAGAAAAAGAATACACCTGCATCACTTGTAGTCAAATCTGAAAGTGGTAAGACTCGAGTTTTTGCTTTCTAACCTCTTCAAATTAGCCCAGTTTTTGTAATTCATTCCTTTTTCTACTTTCTGCACATTTAACGTCATTGAAATATATCTCTGTAGCCCGTTCCGCTCACTGTAACCTCTCTGCCACGATATTTTGGTGTCTCATCTTCGATTGGGGACGTAAACGATATATCTCTTTTCATCTTCTCTCAGAACCTCTACCTGTCTTACTGTCTATTGAAAATCCAAATGTCTTTCGCATTTCCAAACTCTTCTAATCTCACCCTTCCTGCGGATATTATTTCCTCACTTCACTACTGTCAAGGAGTAAGGGTGGCGTTGGCTAGGATTATGGTCCCCGTCTCTTGGGCACGGGTTTGAGCTCCGGCTGCGGCTTATTTTGATGTAATAATCTTTATTTCAACCCCAAAAACACACCCTCGCGGTGGCTTGCAGGATATTGCGTAGATTTAGATGGATATGCTGGTTCCTACTTGAGCGCTGTGTGGAACGTACTTGGAAAGTACCTACCTACTTCTCCTTCTGTCGAACGGGACGTGAAACTTTGGACCCCTGGCATCTCTAGTAGGCTAATGCCTCCACCGGGTTTCCCTCCCCTCCCGGACTTTTAATCCCTCCCAAAAATACCCATCAATCCTAAATTACCCAAAAGACCATAGCTGTCAGACGACTTTTCTAATAACATCAATATCGTAAAGGAGAATCCTTCAGAATTACGTTGTAAAATACTAAAATCCGTATAAACATTACGACTCCTCCGTTTCTCCAGCGTGTACATAATCTTGTTTATGTTAGAGTGAAAATTTCGAATGGACCAGAAGATATTACGATCGGTCTCCGGAAGTAGATGTTTACATGGGGCGTTTGTTTGAAGTCTTTAGGCTATAAGGTTGAAGTTGGCCCCCTTTTGACTCCATTAATTAAAAATAAATGTTGGGGGATGAAGGTCTCCGTAAGGGATTTGAGCACCATTTCATAGCTGCGCATTTAAAACTATATTGTAACACTATTAAAATGGGCATGGTGGTATTCTCATGACTTAGTTTAAGGCTATAGAGTTTTCCTACCTGAATACGGATGGTGGGTCTATTTCTAGAAGAAGAGGTTAAATACGAAATAAGGTAGTCGAATAAGCAGTCATGAATGGTGAACGGCGGCATTCCAAGGAGGAACTATGCAGTTTATTCTTGGGTTAGGCTGGCCTTTCAAAAGTTTCAAAAACCTATGAACATGCCTTGATGGGGGCCGCCAGCAATCATGCATTCCATAACCTGAAGGAGAGGAGGTTCATATGAGAGAAGGTGTAGATCACAGTGGTCAGTACAGCAACACTCATTTAAATAGAGATATGGTACGAGGCATGTCCGGAAAGTAAGTAACGTTTCGTTCTACCGCCACCACAAAGCTAGTGTCGCAGTTCCTCGCATGTGTACTCGTCTTTATGGTTCATTGTCTTTCGACTGTCGCCATTACAGCCAGATTGTGTTGTGTTTACATATGTTAGTGATCATTTAAAATATTTAAAACAATATCTGATCCAGCCGACTGTGAAGTGCGTTCTGTAATACGGTTTTTGAACGCAAAGAATGTTAATCCAGCTGATATTCATCGTCAACTCGTAGAGATTTATGGTGAAAGTGTAATGACTGATGGGATGGTGAGAAAGTGGGTTAGAAAATTCAATGATGGACGAACCAGTGTTCACGACGAAGCACGGAGTGGGCGGCCTTCTGTTGTCAATGATGGGATGGTTGAAAAAGTGAATGAAAAAATTCTTGAAAACAGACGGTTTACGGTAAGAATGCTTTTTGAAGATTCCCACAAATTTCAAAAACTTTTTTGCATGAGATTGTCCCAAATTGCTTAAATTATCGCAAACTGTGTTCCCGCTGGGTTCCGAAAATGCTTACGGATGACCACAAAACGAAGCGACTTGGAAGTGCATTGACATTTCTTACCCGATGCAGTTTTGAGGGAAGTGACTTCTCAAACAGTATTGTGACTATCACTTATTCTTGACTTTGAAGCGTGATTTTGGAGGAAGGCGCTTGGACAGCGATGACGACAGAAAGAACGGTGTTCAGCAATGGCTGTCTTCCCTGGCGACATCTCTCTATGAAGAGGGTATAGCAAAGTTGGTTTCCCGTTATGACAAATGTCGAAACAATGGTGGCAACTATGTAGAAATATAGTGAAAGATATACTCTTTCATGTAAAAATAAATCTTGCCTTGAAAAAAAATGTTTTTAAGAGTTTTTTCCCAAACGGTACTTACTTTCCGGACAAGCCTCGTATTAATAATTTGGCACCTATTGTACAACGATGTGGAAGGCAAAGAGAAACGCCACATTATTATCCCGAAGATTCGCAGCTACTCCGCTCTTTTCTTTTTATCAAGACGTGATGAAATCTCTCGAGTAAAATTTGATGGAAAGTAGAAGTACGGATCTACCCGAGAACGTACATCAGTCAAGTGCGATAAGCAATTTAGGTTAGTAGCATTGAATGTAAGATGCCATTGGACCTGCGAAAGATTAGATAACCTGAAGGTGGAAAAGTGGAGATGTATTAGAAATCAGCGAAATGAAGTGGCCCGAAGTAGTCCGACTTTTGTTGTGGAAGCTGCAAGATTATACGCGCTGGATCTTCCAATGAAGATTTTCGAGTAGACATAAAGTTAGGAAATATGTCGGAATGAGAATGAAGAATTCTCTGCTGTAAAGAATGGCCATGGGGGAGATGGAAACCAAGCCTAAAGATACCATTCTGGTTCAGGGTCCACATTCCTATGTCGGCGTACGAAAAGGAGGAATGTCTATGATGATATCATGGAAATATTAATGCATATCAAAAGGAGAAGGAAACTTAATTTCCACGGCAGGGGTGGTGAAACTATTTTACCATCTATCATACCCTGGTATGGTATCCTTGGAGAGAGTATCACATTACTATGTCACTGAAAGTAGAATTTACAAGCTAAAATAGCATAACAGTAGTAATTTATTAACATGCAGTCGTGGAGGGGAAAGTGAATGGGGATGACGGTAAAAGACGGGCTCGTGTGTGTTGCTTGAACAAGTAGTGAAGGACTTAAAACAGAAGAACTTGTGTGCTCAATCCTTTCGTAGAATTGACGAATAGTGATTTTTAAGTGCTAATTTTTAATGATCGTGAAAAGGGTTCTTAATTTAGAATTCAAATCGATATTTTTACTGCAATAAAATGGGCATGAAGTTGTCAAATAAAACCTATGCCATGACGATGAATTCATGATTTTCTTCCTGCCATTTTACGTGATTCACGGTTGATTACTTTCTCTTTGAAATGTTTAGCGAAGTTTTCGTCAACCTTATTGGCTTTATCGGATCGTAACGGACATTATTGGATCGTAAAGTTCAGCGTTCATAAATTACTGATTTTCATGTGTTCTCGATTTTGTCGAGAAACTAGTTTCACTATACTTTTAGGGTGGACGTTTTCAGTGCTGGAATCGGGAATTTCGTTTTCTGATTGTCGAGAAATTTTTACCTCCCTGCAGAAAGTCGTTATTTTTTAATAGTTTTCGAAGTACCTACCTTAATGAAATCGATTTATATGATAATGTAACTCTGACTTGATAATTTCTCTGCCGTTATTGAAAGAGTAAAATCTTTTGTCGATAACTGTTAGGGAACAATTTGTAAAAGTAAGAAACAATTAAAACCTTAAAGAAAGGCATATTTGCTAAGGATACTTAGGGTACTAGCTCTCAGTAAGCACATCAGTTAAGGAGTTTATAACAACAGTCTTGCGGCTTTATCTTAAATTTTTCCATGTTTGTTTACATCACTTGATATCGTTACGGGCGACGTTTTACATCAACCCGTATGATAAGTAAACCATTTAGTTCTAGTGCGGTAGTACCTAACGTCTGATATGAGGACAGTAGAGGACATAGCCATGTTTTCTACTGCATATTTTATAACTCTACTAATAGTGTGCGTCGTACTTTAATGAATATACGTTGGGATTACCCAGTTAATATTTTTCGTTTGCTTGACTTCGTAATTAGACAGCAAGGGAATACAAAACATAAGTACGACGATGTGTCACACAAATTGTCTATCGCGTCATGAAGTGACCTTTCATATCTCCATCGACGATGGAGAGAGTGCGCTAAATTGGAACCCATTTGCATTCTCCTCTTTCGATTGAATACGTCGAGACCGTTAAGACAAATTCTTTCGGTCTGTTACGCGTGCGCTCAAGGTAGTGGATGAAATGCCTCAAACGCCGGAATCTTATGGTCGATTGAACTGAATCATTGACGCAACCGGATACTTTATCTTTGCTAGAAGAATGGCGTATTCCTCCGCTCTTGAAATTTCCTTATTTGCAAAGGAACTTGAAATACTGCCGTACTCTTTTCTCGAATTTTCGCTATGGATTCAGAACAAGGTTCGAACTTAACCATACGTTCGTTTCCATCATAGACGCAAAATTTAGGACACTTCCTCAATTTACCATGCTAAGCACGAATTTGCTTAATTGGAGTTTTCATGGACGGCGAAATGAATATTTTAGAGCGGTATTACTTTACAGGTACAATCTCTGTAATCCTTCCTTGCGGTAATGCGACACGTCCAGTAATTTGGCGTCCAAGGCTGGCGACCTCCCTTCGGCTAATATAATTTTGTTTGTTTGAAATGAAAGATTTTTTCAATACATACAGTAAGTATTTGTTTCGTTATTAGTCTTAGTACTTAAAATTTGTTCTAGGTCTGTGGAACTGTAGGAATAGGGGTATGCGATACATTTTAATTCACATCCACAATCAGATTCTCATTGTGGATTCCGCTTATCCTTTGCGATTTTGCCAAAAGATTAGTGTGGGTAGGACAGTTTTCATTATACATTTTTCTAAAAAAATGGCCAAGTTTCATGCCTCCAATAATGTCGTTTTTGGGAAAGATTGAGTAGGGAAATGGTACTACGAATTAGAAAGTATTTTCCTTTTGAGACGAAAGTGAAACAAGATTGTTCTTCCTTTTATCTCACCTCTCATCAGTATTATTTTCAAAAATAATAGAAATAAATCATTTCAGGTGTAAAAATTAAAATTTTTCCAATAGTTGAACCAATTAAAAGACATCAATGTGAAGTTCACTGATTAAAATTGACACTATGAAATAAATAGACTATGAAGTCACGGATTACATCTTCAGGTGATTGATCTTGCATACATCATCTTTATGTACCAAGTTGATAGATAGCGACAGATAGATGTCCTTACTGTCGAACCCAACTTGGTATGTATGCATGATCAGTCACCTGAAGATGTAACTACGTTATGAAACCCGAGTCGTGCCTACTTAAATGCAAAGTGAAATAACAAAGTTTCATTCTTTTATTTTCCAATATATTTTGTTTATTACATTGTATTATTTTCATGTTGTACTAGCACATTTTCACAATGCATTTGTAATCCTAATAGTATATTTTCTGTTATACGCCACATTTTATTCAACAGTAACGTATGCTTAAATACATATACAGGTGTGAGAAAAGCCGCACTGGTTTAATTATTTTGTAAAAGTTTTAGTTGTTCCAAAGATCAGTACCTAGTCCTAGAACAATAAATGTCTTTTTTATTATTATTATTAATAATATTATGCAAGGATAAATTGAAATCGTTCTTCCTCTGACAACTCGATAACTCCATAATAATGATAAAGAATTTGCACATTGCAAAAAGAGTTATAAATTTAAGGTGCACATTTGGGTTATCTCCTTTGACTTACGCAAATTTCCCTCACCCGCAGCCTGCCGAAGTTCCGAATTTTTACCGAAGCCATATGAATTATTTATCCTCTTAAGATTATGATCTATGACCAGTCGTTGAATTTTTAGCCAAAAATTAACGATGGAATAATATTTATGAAAGATTGATGCGTTAAATGGAAATTGTTATAATGGAGTATACCTATACTACGGCATTTCAGAGTTTATGGATTTCGTTAATATTTTATGCGCCCTGTTAACACATAAGCTCTCGAACGATATTTGTCATACTGTTGTGAGTTACATTATCTTGCGGTTCTTTGCTGACAACTTAGTATTTTGGATATGTATTTCGATACCAATACGTATTTAATCACATCTTCTTACGACGGAGAACCGTAATTTGCGGTCTTGGCACCGAGGTGCCAATGTCTTAAATGACTTTAGAACTTTAGATGTCCACTGTTTCACCAGGTGAGATTGAAGGGATCAGTATCTGTCAGTAAACATCACTCATTACGTGTTCTGTTATAATTTTCCTTCCCTTTATTTGCTCATAAATTACACCTAGCCCGAGGGCAACTGCTGGTTCATTAACGAGTTTCAGAGCAATGAGGTGCCTATCATCAACGAGGAAGATCTTTTGAGTCTCTATCCATCTCACGCGAGTAACTCCGTCGTCGTGAATTCTCTGCCTCATGACTATGTAAGCTCACGTGAGACATTTATGGAGAGAGAACCTCTTTGATCTTCACCGTTGGAAAAGTGTGTTGCGCGAAACTTTTTTGACTCAGCGTAATATCCCAAGCGGAGTAACTTCTGTGTTCGCCGCGAGGCAGAACTCTTATTTTTTTTGGCTTCAATGTTTGTTCTCACTCCCTGGTTCTCGATGCTTAAAAAACTTTGGCCTACTTCCAAGTTTGATCTGCTTGAGATGGCGAGCAATTTATTGGATTCTATGGAGAGTGAACGGTAAAGCTTCATGCGCTATCTATAAAACCATGGGGGGCCTACTTTCTTTTTGTTACTAGAGGGGCCTGTTTTACATTTAATGTATCTCATAGCTCATCTTGCACGACCGTGACATGCAGTTGCACATGTGATTGATTCGTGCGCATTTGAGTGTTGCAATAAGCGTCACCGTTAGAAATATATTTCTACCAGGGGAAAATTCTATTTTGACGTCAAAGGATTCGATTACTATTTTCTCTCAAGCCATGCTCGTACTTTTTCATTATTATTGGCTGAAGTTCTCACGTGTTGAAGTTATTTGCGAAATAATTACACCTGCATGCTATTTCATCCATTGGAATGATTCTATTAGTTCTAATTTGAAGCTGCTGAGCTAACACCATGCGCTCGCTCCGATTTTCATGATGCATATGAGTGGTGTAACAAATTACACACGGCTTAAATTCGGAATTTTTTGTACCATGCGGATTATAAATTGACTGCGGTTATCATTTATAATTCTTTAAAAATGGGATTTGACAGTTTACAACGTTACAACAAATACGTGATCATGCTAAGCGTCAAAAAATATATCTATGAAGCAATTACGTAAGCTTTATTCTGATCCAAGTAAATAAGTAGATTTTCTACTGCCAGCCAATAAATTCAAGACCAGGAAAACTGTCCATTAATTTATATTTTGGCTTCTTGCAATTATAGAATTTTGCAACTCATGGAGACAACCTTTGAAATACTTTTTTTATTCCACAATTTGGGAGAACTTGCGGGGTTAGTTTTTTCTATGGAGTAGCCGACTATTCGGGATCCGTTATGGATTATTGCCTTGAACTAAGTAATTTATTTTTGGGCTTGTGCAGTCCTTATTTCAATTTTGCTATCGTGAACAAAGTAAATTAGTCATTTGTGTCGAAATCCTGTCCTTTTGGGGAAAGTAACAAAACCTTTGCTCTTCTTATCAGCGGAAACAAATGCCGGAATCCTTTTGTATTTCCGTGGAGGCAAAGATAAAACATAATCACGCAATGCCCTCACCCGAAACGTTAATTGGATCCATTGCAAGTTTATTACTGGAAGGATGTGGCTTGCCCGGTCAACAATTCGTGGTTTTATTCTGCATAAAATGTTGGTTAAATCAACCGTGTGTATTTATGCATTGGTAAATCTAGTTACCAAAGTAATGAATACGGGCAATAAATGTTTTTAAGCCTTGCTACATATCCCGCAAACAGATAGCTTTACATGGAACTGGGCATGGAAGCTCGTATTTAATTTATTTGAGCTTCAATTGTAGCTTGTTTTGGACAAAATGAGTTGAAAGTTACGTCCAGTCCATTCGTATGTCATTTCTGGGTTCATCATGAGTATTTTTCCTTATAATCAGGCTGAAAGCAATCTACGTTGACGAGATTAAATAATTGAGCAAAATACATTTTATTTAATTTCATTCGGAGAATCAACCTTTCGACTAGGTTAAGGGCTTGATACCGTAGGAGCTAGAGTGTAATAAATAGATACTTAATATTTCCACCAATATTGCATGTTCTTATGGTTAAATTGATTCCCCACAAATGTCGAGTATCGACCTGTAACTCGCATCGCGAGGCGTTCTCATGAATGCTGTTTGGGCTTTGCAGTCAACTGCTACGTATAAACGCAACTTTCATAAATGTATTTATATCTTTAATCGGCAGAAAAATAAGATGCGTTCGTAACGTTGCTCTGATTTCAACACGCTGGAGATGTTGAAGTTAAAACCGCGACGCGCGGCGGATTGTAACCGAATCCCTCACTGTAAAAAGTAGATCTGATTATAAGGTACAAAAGTGATCTGAATTTCAGATGCAACAATTTTAAGACAGGGTATGTTGAATTTCCACAGTAATATCTTGTCTAAAAATAAGGCAGGTGAACGACTGAAAATCAGGCGAAGTGGACTTATTTTCAGATAGGCCTATGCTGAATTTAAGATAGCCCTGGTCTGGTAATAATGCGGGTTGCTATTGAAATTCAAGCCTACTCTGAGGGGATGTCTTATTTTAAGGCAGGTGCAGGACTGAAAATCACACCGAGTGGGACTTATTTTAAGATAGTCCCATGCTGAATTTAAGACCAGGGCTGTCTTAAATTCAGCATGGGCCTATCTGAAAATAAGTACCACGTAACAATGCGGGTTGCTATTGAAATCAAAGCCTACTTTTATGCGATGTCTAATTATAAATACTAGATATTTAAACACTTCACACGAACACAAACCAAAACCCTAACGTTTCATATTTTTATTCGATGATACTGTTTCACTGACTAAATTCTTCAATAGAGCAAACGTAAGTCATAGAATTTCCATTGGAAAAGATTCCATGACTGAAATGGGAACACATGGACAATAACTTCAAAGATAATAAGAAAATTTGTACTTTTATTGGAAACAAAGTAATCCATACAAAGTCTTCGATACCACATATGTGTGCCAGTATCTTCAAACCGAAGCAGAAACTGTCACTTGATGAGGGTGACTATTTTTTAGTTCTTACAACCCTGCCGCGTAGACAAAATAAGGAAGTTTACTCTCAGGATACGTCACTCAGATACACCTAGCTCCCTTCTGCAAATAAACTAAGTATCATTGCCACATTCTCACACCATTAATTCATCGCACGAAACTTATTTCACCTGCTTACAATGAAATTTGACTAGACTTCGAATTTTACTTCCTTATGATTCGTAATTCTTGTTGACATCCTGCTCCCTGAGGTTGAATGAAAAACTGCGTTTTGTTTATCCTTCTCCCTGGTTACGCTCCGCCCATCAGTCTCTGCTATTGGCTGGTTAGCTCCAATTGCGAAGCCAACCAAGGCGTGCTTATTTTCATCCCGGGTGATCTGAATTTCAGATCACAACCATTTAATTTTCAACATTCAGTGGTTATGGTCTTAAAATAAGACGGAGGTGTGTCTGATTTTCACGCATCATGAGCCTTAAATTCAGACCACTACCTTAAAATCAGACAGCGCTTAAATTCAGATCGCACTGAAAATCAGATCAACTTTTTACAGTGCTATAATTCGGTTAAAATCTTCACATAATACAGTCCAATTAAATTCGAGAACTTTGTGCAAATATCTTGTATGCCCGACGTAGGTCCTCTGTCTTTCTCATTTATCTCCCGTCCTGTATTCACCGTTCTCTCAGTTTTTTCCCCTTCCCAGCCATGAAAGTGGGATGGAAAAAAAGATCGCTACACGCTTCCATTTTCTCTCTCTCTCTCCCCCTTTCCCACCCCCTTTTCCTCCCATCCCGGCTTGAAAAGTGCCACGGAAAAATGTCTTTGTTCACCCCGCCTACCCTCCCTCCACGTCTCTTTTACTTTTCCCATTATCTCACCTCGAATTGGACGAGGGGTGGAAGAGCGTAAAGGCGGACCTCTCTCGGTGGGGCGAGGAAACGCTGGGAACGTTTGAGAGTGGGCGACACACTTGTAACGCCTGGGGTACAATCGGCCGGCCTCCTATCGCCGGAAACCCGTGGTTCAGGGCCACCCTCTCCGGCAAGGGTAGATTGAATTGGAAAAAAAAGAAATAAGAAGCCTTTTTGAAGAAAGTGAGAGCTGGTTAAAGGAAAGGTATTGGTGACATGTATCGTGTGTTGAAAATAGCAGGAATTTTTTTGGTGAAACGATCAGCGTATCTGTCGCTTTTAAGCATAGCTAAATGTGGATCCTAATTCTACGACTTTTTTGCTGCAGCCGATGTTTTTCTTTTCCTAGTTTTTGAATGTTGTGAACCCAAGGTTGTTAGAATGTATTCTAGGAGGCATTGGCATCCTAGCTTAAGAGTGACAATGAAGCCAGAATGGGAGTGCTTGGGAACGATTAGGCCCCACCTACTCCGTACAAAATATTGCGTTCTATACGCCCTCTTGTAGAGACTGTGTGTATATAAACATGAATAATGATGAAATGGTACGCAAATTTCATCGCAGCGGCGGATTTTAATCTTCGTAATGGTGTTTAAGGGAAGTATTAAAATATTTTTACCCTTGGTAATTAATTTATAAAAAATGGCACGTTACAATTACGAGTGACAATCCAGTGTGCCCATGCGTGCCAAGATGACCGCCGGCTTCTCAAATCAGTCGCGATGTCTCCTCCCCTACATTCAACCCTCCTTGCGTAAAACATACATAATCACTGTGGAGAAAGTATGAGCTTAAATTGGAAGACGTTTGTAGTTGGTGTGGAGATAACCTCGTCTAAACGAAGATTTTTATATTTATCCATTCTAAATATTTTTAAAATTTTGAAGTTTAGACTGTAACATTATTACTAATCCTTATTGTGTGCAACAATAGAGAAGAGGCGAAAACCAACGTTATACTAGGAAAACAGAAACTGAAAGAGGTGAAAGAGTTCTGTTCCCTGGGAAGCAGAGTAGCCAACGATGGGAGAAGCAAGAAAGAAATAGTTAGTTGAGTAGCCCAGGCAAAGAGGGCAATCTTTCAAAAGAGAATATACTTACTGCTGGAAACTTCAGCTTAGAATTAAGGAAGTAATTCATCAGAACGAATATCTGGAGCATGTTTCTTTAGGGCAGTGAGGCATGGACGATAATAGATACGGAGAAGAAAAGGGCGGAAGCATTCGAAATATGGTGCAACAGAAGAATGATGGAGGTAAAATGGATCCACAGAGTGACAAATGCAGCAGTCCTAAGAAAAGTGGGAGAAAAGAGAAATCTGCTGCAAACTATAAAAAGAAGACGGGAAAACCTAATAGGCCATATCTTGAGCCACGATGGCCTGATGTGGACGATCGTCGGAGAAAAAGTTAACGGGAAGAATGGAAAAGGCAGGCCTCGTATGAGTTATATAGAACAGTTCGTAAAAGACGTGAAAGAGAGGAACTACGTTAAAATGAAGAGGTTGGCCGATAGAATAATAGAGTGGAGTACTGCGTCAAACCAATCCTTGGATTGTTGACCGATGATGATGATGATTGTTCATAGGATGAAATGTATGTTTGGTGTGAAATAACCCCCTAACTTACTCATTTGTGGTGGCTTTCGGGGTATTATATAGGTGTACATGAAGAGGACGACGAACGAGAACTTGATAGTTGGGATCATTCACGGAGTACTTCATCTACTTTACCAGCCGTAGAAGGCAACTAAAGTGGATAAAGTATGCTGTATAAAACACGAAAAGAACCAACGCAGTCTTGAAGGGGACGCAGGTGGGAGAATATGTAAATTTTAAGCGTATAAGAATAAAAAGAGAACAAGCGCTCTGGATGACACTAACGATGAATGATGTGATGGTATAAATTGGATAAACACTTCAGAAAATGTGACAAATTTTAGTAAGAGGAAGCATACATCCTTGGGAAATAGGAAGTGGATAGTACTTACAAGAATATTAATATAGGTGGAATGTAAAATTCACTGCATTAGGCTTGACTTGGTGGAATATGCTTCATTTATGAAGTAATAGATGTGTAGTTCCTTGAAAATTTATTTGGCAGCACAATACATTTTACCACACCTTGGCATGTTTATTGATAAGGCAATGGATATGCCACTGTAATATGTGAATGAATATGCCATGATGGCGAGCATGCCAATATGCCAGCATGCTAATATGCTATGATGGTGAAACTGTCGTGCCAAATAAACTTGTGTAGGACTACGAAGTCTATCATGTCATCAATTTGTAGAATATTTATTATTTCAAATTTGATAAATTTAACTTTTCTGCGCAGTTCTAATTGAAGAATGCTCCTCATGTGACGTAAGGGGGGATTCTAATCTAATATTGTTCAAGAAAGGACTCTGACCTACGTTAAGTATTCTAGGTACCTATCTTCCTTCTCACATTAATGCCTTTTGCAAGCCTATCGACTGCGCGACGAAGAAAATAGCCCTTATTCGTGCAAATAAATACTTAAGAGCAGAGTCCTCTAGAAGGTGTTCTCAGCACTACTCCCTAACTAAGTGTAGTTTAATGTTGATCATCCAGAGGACTCTGCTTAAGAGTAGAGATGGGCGCCGAGAAGGGTAACTGCGGCCGCGTTAAGGTAAGAATACGAGTGGCGCCGGCGCCCGTCATACGCCGACGGAGTTAACTCATGAACAGCTGAATTTCATATATAAATAAAATGTCATAAAGTTCATAATTATTTTCAAATGTTTTAATGAATATATTCAAACATTTATGCATTCATACTGTCAATATAAAATTACAGTATTGTATAGGAGTTCACTCGGAGATTCTCCAGCTATCGGGGACCTTACTGTCGTGGAAAAAAGTCATGACACTCGAGTTTACAAGTCAATGACAGTTGTACCCGTAATCCCACATGAAAACAAGTTATGTCAAAAATTAGCAAATTTAATTCTGCGTTTAACTGTGGAAAGTGAAAATTTTTATTTTATCTTGTTAAAATTTTATTGCCTGCGAAACAAAAAAAGTGCCGGTTTTTTCACCGTTTTAAACGGAATGCTCACTTTAAAAATTCATAACTTAAAAAGTATTCATTGGATCGTAACCAAACTTTAATACGACATAAAGGAACCTGTTTTTAACATATGTACAACGTTTTAAGATAATCGAAGTTGAAATAAAGTTGTTCTTGTAAATTTTGTGAAACAACTTTTTCTCAGTTCTACGTGGTCATATCGATACGAATCTTGTTCTGTCATGGAGCTTATGGTAATACAAGGCTAATCGGTACTCCATATTTAGAATTTATTTAGTTGTTTATTTTGTGTGCGCTTACATTTAATTCGGTGTTTCCTACAACAAGAGGTGTGAAGCGAACAAGAGGAAACGGACGCATGACCTTGGAAATCCGTGCGACGTTGCCGCGTTCGACACCATCCCCGCGTTCCATATGTAGAATCAATACATTTTTGTTGCATTGTAACTTAAACAGATGGGATTCTTATCTTTCGAAAGAAAGTACACCCCTTTCCGTCAACTTTTTAAGTTACAATGCAACAAATGGTGTCCGATGGCAACAGATGGTGTCGAACGCGGCAACATCGCACGGATTTCCGAAGCCATGCGTCCATTTTCTCCCGCTCGCTTCACACCTCTTGTTCGAGGAAACACCGAATTAAATGTAAGCGCACATAAAATAAACAACTAAATAAATTCTAAATATGGAGAACCGATTAGCCTTGTATTACCATAAGCTCCATGACAGAACAAGATTCGTATCGATATGACCACGCAGTACTGAGAAAAAGTTGTTTCACAAAATTTACAAGAACAATTTTATTTCAACTTCGAATACCTTAAAACTTTGTACATATGTTAAAAACAGGTTCCTTTATGTCGTATTAAAGTTTGGTTACGATCCAATGAATACTTTTAAAGTTATGAATTTTTAAAGTGAGCATTCCGTTTAAAACGGTGAAAAAACAGGCACTTTTTTTGTTTCGCAGACAATAAAATTTTAACAAGTTAAAATAAAAATTTTCACTTTCCACAGTTAAACGCAGAATTAAATTTGCTAATTTTTGATATAACTTGTTTTCATGTGGAACTACGCGTACAACATTCATTGACTTGTAAACTCGAGTGTCATGACTTTTTTCCACGACAGTAGGCTTCAGACCACATATCCCTATCCCTTCTATCCCTTCCATCCCTATCCTTATACCTTTCCTCCCGGTCTGAAGCGCCTATTAGTGCGGAAACAGACTTGAAAACACCATGAGTGAGTGAGTTCACTCGGACAGTCGTCTTCCAAATTAAACATGCGTCCTTCTTAGACGTCTCCTTTTGTTGGAATATTGTAGCCATTATATCTAGCGGTTTCAGATGCGCCTGGGCGCTCGCTAATCGCTAATAATTTCTCAGGCTCACTAGTGATGCGCATTTTCGTCCCCGTTCACCCAAAATCAACGGGTCCACTGAGTTCGTTCCATTCGTCCCTCGACCCACCATTCGCTAGGGATGCCACATCGGCTAAAAAACATCGAGTGGTCAATGTTTCGATGTTTATAAAAGTATAACCACTCACACATTCATCGACAAAAAACATCGATTTTTCGGAGTATCGAGTTTTTATGCCTTCATATCCGAGTTTAGGTATTAACATAGAGGTATTATGTATTAGGTATTATGCATAAGAAATTTTGCATCTTCTTAAAAACTTGCAATTGTGAAATTTATTCGGAAATCGGACCTTATTTAGTAAAATATTTATAAATAATACGCAAATATTTTCCCATTGAATTTATTTTTAAACATATCACTGTTTCATATTGAAATAAAGATAAATAAACATAATACAACAAATAACACAATAAAGTGGGTGTACCTGTTCCCTAAAAATATTCTAAGCTTGGTAGTATGAAAAAAAATCAAATTGAAAAACAGTGGGTTTAAAAAGTTTAAACCTCCCAGTATCGGTAAGGAACACTCTTTGCTTAATATGCGGCGATCCCAACCTACTCCTGTTATCTTGTACCACAAAGTTGAGAGCTGATACAATCCTCTCAGAAGGTATTGATGTAGGTATGGCGGATCATGTTCTTGGAAGGCAACACTGGGATGAAAACATGAACAATTTTATACCTTCACTTGTTTCCCTACACTCGAACGATAGATGGCTTAATTATGGAAGGTTCGTTCATATTCTTAAGGCTTATGATAATCAGAGAAATGAATTATTGGTCAACCAAAAACATTTATTACACCACTCGTTTCCTAAAACATCGCTGCGATGTTGAGTTTTGAAAACATCGAGTCGATGTTCCATCGATTGTCTTACCACTCGATGTTTTCGATGTATCGGCAAAAACATCGAGTAGTCCGATATATCGATGTCGATGTGACATCCCTACCATCCGCAGCCCGGTAGCTTTAAGATCAGTCCCGAGTTTTAAAGCTAGGGTATGTTAATTATAGTTTGACCATGAACCACATTTTGACTAACGTAGAAGCGCCGAAATTGAAACTTCAAAATAATTTCTACATTAGTTAGTTTATAAGGTATATTATGTGCAACATAAAAATACTGTGGCCATAGGTAATTGTTACTAGTTGAAAAAATTATTATTCCCGCTAAAATAATGCTTCGATAGTCATTATTGTTTAGCTATTGCTTAGTTATCTCGTGAAATTCTTCCACATCATGCGTTACATATTCGTTGTACAGCATCGTTCAAACACGTAGATACTTCTTATCTGTACCTAAGCCGAGTGGTTATATTTTTAGCTGAAATTTTGCCAAAAAAGGTCGTCTTATATTTGGATAAAAACAGTAATATTCTAGAATTACAATAAAATTAAAGCACCTAATTCATTATGCCTTGGCAATTCCGGTTTTTAGATTAGAATATGTACTAATAGGGAATGAAGAAAGATTGGAAATAGAGAAAGAATTTACCAATGGAAGTAAGTATTGCTCAATATTTTAAAAATCTTTATCAACACTACAGTATGGCATCGGGAATGTAGACTGGAATCCTTCAGTGCAGGATATATTTTTTGTTTTGCTAAAATATGATTAGCAACATTATAGATGTTGACATGGTTTATATGCATATTAGGTACCGAGACCTAATTAGGTCTAGCATAAAAAGTGAGATCAGCAACGGTTCAGATAATAGCGCTGATGTATAATAATGATGATGGCGCTTCAATAATAGGTCAGCCATTATGCCGAGTCGTGGGTTAAGTAACACCCATTATTTAACGCGAATTCCGCTGCCGATGGATCTAAAGATACTATAGCGCCTTTCAAGGCTCTTGCGAAAGGGAAATAAATCAAGGGAAAGCATGCTAACGAGTTTCTGTGAGGTAGTTTCCGTATGCGTAGGAGGCTAAATATCCCATTGCATATGATGAATGTTTTGCTCAGTTAGCAGACTATGGGCTGATATTGATCCAGTGCCGAAGGACGTGAAATTAGTCGGTATTCGCAGGATCTCAGCGAAATTCGGTAGTTTACCTCACCAAAGGAAAGAGAATGGGGTCATGTGCCATATTTTCTTAATTCCCGAATCTGATATAGTTTGTAAAATAAAAAGACACGTTTTTCCATGTTTTCATCAGTCAATTATTTCTCGAGTTATAAGCGGCAAAACTGATATTTTTAACCCTTTCGGAAAAGTGGGCGTGGTGCAACCTCCGACGTCATCGACTTCATCCAACCACAACTGAGCCCGCGAAGCTACTTCGCCTTATCGCAATGGGGGATACACAGTTGACTCTGCCAATGGGAGCGGTTGCGACAGGATCTGTGCGAGCAGACCTTCCAGAACCCCCCTCCACTCCCTTCCCTTCCCCTAAAAGCAGTCAAGGACGGGAGGAAAATGACGTCAATGATCTCAAAGCAGCTTCTGCTGTGGGCGTCACCTTTTGCTTATTTTAATTTTTGATTTATGAGTGAATGGTTGTGGTTAGAAGATCAATGTTTCACTAAAATTCTTTTTTTTTGTTTCCATCTAACGATTTCGTGTAAAAATTGCGATTTCGGTTCCGAGTAAATTGATTAATTGCCTTTAGTACCCCACCATAAATGTATTCATTATACTAAAAGAATTTGTATTGAGATATCTTAGTGTATGAGTCAAAATAATTAATTATAAGTACGTTTGAAAAAGCCCTGAAATGTCGGGATTGCCGCCTACTTGTTGATGACGTAACATGTGCATGTCTTGCATTGCGAAACAAAGGGAATATTCATCACCTGGACTTACATGTTTTAATAATCGCCTACACGAATTCTCAAAGCTCGGAAAGTCTCATCCATTGGAAATAGTCTTAATAATCGTTTTCTAACATCCTATGCTCCCAGCTGCTGGTAGCCGCCTACGAATCCTACGCTTGTTGCTGCTAGTAGTCGTCTTCTATTGCGGAGCCCGGGTATTGCTTTTTTTTCTTTTTTATTAATTAGGAAAATACTTAACGCCGTTTAGAAATCGAGCGGCTTTTAATACATACTTCAGGGGTTGTAAAATTTGAATTGAGGCAATAAAAAATGGGAAACTATCCTACTGTTTTCTATGTGGGATTGAAGGGGTTTTCATCTACATGTACATCAGAGTTACCTTGCGAGCTACCGTAAGAGGGAAGGTCCCCCAGGTGAAAAGGACGTTCTGCTGATTTCATCACGAATTAATTATCACGGCTTTGTTTCATCTTCCATATTATTGGCATTAGTTTTATTTTCGACAGAATTTAAAAAATTATAACTGAAGAAGGGCCCGCTTCGGTTTTGTATTAGTAAGTTAGACAGGTAGTTGATAGTCCTTGTCGAAGACGGTGATGGAAAAAGGAAATGTTATGTCATCATCTTAAGTCAGCAATCCTAGGATTGGTTAGACGCAGCCGTCTCCTCGATTCTTTTATTGGTCAACCTCTTCATATTAACGTAGCTCCACTCCTTCACATCCCTCACAACCTGCTCCATATACCTCATACCAGACTTACCTTTTCCATTCCTCCCATTCACTATTCCCTCGACGATTGTCTTTATCAGGCCATCGTGTCTTAAGATGTGGCCCAATAAGTTGTCCCGTATACTTTTTAGTGTTTTCAGTAGACATCTCTTCTCTCCCACTCTTCTTAACATTTCTACGTTTGTCACTCGATCGATCCATTTTATCTTCATCATTTTTCGGTAGCACCACATTTCAAATGCGTCCAGCCTTGACTTCTCTGTTGCTCTTATTGTCCATGCTTTGCTGCCAATTAGTAGAATGCTCCAGATGTATGTTCTAATGAAATGTTTCCTCACTTCCACGCTTGTATTTCCAGCTGTAAGCAGAATCTTCTTTTGGTAAAATGATTTTTTTTGCTTGAGCAATTCTACTGGCAATTTCTCTTCTAATGGCTATTTCTCTTTTTTCTTTTACTTCGTCCATCACTGGTTTCTCGGCTTCCCAGGTAACAGAACTCTTCCACCTCCTCCATTTTTTGTTTTCCTAGTTTGATATTGGTCCTGGATTCCTTCCTCCTACTGTATACCAATACCTTAGTTTTCTTTTTATTGATCTTCAGATGATATCTGATCATTGTTCTTTCCATATTACCTAGTTTCCGCAATTTTATATTTTCTTCTCTTTAATCAATTCTAAGACTTCTCTAATCCATGGCTTCTTCTTGACAACTTTTCTTCTCCCCAGTATTACTTTTGCTTCTTCCTTTAGCCCGATTTATATGTTCTCCTATCTCTTTTCCACTGATTTCACAGTCAAATCCTTTCCTAATTTGTTTTCCTTTGTCATCTGAGAGGTCAACCGTTGTTGATGTTCCTTTAGTTTCTATACTTGCCATACGTTATTCATTGATTTCTTCAATTTCTTGAGTTTTAATATGTTATGTAATTCAGTAAAAAGTGCAAATTATAAGAGGATAAGTAATAAAATTTATAATTTCGATTCATAAGGCTGCTTGAACTTTACATAAGTCAATCATTACAGGGGTCAACCGCGGTAGTCAGATTCGTAACACATCAGCTGGCCAGGCAAGGATCGCACGTTTTATTCCCGCTTCGATCATGACAGTGTTGTTTGTCTTTGGATGAAGACTAGGAATTTAAGACTAAGACTAGGATTTGGTTTACTTTTTCATACTATGCTAAACATTTCACGCCTCATCTTACTATGCGACTTCAGTTTGGCGAATCTAACCTTTATTATCAAGGGAATTTTAAAGCTGCACACTCGTTATTCCATGCTATAAAATGTATCCCTTGCCATAAATTACGCATTCTCTGACTCATTGCGTTCCGTTATCTGTTGTCCGAGAGAGATAAGTAGTACATACATATTGGGACCGCCTTATGGCGCGGTTGGATATGGGTCGGTGGCGCGGGCATCGTGGAGTGTTCACGAGTGGATCTCTTTTGCTCCGCCTCTCATCTGCCATTTAACTCTACGGAACCCTCAAGTGGTGAAATGGGGTAATTTAAAGTGGTGCTATCTGCTAGGAGAGATGAGGGGAACTCCTGGGCTGGTATTCTGAATCGGGGTCGCTATTATAAGGCCGCGCTATTCCACGGGTCATTATTCCCCGATCTGGTATTCTGAATCGAGGTGGGGAATAAATTGCCCAGTTCTGAGGTGGAATAATTGTACCCGCCCCTTCCGGTATGAGAACCGTAAAGATCAGAAAACAAAAATTCCGGCAGCCAATAGCAAGCGATGTTTACATTTTCTGGGACAGTTTGGGATAGATTTACGGCCAACTTTACGCCTCTCACAATGGCCAGCGAACAGCTGATATTAATGTATAAAATTATAAATGAATTATTTATTATCCTGCTTGGAAAATTCGCGTATTCATCCAGATCAATGTATCTTTCGAGCAAACATCATTAACTGAGGTAACTCTCCTGCTTACATTTGCATATGAAACAGCCAAACTCGTCGTAAAATTGTTTTCGCCTGTAGTCTATTAAAATCCTTAGCTATAAATACGAAATATGAACTTCTCCGTGGATTTTTTACGTTAAAAAGCATGCCAGAGAAAAGGGCCTTCGTTGAAAACGTACTCATTATCAATATTCATGTGGTGGTTATTAATGGTATATAAATACGAGTTTATTAATGATGAATTGGTACCTAATGCTCCGCTCTGGGGTAAGCAACCACATTCATTATATTCATCCGATTATCACAAATCTTAAGTGGTAGAACTTATATTAATTACTTTATCATCTTCATAAACAATGTTGATAAACATTAAATACGTTTTGCTACGGAGGCTAGGGTACTCGCACGAAAATCGTACTTATCATCATAAAAGATCAATAGTTTCATAATTATACAATTTGCAAATTAATAGAATGGAAATGATTGCGGTTTCTGTACCCTTCAGTATTTTTAAGTGACACACAGCTGCTCACGTTCGGCAATTTCGTTTCTGTACCGGTATTTTCATGAAATAACTGTTGTTTGTTTACAATGCAAGCAAATTAAAAATCGTTTACACTCAAGGGTAACTAAAGTTATTAATATATTTACAATTAAGAACGACCCAATGGAGACGTTGTAAATACACAATGAGATGAAAAGGATTATTGTCGGTAGGAGTTTTATTGCTTTTCATCGGGCAGGTAAATAACTAATTAAAGGTTCTATAAACTGAAAATACGTTCACATTAATAAACTGCCTTTGCAATGAAGTATAATATGGCACATCACACTTTCCCCGTCTACTATTATGATCTATTAATGAGTATTTACACATCATCAAGCCATGGCTTGCAGGATTTCTCTCGCCGCAAGGTTTAATCAAGTCAGTTTACTACAAACGCAGTCACTTCACTCGACACCCGGAAATGGCTAATAAATCTGTCCTCCATCACTTCAAATGAATTTATACTATCATCCTGTTATTATTATTGTTTATAAATCGTGGTCGGTTTGCGAAGGTATTTGCGTGCAGTGGTCAGTTTACAGAGGGGCATGGGATGGAACCTCTGTGGTCCTCCGGTAAGTTTATAAATAACAATTTCTAGTAATTCTTAACAAGATTGAATTCTTACCAGATAAATGAACATGCTTGAAATTTTCCGATACAACAACCACAGAAACTAAAACAGGCACCACCAATGACTTCAAAGTAAATAGAAACACCACAGTTCACTGATTTCACAAAAAACAAACACATATGTATCACTTTCTCTAATCGTAGGCTACCCCGGGCTTCTAAATATGCATTAACAATTGCCAAAACTTGAAATGCAGACGTCCAGTCCTTTCAGATAGTAAACAAACGTCGAATATATACCCGACACTACTCGAAGTAAACATAACAAACATTTGAAAGTCATTCAGCGAGCTGATTTACGTCGCGCTATCCAGATTGCCCGGTCTTCAGAATCGGGGAATAATATTACGACCCGGCCGGTCGCTATCTGCCGTTCAGAATACCATATTTCGACCGCGCTATGGGATATCTGTAGAATAGCGACTTCCGGTGACTCTTCGGCATTCAGAATAGCAAATAACGACTGGGTCGTAATACTCTTGAAAATATCGACTTTTTCCGCTATTATGACTTATAAGGCCGGCCTTATCTCGTTCAGAATAGCAGCCCTGGAAGAGTAAAGGGGATAATGTGATGAGGCCCATTTGCATGGAATTGCGCTCAACAGGCTTCCGCCCCATTTTATTGGGGAGGCGTTTCCTCTTTTTTTATCCACTTAAAAAGCTCCTAGTTAAAATTCACTATCATCTAGCAGTCCATGTGGATGCAAAATCAATTTATAGCCTAAAACGAATGCATTGGTATGCCCGTAATTATTTTTCCCTCGTACAAGTAATTTCTTTTCCAACAATTGGAGCGTATCAGGGAGACTCCCCCTCATACAGTAATTAAATAATGGGGAAGGTAGGCGATAGTTTAACCCCAGCCGCAATCCCCCTACTTAATTATAATTAATTCACCTTAGTTATGACCAATTATTGTATTAATGGCATTTACCGCGATATTTCCTTGGTTAGCTCAGGGAACCATCCATCTCTTCGTGTCCTATCTCGTATGCTTTTAAGGGTATATACAAATATACCCTTACACCTAAGTAATAACCTAGTTAAACCTTGCTTTAATTGTAAAGTTGTAAGAGCAAAAGCTCTCGTAGTCATTATCAATCTTCCGGAATCCGGAAATTGGTCAACTGCAGCCAATTAATTACATTCTAGTTTTACTCCTTTTCTGACTTCATCTTTATTCAGCCTAATGTTTCCCCAATCGGGAGGGACAAGCCCCATCATTAGGACTTCAAGGCTTACTTGTTGGAATTAAAGCCAGTTTAATACACTCCCCACCCTTAACCTTAGCGAAGATATGATAAATAGGTAAGTCTGCAAAGAGCATATTAACCTGCATACGTGTAATATTTAAAAGAACCGAACTTCTCGTTATACATTGGTGGGACTTGGTTTTGCTGGAGTAGGAAGGCGGGGCGAAGGCACAAATGGCTGGAAACCTCATAGTATAAGGCGCCAAACAGTCTCCACTTTAACGTCGCATCCGACGGACGCAGCACTGAATTTTAAGTGCTCTCCATTGCTCTTCTTCGTCTTGCTCTTAGCGAAAGGCCCCATCCATCCATTCAATCTGATGGACGGAGTATTGAACTTGATGTGCCCTCTGTACTACCTGTCTTGACCAGAATATCTCTGAAAAACGGGCATTCTCCAGGTTTTGAACCCGGGTCAACGGAATGGAAAGCTAGTACTCTTGCCACTTCACCAACCTGAACTCCTTATTAAGTCCTTTTCCGCTGAATATTTCCTTCAAATGGTTACTTACACGTGCGTAATCTTATGGGAAAAAGAGTTGTATCTGATCCTCATCATTATCATCGGCGTACAATCCTAGGATTGGTTTGACGCAGCCCTCCACTCGATTCTTCTATCAGCCAACCTCTTCATATTGACCTAATTCCTCTCTTTCATATCCTTCACAACTTGCTCCTTATATCTTTTACGATGTCTGCCTTTTCCATTCCTCCCGTTCACTTTTCCCTTAACGATTGTCTTCATCAGGCCATCGTGTGTTAAAACATGGCCGATTAAGTTGTCCCATCTTCTTTTTAGGGTTTTCAGTAGACATGTATCGGTCGATCCATTTTATCTTCATCATTCTATCTGATCCTACCAATCTAATGGGGTCATTTACCATGTTTTTTTTATTGCCGACTATGATAGAGTTTGTAAAATAAAAAGACCCGTATTTTTCCGTTTTTTGATCCATCAATTATTTCTCGAGTTTTAGGCGGGAAAAACTTATGTTTTTAACCCTTTCGGAAAAGTGGGCGTGGTGCAACCTCTGACGTATAACGACTTCGTCCAATCACAACTGAGCCCGCGAAGCTACTTCGCCTTATCGCAACGGGGGGGACACAGCTGACTCTGCCAATAGGACAGTTACGACAGCATCTGTGCGAGCAGACCTTCCGAGAACCCCCTCCACTCCCTTACCTTTCACGAAAAGCAGTAAAGGAGGGGAGGAAAGTGACGTCAATGTAATCACAGCAGCTTTTTAGGTGGGCGTCACCTTTTACTTATTTTAATTTTTGATTTATGAGTGAATAGTTGTGGTTAGAAGATTAATTTTTTCACCTTAAATTATTTTTGCGTTTCCATCTAACGATATCGTGTACAAAATTGCGATTTCGGTTCCGAGTTAACGCCCCCATTTCTTTATATGGTCAACCCCAAACCCTCTACGTGGAGAAACTATAGGTAATCAAATCCAAAGATTCAGGTGATATTTGTTGGAAACGAAATATCCAAGATTAACAAAAATGCGCTAGATCCACTCGGCCATCTTTTTTTAAATGACGTTGGTTTCTCTCTTTACAGCATCCACTGCTGGTATTCAAATTGTGCGTAAAACATCTGGCTATCCGAGACTCAAATCACCGATGGCGGCGCTGTATGCACTGACCTCAGAGTTCAAAATGGCCGCTCCAACGAGGTCACTGGACGAACAGTGACGAGGTAAAAAAGTGCGCGTACTGTGTGACGAAGGAAGTAAAGTGAAAGAAGATGAGTGAAACGGTGTCCCTATCATTCACAGAAATCATTTAATACTTATCTACTATACTCAGTAGTATACTACATATACTGCTGAGGTTTTCACGTGAGTGCTTCATACCAGGCAGGGTGGCGTTGAACTCCCGTGGGCAAAACCAGGGTATGATGTGGGATCCCGTACCCTTCGTGCTGAGTCGAAGGACGCTTCGTCTTCGAAGGAGCCTGACGCCTTCCAAGACCCCACCCGCCCCCACCATCATCTGCGCCATAAATTGCCGGGCGGAAGATTGCATAGCGGCGACTTCACACGAGAGGAAGGTGGGAGTTTTTATTTCAGACGACTATCCGTGAAACGTAGAGAAACTGGAGTGGTTGGTAGGGCTGCCCGATTTGCGGATTTGAATGTGGCATTACAGTATATACCATTGACTTTCGATTGATACGTTGATTTATAGACATTGCTACGCAAATATGCAGCATCGTGTGGTATCAATAAATGTCTCACATCCCGTAAGGTAATGTTCGTCATTAAATATATGATCTATGCGATCCCATACCCTCTACGTGTAGACAAATATAGCTGTTGACTCGATATCGCATTATAACGTCTGATGACGCATTACAATTTGCCGCCATTTATTGGCGAGTTCCTTGTTGAAACGCCAGTGACGCTCTTTTTACTTCTGTTTTTTCGAGTTCGTAAACAAAACCACAAGTTTTTTGCTTCAAACTCATGCCCTTTAAAAGTCTTCACCTCGGTTACTATCAAATTCAATTTGTCAGTAACACAAATTTTATGAGGAAATTTAAGTTTCTCGAAAATCCTTTTTTAAATGCTGTACATTCTACTTTGGAGCTCAATGGTTTTTGTTTTTTTTTACTAACCTTCCTCGTAGAAAATCGATAATTATTTTTGTATGTATTGAGTTAATTGTCTTAAGTGGGTCGTGGTGACTTTGTGGGTAGACTTCTGGGCTACGGGCCTTCACGGCCCGGGCTCAAAACCTTGTGAATCCTCTCTGGACACCCCCACCTAAAATCCTCGCGATGCGATTTTCTGATTGTCAGAACTTTGTGGAATATCGCTTCTGGCCTAGGAAAAGGTACTTACCCCCTACCGTAAATTTGTGAATTTAGAGTCTCGATGGCTTAGTACTTAATACCCTCTCCTATCAAACCAACCTTCGGGCTGAACACCGAGGAAGTGAATTATTTTAAAGTGTTTTTAATTCTTAGTCATCGAAGAACTAAATCAAATATATGAAGCAGTGTGCCTAGTGTCCTAAATTTGAAACATCGCTCCGTGAACCTACGGTACGTAGGTGAACGTTGAACATGGGTTGATAATGAACATGAAAAAATAGCTATAGCATTCATATGAAAAGCAACATCCATAAAACTCCTTCATTCAGTGACATTCCAATTTGAAGGGAGTGGAAACATAAATAAAGGGTCAAAAATAATTATCAGAAGCTAGTGTGTGGCCTGAGGTGAAAATCATACATTTAAACCTTTTTTAAAACTGCCAAAATAATTATATTGACCGCTATCTCATAGAAAACGGCGCAGCAATTCGTAGTAACGAAGCAAGCTGTGGGAGTTGCGTAGAAGTGGTTAATATTGTTCCAGGAAGAATGCTTGATTGTAGTCATTTGCCGTTTTCCGAGATATGTGGTACCTATTTGTAGGAGGGGGTATCCTTTTCACATCATGGACTGCATCCAGTGTACATTTATCCCTTCTAGGGGTCTGTCATGCATTGTCACAAACTAAAAAGCATTCCATTTGCTATCGTTCGAGAGGTTCATCTCCCATTACAGTGTGATGCATTGATCTTTTCTGTTGCAGTGATTGAGGCCGATCATTAAACTGATCGCTGAACGCATTACTTCTCTTTGTGACTGCTTCGGTTAGGATCGTCGGAATTGGAGGTAAGATTGCCTACAGCGAGGCTTTCTCGTTCCCTTTTGTGAAATCCGTGGAGCTCACGGTCTTGCGTGAGCTGTCGTCATAAACTGCAGGTGGACGTGGGGAAAATGGGCAGGGAATGGGATTCCGAGAATTACGAAGTGCCTCGCCGTTTTACCTTTTTCAATTCTAGCATTTCCTTGGCACACATCCAAGGCATTCGGATGGGAAATATAATTCCATTTCGTATCTGTTGAAATCCCATGACGAAGGAATCAGCCCTGCAAAATTATGGCAGTTGGGTCCTAGCTGAAGGACTAAAAAAAACCAGAGGGTCTACCAAACGTAAGCTCATGTTACGATTATGAAATCCATAAAATTTCAAAACCATATGTTTGGAATCTCTGAAAGTGCCTATGTGAGATGTTATTTTTACTATCAGCTCCTGATTAGGATTCAGTTAACTTGTGTAAAACTTAGCTTTGAACTAGTTAAACTTAAGCTGTTGACCTTAGTTAAAAACAGCTTAAGTTGAAACTAGTTAAACTTATCAGCTGTCGACAACTTATCTAATGTGCGTACCATATATGGCCTTATGTATACCAAATAATCTGGAGGACAAACATAAGGAGGGGCATAGAATTCAGACTCTAATATTTCCTTGTGAGCATGAGTAGTAGTTTTTTTTATGAAAACCTCAAAGTTTTTGCAAGAAATCGAGAGTTGGAGATCACTGTTTAGAAATACTTTGAAATACAGTTTTACTAATCATTTTTGCAAGGAAAAATTCAATTTTTCAAACACATGTCCATTGAAACCGATGAAGCGAAAATGCAGTGATGGTACATCCTTACTAATAAACATATATATGCTCTCCGAAATTAAATTATGAAACACACGGAGGTATCAACCAGTACACCCTTTCCAAACGTAAAGTTAAATCCCGTCAAGGAATATTTGAAATATTTCCTTTCCCTTAAAAAAACTACACACATTTACGCTAGGAATTCACTTCCTAAAGCAGATAAAAATAACATGTTAAAATAATTATTATATTTTAGTAGCAATGTTAACTATTAAAAAGCTTTGGTATTTTTGATAATATTATTGCACTTGCATTATGAATTTATACTAAATTGGTACTAGCAAGGAAAGCATGTTTAATTTAATCTCGGGCAAAATGGCATCAGAACTGCTATGGTGAACATTTATGTAGGTTTACATACCATAAGTAAATGAGCACTTCTTTGCCAAAGGCTATTATTGTGAGATATTTACCATTGCTGAAATATAAACATATCCTTCAGTTCAATGACATGCCAAATGGGAATTTATTTAGTCAGGTTCATGGAAAATTTGGTCCGATTGGTGAAAGAGTGAAGCATATGATCTCATATATGAATTAGAAAAATCAGAAGGAACGTTATTTCCAATTAATTAATAACTTGCCACTTTGTTTTATCTGGTAGCGAATTGCAAAAAGTCTACATTTTTATGCACGGAAAATATAATCCTATTTGAAGTCTCACTTTTCACAAATTCAAAATTGTCCCTTTTCGATTTCTAGTACTTCTGTCCGGATTAATGAAGAGTTAACAGGACAGCTAAATTTGGAGAGAAGAGAGTGCAGCAACCTGATTTGTAATAATAACGGGGGAGCGTGGTGACAAGATAATCGTGAGAGAAAGGAAACTATTCTCTAAAGGCTGAAGAAGTCGGAAATATTAAGCATGGTAGGAATAGTTGGTATTTAGAACGAAAAGATGTCAAAATTTGCGCGTGACTCAAAGTAGCACTTGCTGAAAAAATGTCTTTCGAGGTGGGAAATGCGAGTAAGGAAACTTTTACGGTGGATTTGGTGAGGAAGGAACAAGTTAGGAGAGAGTTGGGCGTTGGGAGTTGACAATGGACTAATGAAAGTGACGGAAAATCCAACAAGTAAGCCTTCAAAGAACACGCCACGACTTTAGTGAGAATCGCCAACATATTTTTTAAAAACCTTTCTCCCACTAACGCACACTTCGTGAACTTGGATTATGTTGCAGTGGGATGAATTTCAACGCTTTTCTCCCAGCGTACCAAACTACGAATTGAAAAGAATACATTATTTTATATTTATTTTCTTATTTTCACTATTTTTCTGTTCCTACATTCGTATTATGACTAATTTTTTGAGATACTCGCAATACATTGTTGGTTTTACCGTCACAAAAAGGTAAGCATTGTGAAAATGGACACTCGTATACTTTTGTTTTAATTGGATCATTCTCTTATTTTTCGTGGTATCTACCTATATTTTTAGTTTAGGTCGGCCAATCGATTTATTATTTTATTTGTCAAAAAGATCTTGTGAAATTGATGTTTGTAGTTCCGTTATCATTTATATGAGACAAATTTATATATGACAAATGTATCGTCTTCCTAGCTGCTACAGATGGAAAAATATTTATCGTGGATTTAGTCTCAAAGGTGCAGCAAGATTCTATTTTATAAATATCGTGGCACTGATCACAAATTGTTCATTTAGTAATGTTGGTATCATTACAGCGTGGGCTCACAGAGCTCAAATAGTTCAAAATATTTCGCGGGCCTTCAAACACCTATACTTGAACTTTGTCCTGGAATGGAACGCTTGTCCGCAGCATACATATACCCTCGAACATAGAGTCAAGAGGCCTCTCAGGCTGCCATACTTTTCCAAAACGGACTCTTTGATTTAAGGAAGTGGAGAAAAAAGACGTTCGGCCTCGGTGCAGCTTGAAAATACGAAGGGTAGGTACACTCAGCTTGGCGTGACCTTTTCTCGAAATTACTTGGCTCTCAATTTACTGTTTCGTGCTCTTCGAAATCCAAGGGGTCGCACTCGGAAGTTTACAGCTTCCCCTTTTGCTGTTTGCGAGGAATGTGACCTTTAACCTTCCACCTCTTTCGTAACAGTAAAGTCCAGCAACTCTGCTTGACGCCTCTGGAACGTCGCAATTTTTAATTTTCCCCCCATGTAAATAAATGTATTTGTCTTTTATTTCTGTTCTGCCGGATAGCTGGTGAATTTCCAGCTCGTATTTATAATTTATTTCCCTTAAAAAATGTGTTTCCCATGGAATTTTAAATGTTTAATTCCGGCAAATGGATGTTAGCTCATGGTGACGTAAGATATTCGGGCTACTAACCCGGGGCATGTATAATTGTGAACAATTTTTATCATTGCGATGGAACATATTTATTTTTCGTGGATCCGAAAACATCAAAAAGGGTTCTTTTATATCGTGCACTATACGACCGTTCCCTGGGTGTTGGAAATCCAATCTGGTTGGGACACCAACCCACGACCCCTGGAGTAGTAGGTGAGGACTTTATCCCGCCGCCACCGATGTGATTTAAGTTTTACGTACCTGGTACATTTTTAGCAATGTAAATCGACGGTAACACATTTTTAATATTGTAATTGTAGATGTATGTACAATGGTACAAGCTATCGTTGTAGTTGTAGTATTAGCAATTTGGTGCTGAGGTTGTATCGCACCATTTACGTTGATAACTGGATAAATGAAAATTCAACGAGGTTGTTTGTTTGGAACCGAAATCGCTATTTTGTGCAAGAAATTGTTAGATAGAAACGACAAATGAATTTTAGTGAAAAAATTAATCTTCTAACCAGAGCCATTCACTCATAAATCAAAAATTAAAATAAGCAAAAGATGACGCCCACCGAACGAGCTGCGTTAAGGATTACTACGTCATCCACCTGCAGTCCTCTGACTGTGTAGAGGAAGAACGGGAAGGGAGGCGGAGAGGAGGTGGGGAGGGGAGGTCTGCCTGAAGAGATCCTGTCGCAACCACTTCTACTGACAGAGTCAGCTCTGTGTCCACCACTGTGATAAGATGGAGCTTCGCGGTCTCAGTTGTGATTGGACGAAGTGGATGACGCATAAGTCCTTCGCACGCCCACTTGTCCAAAAGGGTTGAAATCATTTTTGCAAGTTTTTTCGTTGCTTTTAACTCGAGAACTAATGGACAGGTTGAAGTGTAGAAAAATTCAAGTCTTTTCATTTTACAAACTCTATAATATGCGGGTCTTCTTATTTTACACTCTCTAAGATACGGCAGTAAAAATAATGGCGAAAGACCCAATTGTGGATTTAAAAATGTAATAACGTTCTCAGCAGAAGCGGTAAAAATCTCCACCTATAATTTGAGCTATTGCATACTCAGAATTAAAGTAAATCAGTTGATAAACATTTGCGTGATGCGAACCATCACTTAGGTTACCAAGCTACCGGCCAGATTGCCGGTTATATTTGACGTGTCAGCTGACCCTCGGAGTAATGGCCCTTATTCGCATGTAAAGGTCAATTCTGTTGGCCGTCTGCGGTGGCACTGTGTTCTTCTCGATTGAGAGAGTTCCGAGCTGCCCTTAAGTGGACAGGGCGAGGATTATTGGCACGAGCAAGTTGGGCGTCGCTTCCAGCCCCCCATGCCACTTGGGCGGCCTTCCGAGGAGGAAATCGCCTCATCTTCGATTAGTTGATCTCACCAAGTGGACCAAGTGGGCTCCTCGACACGGACGGGGGGGCATTCATTCGTGGAAACGGAGGGACCGATGGTCAGGCTCATCTGGAGTTAGGATAGATAGCCACATGTTTGTATGAGAATGGGGTCATTTACCATATTTTTTATTGCCGAATATGATAGAGTTTGTAAAATAAAAAGACCCGTATTTTCAGTTTTTTGATCTGTCAATTGTTTCTCGAGTTATAGCCGGGGAAAAACTGATGTTTTTAATCCTTTCGGGAAAGTGGGCGTGGTGCAACCTCTGACGTATCTCAACTTCGTCCAATTACAACTGAGCCCGCGAAGCTACTTCACCTTATCGCTATGGGGGGGACACAGTTGATTCTGCCAATAGGACAGTTGCGACAGCATCTGAGCGAGCAGACCTTCCGAGAATCCCCCTCCACTCCCTTACCTTCCACGAAAAGTAGTCAAGGACGGGAGGAAAATTACGTCAATGGTATCAAAGCTGCTTCTTAGGTGGGCGTCACCTTTTGCTTATTTTAATTTTTGATTTATGAGTGAATGGTTTTGGTTAGAAGATTAATTTTTTCACCAAAATTCTTTTTTTGTTTCAATCTAACGATTTCGAGTACAAAATTGCGATTTCGGTTCCGATTAATCGCCCCCATAAACTTTCTTTCCAAGGCGTTCTCCATTTTCTTTCTCCACTATGCCTTTCCAACTCCACCTCATGACTGCACACGTTTTTGGCTCGAATCTGACCTCGGTTCTTGGATCTCACGTAGAGAGTGAGGCAAGAGTACTGGCTTTCAACCTTCAAAGCTTGGGTTCGATGAAGCTATAATATTAGCTAAGACGCAGATATTATTGCAGAATCATAAGAGAGTCGATGGTGGTCATGAAAACGCTTATAAACATCAACGAAGAAGACGAATACAACGTAATAGACGTCGGGAAGAAAAAGATACCAAGGAAAGCGCAGTAGCGAGAGAGAGGGGCAATTAGGACGAGACCAAAATGACGATAGTTACTTCGACATGAAGATGCCCCTTGAAATTCAGGCAAAACTGTAGTCACCTAGACACAAGTACAGGACACTAGGACCTAAGAAAACATAAAAGCTTGGAACGTTGCTTAAACCGTAAAATGGATCGGAAAATATGTGTGATGAAACTCTTATGATGGTTGGCCAAAGTGCAGTACTCCGTCCGTGGGACGTTCTGTGGACAGCATGGAGAATGACTCGCTATTATATCGCTTAACAAAGCTATATTCATTTTAATTTGATATCTATTCACCTCAAATCGAAGATAAATTCAGCGAGTGTTATCTAATGAAATACCCACAGTACTAAGATTTAGATATTTATCCTGAGATATCTAATGACGGTCATTTCACATAAAAAAATTGAGATATATCATGATTATGGAAAATCAGTGCGGAGTGTGAATTCTCTCGAAATTATGAAATGAAATGGGGCTTAACTTTTTCACACATTCAAAATTAAGAAAAAAATGTTTTGGTATGATGTGATGGTTATGACCCTCGGCAGTGACTCCAAGGGCACGAGTTCGAATTCGAGCACGGGCAGAGATTTTGTACTGGAATGTAGGTACATATTTGATTTCCGTCCATGGGGGATTTCAAGTACTCCACCCGTCACATGGGACTTATGAACGTTGACCCCTCGGCCCTTTTCGTTAAAGACAGTAATGCCCAATTCTCCCCAAGGCGAAGCGCCTTTCCTTGCATCTTTCATCCCTGTTAGCGTTTCGATGCCGGACTGATTTAAAACTCAATTAATTTTGCTCTCCCCTGGACAGAGATGACTTCAATTCCAAGGATCTAATTGTAATTTACGATCATTTTTATCTTAGGCGAATCCCCGAGTGGAAAGTACCTATCTGACGGGAAAAGAAAGGTGTAAATAAATTTCAGAGTATACGTCTCTGAGGGCGTAGGATGATTTTATTGCGATAGAAGAAAGGTGTAGGACTAGGGGGTTGTGTTTGAAACCGTCGAGATTATCAAGAGTCACGTGGTACAAACACGAATAGTTTAGGCGTAGCAAATTTAGGCGTGTTTGATCACTCTTAATAATCTCAATCACTGGTGATTACTTGAGTTTTTCACATCCGGGGGTTCTATAATCAGAATATATAATAAAAACTCAAGTAAAAACCAATGATTGGAATTGTTACGCGCGATTAAAATACACGAAATTTTCGAACAATTCTTGTTTTTACCACGTGACTCCTTGGTTACCTATTTGAGTTCATTCCGACGGTTTCAAACACAACTCCCTTTGACGGTGCAAAACATTGGGTCAAAAAGGCACATAATTACAACATACCGTGGTGAATATCCAGTGTGCAGACGTCTGGGCAAAGATAAATTTGTGTACTTAAAAACGCTTAGTTATAATCTAATTATAATAGAATGAAGGCGTAGGACTAGGACAGTGTGAAAACAGTGGGTAGAAAAGGCACACAATTATAACATACCGCAATGAATATCCAGTGTACAGACGTCTGGGCAAGGATAGATTTGTGTACTTAAAAACGCTTATTTATAATATAATTATAATAGAATGAAGGCGTAGGACTAGGACACTGTAAAAACAGTGGGTAGAAAAGGCACACAATTACAACATACTGTGATGAATATCCAGTTACAGAAGTCTGGGTAAGGAGAGATTTGTGTACATAAAAACGCTTAGTTATAATCAATTCATTTTCTTCAGTCAGGTATTGAGCACTTTCAATGTTTTCCTTTCTTCGAAAATGTTTGCTCTTAATGCCATTATCAACGGACTTTCCAAATGAAAGTATACTGATATCTTGTTGGTTGGGTATCAACAGCAATATTTATATGATAATTTGAAGTTTGCCTCTGACCAAAAAGATATTTCATGTTATAAAGGGAATTTCTGGCAAGGCAATATAAATGAAGAGGAAGAAATGTCATGAGATAACATTGGGATGGAATTGTTTGTATTCGAAATCGTTCGTCTAAAATATATCTGGCTGAAGGTAATTGAAGTTTCATGTTTCATGCGCGATTTTTATTGAGTTCAGTCCTTGTCCATACTGTGTGTGTTTTTTTTAGGTCCATCCATGTGCAATTTTATGCTCAATGCACATGAAAAAATTGGGAATGGCTGCGAAAGTTGATTTTTAGCCAACTGCCATCTCAATGCGCTATCAAAACCTTTCTAGGAGGGATTTTTTAAAATTCTGATAGAGTTTATTCAGGTTTTGCGGTAAATTACGCAAATCAACTCATTAAGTCACGGTCTGACCGCTTGCTATTTCCACTCCAAAAGTCATTGGCTGTAATCCCTAGGTTGGAACTAAATTTTCAAAAGAGCTATGGATTTTAACCTCTCATCTATGTAATCCTTGCGAAAACTTGTGCTTATCTTCGGGCCCTGCCCTTTAATAAGAGCGTCGTGCCCCGTGAGAGATTTGAATGAGACGTAATACTGACGTCACAACCTCTGACGTCAGCATTCGCTGCGTGGGAATACAGTTGCACGTCACGATCCCGGAATCGTCTAGGTTCTTTTTTTTTCAAGTCATTCCCATCTCATGCCTGGATACATATTTAATGCTAAATATGTGCTTAGTATGCAAATGACTTCTGAATCAATATTAGAAATACGACTGCGTATCATAAAACTGTGGAATACGAGGACATTTTGGCTTTGGTTTAAATGCTCACCTTTGAGAGTTTTCTTAGTGATACTGGTAAAGAGTCTGTATCAAAATCTATCTAGACAAAAGTCTTTTGCCAAGGTCATAGAATGTTTAATAAAATGAGAAACATATAATACAACCTCATTTGGGTTGTAAACAGGTTGTAATAGGTAAATTAATTCATAATTTAAATGACGATAGAGTGGTGCATCTATTTTCCAGAAAATTATTCTTATGCATTGTCGTGTATGATCATTTGAGTGAGAATCATTATTGTTTAAATAATTTTCCACCCAAAAGGTTTATCCATTGCATACCTGTCCACCATAAAGAGCGTTATTGCGTTAGGCATATTTGTTGGAATTGGACATATACATAGACAATTCTTAAATAAATAATTTCTAAAGATGTCACCCTACTATTCGGGTTGTTGTGGTGGCAAGATAACCGATGTACCATCCCGAGGGCTAGGCTCGGCTGTTTCAAAATTTTTAGTTACATACAGGTCCCATACCTTTGATTCCAGGTTGGAGAATACATCAAGTTCAGCACTTCGTCCATTGGATGGGACGTAAAACCATTAACTTCTTGGCGCTTAAAGAGCAGGCTTACACCGAAGTCGGGTCTCTCACCACCCTTCCTTCATGCAGGAAATTTCTCCTGCTTTCCAAATATTAACCTACCTTCCCTAGGTAATGCAATGTCTTTAGTTGTTCGTCAATTCCACTAATTCCATTGATGAAAATCGACGGAGGCTATAACGGAAGCTTGGCCGCAGACAGATAAGAGATAAAGAATACGTCACGTATACAGCCTTATTTTCTTTAGATCCATGTAGAACACCAGTTTACCGAAATAATCACACACTGTGTGTCCAAGTGTGATCAAAGAGCGTTTCGTGAATGTGCTTTGTAGCTAACTCACACGTTTTGCTGCGATCGATTGGCCCATAAAATTTGTGAATTTGAGACAAATTCCTCTGCCAACTGGAACACCCTATCTATCTCCATAGCCTGCTTTGCTTAATTTTCTAAGTTCTTATAATTTTTCACATCGTCTACTTGTATACGAATACCAATAGCAGCAGGAGTTGTGTGACTGGTAGAATTCATTTACGCACGAAAAACCGACAATGCCTATTATTTCAGTTGTTGTTGGCTAATCTTCTTACGTTCACCATTGGCCATTTTATGTTTTTTGGATTATTTATGACCTGATTCACCATCCCACATACGTTAGTGATACTTCTGAATACGTTTAGTACCCACATACAACGATATTTCATTCAAAACAAGAAGGTTAGGATGTATTGGAGGACGCATTGCCATGTTGACCTATGGTTGAATATTGTATGTGATTGGGAACGATTAACCACATACTGCGGATAAAAGACTGGGTTTCATACGGGCTCTTATGGAGACTGTATGTGTTTTGATACGAAAATAGCATTGAAAAAGTACCCAAATTTCATCGCATTGGCGTCGCTTAATTTTTCTAAAGCTATGTAAGGGAAGGTATTCATGCATTTGATTCCCTTGGGAGTCCATTTGGTTACTAAAACTAGTTGGAATTCAACCTATTCAAAGTGCACAGTTGGCTCTTGTTTGCTTTTTGAAATTTTCTTCTATTTTTGGAATTTAAAAAATACATTTCATCATTCATCTCACGATGCCTAGTTTTACCTGACCAGTGACAATCCCATAAGAGTCCATAGTACTCGATTCCATACCCTTGCGCCACCACACTACATCGTGGGTCAATACATAAACAAAACTACCCGCGTCAATTTAGTCTCTCCGAATATTTCACTGGCTATGTATAAATTGACTTGAAAACGACTGTCGCTTCAAAATTGATAACTGAAAAATAAAATAATCACCTCAAAAGACAGAAATGAATTAACTGTAAATTACAACATACGTTTAAATAAAACTAGTTCGTTAGAGGAGTCTCGTGAAGTACGCGCATTTGGTGAGGAAAAAGCGCTAAAATAGCCATAAAGCTCACGATACGGAAATAATTGTGAATAATTGAGTCTAAACTGGATGGAAGCAATAAGGAGAATTGTAAGTGGCCCTAAGCTGCATGTAAAATTAATCATCTTCCCTTCTGAAGTTCACACATCACTCAAGATATAATGAGGTCGTTAGTAAACATTTCAGTCCGTAGGAAAAAGCAAGCTCATATGTTACTCTATGTAAAATATAACGAAATGAAATACACAGCACTTCATTGTATCCCAATTCTTGTTTATAAAGGTTTCAAATTTTCCAACAGAAACTTACAACCTTGATTCTTAATGAAAGTCGAGCAATAAGATCCATATCCGCTGTACCGCTTGCGTCCGTCTTTCTCACAATATTTCTAGAAATATTTCGCGAATTTTTACAAGAGGACCTATGTAACTCAGCAAGTAACCGAAATTTGGATTTATAATAAAATCAACAACGAACAGCTAACTACTCTTTCGCAGACATGTACAGCTACTAGTTTGTATGTTGTTTACATTCGAGAGCGTAACGTCAGATCCACATTAAAATTCCATGATTTAAAATATGAGGTAGAGATTGCGTTTTCAACACAAAAATCAAACTAGCATACATAAAGCAATAATTTCATTCTACTAATTGAGTATTTGTAATCGCTCGTTGGCTACGAGGCGACAGAAGCGCCGTACTATCCCTGCTGAGTCGATATGTAAACAACATTTGTTTGCATTTGGCAGGTTCTGTATACTGATACAATATATTACGATATTGTCTCATGCTTGGTTTTACTGGTTTTGCCAAGTGCAAAAGCAACTTCATCCGTACAAGTATTGCCAGTAGCAAGCCCGTTACTTCTGTACCTACCAAAATGGCCGCTAGCTTCTCAAATCAGCTTCTTTCAGTACATTATAACCGTCTAGGCCTAAGCATTAATTTTTTACTACTTTTGTTACGAATATTTTATCCTTTTAAATATATTTTTTATAATCACACGATGCACTGAGAGTACTCGCATTTCATTGGCACCTAACTCAACTTTCTATCACTTACAGTCCATATGAATTTACTCCAGAATCCAGAAAAAATTTTAGTGGCAATAAACGTACCTATTCTTATCTCACATGTGGTCTTTAAGTGCGTATCTACACCTATAGGACTTATACTTCAGACCGGGAGGAAAGGTATAGAATTAATTGGAATGTAATGGCAATTAGGAGGAAGGGAGGAGAGAAACCCGGCGTCGGCATTGGCCAGCTCTCAACGAAATGCGCCATGTGGACCCCGTCTTAACGTCCCATCCGACGGACGGAGTATTGAACTCGAATGCTCTCCACGATGCCCCACACTCGCCCCGCGATGATTGATACAATAGCGTGCATACATAGCTTGTGCGATTTGGAACCTTAGTTCCTTCAATTGCCGAATAATATAGAGTAATAGTACATGTTTTAACGCTCAGAAGCTATTGCAATGTCAAATGTTACCTGTAAACTAAAAACCCGTCTTTCTGTTCGAGAGGGCTTACTCCAGCCCGAAAGTAAACACTTATTTTAACTGTAGTCAACGTCAATAGGCTACAGGTAATAGGGTGAGTTGTAGAACGACAGCAACGACTCACCCTATTACCTAAATGCTTATGTGATCCTTTATTTCCTCCACCTTAAACTCTCTCGAAGTCACGTAAGACGTGCTTTTGAGAATAAGAACTCTTCTGTGCCCCAACCGTGGATTTGGCGTTGGGCGCAGGATTTCTCAGAATTTGCGACGTTGTGAACTGTTGAAGATACTGCTCTCAGCGTTAACGCGTGCTAACCCTCTCTCTTTTTCCAATTTTATCCCCTGCCTCCTCTCAATCTCCTAAATGTCTCTTACATCCATTCCTTATCCCGGATTACGATGAAATCCCCCTTTCCCCTGCCTGTGACATTTTATTCCTCTCATGGTCTCCGTCAAAGGTTTTTTACGTTCTTCAGTTTACCTTATCGGATAAAATCATTCCCAAAACTGAGAAACGCTTTTCTTTGTCTCACTCTTTTTAATGGGAATTTCATCAAGTTAATATTTCCTATTAAGGATGATTAGGAGCCAATGTGACTGCGTGTTCCGAAATTGAATTTTCACGTGATAAGTCCATTATTCACAACAATCTATCAAGTGGCTTACATTCGTAGAATTCTGAGAGAATGGGGTCGTTTACCATATTTTTTATTGCCGAATCTGATAGAGTTTGTAAAATAAAATGACCCCTATTTTTCCGTGTTTTGATCCGTCAATAAGTCCTAGAGTTATAAGCGGCGAAAAACTGATGTTTTTAACCCTTTCGGAAAAGTGGGCGTGCATGCGACCTAGTACAAGTTGCATGAGACAATATAGTTGCTTGTTTGCATGTTAGTAGTGCATGCTTGGTGATCTTCACCCCCTGCCACACGCCCTCGCGATGGCTTGCAGGGTATCGTGTAGATGTGTAGATGTTGATGTACGTGATCCACTTCGTCCAATCACAACTGAGTCCGCGAAGCGACTTCGCTCAATCGCAATGGGGGACACACAGCTGAGTCGTTTCGCGATGCAAGAGCGTTCACAATCCTGGAGCACACAGCTGTAAATTTCAGCATGGCTGAGCTACTCAAAAGAGTGCGTCAAATGGAACTTCTCGGGAAATCCAGCGCACCATATGTACCACTACTTAGAGTTCAGAGACGTCATAGTGAGGTGATGACCGAAAAATTATTTTTTTGGATCGAGAGGAGGGTAGAGAAAATTGATTAGGCGAGAAATAAGAGGATGGAGGGTAGGGTTCCAGCGCGGTATGAATATATCTGGATCTGTGCTGGAAAGGGTAAAAAAAACACGACATAGCAGGGATGTAATGATGAGGAGTCCGCGCCCTGAGATCCCAGGTGCGGGAGAAGTTTCCCTTTCATGGGGAAGAGTTCTGAAGGACGGAGCGGGGACTGGTGCGGGGGGAGGAAGGGTTATAGGACGAAGGGATGGAGTTGCGGACAGGGCTCGGCGATATGGGTTTGGCGTCCGGTAGGATTCCCCTCCGTATTCAGGCGCGTTTGTGCCGGTGAGTGGGGACCAAGGGAGGCCCTTCAGTTGGGGAGAGGAATTTGTGGAAGGTTTCCAGAGAAAGACGAGGTTTTGGTGATGGTCGGATCCGTCCGTGGATATACGAGTAATACATACATCTCCTCACCAGAATCCGGCATATCGACCGACAGAGGGAGAGCTTTTGCTCAAAATACGTGCTGCACTTCACCTGCGCAATATGGTTCATGAACTGTCCACAATCGTGAAGTTGGGTTTGATCCGTGAGGATAGGTATCTCCATCAAATGGGTAAAAAAAGAATATCAAGAGGAGAAGGATTCTTCCTATTAAATGAGGTAGTGTCTGCTTTAAATGGAAATCAGTTCTGCTCATAAGATGTGTGCTACCAGCTATTTTTCCATCTTTATAGCGGCCTTCCTTCCAGTCTTCTTCTACGAGGGATATTGATCGATTCCTTCAATACGATATAGAGCACGATACAGGGTGCCAATATAAGTGGCCTAAAGACAGCTTTTTCGTGGAGAGTTTCAGAATCGGAGGCTGATGTTTTATTATATCCTGCCCTTTAAGACTGGTGTTAGGTGAGAAGGTAACCTTCTCACCTAACAAGGCAGTCAAGAACGGGAGTTAAATGACGTCAATAGTATTGAAGCAACTTTTTCGGTGGGCGTCACCTTTTGCTTATTTTAATTTTTGATTTATGAGTGAATGGTTGTGCTTAGAAGGTTAATTTTTTCGCTAAAATTCTTTTTTCGTTGCCATCTAACGATTTTGAATTACAAAATTCCGATTTCGGTTTCGAGTATACGCCCCCATTGATACTGTAATTAAGATGCTGGGCCATGTCCGTAATCTCAAATCATTTCTCAGCGTCACCCCGAGAAGTAATACCACCTTTGCAGGTAGAATCTGTTTACCAATTTGACTCGTTGCAGGAATTTTAAGACGTACACAGTAGAAGCGAGACTGTAAGCCCTAAGACCTTAGTCCAGGATCGAGAAGTCCAGGTTTAGCTCAAAGTGGAATGGCATGCTCTCCAATTCGTCCCAAGTTTATCGTTGTGCCGATCGGATTCCCGACCTTTATTGGACGCCTTCATATCCGAATGTGACTGCAGGATCGATTAGATTTCGACGAGGGGGATATCCTCAATCCACTTTAACGACACGACCTATCCTCTGTGCGCGGAATTGAAACGCCGTGGCCAGTTGTATCCGCCGCTGCGACAGTTGCATGATGGGATGCGTCAAACCCGGGATGTTCGCTCGATACCGTTTAATTTTTTAACACCTCCTAATCGATTTCTATGGCGTTTGAATCGTTGATTTGTCGACTCGGGCTGGTGTGGGATTTCGCATTCATGGTGTCGTGCCATTCCTGGCGCGGTTCCAGAGCCTTAAAACGAGTCTGCGAGCGCTGCGTACCATCTATAACTCTATCTCGTTCCTTCTCTCTGGGGTGTCATGCCTATGATGTATTCGTGGATGGAAAGAAACGAGGACCCGAGGGTGAAAAATTGTCGCGAATTTAAGCAGAGAGATGGGTGAACGATGAGAGTCACGCTTAATCACTGCGGAACGATGAAATTTGATTTTTCCTCTCCGCGATTCCGTTTCCCACGTCGCCATTCGTCAATGGGTGGCGCCATTCACGAAAGGGTTTCAATTTGTTAAATGGTATCAATTTGCCACAGAAACGGCCCTGTGAGAAACGATGACTTGTGCAAATAGTAGTAATGTCTTCCCCATATCTCATTCCGTGGCGTAGCTTTTCCATTATTCGATGGTGTAAAGGCTGCGGTAATGTTAAATTAAAAACGGTTGTTATTCTTTGTAGTAATAAGGGTACTACGTAAGAATAGTGTTGACTCGAAATACTCAGTATTTAATTGCCGAATCTGATAGAGTTTGTAAAATAAAAAGACACGTATTTTTCCTTTTTTTTCATTCGTCAATTATTTCTCGAGTTATAAGCGGTGAAAAACTGATGTTTTTAACCCTTCCGGGAAAGTGTGCAACCTCTGACGTATTCGACTTCGTCCTATCACAACCGAGCCCGTGAAGCTACTTCGCTTTATCACAATGGGGGGGAGGAGGGGGGGGACAGCTGAACCTGCCAATGGAAGCTGTTGCGACAATATCTGGGCGAGCAGACCTTCCGAGAACCCCCCTCCACTCCCTTCCCTTCGCCTAAAAGCAGTCATGGATTACTAAAGGATAATTAAAGAACATTAATTAGTCGCAGGAAGTGAATAAGATACCATTTTTTCAATTCAAAGAGGACGCCAATTAACAATAATTAACGAGGGGGATAAAATTATTTTTCTCTGAAAATGGAATTTTTTTAATAACGCTGGAAAATAAGTTAGTGGACACCTTCTTTGTCTTCTTAAGATTTATCTACGGTACACTGGTCCGTATAAAAGCACTGCATGGAGAGCACTTGATGTTTAGTACTCCATCCCTCTGACGGGTTATTAAAACTGAGGACCCCTTGGTGCCTTTCGTGAAGAGTCCCTGCCACATACCCAGAAAATGGCTTGCAGGGTAATCAGTAGACATAGATATAGATGAGGAAGGCATTATGTAGTCTTTGGGGGTCCTTCCTCTTCCACTCCTGAATTTTCTACATCTACATAATACCCTACAAGCCACCATAAAGGCGTGTGGCATGGGATGAATTATCAACAAACATGAACATAAAATATCGTGCATAAAAAAGGATTAGTAATAATATACTAGTCTAAACTTCACTATTTAAAAAAGATAAAAATAGCAAAGCAAGCATGCAAAAACATGCTGTTAATTGGATTAGCTTCAAGTCCTTATACCAACATGGAACTACCTCTGCTATTCATTGCTACTCTCCGATAGGACATATTTACCGATATTCATGTCCCTAATTGTACGAGGAAAAAAGGACATTTTTGAATCTGTCAGTTCGGCAATCAATTTCTCTAGTTTTGTGGTTATGCTCCAGTCTACCGTAGTAAGTTGGGGCACGCAAAATATTTTTATCGTCGTCACTGAAAATATTATCTTGGAATTTATTTAAGAGATTAATTCTAAATTTCAACCTGGGATCTGACAATGATTCCCATTTTAATTCATTTGAAGACAGGTTACGCTAATGTAGTTATCTTACCGTCCCTTTAAAAATCTTGCCGATCTCGCTTCACACGTTCAAGTTCATTAATAAGACTGATTTTGTAGGGATCCCATCCCGTATGCTGGCAGCATATTCTAAATTAGGTCTAACAAGGGGAAAGTAGCTGATTTCTCGTACATGATCGTCACATGTACCCAATGCTCTATTGATGAATCCCAGTTTACGATTAGCTTGACCCATGATTTCACGTACGTGTTTACCCCAGGTAAGGTAATGTGTCAGTCTTATTCCAAGAGTCTACCTCTTCCCTATTACCTACAAATCCTCGATGGCTCGAAAGATCTAATACCTCAACCGCGTCTCCTTACACTCACTCCTCGAATTTGACATTTTCATGTGAGTGTAACTGAGCTTATGACTTGAATGTTACAGATATCGAAAAAACGTTACAAAATGGAAAACAATAATCCATGCCCCTTCATGTTGATTTGTATTGTTTTAGTGGTAAGGTAAATAATTGTTGGAGGAAATTGAGAAGTCATATTTCAGAGGTCCTTCTCCACGCGGGCAAATGTGAACGGAGTCCGGTGTAAAATTGTTTAACTTCATGTCTATTAACAAAATATTAGTACTTATTTTTATTGAAGAAAACTGGGGCGTTAATTATCGAGGAATCTTGTGAAACTTTGAAGCTTGTTTTTAATAGTCAAATTGTCATTGTATTTCGAGAATTTGGCCAATCCAATCCATTTGGCTCCTCAGCCAACCTTTCGCTGAGTGTTATTATCATTTTTAGGGCTTCGGAAAGTGGTTAAAAACATCTACGTAACATGGCCGTGATAATGCTTATAATTATACTAACAGAAGATTGACATACTGTGGAAGAACTTAAAGTTTTAGGTTTTATTATGAAAACTAATGTTCCTTGTAACCAGTTTCTGTAGCCCTAAAGATACTAATAAACCACAAAAAAACCGTTTGTGACGGTAACTTAATTCTAGATAGACCAAAATTCCCTGATCTATAAAAGATTTTTTATTCATCTGGTGAAGAAAATAATAAATAAAGATTTTTATTTTCATATACAAATTGTACTAACATGTTTGAGTCATATACGCCTTCTATTGATTCGTTCTTACTTCCGCCCTTTCAATCCCCATCCCTTTCGTCAAGTTGTTGAGAGTCGATATGTGGTTCACCTGCTAATGCTACTAATACGGCCCAATGACCGACCCTTGTGGAATGCGACGTCCTCTCTAGCGTTATTGTGCGAAGCACCCCTATATTCTTCGGTATAAATGGTCAGGAGGGATAAATAAAGGGAAACAAAAAATTATCCTCGGTTCCAACAGGCAGCAATCATTGGAATGTTTTTTTTTCACTTTTTTGTTCCTTTCAGGAGATGTCTGATGTTTACTGGCGCGGATGACGCACCAGTTTTTTTGAATACTTTTTTATTTATAAAAAAGAACAGCGAATTAAAGTGTTTGCCTCTCGTCGAGGATCGGGGCGCCCTTGAATTATTTATCGCCTGAAAGAGTGTGGGAAGTTAGCGGGATAATTTTTTTCAACGACCTGGGGATTTCGCTGCCTGGACAAGACTCTTCTGTTGCTTGGGAAACGTTCGAATTGGATGAAATTTTGGAAGTTCGCTTGGTTATGTGTGAACGTGACTGGGAAAGGGTGATTTTTTAATTCTATTTCGTGGATTATGTTGGAGGGAAGCGGTTTTCTGACGATGACGGCTATGCAGAGGATATTAAATGGCGAAGAACCTTACATTTTATGAACTTTCTCATTCAGAATTATTTCTAATCACTTATTAGATTGATTCAACGTTTTCATGAATTTTCCGCTTATAATTGCTCATTAATGTGAATTTATAATATTATTATTTGCGGTTAGCAGTGAGTTAGGCTCTTCGGAGGAAAATGGAACAGATAACTGGAGGTGCAGGGTTCGATCCCTGGGGAGGGATTTTCATGTTTCATGAATCCTGGGAGTGAGATTTGCTGAGTAACATGGGAGGGACAACTTGCATACCTCTTTAGTGTTGTCACTATCGCTTTAAATAATGAGTATACACCTTGAAGCGCATTGAATAAAATAAGCGTCGTAATGACTTCCAGTATCAACTGAGATTGGTGATTTTAATTGCCGGTAATGCGTAGAATATACGTAAAAAGGAAACCACAGGACTCAGTCTATTTCGCAGGCGGAAGATCATATGAAATGCTGTGCACATTTATAATATTCAGCGCAGATAATAAGGAATTGGAAAGAGTGAAGCCGAAGCATTAGGTAAGATAAGAATAGTTCGGAGTTGGCGGGATCATTTTCACCATTTCGGATAGAATTTTGAACGAAAAATGGTATTGTAGCAGGGGAATAATGAAAAATGTTGTACTAGGAAAGAAACTTTCGTAAATAGAAAGGAATCAGTGGCAGATTCTAAACAACCAAGTCATTCAGAAAAGGAGAAACTAATGTATGAATCTTGGCGTTGCGAAAGAAATTCAAGATATTCATGGTTGCATGGTTTCTCTTATGTCTTAGACATAAAAGGATTTTAAGAAATGATTTGGGTAAGAATTTTTCTGATTTGAAGTAGGGTGAAGAGTAAAATTAAAAAAAAGTGTAATAATGCATTTGTAAAGAGTAAGGCTATTAAGTGTTGCGCAGGTCAAGAATAGTACTTTCTAAAATGCTATATAGATGACTACACATGACCCAACGAAGGGATACTATACATAAAATACAGGTATATAATATAGGTCTTTTGATTTGTTGGATATTGGTTGATCCCCAGTGATGTTGATGATAGTTCATCCATATCTCCCTCGTTGAAGAGTAAAATTAAATTGATGTTTTTAAAATCATCATGCAGTGTTAACCAATAAATCAATAGTAAACGTCTTATGTTTTGGTTTCCGTACCTTTATCATTTAAAGGATGAATTACACTACTTCGGACTATGATTTATTTAAAATATTTGATATGTAAATAAGTCAATTGCTGAGTCTGAGCTTCGATAACCAAATAATTTCGCCTCTACAGCAGTTTGACATTTTGATTTGAAATTAGTACCAAAAACAAATTTCCCAACCGATGCATTGTTGATAGCGTGGAAAGTATATGGTATCGCTCTTCACCACCCAAGGGATGCTTTTTGTGGGGTTGGTCTCAGGATTCTGAAGAGGTCAAAGTGGGTAGCGTTGCCGCGTGTTAAATTAGCGCGAGAAAAATGAATGTGTTCTGTTGTGTGTTGATTTGTAAAGCTGCGTTTTATAAAGAACCTGATAAATATTTTTTTTTATAACCGGCAAATTTCTTGAATCGGCAAAAAGTCACCGTGGAACACCAAAACCAACATGTCTCTCAGCCATAGTTTGTATCCTCACGTTGTGAACCTTCGCAAGACTGTTCGTTCTGACTCCTACTGCAATTTACGTGCACTTCCCACGTCACAACCTATAGAAATATGTTTCGCGGTGAGGGTGCGGCCACAGCTCCGGTCCGAATTTTAAGGCGCCGTGGTACATGATTATTTTTTCACTTTCGAGTGCTGAGATGATGGAGATAGTTTTTCCGTCGACCGGTAGAGTTACCAGAGTCGGCGCCTACCCAACCAGCCATATTTTTGTTCAGTGTCTCCTCTACGCTTTAATTCTTTGCGCAGAGGTGATGAGGCAATAACGACCCTTCCCTCTCAACCCCTCCGTCCGCGGAGTTTTCCATTGCTGACCACTAGACGCAATGTTGCCATTTCAACATACGATGGGACCAAACTGTTTGGCAGACTCCACATTATACCATGTGGCAACGTGGAATTCGCGGAAATGCGTTCGCTACGTTTTTCTAAGAACCGAGCCGGTCTGGTCCTAGTGGGGTTCGTAGCTGCAGGAGAACGCGTCCGCGGTCCAAGTCATGAATAGACTTCATTTTTCAGGGTAGCCGCGTTGATTGGTTGTTGTGACAACAGTTTAGCCGTAAGAACTGCAACAAATAGGAGGTGGTCTCAGCTGGTAGCTTGGCTTGCACGTGTTAATGTCTAAATGTGGTAATTTGAAAGTAATATACGTTTGTGCCTACTACAGACCACCCCATTCCGATGTACACTCAGTATTAGAACTCGAGAAACAGATCAGGCACATTAATTCTCATACCAACGAACGACAGATTATTGAAAGGTGGAGATTTCAATACAACATCGATAGATTGGAAAACATGTAGTCATTAGTCTGGGGGTAGGGAAAAAGAAATCTGCTCGTCATTTTTTAACCTGTTCGCATAATACGCAGTACATCAAATAGTAAATTTGCATAATAGAAGGGAGAATGTTCTCGATTTACTTGCCTCAAACATCCATGAAAAAGTTATTGAAGTTAAAAATGTCGATGGAATAAGTGACCACAAGGTAGTACACGTTAAATTATCCCTCAATACTGACAAAAATGTAAAATTAAAAAGAAAGATTTGCCTTTTAAGTAAAGCAGATTTTAACGGATTTAGGCGTGACTTACAGACTTCTTTTGAAAAATTCTAAACATCAGAAAAAATAGTGATGCAGACATGGAAAGAGTTCCTCCAAATTACACGGTGAGTGAGTATAAGAGTGAGAATAGGGAACCAGGGTGGTACAACGTGGAGGTTAAAAAAATGTTTAAAACGACAACGAGTTATCCACGCGAAACTAAGAAAAATGTAGCTAATAGCGATCTACAAAAATTATCGAACGTTACATATAAAGCAGCCGCAAAAATAGCCCTTAGAAAAGCGTAAAGTGGTTTCAAGAGAAAAGTAGTTGGAGAACAACTAGAGGGGAATCCGAAAGCATTTTGATCATATGTTAGGGAAGTACAGGGAACTAAAATTTCAACGGTTAATTCCTTGAAAGGGTATAGGGGCGAAATATTTAGATAAGGCTAATTTGTTGAATTATTTTTCCAGAGCGTTTTTAATCAATCTAAGCGTAGTTTGCTCGAAACAATACCAGACCGATTTCAACAAATAATGCCCCCGATCGATAATTGTATCTTATAACGGAATCGTATCCTTACTAAAAATGTTAGCCCGAACAAGAGCTCAGGTCGTGATGAAATTCCTGCTCGTGTGTATAAAGAAATAGCTCTCGAAATGGCACCGTATCTTAAAGTAATATTTAACAAATCCCTCGAAGAACACGCGGTTCCCAAAGACTGGAAGATAGCAAACGTGATCCCAATTTTTAGAAGTGGCGATAGGGAACATCCATCGAATTGTAAACCAATATCAATAACGTCACTGTCGTGCAAAATTATACAGCATATGATAGTTACATCAATAAGGGGACACCTCGATAGCCAGGGTTTATGGATAACAAATAAGCATGGGTCCAGAAAGGGACGATCTTGCGAAAATCAGTTAGGTCTTTTCGTTCATGATATTTTAGTTTCCGGAGAAGGTAACGTACAGGTAGACGCAGCGCTTTTAAATTTAGAAAAGCGTTTGACAAGGTTCTCCACTGTAATTTACTCGCGAAGTTAGCATCATACGGGATAGACAGTAATATGGTAGGCTGGATAGGAGATTTCCTACATGAACGCGTTCAATGAATGGTATTAGATGGTGTCACCTCAGGCGAAGCAAAAGTTACATCGGGTGTTCCCCAGCGTGATAGGCCCAATTTTATTTCTTCTCTCCGTAAATGACTTGAATACAGTAGCTAAAAATAGCAAGCTCCGTCTTTTTGCCGATGATGCAGCAGTCATCATTGGTCATCAATCCTCAGATCGGTTTGACGCAGCTCTCCACTGAGTCCTGTCGGCTAATCTCTTCATATTTACGTATTTATTCTGATGCAGTAGTGTATAAGGAAATAAGAAATTAAGAGGATAGTCATTCTTTAGCTAAGGATTTATATGCGATTGATGATTGGTGTGATAGTTGGCAGCTAGAATTAAATTTGAAGATATGCGCGATAATGAACTTTGGGAAAAAGAATAACTTTCCCCAGAAAAATTATTGCATCAAAGAAAAGAAAATATCTAACGTAGAATTTATTAAATACTTAGGCGTCACCAACATTGAAGACATGCTGTGGGGGAAATACATCAGGGAAATAACTAGTGTAGCAAACCATATATCAGGATTCGTAAAAAGAGTTCTAGGCAAATGCGATGAGAGAGTACTAGAAGCTATTTTACACTTGTCAGGCCTCATTTAGAATATGCCGCTAGTATATGGGATCCGTACGAGGAAGGTATGATAAAAGAATTAGAGCGTGTGCAAAGGAGATCCACTAGATTTGTTAAAGGCCGCTATGATAATTGTATAAGTGTTACGAGTTTAATAGAAGAACTAGGCTGGGAATTACTATCAGAACGCAGGTTGAAATTTAGGTTAAACCTTTTCAGTAAATTGGAAACCGATTTGTCGCATATTTTAAGTCGATAATTCTTCTTCCCGTTACTCCACCGGATAAAACTTCGTTTTTCCCTTCTTCGGCAATTGCCATATCGTCAAATGAATCATGCAAAGTTTCATCAGCTACTGAATCGTCAATATTGGACGAGATTTCTTCAATAGCGCAAGAAGTTCCTCCTACGTGCGACTCTGTTCCCATTATTTTGAGACGCCTGTTTCGGATAATAGAAATTTGCATACTTACACATGAATATATCATTACATTAAGATAGTGTTTTCACAAAAAATGACAATATTTACCTTTTTTCTTCCCTCCGCTTGGCCAAAAATTCACCCTTTCTTTTTTTCCTCGCCATCGAAAATGTCAAGCGACTGCCTACTTTAATTTTCCGATATCGGTACGCTTCCGATGAAATTTCGAGACTTGACAATTAGTCAGTTTGACTATTACTAGACACCCCGAGAGCGACAACCTAAGCTGAGACTCAAGAAACAACCCGTCAGTAAATCAGACACTCCGTCTCACTCGCCTCTGCTTCCCGCCCGCCTTCACTTTCCCTTCCCCCAAGCTTCAACACCTCAAGGTTACCGTTTTAGGATATAGGGTAGAGGGACCGTGCCACTTTTTGAGTAGCGCAGTAGGCGGAGAATGTGTGAACTGTTTCGTGATTTGCACGTTGCTAGAGGCGTATCCCTGGGCTGGAGTTGGCGAAAAACATAAATTACTTTCAGAATATCTCAACAGCGTGTCTTTTAATAAAAATCAATAATTTTCAAGGATCCAACAGACTAAGCTTGAATCTTGTACTCTATAATAACGAAAGTTAAAAAAATAGCCCCTCTGTCTCCCAATATTTGCAACAAAAAGGTCTATTTTTACATCGAGATATATTTTTAACAAGGCTTATTACGTAAAATCTAGGATTATAGAGTAATAGTTTGATACTTTCTCTTTTAATTACTGAAAACCCCATTCCGATATCTAGCTTCCTGTTGGAGCAATCTTCCTTGAAAAATAGGTCTGAAAAACAGCTATGTACCACGGCCCCTTAAGGCTGTATTTCTACGTTAAAAATGGATGAAAAATTCTGAAATTTTGAATGTGTACCTATGTTTTAAACGTTCTTCATTGTTTCAAAGGACTTTTATCCGGTTTAAAATTTGAGCGACCCCAGATATTATTTTATTAGAGATAATTGTCTCAATGATAAGCTTTTAATAGGATTTATCCAAAACATTTGCGACAATAATTCTTTATAGAAAACTGAGGATTGCTCAGAAACGAGGAGCTGAGTTATGGGTAGGATATCTGTAAATATAAAATTTCATATTTCCTTCCAAAGACAGGCATGGTACATTTAATACGCAAAGAAAACTATGAAATACGTAAAACTGACTGTCAAAGAAAATTAAATATTAAAATTGAAACTATTCTTCAGTGTAACGCCACGTGAATCTAATCACTAATTGCATTACCTAAAGCCATTTTTAATCCGACACAGATAATCACCTACTATAGTTGTATTACTCCGTGATATTTCATTAAAATGATGCCATTTTAGTTTAGAGTAAATGGAAATGAATGTAAGCTTAATACAGAGGACTTCACAAGCAAACAGATGAAAGCAAATAATAATGCAGTTATTTTTTAATGAGTTTCCCTTTAGTCCATTGTCATCGTCGGTTGGCAATCCTGACATTGGTTTGACGCAGCTCTCAACTCCATGATCCTATCAGCCAATCTCTTTCTATTTACGTATTTATTCTCTTTCACGTTCTTTGTCACTTTTGCTATGTATCTCATACAAGCCTTCCTTTGACGTCCTTCCCGTTCACGTGTCCTTCAACGGTTGTCATCATCAGACCATCGAGTCTCAATGTATTGCCGATTAGGTTCTCCCGTTTACTTCTTAGGGTTTTCAGAATACTGGCCATTTTCTTCCACCCTTCTTATGACTTCCTCGTTGCTCACTCCATCTTTCCCTTAAAACGTCATCATTCTTCTGTAGCCCCATATTTCAAATGCCCCCTATAAGTCTAGGTAGAAATAAATAATTTTCTCGGGGATCGGGTTGGTGTGGTGGCTAGAGTACTGGCCTTTCATCCCGAGGGTCCGGGTTTGATTCCCGGCAGTGGCGGATTTTTCAGTGGAAAACCGGTCCCCACTTGTGTGCGTAGTGGAGGGCATTTCAAGTTCAGTACTCCGTCCGTCGGATGGGACGTTAAGCCGTGGTCCCCTTGGCGCCTTTCGTTAAGAGTAGGCTAACGCCGACGCCGGGTTTCTCTCCACCCTTCCTCCGTTCCCTGAAAACTCCTATCATTACCAAATTACCCACCTATCCTAAATGGCGCAAATGACCTCAGCTGTCGGTCGCCTCCCCTGAATAACCAACCAATAATTTTCTCCTTATCAAAGAAGACAAACACGCTCCTTTTTGATGAAACACATACGCGTGTGTATAATATAAAATTTGAAGAATGAAATAATTTCTCTTATTTTAGAATAGTTTAGAGTAGGACTGTAAGTAGTAGTAGTAGTAGAAACATAGCCTACATATGCTCGTTCATGTAGCAAAGAATTTTTTTAGGAATTAGCCAAGATTTTATTAGGAGAGGACGTACTAAATAATGGAGGTTAGTTGGTTTGACGCAGTTCTCCACTCCATTCTCCTATCAGCTAATCTCTTCATATTTATGTACTTATTTATTCTCTTTCACATCCTTTATTACTTTTTCTATGTGCCTCATACGGGGCCTTTCTTTGCATTCTTCACTTGCCCTTCGGCTATTCCAGTACCATAGAGACTTAAAACGAAACACACAGTCATCAGAAAGCAGCTTTAATATTTTTTAACATCGCCATTATTTGCGATGGCTCTCAGATCCATATCCTCGACATGTCATGAATGCAGAAGACTTGTTTCTCAGAGTGAGAATCACCTAACTGGAAAATTTTGCCTTGTATTTTCCTTGTTACGTTGCGCCGGGGGTTGGGGAAGTTAGCGGGGCATTTTGAGATATTTGGAGAACCGTGTGGACCGACTTGTGTAAGTGATAGTACCTGTACTTCAATATCAAGGTTTCCGCACACCCGACATTTATCGGGGTTTTCTAATGAATTTAAATTCAACATTTAATTTTCTTGTTAACTGGAATTTATTAATCCACTTTATTTGCGTACAATGAATACATTCAAGGCGAGTGTGAATGGCATTGAATACATTTAGTGTACTTTAATGAAGGGAACTATCCACTTGGCATTAGATTTTCACTTTCCACAGCACAGTTAAAAAAAACGATAACGCCAAACGGATAGCACCATACTCGTGTCTATGTGGGCAGCGGACTTTGGTTTACTGTGTTTATTTCCAGGGCTTTCATTGTATTTTATTTACAAAGACATATTTTTTTGCGTTTAACTAACAACCTTTTTAAATCCTCTCCGGAGATGCATTAGTGATGTACTAATCAGTGACCGGTTTTGGAGTTGATCGAGAGTATTCAGGGGTATCGGGTTGGTGTGGTGGCTAGAGTACTGCCTCCCATCCCGAGATCCGGGTTCTATTCCCGGCAGTGGCGGATTTTTCAGTGGAAAACCGGTCCCCACTTGAGTGCCTAGTGGAGGGCATTTCAAGTTCAGTACTCCGTCCGTCGGATGGGACGTTAAGCCGTGGTCCCCTTGGCGCCTTTCGTTAAGAGTAGGCTAATTCCGACGCCGGGTTTCTCTCCACCTTTCCTCCACTCCCTGAAAACTCCTACCATTACCGAATTACCCACCTATACTAAATGGCGCAAATGACCTCAGCTGTCGGTCGATGTTTGGAAAGTGGGGAAGATAGAGGAGAAGAAGGAGCCCGTTAGGACGGAGTAAAGAGAGGCAGAAAGTATGTGGAGATGAAGAGGAGCATCATTATAAGTCCAGAAAGGGAGGTAATTTCTTTCCATCAAAATAAATTGGATGGTAATAATTCTATTGTTCCATTTTATATGCTTTAATACGATGTTTTTCACCGAGTATGTAAAAAGTGTATATTTACTGTAAATTATAAATGCTAGTATTCGTTTAGCATCGGATATTTTTATATTTTTTACCTTCCTTTAGAGATCATTCGATATTGTTTCTCATAATGCGTTGCTGCTGACTATAGAGCTGAAGTCTTACACCTCTCTCAGTTTATCGCAATATCCTCCCCTCGCTCGTTCATAAATTCGCCCGCTGGTGCGCTCGTCGAACTTATATCCGTTCTTCTTCAAGACATTATCAAAGGCTAAGGATACTATTGAAATCACTGAGATGGTAACAAAGATGTATCTTCATTCTGAAATTTGCTGACACTTGTTTGGGTATCGTGGAAATAACCGTGTATAGTTTTTGGCAGATGGGTGCAAGAAATACTAACTCACGAAAGAGGTAACCATGGTTGCATGATTAGAGGGGAGATTGGGAGAGGAAATTGATGGGTGGAGATGAAAAAGATGAAAACCTAGAGTGGAAAGTGGCCAATTGGGCGCACACTCAAGAAGTACTAACATCTTCGGTATTACCATCAGTTTTTTGCCAATAAATAATATATAACAGGTTGATTGCATAAAGTATCTAGGGGTTATTTTTCATAAATATCCATAGTGGAAAAAACCAATTATAAATTTAAGAAAGGTACTTCAATATTGAAAGCCTAAATTGTATTTTATGTGTCACAAGCTTCCAACATCTTTCCAAAATGTTCTATATCATACCCATGTAGGTTCTAAATTAGTTTATGATCTTATTTGTTGAGACGGAACCTATTCTAAGTATTGAACGCCAGCTATATTGCTGCAGAAAAGGACAATCAGGATTATAACTACGATGAAACGCATAAACATACCACTTCCGCAAAAAGTAGCGGTATGAGCGAAAAGAAGCTACCGCAAACACATCCGCTACTTGTTCGTCGAAATATTCAACAATAGGATACTTGTTTATTTGTATGGCCCTAAAATAACGTTATTTCAGATGTGGTAATATTATCTGAAATACTGAGTGCCAGATTTAAGTTTCTAGGTGCCATGACTAGCATAGCTCTGACAGTGGATTGCTCAGCGCGGCTCAACGAGAAAAAATATTTACATATTAAATCTGTTACTTAATTTTTATTTAATTCGAAGCCGAAATGGCCCAGTTTAAAATCAGGAATATAAAGAAACCTCTGAAACTGAAGTCAATGGAAATGTGCATTACGTGGAATTAATTGGAAATAGCTTCTTGAAAAGTTGTAATTAATTTAAAAAAACTGAATTCCATTGAATTCAGCTCATTCTTGGCCATGTGAGAAATCATCGCAGTGGAAATTCAACGAATTCTGCGATCAAGTTGCCATATTTTTGAATTCCCGGTGGAATGGTGTCCTGCCAACGCCACACGGGGAAACGTGTTTCCATTGGACTGACTGAGTGGAACAAATGTTCCCATCCGGAAGTTTCTCCGCGGTGGTCAGGAGAATTCCATCAAGGTTTGAGAAATCGCCTCTCGCTGCGAGGAATCGGAATGGGGAGGAAATGTTGAACTCAACCCCGTTTATCGATTTACGGCACACATCTCCCGTTTAGAGCCCATAACCCCCGCGGGAAGCTTTAGGAAGTCGAACATCAAAAGTTTCTCCCCCGCCCAAAACTCCATCTTAACTCATAAAGTATTAAGAGGCGAATTAAATTACGCGTTCCCTGAATATTTTATGTGATATAGCTGTATCCCTTTTTGAGCGCTGGGGACTCTCTGAGATAGTTTTTTTTATACACTTGAGTATCGCAATGACTTTTTGAAAAATTGGGCTTATACGTGTGCGTTGGATACCACTCGATTAATTAATAATGTTTCAATGTAGTTACTAATCCTAAGCTTTACGGTAGCTGACTTAATGGTATTCAACGCTGTTTTGTGTATGCTGTTTAATGATGGATATTTTCAGTATCTTTTTCATGTTTAATGGGTCAGAGCTAATTTATATTTTATATTTTAGGTAAGAACTTCTTGCATGTGCCTGCACTAAAACCAGAAGTTACTGGAGTGTTTTATCATGTCCGTAAGTAATTTTAAATTTTATTCAATCCTTTTCTGGGTGATTGCTTAGAAGTATGAAGAACGGAATCCTACTAGAATAGAGATAGGAGTATTAAGATCTGAATTGAATTAGCTACTCTATTTATTATTAAGAAACTATTAATCTATATTCATGTATTTATTACGACCCTTAAGTTATGTATTTGGTAATCGTTGCATGCAATGTTTGTGTTAATCATTCCTAGTATCTGCATTTTGATCAGCGAAGTGAAGTGTCGCGATATTTTGCCAAGCTTCAGAGTGAAAGGATATTGATTATAGATTTATACGCTTTGCAGGCTTTATGTATAAAGTATGAACTCATTGCACATGCTTTCAGTAATTTTAAATGATTAATGTTGAAAAATAATTGTAAATTAGATGTCCACGAGGTTTTTTCCCGAAATGTACGCAATACAAAGGTAGATAATCTCACAACTGGCGGAGGATGACGTTGGTGGGCGTTTATCTTTAGGTTTAAGGTGTGCGCCTTCGACACTGAGAGCATTATTATGACCCTGCTCTGTGGGCGAAAGTTTCTCGGGATCCATATATTCGGATTCTAGGATCCCTGAAGACGATGGGTGAGTCGTTTATCGAAACGGCGGAGGATGAAATGAAGAACCTGACCCAGTGGAAATCACGAGAAATGTTCACGTAGAATAGTCCCCGGAAGAGTGCCAAGTCATACTTCCACCCTTCTCTATATCAACTGAAAGGATCACTCACAAAGCATTAGATAAACGGTGGGCGTTACCGATGGATTCTCTTATTCGTACATCTCTCGCACGATTGGAGACCAAAGCATCACGATGATTCGACTCCAATAACCCTTCACAGAAAGATTCACCCTTCGTATATATTGGCGCACACTTCATGTAAGGTAGAATTAAACACATGCCCTAATTCAAAAGGAAATCTTACCATATTGATCTAGCACTACCTACCCAACGCCGCATTCATAGCTTGTACAATATAATGTCATCATCATCATCAAGGGTCAACAATCCTAGGATTGGTTTGACGCAGCCCTCCACTCGATTCTTCTATCGGCCAACCTCTTCATATTAACGTAGTTCCTCTCTTTCACGTCCTTTACGACCTGCTCCATGTAACTCATACGAGGCCTGCCTCTTCCATTTTTCCCGTTCACTTTTCCCTCGACGATTGTCTTCATCAGACCATCGTGTCTTAAGATATGGCCGATTAGGTTGTCCCGTCTTCTTTTTATAGTTTTCAGCAGACTTCTTCCAGCTGTTTCCAGCTGTTAGTAGATTCTTCTTTTGATAGAATGCCCTCTTTGCCTGGGCTATTCTACTCACTATTTCTTTCTTGCTTCGTCCATCGTTGGTTACTCTGCTTCCCAGGTAACAGAACTCTTTCACCTCTTCCAGTTTCTGTTTTCCTAGTTTAACGTTGGTTTTGGCCTCTTCTCTTTTGCTGCACACCAATATATTAGTATTCTTCTTATTGATCTTCAGCTGATGTCTGGTCATTGTCCTTTCCATGGTTGTTAGCATCTCATTCAGCTCCTTCTCTGTCTCTGCTATGAGAGCTATGTCATCAGCGAATCGTAGCATGCTGATTGTTTCTCCGTGGATGTTCACTCCAGAGCACTTCTCCTTGACTTCATTGATGGCTCTCTCAATGTAGACATTAATAATTACGGGAGACAGTGCACAGCCTTGTCTCACTCCTTTCCTTATTCTTGCTTCTTCACAGCTGGGTCCAGATTTAATCACAGCTACTTGGTTTTTATACAAACTGTGGAAAATTCTTCGATCATCGTAGGAAACTCCAATTCCTTTCAGAATATGAAGCATTGAATTCCAGTCCACGTTGTCGAAAGCCTTCTCTAAATCCACAAATGCAATGAAGGTCGGTTTCTTCTTCTCCATTCTCTTCTCTATAAGCAGCCTAAGGGCCAATATTGCTTCTCTTGTACCCTTACTTTTCCTGAATCCGAATTGATCTTCAACGAGGAACTCCTCTGCTTTTCGTTCTATTCTTCTGTAGATGATCCTTGTCAATATCTTCGATGCATGTGTCGTCAGGCTTATAGTCCTAAAATTTTCGCATTTCTCTGCTCTCTTCTTTTCTCTCTCCAATATAATGTCGTGGATGAATATGTGATGTGCTGAAATCGATAGATTCGGCTTTCACTTGGTGAAAATTCATGTTGAATAAGAAGATGCAACCTATGTAAATTTTCACAGACTTTTATTTGTGGTACAACGCGTTTCGACGCTAAGGCGTCATATTCAAGTACAAAGTTTTATGCATGACTCCCGGATATATATACACTTTGGCTAAGGGAGAGGACGGGGGGAGGGGTAACGTTGTGTGACTCTGTTGTTTTTGAATGGTTTGCAGGGAAGGCCAACGGGCCTGGGGTATGGGGGACGGGAGGTCACTGTCCGGTGGGGGTTACATGTGGAAGGATAGTGTGGCGGTTAGGAGGGGTGAGTGCTTTTTAAAAACAATGTCGTTCAGTATTTGTTCCTTGTTCAAATTTCTCTTAATCTCCAATTCTTCCAGTACGTCCATCTTTTTCCTTTTTTTGGAGTGATGCAGAATGTTGGGCACGAAGTCACTGTTGTGTCCGGCTTCCCACAGGTGCTTCGCAAAGTGGGATTGGTTGAACAACCCATTGCGATAGCATCTCTTGTGCTCTTCTGCTCTTGTCAGGAGCGCGCTACCCGTCTGTCCCACGTAAATGGTATCGCAATCATTGCACGTCATTTTGTAGATCCCACTACCCTCTAACTTATTCGCCTTGTCTTTAGTATTATTGAGGAGAGTATTTAGATTGTTGTGGTTATAAAAGGCCATTCTGTATTTATTTTTGGGGAACAAGTTAGAAATTTTTTCCGTGAGCCACCCGTAGTAAAGTAATTTACACCAAGATAAGGAGTTAAAATGCCCGTCCCTGCAATCCATTCAAAAACAACAAAGTCACACAACTTAACCCCTCCCCCCGTCCTTTCCCTTAGCCAAAGTGTATATATATCCGGGAGTCATGCATAAAACTTTGTACTTGAAGATGACGCCTTAGAGTCGAAACGCGTTGTACCACAAATAAAAGTCTGTGAAAATTTACATAGGTTGCATCTTCTTATTCATGTGATGTGCTATTTTTTGCATGTAATTAGTTCTCGTCAAAATAAAAAACTAATCAATGGAAATGATTTACTTGGCTGGAAATTGATCCACGGGTCTTTAGCTTGCTGTGGTAATGTGCAAGCTAACATGCTACCCAAGATTCTTGGGCTTAGGGGCAATTTTGAGTAGTTCACATTTAATGAATCTCGTTCTCATTAGGGTCTATCCAGGAAAGCACTCGTCTAGATTATGATATTATTGGTGTCGCATCTTAACGGCAAGCGAATCGATTTTCTTGCTTTTAAATAAAGGTTGATTCCTGATTCTTCCAAACTTAATTAGTCTCTCCATGTTCTTGAAGTTGAAGTTGTTCATTAATATGTTCGCTGCGTACTCCATGCCATAGCATCTTCCAAATTATCTCGCTCGGTGTTCTCATCTCCTCTGTTTCTTGACGCTGCGTTGCTTTGTTCGTTCTGCCCTTATCTCTGCTGCATACGCGAGAATCGGCCGCACAACAGGTTCATACACTCTGTCTGGCCTTTGCGGCGACTGATTTTGTGGTGACGACAAATTTGAGACAAATGAAAAAAATGATTGACGAGAACAACTACACAAGGATTGCCAAATGCAATTAAAATTCACCAATTCTTTATTTTCTCAGCGAATTTAGGACTAAACAGATGACAGGCTCTAGATTAAACTGGACTAAATAAAGTACACAAGACTGACTAAGGCCGGGATTACGATAAACGTTTTCTGACGTGGCGGAAACGGACGGTGGCATTGTAGAGTTAGAAGAATGGGAACGCAATGAAGCTAATCACGACGGATGGACGTTGGCGTGCCGCCGACGTACGTTGAGGAAAGCTTGTCAAGGTCTAGTTTTGCCGTCGCGTTGGTTTCCGTCAGCCAATCACGAGTGACTTGAAAATGAAGTGGAGGTAAATTCTCGGATGAGGGTGACACTTTTCAAACATTTTTTTCAACCACTGAAAATCATTCTTTTTCAATGACATTTTCACAACACAATCTGCTATGTTCACACTTTACTCACGTTAGAAAAGTATTGGAACAAGATAAAAACTTACGATTTTACACGAATGCTAACCCAAGAGGTGACTGTTCGCCGTGCCGCCATATTGGAAAACGGCTGTGTTTCCAATCTGCCGTTAATCGTAATATGACCAAAATTGAGCAGCTACGTTGGCGTTCATCGCCACAGTCCGATTCCGTCACGTCAGAAAACGTTGATCGTAATCCCGGCCTATAGTACACAAATATTCATGTCCTGGAAAGTGAAAATCCTGCCATGGCGTGACTCGAACCCGCGATCTCGAGTTTGGCAGGCAAAAGATGTGTCCCGCTGCCTCCGAGACCGGTAAAATTTAATGACGCTGGAGTTTGAACCCGGGTTTTCCGCGCAAAATCTCAGCCACCCATCTTAACCCACATGGTGCTAGTGGAGTGTCATACGCTGGAATCAACGAAACGACGAATTGTTACTGGAAATAGAACGTAACGAAGTTGAAGTATGGTAGAAACACGAAGGAAATATAAGATAAAGAACAAGATGTTTAAATTATTATATACTAATAAACAGGTGAAGTACCTATGTCTAATGAAAAAAATGATTGCGCGAGTAACTTAAAGGTTTCTCCAAACCAAAAATCCGTGATTGAATTCTAGGTCCAGGAGCCTTATTCCTCTGATAGTATTCAACTTATTCGCCTGTCACTCAATACTGGTTTGTAGAAAGAGAATACAAAGGAAAATAAACAGAGGCTTTAATTCACATGCATTAATATAAAGGTGAAAATTTCCACAGGAAAACATTTTGCGCGTGACAGCTAAATGCTTCACCAAGCCAAAGGCCTTTTTTCCTCTAATAATATTCGACTCCTTAGCCTACCGTTCATAGCATCAGAGCATCTCACGGAGTGCAGTTCAATTTGAAATTTTATGAGCCATCAGTATTGCGATGCGTTTGTATTCTAATCCATGGCCTGCTGGGTAGCTAGGCGTGAGTGGAAGGTTAAGCGAGATGTCGCCGGATGGTTCTTGGGCTCCTAAGAGACGCGTGTCCTCGGACGCGTCCTGATTAATCACGCTGATTTGGTCATTCCGTCCGCGTCTTCACCCAGCCTTCCGCATTCCCGCAACGAGAGACGCGTGAGCACCGACTGGCTGCGGATTGCGTTACGGAAGGCTAGTCGAAGCGTCTCGTCCGGGGAACAGCCAGTGCCGCATCACCTCTGCGGCGGCTGTCAGGGGGTGTTGGGTGCGGGTTTTGTGGAAATATCCCCATCGCCGGCAGAACAATGGGACCACGCCCGTCAGTCGATCGCCACGACCCCGTTCGTGACGGGGAAGAACCACCCCCGAACAAACGAAGATCGCCGACCGTCCTGGAGGGGGGGAGGTGGAAGGATCGTAATTTTCCACCCATTGTTCGCTGAGGAGGTGGATGAACGTGATCGCGCGGAGTGGTTTAGGAGTGGGAGAAGGGCAAGGAGTCAGACCATGGCGCAATGGGTTTGCATGTCGGGGCGTTTGTGTGCAAGTGAATGCAGGTTCTGATTTGACCGCCTCTTCTCCCTCCCTCTCTCAACGGTCCCATTCCTTGACTGATGAGTTCAGAACTGCCAACCAAAGAATGAAGATATTCAAGTCGGGGAGACGCTTTCGTGAAAACTTTGGTTGTGACTTGATCGTAGTTAGAAACGCAGATACTTCAGGGTGCGTCGTGTCGTGTGGCTGCTTAATAGTGTCGGACATTTTGGGGTTTTTCAATTTTTTTTTACTCGCTTTCCCATCTCGTATGAGTCTGCAGTATACTTAAAACGTCTTTATATCTGCATAATATCCTACGAGCTACCGCAAGGGTTCGTGGCCTGGGTTAACCATCACCAGTAATGAATTTTAAATGTAACGGAATAAATTATATAATTAAGTCCGTGCACGCACTAATTAATTCAACTAAGAGAGGTATAAGCCAATAGAAAGGTAATCTATTCGTTCCATGCGTTATTTTTTCTGACAGTGTCATTATCAATTTTATGATAATAGCATTGATATTCGAAACCAGGGATAATCTCCCTGGTTGAAACCGTGGTCAGCAAAAATAATGTATTGAACGTATAAGGATATGATTATGTTTCCGTTTGGAAGTTCCAAAAAGTCATGCCTGAAATTTTAAATATAAAATGCTACTAATTTAATTTCAGTGAGCGGCATATTTCGTCAATTTTCTATAAGGACTCGATGATTTCACGATTTTTCGCACACTTATTGAAGTTAGTTTATCAAAGTTGTTTCTATGACGATGGATATATTTCATGCGGACATAAAGAAGAATGATACTTAGATATACATGTAGTAGCGTCGCCGTTTTCTGTATTGCTAATTTAACCTGGCACGCCTTGCGTCGAATTTACCACTAACTGGTGGTTGACGGCTTCGCACACCATTGAGTCAAATGGCGATGTTTTTTTTTTAAGTCAATGGACTATCCTCTCGTTATGTTGGTTATATTTTTGTTGTCCTTTGATCTTTCGAAATTGTATAAGTAAGTATGATATATCACTTTTTTGATACTTAGTTCAGCCGACAGACGAGACGTTACCTGTTTTCTGCGTCGTCTTCATCTACGAAGTACTCTGTCAGCGATAACTACGGCGTGTGGTGTTGGGTGACTGCACCAAGCGTGTCATATTAACTTGTGAACAATCCTATGTCAGTAAATACTATTATCCGTTACAGTGTTAGCTTAACTTAACCCTTAACCACTCACGTGGAAAACATTTCAATCGAACGATTCAACCGGATATTGGAAGCCTAGAAAATTCTCAGCTTTTGGTCAATATTTGATAAGTATACACTATACAATGTATCCTGCACGAGTATTACCAATAATTTACGACTTTTCAATAGAAGGAATCCAGCTGCTTCGCATTAAACACAGGCACCAGCGTCAAACTAACGTCATGCGTTCCAGCAGAAATTAATTATATGATATAGGTACTATTATAAATTTGTGGTAATTCGACCTTATTTTCAATCTGCTAAGGGCCAGAAGGTCCGTGAATCGGTCCCCGGAGTGCATTGAGATTACTCGTATGACCTCTCCATATTTTTTCTTCCTCTGTCCCCCGCGGCCCGTTCCAATCGCACTCTCGTGTCTGGTCGCATGCTTTTATGCAGATTTAGGCTCGTCCACTCCTCTGACCCTATTTCCTGCTCCTCCCGCACCCCATTCATTCATTTCGTGGTCCTCGAGATTCATCCGTGATAACTGCGGCAGGGGACCGTTTACTGGGACGGCCCTCGACACCCCCAGGGCCCTTGCCAACCCCTCTGACCCTACCCATAGCTGACCACTCTCTCATTCAGTCCTCTCTTGCATTCAGATATTCAGAGGACCAGCACATCAAGCGTTCATCTTGGTTCCACGACTGGTCGTTGGCGAGGTCGAACTCTGAAATGAGGGAAGGAATATTATCGTTCCAACCTTTTGGTAATGAAATGGGGTCGTTTACCATATTTTTTAATTGCCGAATGTGATAGAGTTTGTAAAATAAATAGACCCGTATTTTTCCGCTTTTTGGTCCGTCAATTATTTCTCGAGTTATAGGCGGCGAAAAACTGATGTTTTTAACCCTTTCGGAAAAGTGGGTTTGGTGCAACCTCTGACGTATATCGACTTCGACCAATCACAACTGAGCCCGCGAAGCTACTTCGCCTTATCACAATGGGGGGACACAGCTGACTCTGCCAATGGGAGAGGTTGCGATAGGATCTGTGCGAGCCGACCTTCCGAGAACCCCCCTCCACTCCCTTCCCTTCCCATATGAGCAGTCAAGGACGGGAGGAAAATGACGTCAATGGTATTAAAGCAGCTTTTTCGGTGGGCGTCACCTTTTGCTTATTTTAATTTTTGAATTATGAGTGAATGAATCGGGTACGAAGATTAATTTTTTCACCAAAATTCATTCTTCGTTTCCATCTAACGATTTCGTGTACAAAATTGCGATTTCGGTTCCAAGTAAACGCCCTCATTTGTCTACCATTCTTATGCGAACAGAGCAGTGCCATGGAAGTTGAAAAAAATTGATATACGAGGTAATCGTAAAATTGTCCCCGTTGAAATTGAATTTGAGAAGGTTCTTTATTGTTCTGGGACTATAGGCCCCCTGGAAAATCGAAAAAAATTATTACATGCCAAAAAGAAAAAAAAAGAGATAAAATGAATGTAGTCGAGGCAACAGCCGTACAATTGCATAATGGAGCAATATAACACATATAAATTTACAGTAAATAATAAATACGAAGGTAATGAGTACATAATCATTAATTGGCTAAGGTTTATTGATTAAAACATTAATTGGTCGAACCAATAATTACATAACCATTACAATCAAAACCACTCTATAAAATTAAAGAAAACACTCTAAGGAAAAATAAATTAAAGAAAGGCAGCATAAATAATGAGATAAATGACTTGAAAATAAAGCATAAAATAACAAGGAAATATAAATAATTAATAAGAAATATATAAATTAATATGCAGAATAGCAAGCATTTATATTAGATAATACAATATAACAAGATAGCATTAAATAAAATTAAAAAAATGTTGGAGAAACTGTGTCATCACCACTCATGAATCCTAAGATTGGTTTCATCTATATCTAATTCTTAAACACTAGCTCTACTGTCAGTAGGATTTCGCAGGTTTTTCACACCCCCCTTCTTGTGTGGGTGTTTTCCTGCAGTGGGTTTTTGCGTAAAGGATGTAAGCATAATAATCCTCACGTTTTTCCCACATTGTAAATTCTCTCACACACTATTAGATATGTAATATTGATATATTGTGTATGTATATTTATTTTGTGTTAATTTATCATTATTTAATTCCTATAAGTGTATTCTTTACTTATTATTTTTTTTTAACCTCAGATTGTAATTGTTTTAAGGATTGACCACTATTTCTTGTATATATTTATTTTGATGAGGGGTTAGATGGCAGAAGGGACAGTTTTGTCTCAATCTCGCCCCAATAAAGACCTTTTATTATTATTATTACAATACCCTGAAAGTCGCCGCAGGTGATTGTGGCAGGGGGTGTTAGATCACCTGTCATTGGGTTAATGGGAAAGGATACAAGGGTCAGAAGATAGGATGCGGGATAAGTACGAATATTTATCCTGACGTATTTGAGTTATGATCACTGAATTATTTTCGCGGGGAAAAGGGATTCGTGTATCGATTCTTTCGGCAGCCTTTCTAATTTTGTAATTATTTTTTTCTATCTGAGCTTCCGATTTAGTGTTGGGGGATCGGGTTGGTGTGGTGGCTAAAGTACTGGTCTCCCATCCCGGGGACCCGGGTTCGATTCCAGGCAGTGGCGGACTTTTCAGTGGCAAACCGGTCCCTAATTGAGTGTCTAGTGGAGGACATTTCAGTTTCAGTACTCTGTCCGTCGGATGGGACGTAATGCATGGTCTCCTTGCTGCATTTCGTTAAGAGTAGGCCAATGCCGGCGCAGGGATTCTCTCAACCCTTCCTCCATTGCCTGAAATGTTCCTACCATTATTCAATTGCCCACCTATCCTATATCTATTGCTGTCAGTCGCATACCGTGAATAACTAACTAACTGCAGTGTTAGGGGAAAAGTACACCTGACGTATCATCCTCGAATTCAACCTGTTTGAGTTTTTCGAGCGGCCTAAGGCTGGCGCGTAGTCTGCGAGTTTTCAGAGCTTCAAATCCAAGTCTCTTTATGAGCAGTGTGATATTTTCTGTAAGTTCATACGCTTTCTTAACAAAACGAGGTGTCTCCATTTGTATTTTATCGAGTTTCTGAATAAAGTCATTACTTACGGTATCCCAAATGCGAGATTCATACTCGTGGTGAGAGCTAACTAAGGCGAAATAACTTATTTATTTAACTTTTTCAACACTTTCCTATTATTTTTTAATGAATCTTAGTTAATTCAACGCAGTTTTGCATATATTTTCTATGCTTTCGCCGCGAAAAATCCAAATTTTGCGATACTCCTAAGTATTTAACATCGCTCGCTACTTCAAATTTACTCCGCCAACTTATATGAAAAGGTTTGATGTGATATCTTTCGCCAAAATTGCATGACCGAGAATTTCTTAATATGTTATTCTAATACCCTCTCGTTGCACCAGGAATTGACATTATGTTGTAGAAATGACAATTGACGTTCGATGCAAGTATTCAATCGATTAATCGAATCGATATCAGCTAACCTCTTCACATTAATGTAGATCTTCTCTTTCTTATCATTCTCTCCCTGTATCTAACACGAGGCAATCCTGGTCTATTCTTCCCATTTACTTTTCCACCTACAATTTCCTTCACCATAATGTCTCAAGATATGACCGATTTATTTTTTCCATCTTCAATTTAAAATTTTCAGCAGATTCTCTTTTCTTCCACTCTTCTTAGGACTTATTTGTTAGTTACTCGGTCTATCCAATTTATCTTCTTCATTCTTCGCTACACCACATTGGGAATGCTTCCAGGTATGACTTTTCTGCCGCTGATATGATTCATGTCCCACTGCCATAAAGAATAATGCTCTAGTTGTAGATTATTACGAGGTAGTGCCTAACTTCCAACGTTTCGTTTCCAGGTGCAAGTTAATCTTTGGCACAATGCCTTTTCGCCGGGGCTGTCATACTGACAATGCTCTTTTTACTTCGTCTTCTACAGGTTACTTGGCCTCCCAGATAGCAATACTCACCCAACTCTTCTAGATTTTTTCTTTCCGAGTTGAAAATAGCACTTTTTCTTTTACTTTACACGAGTGTGGTTTAACTGATCTCCAAGTGATGCCTGGCGAATGTTTTTTTCCATGTCGACTACAGACCTTACACCTATTTCTGCATCTAACCTAACCGCTATGTTACCGGTGAAATTAGGCATTCCCGCTTTTTCATTTGCGTATTTATCTAGAATCATTTTTTTTATTTTTTGATGCTTTCTCCATGTATTAGTAATTATGGAAGGCATTTGCAGAGTCGAATAGTGTGGTTTTGTTCATAAAAAATAGAATAAATGTATTGCAATTTGTACCCCATTTCATAGATTTATTTATGTTGCGCAAATAATTTGGATAAAAAGTCTTAGATTGCAACTAAATTTAATGTTAATTTTTAAGTTCATTTGAAAAAGACTAGAAAAGGCGGGACTGCAGTAGTCGTGTTGATGACGTGACAGGTTCATAGTTTTAATTTCAACGCAAAGGGAATTTTCATCGTCTTAACTTATGCGTTTCCTTAAGGTCTGGTAAACATGTATTAATAATTAAATATTAAAGGTCTCAAAGCTTGGAAAATTTTCTTTTGGAAATGGCATAAATAGTCGATTTCTAACCTACTACCCTCCCGGCTAGTAGTCTCTGCTACCGCCATGACTGACTGTTCTCTGGTGAAAGTCCGTGCTATGCTTTGAACAATTAATAGGTGATGTTAAATCGATCAACTGAAAAAATGAAAAAAATAGTTATAAATATATATTGTATCATCACCATTGCCGCTTTAGTTTTTGTTTTCTCAAGGGCTGTTCCTAAATTCAACTCTTCTCACAGCCAGTCACTTCATAGCCTGATACTTCCGTCTATTATGGTTGTTTGACAGTTCTGTTCATTCCCCGTTCCTCATTTCTTTTCACCATTCCTTATATTCCACTCGCTAGCAAACAATTTTTACTCTCAGGGAACGTCCAATCCAGATATTCTCTCTTTTTCTAATTCGGTACGTATGAGTCCCTCTCTTGCGTGACCTCCTCAACACCACCTTTATTCGAACTTAATCTTCCAACTCACTCTTCCCAACTTTCTACATTTCCTGTGCAATTCGTGTTCATCTATGATCATCATCATCATTGGTCAACAATCCTAGGATTGGTTTTATGCAGATTTCCACTCGATTCTTCAATTGACCAACCTTTTCATTGTGACGTAATTCTTCTCTTTTACATCCTTCACAACCTGTTCCATGTATCTCATACTAGGCCTGCCTTTTCCAATCTTCCCGTTCACCATTCCCTCGACGATAGTCTTCATCAGGCCATCATGTCTCAAGATATGGCCAATTAAGTTGTCTCTTCTTCTTTTTAGAGTTTTCAGCAGACTTCTCTTTTCTCCTACTCTTCGTAGGACTTCCTCGTTACTTACTCGGTCGATCCATTTAATCTTCAGCATTCTCCTGTAGCACCACATTTCGAATGCTTCCACCCTTTTCTTCTCCGCTGCTTTCATCGTACATGCCTCGCTGCCGTAAAGAAACATGCTCCAGATGTATGTTCTGATAAACTGCTTCCTTACTTCTACGCTTTTATTTCCAGCTGTAAGTAGATCCTTCTTTTGATAGAATGCTCTCTTTGACTGGGCTATTCTACTAAATATTTCTTTCTTAGGTAACAGAACTCTTTCACCTTTTCAAGTTTTTGTTTTCCTAGTTTGACATTGGTTTTGGCCTCTTTTTTCTTGCTGCACACCAATATCTTATATGATAGCTCCTCATTTTACTTCTTATTTTAAGTGTTACAGTGAAAATCATTATTTGTCTTCATTTTACGCTTTCACAAAGAATGTATTATCGGGTTTTCAATGTACATTTTATACTTATAATTTGACCCAATTTCATTCGTGAGAATTGCATTTAAACGGCTTTAGCTCAATTTATTACTAGGCTTAAATGAAGACGTATGAAATTGGAAATAGAGACTCGATGTGCATTTCTGAAGCATGGTCAAGGAAAATAAGTGTTTAGAATACATGCTATTCGTATACTTGAGAGACGCATATCCTGTGATCCTCCGTTACCGAACAGCAATGCATAACGTATTCATTTTCCCGTTAACAGCTGAAGGCGGTGTTAATCATCTATAATACTTGCATCGTGATAGCGATAACTTGAAATGACATTACTACTTATATTGGAAAAGAAAAGAATGGTTAGCATGAAGCACTTTTAGCGACTAGTTTTTATAAATATTGTCTTCACCACCATTTAGCGACTATTATCTTCAACTACTCTGAGTTGTCTATTGCTATGTAGACATTAACGATATAGATGCATGTGACCCTATTATATAACGTGTTTCCATGTAGTAGCCTAAGTGAAAGTCAATGGTACATGTTTGGTGAACTTCACCCCCTGCCAAATACCCTCGCGGTGGCTTGCAGCATATTGCGTAGGTGTTGATGAATTATAAATTGTAAATGTTATAATTTTCTTATTATTGTAGAGGTGTCAGGAGATAGGAGGGTTTATTCAGTTTCAATCTCCTCCCTCACGAAGGCCGCTTATAAGTATTAGGAGGACGAAGGATTGGTAATTAACATGCCAACATTCGTAGGAGACGGTTCAGTGACGTCGATATAAATACCCCATTTGGTGTGCTGCCTGCTTTTGCAGCGATTGAGTCTGCCTCGTTGTTTTCTCAAAAGCTAGAGTGCTTGGTCAATAGCTCAAGTGGTTTACACCCCAATCCGTGTTAAGTGTCCTGGACGTTCCACTTGAAGTCCTAGCAGTGAGTTTCTGCTGAGAGTCTGTGATTTCTCGATGGCCCTAAGTGGAGCATGTCAAGTGATTAGCTCAACGCCCTTGAATAAATTAAATAATTGACCAACTAGTGAGCTTCTCAACTTATAGAGTAAGTTATATCAGCTTTAATCTGAATTCTGTCAATTATATCTTTTATGCCTTGCTCCATTACTCAAAGCCTTAACCATTAATTCTGAAACCAAAAGATAAGTGACAAACGCAGCTTGAAATGTACTCTCTGAAAGTTTACGGGAAAAAAGGTGTTAATAATTACTCTAATGGCGTTATGCTGGCACACTGGCAAAGGTGCCTTTCCTCCCTAAGAGAAAAATTTACTGAAAGCGTTAAAAATATACAAAAACCATAGTATATTATGACAGATAAAACTCAATTAAGACGAAATCAAAGCGATAGCCAGTGAGGCAGCAGGTTTCTAATATATACCGCGGTGAAAAGGAAGGAATGATTTATTAGATAGAAGTCACTTGGAAGATAATTAGTTGGGATAGATAATATATATTTTAGCCTTTTTTATTCATATGCTTGAACTTATGTACCAGACATGAATGCATTTTTTGAATTCATCTCCTGATACATTATTTAAAATATGAACTCTTCAGAGTCTCTCTCATATGATGTCAGTTTGAACTAGGACGCTAAACTAAACGTGAAGTCTCTATGCTCTCTTACAGGATTTAGCATATGGTGTGGTTTTCTAAGGGTGAGATGTTTAATCAAATATAGTGCACGCCTTGTGTAGAGATTCAACATCAGCCACGCACTTTTGCGGTGCTTTTCGTGGTGCAATAAGATGTGGATGAAGATACTCGAACATCCAAACGAAAAGACTGACGATGTGGCTTAACATTTGCGACGAAATATCTAACCATATCTACTTAATGCCATGTCAGTCACCTCGGCAGTGCGTGACGGTGAGTTATTTACCGCCAAACATACATTACATACAAGCACTAGATGTTACAATGCTACCTAAGTACTCAATTTGAGAATGACATGTTGATTATGAAGAGTAGTATGAAATTCAATGATTAGAAGAGAGTAACGGCGTAGGGAAGAAGCGAGAAGATGAATGAAATTGAGTGGAAACTTATGCATGAGTATCTATTATTCTGGTACATTTTTGGTCTTCATCGATGATTCTACTTTACTTATTTCTTCCCTCGTTCATGACATTTTCTTGGTAATTTTCCCTTTCCTCTTCCCTGTGGCCATAAAAGATACCACATTTCGGTATTCTTCGTCTTCTATATAATTTAAAGTTTTTGATAGACGCTCACGTTATCCAGTTAACCGGAAATACTGTTTAGGTCAGTTATATACTCTTGGCCATAGAGGATAACTCCACTTCCGACATTAGGTATATCTTGATCGATTCGTGAATGAAAACTTCTATTCGGTTTTATTAATCTTATTCAAGACATCTGCTGCGTACGTTTGGTGCTGATTGTTTCAAAATGGTAGCCGCAAGAAAATCAATGAATGAAACTGTGAATATATTCAATAAAATATACACATGCTCATCAACAGTTGAGGAAATAACCAAAAGAAAGATCGGATACCTTCTACCTTAAGAATGAAAGTAAAAATCAACTTTGTAATTTTCCACACGTTTTTTAGTAACCAACCGGTCTCAACTCTCACGTGTCATCATCAGGGACTAAAATTTTTTAGCATTGGATTTTTAGCATAGTGCACTGGTGGGGGGGGGGGGGGGGGGACGAAAAAAATTCACCTGGACCGGGAATCGAACCACGGACCTTTGGATTTCCGGGCTACTGCCAGACGACTACGCTACCATCTATAAAATTCACTCCTCTGATTGTGATAAGGGAATTGAAGTACTGTGAGAAAAATGAAGAACTGAGATCACGTTCTCTCTGACATAAGTTAAATAACAAAATAACGATAACGCTAGCGCACGGCTTATGAAGATCCATGATCGAGGCCCAGGATCCTTAATTCGCATGATAATTTTTACCGAGGTAAAATTATTACCTCTAGTAAACATTACCTAAAATTACCTCTAGTGCCTTGGTACTACGTAGTATCCTCTTGTGAACGATTGTTAGTGCGTGTTTGGTGAAGGTCTACTCCTCGCAATACACATTTATGCCTTGCAGGGTATTATATAGATTTAGTTGAGGAGAACGTCTCTCGGGGTCGAAGTCCGGGAAAATTGGCAAGGTGTAAGCCCTTGCCTCGAAGTCGGTGAAAGGGTAATGCGGGGTGTCCCTCGAAACATCCGGCCCCCGTACCCATTATCCTTTTCGAGGGGTGTTTGAATTTTCTCCGTACATATTCCTGCCTAGGACGTGGACGAGCTTAAATTACGATCCTCACTATCGATCCCTTTCATTTCCTTTGTCCCGTCGCCTGAGTCCTTTGGCTCTTCCACCAAAGTTTCCGGCATCTTTGCATTTTTTATCCCCTTCATCAGATGGGGTGTCACGAATCGGAATTGAGTGAGGAGGTGAAAGCATCGATGGGGAAATTGAGTAGTAGACTGCGGAAAAATAAGCAATCTCATGAAGGTCCTAAAAGTTTGCCTGGAAGTTTATATTCTCTCCTGCCAAACTGCAAATAATTTCATCTTTGCTACCCTAAGACCCTTCCTCGCTATGCAGTCAATTGAAAAATAAGTTGAAGCAGCGTCATCGGAGTGATTGCTTCAATGAATGCGTGGCAGTGGAACGAGGCGCATTTTTCGAACCGTTTTCCTTGGATATGGTTTGTTTTTCATGAAATTTGTCGCTCTGCACGGCGCAATTTTAACTGCGAATCCCAATATTACTTACAATTAGATAGAGCGAGTGAGATAAAACTGGGGGGGGGAATTCCAAGATGGCGCTGAGCGCAACAATTAAGGAGCCGAAAAAAGATATAATAGATATTTATTATCCTTTAACATAAAACTGTACATCACCAAAGACACCAATTGCAGCGCTAGAATTCGCTGAAGGAATATTACTTTTACAATAGATAACTAACTGTCTTCTGGTTTAAACTTCATAAACCTCTTAGTTGTTAACACGTTTGAGGACACAGTAGTTCAATGTTCCTTAGCATATGATTGATAATTATTCATTTGAAGGGTTTTAAAGCACAAGACATCGGAAGGTGGAAAACTTTCTAAACCACCAACTTCCATTGTGACATTTCCAGGTATTTTTGCAAAAGCAATAGTAACCCAATAAGAACCTTGACCGTTATGATCATTACTTAAGGAAAATGAAAACTTGAAACCAAAGAGAGTACCAATGGTATCAGCAGTCCACACATTCACAGCACCAGCCTTGTTTGCTTTTAACACAGTACAATCCTTTATAAATACATAACCATCCATAACACCAGTACTCATAGACCACAGTCACCAGACTGCGAAGAGGCATTCCTCGCGTGAAACGGTAAGATGTGAGAAGAAAGTCGTTTTTCATACTGCACTGCAACTGATATGGTGAAAGTGATTATGTGGATTGCCCATATCTGCTTTATTCTTACTTTCCGTTGCCTTAGTGATGTGTATACTGTAATCTAGCTGTCGTATGTTTTTGATGCGAGTAAAATTACGACTGCAGGGCGAACTCAAGTGGGGCTTTTGGTAGTTCACTGTTTCTTCATTCCATTTGTACTCCATCTCTGGTGTCCATGATTCTAGTATGCAGTAGTAAGTTTTGTTTTAATGAGTTGTTTTGATGCAAACCCACAGTACTAGTTAAACAATAATTAGTTCAATGACATTTTATTATTTTATTAGACTTTGACAAAACTCTACAAATTAAGTTTAAGCGGTGGGACAGCTTTTCCACGGGTTACATAGCACGAAATTATCTTATAAAATTCAACCGATGTCCTTCGCATTGCCGGGTAGTGAAAATTTGCTCGAAATAAAAAAGGGGATTAGGTTGGTGTGGTGGCTAGAGTACTGGATTCCCATTCCTTTGGCCCGGGTTCGATTTCCGGCAGAAGTAGCTTTTTTCAGTGGAAACCCGGTCCCCACTTGAGTGCCTAGAGGTGGGTATCTCAAGTTCAGTACTCCGTCCGTCGGATGGGACGTTAAGCCGTGATCCCCTTGGCACCTGTCGTTAAGAGTAGGCTAATGTCGACACTGGGTTTCTCTCCGCCCTTCCTCCATTATCTGAAATGTTCCTATAACTACCCAATTACCCACCTATACTAAATGGCGCAATTGACCTCAGCTGTCGGTAGCCTCACCTGATTAAATAACTAACTTGAATGATAAAGGGTCATCTCGTGTCCGGACTGTCCGTTTTTTGGGTCAGTCTTGAAGTATAAGCCGTTAATGTTATACGAAAAAGGTGGTCGACAGATAATATCATTTGCGACATTTAGAATAGGTAGATATTTCAACATGGTATGACTCTTTCAGGGAACGCATGAAGAAAGGGTGGAAGAAACCCTGTGTCGGTAGTAGCCTACCCCTAAAGAAATATACCAAAGGGTTCACGTGTTTAATATCCCTTAAAGGAGTACTGCACACCCAAGTGTTCTCCAACGCAACACTCGTGCGGGGATTGGTACACCAATAAAATATTTATGCCCCCACCTGGATTGAAACCAGATTCCCTGGTATGACAATAGTGAGTCAGCGTACCAACCTTATTCTCATTGATTTATTTACCGTACACTCCATTTATACCGTGTGCATAAGTGTTGGATGGTTTATTCTCTTCAGTTATCGCAAACTACTTGATTTTTGGTTTTACAAGAAATGAATATTTGGCAAATATTTACACATATGTTATGGATGAAACATGCAAAGAAAAACACGTTAAAGAAAGATACACACAATTTCAAAAGTAATTTAATCATTGATCGAACCGTGTTTGTCAGTCTACAGGAACTTCATAGTTGAACTCTCACCACTGTTGGATGAAGGCCGATTTGACATCGAAAATTCTAGTAAAGTTTCGTGACTCTTTGATGAGTTACCTGTTTCGAGAGTCTATCCCGCCTTTGGCCATATTTGATCATATTTTTTCACCGATGTGATTGTCCAAGTACAGTAACACTATGGTCTCCGTAAATCAACAGTTTGAATTAGGTATTGCATAACACACGACGGAGCATAGCATTCAATGTGTCTCCAATGCAAGAGTACTTCTAAATAATTTTTGCATTGAGTCATGTGTATTCTTTTTTGATGCTTAATTCCTCGTAACGAAAAATGCGCCTTCTTATAATTGCAGAGGAGAAGAGCATGATTTAAACCGCGATATGCATTCCGGTAACTGAGAGAGTTATATGCCTGATATTAAAGGTGAAATTTTCTAACAAATATTCTCGTTTAAATAAATTTTTGGAATTTTCTGTGGCTCCAGGATATTAATGCTATTGTGCTGCTCTTTTTCATTAGTCACTGGGAATGAATGATGATGAATACATTCAAGTCAAATATACCTTTATTCGGCTATATTTTTTTTTAGAATTTCATTTGACTTAACATGGTCTTTTATGCAAATCATGGGAATAATTCGCCCGCCTAATTATTCTGAATAATTTGTTCCCATTTCTTCTCCTCCCCTGAGCTACTAATTATACAGTTAACTTTTCCATCGCATGATATTGTCTGCTATTGTAATTATTTCAGCGGCTTTCAGTGAGTAATGGATATTTTGCTGCGGCATGATAGTGTTAAAACATTCGTACTGAATAATTTGAGAAAATATGTTTTTATCAATCGTTGACTAAACCAAGTTATGCAAAAATTTTGGACGAGAATTCCTTTCTTGTGAGTCACTGAATCAATACCTTAGTTGATGAAGAAAATTCAAGGGTTCCACCAACAACGATACCATTATTATGATGGGAAAAATAAGGTTATGAATTTGAAACAATGTAGAATATTTTCATGGATTTTTCTATTCATTATTACTCGCACACTTTGTACTTGATGCTTTGGCATTTTCGAATCAAGTCGGCTACTATGGCGAAAATATGTAAATGCAAGAACCAGGACACTATACGAATCCGCCCAGCATGTTTAAATATCTTTTTTCTGTTAAAAATGTTGCATTTAAACAAAAGGAGGTAAAGTTGATTAGAAACTGTCGAAACATAAAATACCATTTTAGGTAAATGTTGGCCAATGTTTTTTTGATGATATCAAAAATAAACAAGTAACTTCAGTATTTTTTAATGCATTAGGTGTAAATTTACTTGAAGAATATTACTGTATACTTCCATAGCATCCATAATTTTGAAATGTTAAACCATGCCTCAGACTACTCTAACAATATTTCATTAAACTCTCCCTTGTCTATTATTTTCTCCTATGGTACACGAGAAAAATGAGATTTAAATCTATCGGTATGAAAGTATATCTCTATAATAATCTTGTTTTTCCTGTTAAAGCTATTGTATTCACAGGCATTCATACTGTTAACACCATTGGCAAGCATATCAGCTTCAAATGCATATTAAAGGTTCAGTCTCAATTTTAACCTGTGCTTTGATAGTATTTTCCATTCTAGTTAATCTATCAAACTCTGAACTTTAATACAATCATCAAAACTACCTTTACCGAATATCGCTTATCTTATTTTCACGCGCTTTAACTCCTTGATTATACCTTCCTCCTATGCATCACATATACTAGCGGCATATTCTAATTGAGGCCTGACATGTGACAAGTACCCATTTCTTGCACTTCTCATCGCATTTATGTAGACTTACATGGATATTCTATATGACCACTTGTAAAAATTGAGATTACATTTGCGTACTTCCAGACTTTGTGCCCCTCATGCTCTTCGAGGACTTTGTTAATAGTACTTCAAAATTCGGATCTGTTTCGGGAGCGAGTACTTTTTACACACGATCTAGAATTTCAATAGGACATGTGGACCTTTAGAGGCTAATCTGTCTAGTGATGATTCTATACCGCTAACAACTCCAAATTCGCTAGTAAGGCTGTTTTTAAGTAAGGATTCGATTGCATCATAGTATCATCCATGTAATTTTTTCGATATGAATTCATTTGTAATGTGGTGTTACCGAAGAATGATGAAGATATAGACCGAGTAAGTAACGATGAAGTCTTAAGAAGAGTGGGAGAAAAGAGAAGTTGCTGAAAACCCGGTCAATAATCGGCCATATCTTATGAAAAGATGGCTTCATGATGGCAATCGTCGAGGGAAAAGTGAACGGGAAGAACGGCAAAGGAAGGTATGACATATATGGAACAGGTCGTGAAGGATGTGAACGAGAGGAATTACGTTAATATGAAGAGGTTAGCCGATAGAAGAATCGAGTGGAGGGCTGCGTCAAACCAATCCTAGCGTTGTTGATCGATGATGATGATCTAATTTAGATTAAGGAGGTTGGCTCGCGACTGCTTGAGTCAAGTTTTCTAAGGAATCTTATTAATTTAATTACGAGTATATGCCTGCTAAGTGATCCTTACATCACAAAAGAAAATTACTTAAGCTATTAAAAGTCTTTAAGTATCACAAGAAATACGAAGGATTTATATTTTATGATACTTTTAATCAGCTCGACGATGCAGTCAATGGGGTCGTTTACCATATTTTTTTTATTGCCGAATCTGATAGAGTTTGTAAAATAAAAGGACCCGTATTTTTCCGTTTTCTGATCCGACAATTATTTCCCGAGTTATAAGCGGCGAAAAACTGATGTTTTTAACCCTTTCGGAAAAGTGGGTGTGGTGCAACCACTGACGTATATCTACTTCGTCCAATCACAACTGAGCCCGCGAAGCTACTTCGCCTTATCGCAAAGGGGGGGACACAGCTGACTCGGCCAATGAGAGCGATTTCGACAGCATCTGTGCGAGCAGACCTTCCGAGAACCCCCCTCCACTCCCTTCCCCCTCCCCTGAAAGCAGTCAAAGACGGGAGGAAAATGACGACAATGTTATCACAGCAGCATTTTCGGTGGGCGTCACCTTTTGCTTATTTTAATTCTTGATTTATGAGTGAATGGTTGTGGTTAGAAGATTAATTTTTACACTAAATTTCTTTTTTCGTTTCCATCTAACGATTTCGTGTACAAAATTGCGATTTCGGTTCCGAGTAAACGCCCCCATTCAGCATTTACGTAACAGAAGTGAATTCATGTACTCATGAATTTACTAATGTATAACACTAGAATATTACTATCGAACGTTATGTTATAATATTTCTTGAAATATTCTTTAATATCTCATTAATTCTGATATTGTTCATACGCCAACCATTTTGGCATTTGCGACCGCATTGCCACGTGATGTTAACTAACGTCTGCTACAAGGTTGATACTTTTTTTTCGTGTCATTTTATCCCTTGTGAAATTACGCATAAAATATAAGTTTTTTTGAAAAAAGGACATGTCTTTATGGTATTTTTAAACGTTATATTTTCATGTGACGGCCATTCTCGCCGTTAATCGTATTTGAATTCAAATGCAATTTGTGCAAAACGAAGTATGGGTTGGTATAATTATTCTAACTTTATTAGATAGAGGAACGTTAGCTCTATAAGTGCTAAAAATATAAAAAATGACATGAAATTCACTCTTCGGATCATCATCATCAACATCAACGGTCAAAAATCCTAGGATTGGTTTGACGCAGCCCTCCACTCGATTCTTCTATCGGTCAACCTCTTCATATTAACGTAGTTCCTCTCTTTCACGCCCTTTATGACCTGTTTTATATAACTCATACGAGGCCTGCCTTATCCATTCTTCCCGTTCACTTTTCCTGCGACGATTGTATTCATCAGGCCATCGTGTCCGATGTGTCCGATCAAGTTGTCCCGTCTTCTTTTTATAGTTTTCAGCAGACTTCTCTTTTCTTCCACACTTTTTACGACTTCTTAATTTGTCACTCGGTCGATCCATTTTATCTTCATCATTCTTCGATAGCACCATATTTCGAATGCTTCCACTTTTTTCTTCTCCGCTGCTCTCATCGTCCATGCCTCACTGTCGTAAAGAAACATGCTCCAGATATACGTTTTGATGAATTGCTTCCTTACTTCAAAGCTTGTATTTCCAGCTGAAAGTAGATTCTTCTTTTGATAGAATGCCCTCTTTGCCTGGACTATTCTACTCACATTTCTTTCTTGCTTCGTCCATCGTTGATTACTCTGCTTCCCAGATAATAGAACTCTTTCACCTTTTCAGTTTCTGTTTTCCTAGTTTAAAGTTGGTTTTGGCCTCCTCTCCCTTGATGCACACCAATTTTCGGAATTACCTCCTTAAATACTTAGACCGCGTTCGGGCGGGGCTGTGCTAGGATCCAGTTATGAAAGGGGCGGGCTTGTAGGACTTGTCTCTACTAATTGGCATGAGAAACTCTTTTCCTCTCCTCCATAATCGCCGTCTTAGCTCGTCCTTCTCCTCCTTCTTCTCCCTCCTCAGCAGGGGGAGACAGACCACTACCTCTCCCTCTCCCTGCCCACCGCCGTTGCCACCCTGAACGTTAAAAAGCGGGAACTCCCACGTGGTCGGAGCATACCATACTTCCCGGCAGCGAGCCCGCTCCCTATGTCAGTCTTTTATCCTCGCCCCATTTTTTGTTTATGCTCGGGGGCCTTTTGTTTATCCAGGAAGGGCCGGCTGTGAGCTGGAAGGGGTCCTTTCTCCCAGCCAGCCGTGAGCATGCGGATGATGCGGAGTGATCCGGAGGGCAGGCGGATGGGTTAGTGTCGGTGAGGCCTTAGCGAGGGTGCTGTGAGGAAATTGAGGTGAGGCAGGTTGAGCTAGCTTTTCTGATTATTATCATCTGCCTGTTAATTTTAACCTGTGAGCCACCGCCAGGGCGCGTGGCAGGGGGTGGTATATCACCAGCCTTGAAGTTGAGTTTAGTCAGAAAAAATGTGTAAATTAATATTGAAATATGCGTAAAGCTTGTGTAATGGTTTGATGAATAATAATTAGTTTGCGTTGCCCTGCCGAGCGTGCAAGGTTAGGAAGCAACCGTATCGTGCGCACTGCGCCACCGTCCACGAAGCTAAAGCCAGCTTTATACACCAGGGTGCTTGCTTACAACTAATTCAGCAATGTAGCAAAATATGTCTACCTCTTATGTAATGCTTTATTTTCGCTAGAATTCTGCCAAAATCGTTCCATCTAAACTGCCCGTTCTTCTCCTCGCTCAACCCCACTTACCCAGCATTCTTCCCTCTGTCCTTATGTTTTTCAAAACACCCTAGTCCCTTATTTGCCGTTCTATCCCCCAGTATCCTCTCGTACTCTCCTCCCTTAAATTTTCATAAACAACTTCCTCGCTTCCCCTACAGTTTCCTTCTCCACGCTTCCTTGTTTTTATCGCCTTACCACCCACCCTACCTTCACCCCTACGCACGCCCACAAAATAGAAACCATCTAGTCTATTTCCATCCTTTCCCATTACAGTATATGCTTTGGAGTCATAAAATGCCGCGGTCCGCACCAAACTTTTAACCAGTTCCTATTTTACGTCCCAGAAATTGCACAATTTGATCTCATAATCTTCATTTAGCCAGTCAACGACGATGGACGACGACATTGGACGATGTAAATATTTAGAACATGCATCAGGAGCGTGCTTCTGTGTGGCAGGGAGGTATGGGCGATAACAGTAGCAGATAAGTCAAGGTTGTGAGCATTTTAAATGTGGTGCTGCTAAATAATAATAGAGATAAAATGGATGAACCGAGTGAGTAACGATTAAGTTTTAAGAAATGCGTGAGAAAGGAGAAGTATGGTGAAAACTTTGGAAAAAAGATGAACCTAGAAATAAGTCATCAGGTCATGCATATGTAGCATGCATGATCTGATGACTTGTGTATGCTTCCTTACGGTGAGGAGACTTGGTCAACAATAGCAGCAAAGAAGTCAGTGTTATAAGCATTTCAAATGTGTTTTTAAAATAATGAAGGTAACATAGACCGACGGAGTAACAAATTAAGAAGTCTTACAAAGAGTGGGAGAAAAGAGAAGTCTGATGAAAAGTTTAAAATTAATCAGCCATATTCCGAAGCATGATGGCGTGATGAAGACGCTCATGGAGGGAAAAGTGAACGGGAAGAATCGTAAAGGAAAGCCTCGCATGAGATATATAGCTGATAACTTCACGCTTAACTATGTGATACCTTTCCATAATGAAAAATAAAAGAATGAAACTTTGTTAGATTTACTTTATATTTAAATAGGCACGACCCGGCTTTCATAACGAAGTTACATCTTCAGGTGACTGATCATGCATACATCTTCTTTATATAACAAGTTGGGTGCGACAGTAAGGACTTCTATCTGTCGGAAGGGAGTGGGATGAGAAGGGATAGATGGGGAAGGAGCGGTGTTAGGTTGGGTAGAGGGATTTCCCTGCGTTGATGGGTCTTCGACCAGCGGGGGGTAGAGTGAATGCGGCAACGAGGAGCTAAGGAGGATTGAGGTAAGGTGGGAGAAGAAGGAGAAAAGAAAGATTATAGGGGGCGCAGTATGTTTTACAAGGCACAATAGTCAATGGTAATACATGGGTCCGGCTGTTGATGATGTGGGCACTGGGAAACCAATATTAACTTTAAAAAGAAACTTGTAAAAACATTTTTTGGAGATTAAGGGTACCATTTAGGGGAGAGGATCTGATTGACCAAACAGATTAGAGTGCCGTACTCCCATCCCTTGGGATCAGAATATAATCCTGATTCTGGCGCAGACATTTCAGTGGAATGCTTGCCCGAAACTTGAGTGCTCTGTGAAGAAAACTTCAAAGTCAGTCCACTAGTTGAGTCAACCAAGGGAGCGCTCATCGCATGGAACCCTTTGACGTCCATATTCAGAGAGTTGCCCAGTGCAGAAGCCGCGACCGTATTCCCCTTGGGATCTTGGTGAGAGGTTGACTCCCTTCCCAGAACTCTTATGACTTTTGCCTATATTTCTCCACTCACTTATCTTCGAAGGCGATGCTGAACTTAAATTTTGCACTTCATTAGGGTGCTATCACGGATCGTCTCTAAGTGTGCAGTTTTTTTCCTAGTTTTGGTGAAGCAAAACGAGAATTAGGAGCACTTCTTTGCCTATTGGAAAGAAAACTCTCAGAAGTAACTGAAAAATTAGCAACTTCCACAGAAAAAAACGTTTATTGCGACCAAGATACGCTTTTTACAGCATCTTCAGGCCTGAATACGCCGTAAAAAGCGAAAATCGATCGCAATAAACGTTTATCTCTGTGGAAGCTTCTCATTTTTCAGTTACTATTATGTTACGTTTCCACTCAATCGCGCCTGAAACCTCAGAAATTTCAGGAGATCCTTCGTCAGCCAGTAACGCAGTATAGTCTAACCTATCCTGGATATTTGGATCGTTTAAATATATTTTACATTCATCATCATCATCAAGGGTCAACAATTCTAGGATTGGTTTGACGCAGCCCTCCACTCGATTCTTCTATCGGCCAACCTCTTCATACCAACGTAGTTCCCCTCTTTCACGTCCTTAACGAGGCCTGCCTCTTCCATTTTTCCCGTTCACTTTTCCCTCGACGATTGTCTTCATCAGGCCATCGTGTCTTAAATTATGACCGATTAGGTTGTCCCGTCTTCTTTTTATAGTTTTCAGCAGACTTCTCTTTTCTCCCACTCTTCTTGGGACCTCTTCATTTGTCACTAGGTCGATCCATTTTATCTTCATCATTCTTCGATAGCACCATATTTCGAATGCTTCCGCCCTTTTCTTCTCCGCTGCTGTCATCGTCCATGCCTCACTGCCGTAAAGGAACATGCTCCAGATATACGTTTTGATGAATTGCTTCCTTACTTCCAAGCTTGTATTTCCGGATGTTAGTAGATTCTTCTTTAGATAGAATGCCCTCTTTGCCTGGGCTATTCTACTCACTATTTCTTTCTTGCTTCGTCCATCGTTGGTTGCTCTGCTTCCCAGGTAACAGAACTCTTTCACCTCTTCCAGTTTCTGTTTTCCTAGTTTAACGTTGGTTTTGGACTTTTCTCTTTTGCTGCACACCAATATCTCAGTTTTCTTCTTATTGATCTTCAGCTGATGTCTGGCCATTATCCTTTCCATGGTTGTTAGCATCTCATTCAGCTCCTTCTCTGTCTCTGCTATGAGAGCTACGTCGTCAGCGAATCGTAGCATGCTGATTGTTTCTCCGTGGATGTTCACTCCAGAACACTTCTCCTGTTATTACTATCAAAAGCACCCAGTACAAGCACCCATCAGGTATATAGCTTCGTTTGTGTTTACTCCAACTACTAACGTGTACAGGTTGCGGCAATTTAACTTCCTTTTTTACATGGATATATCCATGTACATGTGCATGTGCCATATTAGAAATTGAATAGCACTGACATGCATAATTGTTACTGCGAACAACTGCAAAAAAATTTGTTTCGTCGAAATTTTAAGTGATTACAACAGAATTTGTACCAATTATTTGATTTTTAAAGGAATCTGGAAATCAGTTGAAAGTCCATGAAGATGTATTATTTAGTTGAAGTCTAATTGTATGGTGTCCAATGAAATGACGTTGGTTTCTTTTCAAAATAAATCCTTTTCATTGAAATACCGCTGAAAACACCGAGCACGTATGACATCGAATCTTTCTGTTTGTTGAGGCCTCGAAAAAATATTGTGAGGCCGTATTCCAAATATATGTTGTGGCCTCGAAAATTGTGTGAAAATGAATTTCAAAATGCATGCGAAAAGATTAGCAATCAATTTATCTTCCGTCGTCACATAAATGTGGATCAAGAATCATGCCCTCTACGTAAAAGACTAATGTGTACTAGTTGAATACTCCGGAATCGGTAGCCCGTTATCAAATATTGTAGGTATTCTAAACTATAGTTTGGTATCTTGGTAGTCTCTTTATTTGATATTGGTTCCCTTTATGACGCCATATCAATCTCCCGCTACAATCTGTCGGCTTACTTCAACTTATAATTTACTGAAACTCTAATTCTGATCAAAATTTAATCTCTTCTTTCCACCTGAAATCCTTGATTTATTTCTTCCATTTCCGTACTGAGCTATGTCTTCTCACATCTATCGTTCATTAATTAGCCCTTTAAGTCCAAAATAATTCTTTCTCCCGACTTATCCCCAGTCTCAAGAATTATTGCAGTCATTTCCTTTCCATCGTTTCCAGTTTGACGAACTTCTTTTTTATATCACCTCTGCGCCCACTCCTCCGTACCATAATTGCGAAAGCCTCTAATCCACGATCTTCATCTTTCCGGAAGACTGTGAACCGTGCAAAGCAAGCATGATATTTTTGAATAATTATCTCTTTGAGCCTTCACTCATTGTTCCCCTCATTAAATCCTGCCGCTTCGGAAGCGCTTCCTTGGCGAGAGAAATGTCACCTCCTGTCTCCAACGCTAACTTCATTATCGTCCGAAGGACTGGCAGGTTCAATGAATACAAGTCGCAGTGAGCTGCGACGGAACTCCAGATCAGATTAATCCGAGATGAATATGAAACATCTGAATATGCATCTGCATCGTAAAATATAGTTTGCGAGGTTTTTCTTTGCCGAAGAATAAGTATATGCTGCTCACTTTATATTTTTTGTAATATTTTTAATTTACTTGTTTATGACTTTCCATTAGAATATTTTTTAAGTAGTAATAGTTAACTCCATAGTAATGGAGGATTGAAATACTACTCGAAAAATAAATTTGTTTCTATTCTACATTTTATTTCTTCTTCGTTTATTCTTCAGTATTCTACGTTTTATTTATTAAAGTGTTCTAGCAGAAGTATTCTATTCGTGATAATGAACTAAAGAGGTGAAAACCGATAGAATAATACAAATTTTGTGGAGTGTAACTAAGTATATTTTCATGTCATGTTATATATTAAGTATATTTTCACGTAAGTTATGTTGATATTCCAAAAAACAAGCTTACCCACTATTGCTATGACTGAATAATTTGTACAACATTCTTTGCCTTATCGTGAAGGCGAAGTCTTATATAATATCCAATTGTTTTTTTTTCATTTAGTGGCCGTTTTTACGCTTTAATGATAGCTACCGGTCGGCAGTTGTCATGCCGGTTACACGTTGGCAATGTAACACAAAGTTTATGAGTAAGAATTCCGTCCCTGGTATGGGTATTGTGTGAGACTTGTAATTGTGCATTGGTTTTAGCTGCGTTAATGGATGTGACGCAACCTTAGCAGGAGCATCTTAAAACCCTAATTATACCGCAACTCATGTTCTGTGTTCGTTTAGCGTATTTTCCTCAGCTGATCATACCCTGGACATCATTTGTAAATGAAGTGGATTTATGATTTGAATAGCTAACGTGAAAACGTAGTGAATTTTATTTTGTTCATGTTATACAGCTGCTTCCTTCAAGTTAAAATAGTTCAGTTAGGTAATTTGTAATTTGGGGGCAAGAAGAGCTAAAGACATTTGGCGGTAATAATAGTTGGAATATGAGGAGTAGGAGGTTTAATCAATTTGATGGGCTCCCCCAATAGAAGAAAAGCAGGTACCGGAACGCCAGTGAAACATTTCTTCCTCAGTCGTGAATCGTACTCAATTCCTTAGGATGAGGGGTTAGTACTGCAGCCTCAGCACAAGTCTGTAGCTGTGTGTAGCCTCTTCCGAATGATTACACGACCTCCAAAGCGATCTTTTAAAACATTTGAGTGGGTTGGCGTAACTGAATTCCTAGATCTGGGGGGTTGTGTTTGAAACCTTCGGAATCATCTCGAATAGGTAACCAAGGAGTCACGTGGTACAAACACGAATGGTTTGCAAATTTTATATCACTAAATCGCTCGTTACATTATCAAAAATTGCTTCCACTTGAGTTTTTCTCATCTCTCTACACTAAAGATCCCCCCAAATGAGATAAAACACAAGTGTAAACAATGAATGAGGTTGCAATCAGCGGTTTTAACACATCAAATTTGCGAGCCATTCTTGTTTATATCACGTTACTCCTTGGTTACCTATTCGAAATAATCTCGACCGTTTCAAACACAACCCCCCTGGAGCTGAGTTAAATAATTTTAAGCCAAGTTTTATTTTTGTGGGTCCAGTCGCGGCATTTCATGCATAATAAACAGTCCAGAGAGATCACATTTTTGGATGCTGTGGGGTGGGATGAGTCGTATAGGGGGAAAAAGGTGAGGATAGCGTGGGAGGAGAGAGAGGATTTCAGCGCCGTAAGGAGATGAGTGCAGCGGGCGGGAAGGGTGTGGGACAAAGGTCTCGTAGCGTGGGCGGCGGGGGATAGATGCGTGGGCGGACGGGCGCCCCTTCAACAGGGGCGATGCGGGCGGGGGTCGGCCCGGGGCGGGCCCCTGCAGCGTGGGCGTGGACCCGGGTAAATGTTTCAGCGATCCCCGGAAGACGCGAAACATGTGAACGATGGCTTTGCGACGACGACGCCCGGGAACATCGCCAAGTCCGCGTCCAAACCTTGGCGTGGCAGCGGGGAGTTACGAGCGAAGGGTTGTCTTTGTGCGGTGGCCGGAGTAATACCCCTTGTCAATCGCGAGGATCCGAGTTTGATTCTCGACAGACGTAGATGCAGTCCAATGGAATGCTAGAGTAATAGAAACCCATTAAAAGTATCTGCGTATTGAAGTATTCTGTCTGACTCAGATTACTCGAGAAAGAGGCTTCATAAGCTACTACTCAAAACGTACATCTCGTGAAAATCCACCTATATTCTTTTGATTTTTCATCAATTATTATTTTATATTTTAATTACTATATAGAATCAATTTTGTACTTAAGAACAGATAGGCTTTTCACAAATGTGCCTTTTTTTAAAATAGTATTCTTTTTATTCACAAGTGCAACTCAATTAATCCCGCATGTAATATCTTTGATTTATGTAAGGTAAAATGTTTTATACTTTTTCTTTTTTAGATTTTACAATGTCATAAATATAAATGTTTACTTTGTGCTTGACCTAATAATGTAATAAAACACATGCATGTATCTAATATGCCCTGGGCGGGGGTGGAGAGGACGGTAACGTCCTATCCCGCCCAGGTAAAATAAAACTCAAATCAATCAATCAGACCTAATACAACATAATCTTTAAGGGGACCAAAATCAATGGCGGCTTTGTAAGCTTCTTCTCCATTTGATTCTCTCAAACTTTAAATACCATAAAGTTATATAAACCGTGTAATATTGATTATTAATTCATCACAGAGGCTTTCACTCGTAGGAGAGAGCTAATGACGGAGTCAATGATTAAGGAATTGAAGAGGAGATTGATGAAAAGTTTAATATGGAGCGTGGCACTGCATGGCGCGGAAACATCAGGAAAAAAATGGAAATAAACTTATGGCTTTTGAGAGGTGGGTATAGAGAAGGAAGGAGAAAGTAAAATGGATCGAAAGTAGGACGAACGAGGGAGTGTAAGAGATGGAGGGGGAAGAAAGAAATTTTATTGAGGATATTAGCAGAAAGCTTGGTAACTAAATAGAACAGTTAAAATGGGGTGTTTGTTTGCTTGCGAGGGGCAAAAGCAACAGAAATAATGAACTCTTATCAGTTATATGGAAAAAGAAGTTGACCTCGATTTTTTTTAACATTTACAGTTAATTGCATCTAGTTTCAACAAATTTCATTAATAATCTATGTTATCATTAGGCATCATTGGTAGTGCCGTGATTAGAGCAGTGTCCGCCAAGCCGTTAAAGTTTCAGTATATGGTAAACCGTTTTCCTTAGGAATTTACGGCGTCTTTACTTCCTGCATGAATGTTATTTGAAGTCAATTCATTTTCTTTAGCTGGAATAATTTGAAAACGGGTATTATTGGTCCCGAAATATAATGTTTTTGTCACAATTACTAGTAGCAGCTGTTTTCAACCTATTTTCGCTTGCATACTCCTCCATTTCCCATTTCACTACTCTGTAAACCATCTCGTAAATGTTCTTATCTGTTGTTTATTTACGGTTGAACCCGAAGTGTAGTCACTTTAAATATGACTGCTTACTAGTCGATAATCCAATACTGGCTTTCCGCCCATAAGTGAAAGTATATACTAAGACGAAGAGTTTGCTTACTGTTACTTCCGCCATCACTATGCTTTATTTGTGTACCCTCAATCATCTCTCGCAGACCCTCGGTTGGGAACTTTAATTCTGTAGCGTTTATATTATTTGCCGAATTCTACTCCCATTATCCAGAGGGTAAGAAGAATCAAGTTGTGTTCACGTGTGAGGTATGAAGCGGATGTGACTACTGTCAGAATAGAATTATTATTGTTCCAATTACTTATTTTCTTAAATCAATTAATAATGTCTACAGTGGCATGAGAGGGTCATAATCATTGAGGCAGCTTTACCGTAAATATATTCATAAGAAAGATGATAACTACTGGCATACTAAAAAAACCACGTCTTGGGTTTTTTTTTATCGACGACTTGCAACTACTTCTCGCAATCGTAAATGGTGGTCGTTGTATTACGTGACAATATTTTCCCATTTTCCGTGCAATGACTCTAAGCACTCCCATTTTTTCCTGTGCGATTCCCTCGAAGAGGGAGATGTTAAACGATATTGCCTCAGCACCCTAGCTGGCGGAGCGAGTAAAACCGCTATCTATGGCACCTCGTTGCGACGTTAGAGCTGGATGAATGGAATTTCGTCCATCTTCGCACGTCCCACTGTGCGTTTGAATGGGGACGTTCTCTTAGACTCCCGAGCGGTGGAGCTGCCCGCGTTGTCGCTTATCGAGCTAGAATTGGATGTTAACTCCCTCTTGAATCATTTCGGGAGGCGGGTGGATGGGATTTTGATGGCTCATTACCCAAATTAACACACCCGCGTGCCAAACAGCGTTAAGATCGGCCTCGCAAAATGAATCCGCTCCACCCATCTTTTCGGATTCCGGTGGCCGTGTGGTTGACTCCTGCAGAACCATTCTCATCCATCCCTATTAGGTCACCCGATTGCGCTTTATAACGCGTTCCGCTTGTGTGTTATACCGTGCACTTTACCGGACGTTGTGCTACCACGTGGCTTTCGACCTTCCGTGTGAACTTTGAGCTTTCAGCGTTTACTACTGTGGACATCTACATCTACATAATACCCTACAAGCCACCACAAAGGTGTGTGGCAGGGGGTGATTTCTAACCAAACATGCACTACATATCATGCATAAAAAAGGAATAGTATTAATATACTAGTCAGAACTTCACGATGTAAAAAAGATAGAAATTGCAAAGTAAACATGCAAAATCATTCTGTTAGTAGGGTTAGCTTTAAGTACTCATGCCAACATGCAGCTACCAATGTTATCCATTGCTCTCCGATTTGACATATTTACCATTATTCGTACCTATCTCTAATTGTACGAGGGAAAAAGGACATTTTGAATCTTTCAGTTCGGCAATCAATTTCTCTAATTTTGTGATTATGGTAGAGTCTGCCATAGTAAGTTGGGGTTCGCAAAATATTTTTAACATCATCACTGAAAATTTTGTCTATGAATTTAAGTCTAAATTTCAACCTACGATCTGACAATGATTCCCAATTTAATTCATTTAATAGACTGGTTACGCTAATATAATTATCGTATCGTCCCTTTACAAATCTAGCCGATCTTCGCTGCACACGTTCAAGTTCATTATTTAGACCGGTTTCATAGGGATCCCGTACACTGGCAGCATGTTCCAAATGAGGTCTAACAAGGGAAAAGTAGCTGATTTCTCGTACATGATCGTCACATTTACCCAATACTCTTTTGATGAATCCAGTTTACGATTAGCTTGACCCATTATATCACGTATGTGTTTACCAATAGTACCCTCGAGGGGATTCTTAATTTCTTATATTCGCAGTAAAAAATTTGTAGCTCCTGGAGTACGTATTTGAAGCAGATTGATTGTTAAAATGACGCTAAGTAGTTTTCCTCATTGCATAATAAGTTGGTTTGACAGATATGTATGTCTGTTCCAAAAAGTTAAAAAAAACAAGCTGCTGACATTTTCTCAAGTACAGTCGAGTTTCCAGGGATTCGAACCACCTCATTTAGTCTTTCGTATGTTGCATTGGTAGATTTGGTAGGGGGGTGGGGCGTTCGCCCCCCCAAAGCCTTGGGGAATTGAATTAGATAGACTTTTTTGTTAGCCTTTTGATTGGAAGGGTGGTGGTAAGAAGGAGGACAACACTGGTTTGAAGCAGTTGAGATTATTTCGAATAGGTAACCAAGGAGTCACGTGGTATAAACTAGAATGGCTCGCAAATTTGATGTGTTAAAACCGCTGATTACAACCTTATTCATTGTTTACACTTGTGTTTTATCTCATTTGTGGGATCTTCAGTCGAGAGAGATGAGAAAAACTCAAGTGAAAACAATTTTTGATAATGTGACGAACGATACAGAAAAATAAAATTTTCAAACCATTCGTGTTTTTACCACGTGACTCCATGGTTAACTATTCAAGATAATTCCGAAGGTTTCAAACACAGCCCCCCTGGTGTGTTGTTATCTGATATAAATTGTGGAAATGTTTCGCGTCTTCTATCAAAACCCTTAATTGAGAACTTTAAATACAGAAAATTAAGTATTACGAATTATTCTGATTCAATTATGCACCACAAAATTTATTATTTTGTATTTAAATCGTTGCATATTTATTGTCATATTGTGGATAAATTCAAGTAATACAATTCTTTTTCATAGTGTCACGTACCCAGAGTGATTAAATACATCCATAATAACGATGCTGATAGCCAGCCATATCTAATTCACAAACCTTCGCAATATGTACAAAGTATGCCATTTAAAACAACAGAACTGAAATCTAGGATCTTTGCGAGTAAACTTTGCTACGCAGTTTGAGGACTAAGCTCTATGGTGAGAAGGGATCGTGCTAATGCGATTGCTTGCGCAACTAGCTGGCCCTAAATTGTTAGAGATTTATTAGAGCGTAGAAATTCTGACCGTAATTGAGTACCTACTGTGTCGCCATTATCTCATGACTCTTTACATCGCAAAGGACGTTAAGCCGTGACCCCTAGACATTATACGTAATGGGTATTTCGATATAGACTTCGGATTGTGCTTCATCCTTCCTTCCCTCAGCATCAATATTATATGAACTCCGTCATGCACTTATCTCAAATTACATTAATGGCTTGAGACCTAGTTCGCCTCCTTGTGGCTTCTACCGCAGAGAAACCATACTCTAGCCTTCCACTTATTGATAATGAGAAAAACAATGAGGACATGTCGCTATTTTGACTAGGATATCTAAGTATTTGTTCGCTATGTGAACAAGTACTTTTGATTAAGCGTGTAATTCATGAAGCTATCATTATTTGGTAACAACATGCATGTTAATGTCACCATTTTACTATTCTGTATCAATCCTTGCTCAACAGTCTAATAGTTTGTGATTGCAAGGGGAACACTGATTTAGAAAAAGAGCCGAAAGATGTTTGAAGTATACGTATCTATGATGTGGCTATGCTTTAGCTAAAACTAAATCACGCAAATATAAAAATTAGGATTTTTTCAACACAAAATATGTCGATATAAATGACGTGACGTAGAAAAAAACACAAAATCTCGGACAGGGAAAAGAAAAGACTAGAGGTAAAAGGTATAAAGGCGATGAGCTTTTTAAGCTCTCTGTATTAAAGGGGGGGGGGGACTTCTTTACTGCCTGCGGTTTGCCATAAAACTCTACGATCCATGGAGCCTCATCGCTTTGAAGTTAGGTATTCTGTAATTGTCTAGCATGTCTCTGGGAAAGTTCTGACACCAATGATTAGACATGGCCGAAACGACATTTTCTCTCTTTGACTGCGTGAGGCTAGCTAAACTCGGGTCACATCGCCTTGAAACTCTTCCAGAAACGGATAATCGAGTGTCTGTGGAATCGTTTTCCCACCCTCCTTCCAATTTTGAGAGGCAATTATCTTTTCCAGAGAGTTTCATCGTCTCGATGAACTTCGAGAATCGACTTCGCTCGGGTTCATTCTGTTATCCGCCAGAATTTTCCATGGAAGATAATCATTATCCCGGAACGGGTTAAAAAGCGAACAGCGTACCCTTCCGCACCACGGTGCTTAATTATGAGATAACAGTTCCCTTATCATACTGCACCCTTGTGCCCTTACTTTCAGGCCACATAAATCGCTACCTTGGCACTCCAAGCTCGGTTAATTTCCCCCATCCCGGAAGCGAAGAGTTTTTCAATTTCCCCGGATAACCTTGATTAGTTTACCAGTTGATTGTGGTTATTACCCAATCGAGCGATCAGCTCTGTTCGTCAAGTGGGAGGATGCATGTCAAGTGTTTCAAAAACCGATATTCAAGTCCACCGCATCGCTGTTATTCGGTCTTATTTCCCGAGTGAGTAGTTTTGCAGTATGCCACCGGAGGGGGTGACAATATGGTAACTGGCTCAGCAGGGCGGGTGGAAATTTCGGGGCCAATCATTTGAAGAAGACTGGTGATGGTTTTCGTCTCGGAAAATTTTTGATGGGTTAATGATCCTATCTAAGAGTCGCTACTCGACTCAATTAAGTACTGAAACCTTGATATAATAGAGTTAAAGGGTTTGCGACGGAAAGAAGGGAGAGGGGGCGTTGATAATCTCGTTATTACATTTGGTTTTTACCTCTTCATATTATTCTGCATGCGAGCGCAAGTCCTGGTAGGGGGTACCACATCGGCTAAAAAACATCGAGTGGTCAATGTTTCGATGTTTATACAAGTACTTACCACTCACTCATTATTCATCGACAAAAAACATCGATGTTTCGATGTATCGAGTTTTTATGCCTTCATATCCGAGGTTAGGTATTATCGTAGATGTATTATGTATGTACTAGGTATTATGCATCAGAAATTTTGCATCTTCTTAAAACCTTGCAATTTTGAAAATCATTTGGAAATCGGACCTGATTTAGTAAAATATTGAAAAATAATGCGCAAATATTTTTCGATTGAATTTATTTTTACACACAGAAAACATATCACTGCTTCATAATGAAATTAAGATAAATAAACATAATACAACAAAAAACAAATAACACAATAAAGTGGGTGTACCTGTTCCCTAAACATATTCTAAGCTTGGTAGTATAAACAAAAATCAAATTGAAAAACAGTAGGTTTAAAAAGTTTAAACCATCCAGTATCGGCAAGGAACACTCTTTGCTTAATATGCAGCGACCCCAACCTACTCCTGTTTTCTTATACCACCAAGTTGAGAGCTGATACAATCCTCTCAGAAGGTATTGATGTAGGTATGGCGGATCATGTTCTTGGAAGGCAACACTGGGATGAAAACATGAACGATTTCATACCTTCACTTGTTTCCCTACACGCGAACGATAGATGGCGTGATTAGGGAAGGTTCGTTCGTATTCTTGAAAGGCTTATGATAATCAGAAAAATGAATTTTTGGTCAACCAAAAAGGTTTATTATACCGCTCGTTTCCTAAAACATCGCTGCGATGTTGAGTGTTTCGAAAACATCGAGTCGATGTTCCATCCATTGTCTTACCACTCGATGTTTTCGATGTATCGGCAAAAAACATCGAGTGGTCCGATACATCGATGTCGATGTGGCATCCCTAGGGTAATCTGTAACCAGAAAATCCAGATGAAGAGTTGCGGCATCAGGTAACCGGAAATATCATTATAAGTGCTCTACTGATTGAGGCAGGTTTTCATACGGACATGGAAACCTTTCATGCTGTACGACACATCTAAAATTCTCATGATCTTCTTTAGCCTCACTTACTTCCTTCCTCACACCATTTCCTCTAAACTGCTTTTCTCCCTTTCCAATCCCCATTATTCCAACGTATCACATACAAAATTCAAGGATTTTGAAATAGCCGCAAAAGAACCATAACGGAGTTACCCGCACGATGGTAGAATTTCCGTCAATAATCAGAGGGTCCCGGGTTCAAGTCTCGGTCAAGGTGGATGATTTTTTTCTCTTTTTTCTCTTTCTGCACTCGCTTGTTTTTCCTTCTATCCAACCTTCTCCTTTTCTCTCTGCACCTATGTGTTGAAAGCTGCCAATCAATTTTTATCCCCTTGACTTAAAGTCCAAATTTAAACGGATTGTACTACTACACCCAATATCAATATTTTTGCTAGTCCATTTTCAGAATCTCTATTCAATACCTCCGACAATAGATATTTCATAGTATTAAACACCTATTTTACTAAAGAAATTATCCTTGTAGAATTGCATTTGGTGTACCCATTTTCCTCCAACTTAGACGTAATTAGCTCGTTTCCTCCTCCTGAAAAAATTAACTTACTTTATTTTTGGGTTAACACTTTAACTTCAACATTTTTATAATATATGCGCAATTGTTTAAAACACATAATAGTTCCAATAAATAGTTTATTGGAGATAATTTGTTTTCAACGTACAGGCGTCATCTTTAGGTAGAGGACCTGCGTCACCTCAAGATGACATTTATGTGTTGAAAATTAGTTACCACCTACACATTATTTTATTATTAGAAAAAAATACTAGGGTGTTACAACAGTGCTTTATTAATTTTCTCTGCATGAATTTCTACAAAGTTGGAGCTGAAAGCATTGAGCTGATCCTAATAGCACTCACGGGATATCTTTCACCCTGTCGTTACTGTATATCACGTGTCATGTGTAAGCTGCGGCTGACTAGTCATATCTAAATTTCATGATCGCCCTCAAACACTATAAAATATAAATTTTACCCCTCCCTTATACCTTCAGCTATCCCATTCAAAACCGCTACCACCATTTCCTCGGAATGTAAGTTCAAAACTAAGAATGGATAGAAATTGTTGAAATGCTAGTGTTTTAAGGCTAATGTTTAAGGATGGTCCAGCAATCCTAGCGCCATCGACTGGAGGTCTCGCATTCAAATACGCTGTCCTCTGATGCCACGTGATATTCCATATCATGCACCATACGATGGCTTAGGTAATATCAAGTATTTAATTGTGATATTGCCAATTACTCGATGAATCCGAGATTTTTACGCTTTTCCAAGAAGGAATTATTATTGCTGTGCGATTTATTTGTCTGAAAAACAACCCTCTTGAGCTGTATCTGGTTTTCAGTTGAAATTTAGCTGAATTTTAGTCTGACAACTATCTTAAGATTCGCCGTGCCCCTTTATTCTAACTATTAATACTCTACGGTGTGATGTTCAATTTTTCAAAGTTTTTTATTTGGTAATTTATGTTTTTTAAAATAATAATCTTGATGATCGAAAATTTTGATTTTATGCATGTATTCTATTCTGTATCTTCAAATATGATCTGTATAAGATTTTTATAACCATGGGAAAGACAATGGCCATTTATCAGCTGAAGATCAATAAAAAGAAGTTTAACATATTGGTATGCAGCAAGAGAGAAGACCAAAGCCAACGTTTAATAGGAGAACAAATACTTGAAGAGGTGAAATAGTTCTGTTACCCGAGAAGCCGAGTAATCAGCGAAGAAAGAATTAAATAGGCAGTAGAAGAGCCTTGGCAAAGACGGCATTCTATCAAAAGAAGGATCTACTAACTGCTGGAAATACAAGCGTCGAAGGAAGAAACAATTCCCCAAAACGTATATCTGGAGGATGTTTCTTGACGGCAGTGAGGCATGGACGATGACAGCGGCGGAGAAAAGAAGGGTGGTAGCAGTGGAAATGTGGTGTTGCAGAAGAACGATGAAGATTAAATGGATCGATCGAGTAAGTAACGGGGAAATCCAAACAAGAGTGGGAGAAAAGAGACTTCTGAATACCCTAAGAAGAAGACGGTACAACTTTATTGGCTGCATCAGGAGACATGATGGCCTGATGAAGACAATGTTTGAAGAAAAATTGGACGGGTTGGACGGAAAGGAAGGATTCATATGAGAAATGTAGAACAAGTGATGAAGGATGTGAAGGGAAATGCGTAAATATGATGAGATTAACTGATAGAAGAATTCAAAGGAGTGCTCCGTCAAACCAATCCCAGGATTGCTGACCTATGATGATGATGAAATATATTCAGGAATAGAGATGAAAATTCATCCCGCCTACTAAATACAATCGGTTGAAATGATTAATGTATTTCTGCTTGATTTTAGGCGAGGTGTCTGATGCTTGAAATTCCCTCTTAAAAATCCCGGATGGAACAATGCCCGCAGTCGCAGGCTCACTTGACGCCCACGGTACGGAGACCACTTCCGTTCGTCTTCATTAAATCCCTCTCGCGGGTCGAGGACAAAACCGAGGGCGATTTATTTCCCTGCCATTCTGGGAGCAACTTTGCACCACTTACCCGCTTCTTGCGTCTCACTTGTGCGATCGCAAAGTCGGCCACCACGTTAACTTCCCCAGCGTCGCCGCTACCGAGGTCAAAGATTCCATCAACGAGACAATAACCTTTGTGCACTCCCGTCGCCTCGGTTTCTTTACTCTTCCCAACTTCCTTCCTATTATACGGGAGTTGGGAAATAGTCTCTCTCGGGTTTAAGAGCCCCTGCGAAGTGCGGAAAGAGATGATGTGAGGTTTTTTCCCCCTCCCAATGAAAGAGCGAAGAGAAGCCGGTGGTTGAATAGAGGATGAGTGCTGGGCATTGACCGACGCCAATGGGTCCTCGTGTGAATGGGTCGAATGAGATTAGATGTGACTGAGGTGACACCAAGAACTGCCCATAGGTGATGCTATTCCCTTCAATTTTTTCTTGTCTTGGCGGATGGAATTCTGGTCATATCCGTCTTAAAATATTTGATCACATCCGCTACCAACTATTTTATTCCGGTAAAAGTGGTCTTTGTTCTCATTATTATTCTACTAAACCTGGGAAATCCTCATTAGTGGGGTGGTAGCAATACGGTTTTGAAGACCAATAGCCGAGGGTTCGAGTCCCACCTTGGATAAAGTCGTGATGATTTTGCAATGGGATACAGTTTAGGGTGAGTTATGATATACGGTATGGTATAAAGTTAACAGTTGGGGAAACTTAATACCTAATTTTACTTAGCATTAATGCGAAATAAAAAGCGATGCTAATTAGAAGGATCTGTACCCCTTTATGGCGAGTATTTGCCGACTTACACTGTTTGTATATCAATTTTGTACCATTTTACCCCTCAACTCTGTACAACATGGTATCGTTTTATTTCAGGGGAGAGTGTTTCTCACAAATAGAGCGTTATATTTGTATAAATTATTACGTCATGAGTATTACGTCAAGGGCTAGGTTAAGTTAATTGGGAATGGAGATGTAAAATCATATAAACGTTCCTCACGGAAGCTTACGCACCTCACCTAGCCTTTGCTCTCATGAAGGGGAAATAAGGGTTTAATATTAACCTTATGAGTTAGAAAATTTGTTTTTCCTCGGGGTAATACCTTTGTAAGATCCAATTATATATAAATTGGCTCAAAATACAAGACAGTAATTTATGATTATTTCATCAATTAAGTTGAACTGGTCCTGCTATAAAACGACAGGTTGACATTTGCCTTGTGCTTTCCTGGAAGAAGGGTTTTCTATTCATGAAAACCATAATGGGAGTCCATTTGCAACTTTATATCCAATATTATAGTCATAGGCTGTCATTATATTTCCCTGGGGTTGTAAAATAATTATTGGAAAGGTTATGAGGGATTTGATTTTTTTACTAGAATGTTTGACCAGAAGTAATGACCCTTAATTCTGCATTTGTTTTACTCTCTTTTACTTATATCTGTCTAGTTATATTCATTGTGTTTAGGGAAGTAAAATATGAGGATTGGAAGAGAACAACACCAGAAACATTAGAGTGGATATCATCATTACTAGCCACCCTGCTAACCTCTTCATATTAACTTAATTCTTGTATTTCACATTCATCATAACTTGTTCTATTAATCTCAAGCAAGTACTACCTTTTCCATCCTTCCCATTAATTTTTCCCTCGACGACTGTCTTCCTCTGACCATCGTGTCTCAATATATTGGTCAATTATATTAAGATTCTTATACTCTGTTTTTCGTTGTCACGTAAAAATTATAATTACCTCAATATAGATGAATCAAATGCAAATTAGAGTAGGAAAATTCCATTAATGCCTTCCCTGATCGGTAGGTAAATATCAACATATTTTATTTCCTGCTTTCGTTTATAGATGAGAATACATTTTGAAATAGGATGTATTAATGTATTGAATACCAATAGATGTATTAAATAAAAAATTAGTTATTTTCTGAGAATGCTTGTTCCTTACCAAGTTTACTTCCTATATCGTGGCTTACGTGGAGTACGTAGGACTAGATTGCACGGAAGAAACACGGGCTCAAAGTTTTTACTTCATGGCAAGCTGGAACATAAAGCTGCCGGTGGTTATAGATTTGAAACTCCTCGAAGGTCCCGTACGTGCAGTTAAAGGAAAGGCGATAAAAAACAATCGTTTCTCCCTGGGTCGGGTATAAGTGACTGGCTTTTGTGGTTAGCACCAAGTTTTCTGAAATGAGGTACTGAGGGTGTTTTGGCCGTTTCCAAGTTAATGCGCGAAGTTTTCGAAAACCTTGAACGCTACAGCGGAAAAGTGATGATTCTCTCGGCCAGTTATATGCGCCGTTAGAAATGTCTCTCAGTCCATTCCAACTCTTATTTTCTCGGTGGATCTCATGAAACTTTCTGCAATGCAGTGAAATGTTTTCTTCTGGTGACTTTGAAGGACCCACTGGGTGCCCCATTTTGCTGCATTGCCTTTTGCTTTAAAACTTCCTTTATAGTAGGAAACGTCTCCAGTAACATAACCATATTCTGAGACCCTATAGTTGCTTTATAGCGTGTCAGTGTGCATGCTTGGTGATCTTCAACCCCTGCCACACACCCTCGCGGTAGCTTGCAGGGTATCGTGTAGATGTAGATGTAGATGAACAATTTCGAATGGTAAGTACGTCGCATTACGCTCTTAGTGAAAATTTAATTCTCTTTTTCATTAATCACTGTTTTCGCTTTTTACATAGCCTGGTTATGTACAAAATATTCTATATGATACCAATACTTTTTTGGATAGCCGCCTGTTTCCCTTCTTCACCTCTGAAACAGTTAATGGCTGCTAACCTGTCATAAAAAATTACCCGAAAAAATTGTATGCCGGGTGATCAAATTTTTTTAAAATATTGGGTCAACTAAGTTTTTTTTCAAGCTGAAGTATTATTAATTTAATGTCCATCTTAAGTTATGAAGTGCAAAACGCTGATGATAAATACACAATTTGATTTTTGTTGCAAAACTCACTCGTCCACTTCTCGAAAAATGTAATTATTATCCTTTAGAGCAGGGACTGCCCAAACTTGGTCCTTGTACGCCTTTGGCTTTTAATTATCTAATTGTTAACCCTTGTGTATTTTCCCAAATTCATTCTTGAACGGGCATTTTTAAAGTAAGACTATCGGACTGTGCAGGAAGCAAAAAGAGTAGAAAACCTCGTTGTTCCCATATTTTAAAATACCTCAAATATAGCTGGCGTAGTTGACGAAAAGTGCCAATATTAACTTGATGACAACTATTTTTTACGTTATGCTAATCGTATAATATAATACTGTCTTCCTTGCAGAAATTTGTCGCTGATATGTGTATGTCTAGTACTTTTCCGATTCTGGTGCGTCAGCTTAGGGTCAATGCATCATGCGTACTTTCCACTTCTTATACCACCCCTATAACGCTCTAAGGACCTCGCCCAAATTACGGAACGCTCTTAATGAATCCTCTCTTTTTTGTGAACGATTAATGAAATATTATTTATACCTTATTTATACATCAGTATTACTTTTAACGCGGGGTCGGAGTGGCCTAGTAGGTAGAGCACTGAGCTACTGACCGGAGGGTACCGGGTTCAAATCCTGGGCAAGGACACTCCATCTAAAATCCTCGCGATTCGATTTTCTGAGTGTCAGAACTTCAGAAAACAGAAATGGTAGGAGGCCCAGGGAAAGGAACTGGCCCCCTTACCCTGAATGGGTGAATTTCACACGCCATTGTCTTAGTACGGGGTGAGCTCTACTCTCACCTATCAAAACCAACCTTCGGGTTGAATCACTGAGTGAGTGATTACTTTTAACAAAAAATGAATTGTAATGTCTTTCTTCCAACGAAACGGAAAACTGTACCTATTTCCCTGCCGATAGTCGTAGACCTAATTTTCACCCCTTTCCCTTCAGAGTTACCTTACATACGGACCCTTTCCAATAAGAGACAGGGGTCGCGTTGGTGTAGAGGTTAGAGTACTGACTCTCACCCCGAGGGCCCGGGTTTGAATCGCGGCAGTGGAAGATATTTTTCCATGGTAAACCGGCCCCTACTCAACTGCGTTATAGAGAGCATTTCAGTACTCCGTCCGTCTGATGGGACGTCAAACCGTGGTTCCCTTTGATCCTTTCGTGAAGAGCATCCTAATGCCGACGCCGAGTTTCTCTCCACTCTTCCATTCTCATCATTTTACCTTTCCTCCCGATCTGAAGCGCCTAAATGTACGGATACAGACTTGAAAACGCAGATAGGATAGTGTACGGACACTGTGAATAGCAAGACAGCAGCCGTGCCAGTGCTGGTAGCAAAATATTGTGACGTATACAGGCTCTAGTGAAGCAGACTTGAAGGGTTTTGGTGTCAAATGAATGGAAAACAAGAGACAGCGAAGGCGGTGCGACTAGGACTCAGGTAACCAAACAGAAGCCTTTAGTGCTTGTAAACAACTTCCCACGGTTTTATTTTATTTCATCGTGCGATAAAGTCGCCCGTAAGAGGCCCTGACGCGCAACTTGAATCCGTCGCAACACCCATATCCCATCGCCATGGGGAAGGTCGGAGTTGAAGGGAAGGATGGAGTGGGCGTAGGAGTGACAAGCAGAAGAAGGGATGTCTTTTCCTTCGGCTCCATTCCTCTTAGAGGTACGAGGGGACGGTAGAATACACGATAGCCCCCCCCCGCCCCTTTCCCTCCCACACTGCACCAGCCGCAACGCTCGGCTGGGAGAAAGAGAGAGATCAGGTGTGCTCCGGTAAAACGGCAATTTTATTTTTAAACCCTTAAGCGCTCGGAAACGGACGTCGACTGTTAGACGTCAAAAAAACGCCAAACTGTCTAGCGCCGTGGTCTTACTCCCTTCCCTCCCTGGGGCTCTCCGAGTAGAAAAATACGTGGGATATCTCCCAAGGGACCTCCTGCTTGCAAAGCTCATGCCCCGAACAAGAGTAAACTCTTCTGGGGAAGGAATGAAAAAACTTGGGCTAGCTTTGCATGGTTGAGGAATGAAACAACCAGAGCTGTTTCCATAGAAACCAGGTTTTTAGTCTCCGGGACGAGAACATTTGTGAGGGCTGAAAAGGGAATAAAATACATTTATGTGATTTTAATGACAATGCACCATCTATCGCAGCTCCTCATCTAATCCCCTGTTCTAATCGTCGTTAATAAAATATAAATTAAAGGTATCGTCAAAATTGGGTCATCTTAAAATACCTATGCGGTATGCCCACTCACTACCATTATTTATGTATCAGAAAAGAATGCCTTTCTAAAGCTTCGTGAATTACTTTTATAAATTACTTTCATCATGCTGATTAAAATTCAAACGGGTAGAGAATATTCATTTTAGTGGATATTATACGCTAATGATAAAAGTAACCCTTGAAATTTTATTGCAACGATGCTTAAACCACCGCTGAAAAAATATGTATTCAGATAATAATTTGGACGAGCGGAGAACATTCATGTTAATAGGAGTTACAGGTTTGGGAGAATGCAGAGAATATTACTGAGAAATGAAGCAATGAAATTACAACTCTGAATTACCGAAACGCGGGCTTCGCCGCTTTGTTAGCACAGAAAAAATAAGATGTAGCTTGTATAAGATGTTGCGATTGCTATAAATGACGAAATATTAATCATTTAAAACATACATGCCACAAAGCATATGAGAAAAAACATGAAGATACTCGTGCTATTGGGTCCAACTCCTTCCCATTAATGTTCACTTTTATGGATTAAAAAACCATCAACGCCAAAAATACATATATACTCGTACCTTAATGAAAGCAAACGTAGCACCGAAAAATATTCATATTTTAGGATGATTTTGCGGAATTGTGAAGGAGATAACATTTTTAATCCTGTTATAAATTACATCCACAAAAAAAGACTGAAAATACTTGCGAAAAGAGATAATCTTTATTGCAAATTCCTTTGAAGTACCTTTTCAGAAACACGCATGTACAACGATATGTTATCCAATTTATAATTTTGTTTAATGAAAAACATTTGCTGCATTGCCCACACACCGGAATTTAATATGAAAAAATGCGTGAACTGCATTTCGATAAAAATTTGACAAACATTTTCTGATATTGCGTCCACAATTGAACAGCCTTTATTTATAAAATTGTGCATATCCGCTACCATTAATATTGTTTTATATAAACAATAATTAAGAAAAATAAATTTCGGTATATTTTCAATAATAATAATTCATGAAAATGTCACCATTTCGAGAGGATGAAATTTCTTGGAATTCTATTTTCAATGGGTTTCCTAAAATTGTATTTTGCTAAACAGTTTCTTATTGTAATTTGCTTTCAATTTCAAATGGTTTTAAATGAAAAAGTAAAAATATCTTAAATAAATTTGGATTAAATTTATTGGATTAAGGGGTTCAACTTTTGAGGCATGACAAATATTGTTGTTTAAGCTCCTCTCAGTTTAGTTGTTATAACAAAAATGCACGTTCAAGGGACCTACAAAAACGCACACGATGAGCTCTTTAATCCAAAGACGGCGACACGGACTGCACCGCCGAATCCTTACAAAAGAGTAGAAGCGGTTACGACCGCAGTCGCTTCTGTCACAAAAGCTTAGGGCCTGCACAAAAGTAAACGGACCGCGAATAAGATAAAAACTTGAAAAAATATGGCTCGCCTAGCGTTGCGTGGGTGAGGAATGGCTCTGGCGCAGAAAAATTTTGAGCTGGAAGGAAGGAGCCAACGCAGGTCCTCGAGTCAGGTGAGGGATGATTAATGACTCCGGGACGGACAAAAAGTTTCACCCACCCACACCGTAAGTTGCCGCCCGAAATAAATGATTAACAATTTCGGAAAGCGTATAAAAATCCATCGAGGCAATTAAGGGAGATTGCGAAGGGCGGGGTTTGGGGAGTACCTACTCAGCCCGACTCTTCCTTCGGAGGGAAAGACGAGTGCTTCCACGTAAATTGAAATTCTCGAAGGGGCTGGAAATCTTCTCGGGAACATGATCCGCGAAGGGAGCTGTCGCTTGAGATGGGCGGAATCACACTTTATCCCGTGGGAGGCTTTCGGAACCTTTTAGCATCAGATTTAGGCTGAAGAAGTTACCGGAGGCCTCAAATCTGCAGTCATGCGGATAGGATTAGCGTACCATCTTCCTTAATTTTTTTTGGGACGCATGCAAAAGCACTCAATTTTGCATAGTGTTGTCTCGAGGTGTTTAATTCTATATTTTTAAAGGCTTGTTACCAACCAGTTGGGTCGAATTTCTGGCTTTAAATTAGGAGAGATGAATCAGGACCCGGTTGAAAATTGCACTTATATGGATAATACTTACGATGACGTGGTCCAAAGTAGTGAAGTCCGTATTACTTCGCCGTGAGGGCTAAATTTTCGCGGGTTTGTATTCCAGCTCGGGCATGAGAGTCGTTTTTGCCCTAGAATTAGACTCACGGTCATGTTAAGTACGATGGTGCTATAGCATCAGATTTAGGCTGAAGAAGTTACCGGAGGCCTCAAATCTGCAGAAGACTCAGTAGTTGGAGCAACTTTATACCTTTTTCAAAAATTCGCATCTCCCAAATTTTAAGTGCAAATTTTCAGGATTCTCATCAATAAGTCCTAACCTAAATGGGCAGAGTTTATTTTAAAATAGTAAAATAATTGGATGAATAAATATTAATACCGATATCATAATCATAAGTCATCAATCCTCAGATTGGTTTGACGCAGCTCTCCACTGAGTTCTTCTATCGGCTAATCTCTTCATAATTACGTATTTTTTCTCTTTCACATCCTTTCACTTGATCCATATATCTCGCACGAGGCCTTCCTTTGCCATTCTTTCCATCCACTTGTTCTTCAACGATTTTCTTCATCGGGCTATTGTGTCTTAAGATATGGCCGATTAAGTTATCCCGTCTTCTTCTTAGAGTTTTTAGCAAGCTTCTCATTTCTCCAACTCTTATTAATACTTCTTCGTTTGACACTCGGTCTATCCATTTTATCTTCATAATTTTTCTGTAGCACTACATTTAGAATGCTTCCACCCTTTTCTTCTCCGTTGCTGTCATCGTCCATGCCTCACTGCCGTAAAGAAACACCCTCCAGATGTACGTTCTGATGAATTCTTGCTTTACTTCTACGCTTGTATTTCCTGCTGTAAGTAGATTCCCTCTTCCCTGATAGAATGCCATCTTTGCCTGGGCTATTCCGCTGGCTATTTATTTCTTACTTCGTCCATCGTTGAATACTGATGTCAATGCTAAAAATAATTTATAGTATCTTTACCCATCTGGATTGAAGATTACGCACTGCATGTTTCCCCTTCTCTTCATTCCACTTTTTTATTACCTGTAATCTTCCTCCTTTTCTCGTTAAAAGGTCCGCACCGTGAAACTGCATCTACATCTACATGATACCCTGCAAGCCACCACGAGGGTGTGTGGCAGGGGGTGAATACCACCAAGCATGCACTACTAACATGCAAACAAGCAACTATATGGTCTCATTCAACTAGATTGTTAGTATCTATATTATTTAAGGGGTTAATACATACATCATGCACTACAGACTACTCTAAAATATTTCACCTACCTATCCCTTTGCTATGCTGCCTATTCTCTTCTCTTAAGGTACGGGGGAAAAATGCCATTTTGAATCTATCAGTAGGACAATCTATCTCTCTAATCTTATTCATCTGGTTGAATCATAATACGCTGTTGTTTTAATATGTGCCTAATATCTTCAGTAAATCTATCCGATTGAAATGTCTCTAATAGATTTAATCTGTACTTTATCCTACGCTCTGATAATGATTCCCACCCTAAATTCTTTTATTAATTCTGAAACGCTACTCAACCTATCGTAACACCTTTTATAAAAATAATTCTCTCCTAAAATCTCTCTCCCCTCCCTACGTCAACATCACTCATTAAGCACCTATATCGAACCACTTCCTTCTCTTCCCCACTACTTTACCTACTCTCTTCATTTCATCTTTATCCTTTCTCCCCACACGTACTCCTTTGGAGGATGATAAGATAACAGAGTCACAAGAACACACTAATGCATAGCACTCCCAGGCCTTCCCCCTCCCCATCGCCCACCCCGCCCTGATCCACAGACGCCCTCGAGGGCAGTCTATAAGAGGCCTAGGAGACGGACGGATGAACAACTCAAAAATTTGACATCTCAGTTCGTGTTGAAAATCGCTCGAGGAAAAAAAGGTTTCAATGATCTGGAATCGAATCTTGGACCTTTGGATTACCGAGTCAATGCTTAGACCACTACACTATCCAGGATTATAGTTCCAAAAGAATTTTTTTGGAAGATCTATTGCAGTTATGTCTGATTCTCCTTCAGTTACGTTCCATCAAGTATGGCACAAGGAAGGCTTAATTGTGTCTTAAAGGAATCCACGCTCCATATATCTTGTAAATTATCGCAAAGGGAGACAAGATTTTATGCTGCCGTTATGAACAGCATGAAAAAAGTAACTGCCATAGATCATCCTAGCCGAGCAACCTGCAATGAGCGAAGCAAAAGTGAAATTGGTAGTAGAATAGCTTAGGCAAAAGGGCATTTAACCAAAAGAAGTTTCTGCTTATAGGTGAAAATAAAAGCATGGCAGTAACGAAGTGAGGAAACATTTCATCAGAACATACACCTGGAGTATGCTACTAATGGCAGGAAAGCTATGACGATAGCTGCAGAGAAGTCGAGGATGGAAGCATTTGAAATGTGGCGCTACCGAAGAATGATGAAGTTTAAATGGATCAACCGAGTTTCAAACGAAGGAGTGCTAAGAAAAGTGGTTGAGAAGAGAAGTCTGCTGAAAACTCTAAAAAGAAGACGGGGCCATTTGATCGGCCATATCTTAACACACGATGGTCTGATGAAGACAATCATTGAGGGATAAGTAAGCGGGAAGAATGGAAAAGGGAGGCCTCGTATGAGATACATGGAATAAGCTGTGAAGAATGTGAAAGAGATGAATTACGTTAATATGAAGAGGCTGGCCAATAGAAGAATCAAATGGAGGACTGCGTCGAACCAATCTTAGGATTGTTGACCAATGATGATGATGAGATCGCCTAAAAATTGCCTTTGGGACTTAAATCATTGGTAACGCGGGAGTCCTTGCATTGGCCCAGCAAGTCACAGTTCCTTGGTTCTATTCCTGATCTGGGAAACTGAATTTTCTCTTTCAATAATCAACACGCTAGCTGTGCATAACGTCAACATAAAATCTTAATGGGAGTTTTTGTTTTGTCTTTCTGTGCGCTACCTGATTTTTTTACCTTCTATCAAGATATTGTCTGCTTCGCCAAATGGTTGATTTCTCGTTGCGAACCGGGCGTTTACTCGGAACTAAAATCTCTCTTTTGTACACGAAATCGTTAGATGGAAACAGAAAATGAATTATATCGAAAAAATCAGTCTTCTAACCAGAGTCATTTACTCGTTAATAAGCAATGAAAATAAGCACAAGGTGAGGCCCACCGAACGAGCTGCGTTAAGGATTACTACGTCATCCACTACCCGTCTTTTACTGTTTTTCCCGTCCTTGACTGTTTCGAAAGAACGGAAAGGGAGTGGAGGTGGGGGCGGAAGGTCTGCACAGATCCTGTCGCAACCGCTTCCAGAGTCATCTGTATGTTGGTTGGTTGGTTATTTAGGGGAGGCGACCGACAGCTGAGGTCATTTGCGCCAATTAGGATAGGTGGCTAATTGGGTAATGGTAGGAGTTTTAAGGTAACGGAGGAAGGGTGGAGAGAAACCCGGCGTCGGCATTAGCCTACTCTTAACGAAAGGCGCCAAGGGGACCACGGCTTAACGTCCCGTCCGACGGACGGAGTACTGAACTTGAAATGCCCTCCACTAGGCACTCAAGTGACCGGGACCGGTTTTCCACTGAAAAATCCGCCACTGCTGGGAATCGAACCCGGGCTCTCGGGTTGGGAGGCCAGTACTCTAGCCACCACACCAACCCGATCCCCATCTGTATGTACTCCACCCAATCACAATGGGGAACATACAGATGTGTTTCGTAAGTTTCGCTGTCTCAGTTGTGAAATGGATGACCTACAAGTCCTTTGCGCGCCCACTTTTCCGAAAGGGTTAAAAACATTAGTTTTTGATCACTGATAGCTCGAGAACTGATTGACGGATCAAAGAACGTAGAAACGCGGGTATTTTTATTTTAAAAACCCTCATGTTCGGCAATAAAAATATATGGTAAAGGACCTCATCCATCTATGCATTGAAGAACACTTCGCAAGTGATAGATGTATTATTTCCCTAAATTGACGTTGGTAAATATACTAACGCTGCTGTGATGTATTTCAGGCATTGATGCAACAGGCATTAAGTGTGTGCAATCGCTGAAATAGGCAAAATAATACGCAATATTTGTGCCGAGGAAGCAAGCGGGATCCCTCCCGTTTTGCCCTATTCTGGCTTCATCACCCGTAGGCTAACGTGCCTATGCCCCCTCGTTTACCTTCCAAACTTCTTGGTTCATTGCAGCCTGAAATGCTCGTAAAGCCATTTTGTAATGGCGCATGTCAGAGTAATGGGTTACAGCACATACAGTAGTATATTAATTTGCGTTGCATGGGCGTAAAATAACGTTAAAATTCCGATAAACTATTTTAACAATATTTAGCCCCAGGGCACAAGTTTGGCTTCCTCTCTCTGTCGGAAAATTACTTATTACTTGTGTATTTATAACTTATCTCCCTTCCATTGTATTTCAGTGATCGTCTCTGCTATTATGTTATAAATAAATATTGTTATTCATAGATGAATAACAAGGTGGTCTCATTTTCACGAGAGGAAAAGTCTTGCTAACTAGCACTTCAAAACTTATGGGCATTTTCACAGTAAACAGTTTTCTTCGGTAGAACCTATCTATTATCAGTAATAATGAAACATCCTCTAAAAGTACCCCCTGATGCGTCTTTTGGAGCAAAAATCAATACAAGATCCGGTCTTATTTTCGGGTAAACACGGAACTGCTGCGAAGTTGGGCGAAGTGCAAATGATACACCCTGGGAACTTTCATCGGTGAAAGAGGCTTTTACTAATAGAAGGGTGGACTCGTTCCAGGAATATTTCGTAAAAATGTTAAGAGTAGGTTCGTAAGAAGTTTGATTAGTGGACAGCCGCCCTTAGATAGCAAAAAGTGGACCTTGTGGAAGGAGGAAGATACGAGGAAGGGTTTGGAGGCGTTGAAGGTGTGGTATTAAGAAGGATAGAAATGAGTGATTGGGCAAAAAGAAGCACAAATTCTGATGTTCTGGGTGCAAGCAATGAAGTTTATGATTTATTGAAGGCTGTCGTGTAGAGTATCAGAGGATAGAGAAAGAGTACATTATGAGGGATGCAGATAGGACTCACAGTCAACCAGCGCCAAGTTTTTTTTTTTTTTTTTTTTAATTTTGCGACCTGCCATTAGCGGATTCCTCTGAATCTAATAATTGTTTGCATGTAAAGCGGTGTACTTTTTCTCATCGTAATATTAATTTTTTTCGTCCTTTTTAACACTGAACTATTTAAAACAACGTAATTCAATAATGTAGTGGATGCACGTTACAGAAAAATATGCATGAATTACAGGACTTATTGGGGTAATATATTTACTATTCATTCCAGCACTGCGGTATACATAATGCATTACTACACCGTGCCCGGGTTGATTTATGCATTTAGTTTTAAGAATGGTGTACTTGGCTGAGTTTCAAATGAAATTGAAGGGCTTATGGGGTGAATTTAGAGTTTACACCATAAAAATAGCCATTTAAGGGATTTCTTTATTATATCCAGAGTTTATACTATTTTTTCAATTCGTGGGGGCTTTAGAAACGTAACCATCCAAAATTTACTGATCTACCGTATGTATACTGAACTGAAGGAAAAATAGTGTAGCTAAAGAAACCTTCAGCATAGTCTTTGGTTAGTGGAATCTTTCATTCTTTACACTGCACCCGGGTACTGACCCGGGCTTATTTTTACACTCTGGAGCATAAAAACGCACTCCAACAAGCAGTAGTTTAGTAACATAACATAATATGTTCATTATCAAGTCTCGTGGGCGTCCCATCCTAAAGTTTTGCATGGTAGGAAAGAAATAGATTAATATAAGATAATAGGCACATTCCCCTGTATTCCCCTGAAATAACCGTGAAAGTTTAATTGCTCGTTTCACATCTAATTGAACCAGTTTGAAACTCCTTGCCATCAGTAAAGAAGTATTCAATTAAGCCAAATCTTTTTGTAACGAAGAAACATTTTTAAGAGGCTCAATGGATCAAGAACAAAGGGCTAAAGGTCGTTGGTGCTTTAGTTCAAACTGAAGAATATTTTACCTTCTGTTAATGTGAATTTAGGTGAATCTCAGCGATCGTTCTCCTGAATTTAAATTTACCAATGCTTTGGAAAGAACTTTTAACGAGTAGGGTCTAGAAAATATTTACCTGCATTCATTTTTATCGACAGTGTACCCTGTTAGCGATCTGGAGGGTAAATGACAGGGGGGAGTTATTACCAAACAACATAATATGTGATTGCACTAATAGATATGCTACTAGATTCTGAAAAATAATTTTGCATGTCACGCATGAATCGAGATATGTTGGCATTCTTCCCACTTCGAAGTTGCTATCATTCTCCAGTTATCCCTCTTTCCAAATGCTTAATAGTCTTTTATTGGCCTGCACGTATACGGAGGTGGATGGATCCTTGTGTGAACCATTAGCATCTCTCAAATACCCCCATTAGCTCTTTATGCAATGCTTTCGATGCCACCAAAATCACTTCCCTGGCAATCCATTGGGACAAAGTGTGACTATCAGTGTCCCTGGATCTATACATATGGTGAGCCGAAAACATTACTAGGGACTGCCATTTAACGCCATTGCTCTTCTTGTACATGGGATAGGAAACGTGGATTCACATCATGTGCAAGATGAGTGTAAGGCTTAATTTTGTATGGTTATCAATGGTTTATTCTACCGCCGGAGTGCGATTCTGCCACCCTTACGCACCAAGGTCCGTCTATGCATATAGACGGGCCAGACGGTCCTTCTTACGGTCCAGCATTTAAATTTGATTCTTCCTGCCCTCTTCCAAACATTATGAATTTCGCTGTTGGTTTTTTACCAAGGGAAGTTTATCTGTAGTCCTAACTCTTCCGTATTGCCTCATAGATTATTCCTCTTAAATGTTTTGTAGATATCGACTGATTAAGAATATTCAGGCTTATTGAATAATACAACGCTCTTCGTTATTTTCATAAACATGTTTGAGTTAAATCGACATTTTCAAATAATGTAGTTTATGCCGATTTGTATCCGAAGGATCACATTGACGTAGTTTATTATTGGGAAAAAAATTAAAAAATATAGAAAATCATTATAAATGTGCCCTGTTACCCAAAGTTATCTGTTGCCATATGAACGAGAATTTTAGCATTTGTCTCCAATCACCTGTACGGCATAGTAGCCCTTTCCACCTGGCATGTGGTATAAAAGTTGAATGTCAATTTTTAAAATGCTGAAAGTTCATAGAGGCAAAACAGTATGCTCTCACCCAGCAATTAAATACTTAACTAAAGCATTATAACCAGTAATTTTTACCTAGATTATATTCAACTTCTTAAGTTACCTTTTTTAAGACGCTTTATTTGGAATTAATGCATTTCGTAAACGAGAAATGGGACTTGATTGCGGCGTTCGATTTCGTCGTTTTTCAGGGTATCATTTATTTTATGCTTAAACTGAGTGTACGAGAAGATACACTCCCATTTGTTAAAAAATTTTTTTAGAAATATATAAATTCGTTTTATCTTAGCGCAACCATTAATATACGTTCAACCGGATCATATTTTTTTATCCGCTTATTTTCTGTTCTGAACTACGTTTTAATCATGAAGCTATATGCAGAGCCTTATTTGCAGAGTGAAATGTTGGATTTTGATGTGGGAGTGACTCTTCCAAGCAGATTCCTGCTCACATTTCTTGGAAAAGTCATTAATTTAAAGGATATCTGGCAAGTGATTGTTGCCTTGGTATTGGGGTGTGTTTTTTTGGCTGGAGAATATGACTAGTTAGAGACTGGGTTTCTTACCTTTTTTCATGATTTATCGACAACGGAGCAAATCCTTGGTTTTGAAATTCTATCCTTCGTTTTCCTGATTATTCCCTTTCCTCCGCAAGTCAGCAATTATCTGCAGTGATTTTTCAGCTCGTTTCTATCTCACACAGTTAATTTTTTCAGTGAATCTGACAAAAAGCCTGTCCTTTCGTAGTATGAGTCAGAAAAACTTATTTCTTTGCATATATCGCATAGATTCTTTATATTTGCTTCCATATCGCCTCTCTCAATACCTATTCAACTTCAGCGGCTTTTATTTTATAGATAATGGCCTGTCAAGACATTGCTCCATCATTCATCCTTTATCCAAAGTTGAAGGATTCCCGTCCGTTTCTGTAGCCACTATTTTCTCCGCTTGAATAATAGGTATTCATTGAATATTATCCTTCAATATCAGAAGGTATCTGTTCCTGGCCTCCCTTTCATAACTATTGTCGATTATCGTAATAACTCTTCTCTTTTTGAGATATCTTATTAGAGGAACATCTGTCTTTGCTCATATTTTCGTCTCTTAGGCTTCCTTTTTAAATGAATTTACTAATCGCTCGTCTCAAAATTTTTATATTTCGCTTACCTTTACCATTTTCAACATCTTCTTTTGTATTTGGTACGGCTTGGTAGTCTTTTAGTTCATTTAACTCCATTTACTTCTTCATGAAAGAACTTATTAATGCATGGTGTAGGAACAGCGAAAAGAGTACCTATTCAATGGAGGAAAAGAAAAATATATCACCGAAGGAAAGCATTTGAATTTCTGTGAAGAAAAAGGTATAGAGTTGAAGCCAGGTAGCCGGACTGGTATCGCCTTGTAAGACAAAGGTCATGGGTTCGAATCCCACTCAGGGAATTGATGTTGCTCATTCCTAAGGATTAGGTTAGACCAGCAGCGTCGGAAGGGGGGGGGCATTCGCTCCCCCCCCCCCCCCCCCCCCCCCAGAATTTTCCCCGGGCCCTTAAGAAATGAGTCTTAATTAACATAAAGTAAATTTCACTTGTTTCCAGCTTGCCTATTCCCTTCTGACGCTTATTCTACAACCTTAACTTGCACTTTTAGCGGAATTCTAGTCTCCACCCCCTCCTATCCGAAAAAAATCCGGGCCCTTTTCATAGGAGCCGGGCCCTTTTCAAGGTTGGACCGTCCCAGCGAAAATATTTCCGACGCCCCTGGGTTAGACGATGCTATGAGTTTAGCAGTTGGAGCATCTAAAGCCCTAACTTATACTACAAATACATAGGTTGTCTAAGGCTTGCTGTAAGCATAAAATAAGAATAGTTTAATCAGCTCTTTTATTGATATTTTTATGCATTGCATCATTTAATTCTTCCTGTGTAATCTGCGTACAATAAAAAATGTAACATATAGAGTTAAAGTGGGGTTGAAAAGGGATGAAAATGACAGCCTGAGGGTTCCATCGCGACGAATGAATCTTTCATTATCATCGAGTCAGAGTGCAGGCAATCGTCACGGCTTAATTCCATCGTCATGGGAGTCGCAGATGACAGGGCTGGTCGTTTGGCGATGGACCGCTCGTTGGTAAATCCTCCGCCAAGCAGATTAGAGTCCACGTGCGAATCGAAGAGAATAGATGCTCAGCCGTCAGAAATTCCGTGAATTCCGTTAATGTTCAAGGTTATTCGCTGCCAAAGCAACGTGGACGAAAGATTCAACCCTAAGTCCTAACCGTCTGTTTTATTTTTTTTTCAAAAGAGGATAAGTCCTTTCTCGTGTAAAGTTCCTTTGAAGTTTTTATTTTTCGCGCGTCAAAAATTCGCGGAATCGGGTATGGAAAAATGGTGGAATTTAAATGTGTGAGGACTTTGCGCCAAAGACAAATGGAAGTGAGAACGGAAGGAGAGTAATTGATTGTTCCGCGAAGCATTTTTTTCTATCCTTTGATCTGTCCAAATTATGTTAACGTAGATGGGAAGCGGAGGTAAAAATCCTTATTGTTTTGATTTAATACTGGAAAATCTTAAATGAGTAAGTGTAACCACGCCATTGATAATTATTAAATGCCAGGTGAAAATCCCTATAGAACAGAAAGTGTTATTTTCATGTCCTCCTTCTCCTCTTGCCAATGCTTTCCGTGTCCAAATTTATGGCCGAATAATTATTTTTCATTTATTAGGGTCCTGCTTTTTCGGATAGTCTTAGTTGGTCATGAAAAATTTCTGTGGAAATAAAAGTGTGGAAGTAAGGAAACATTACATTAGAACACACATTTGGTTCATTCTTCTTAATGGCAGTGAATCATGTACGGTAAAAGTAGCAGAGAAGTTTTTGAAAGGTGATGATTCTGTAGAATAATGAAGGTAAAATGTATCGACCGAGTGACAAACGAAGAAGTCATGAGAAGAGTTCGAGAAAGAGAAGTCAGCGGAAAACTTTGGAAAGAAGACGGGATGACTTAATCGGCCACATCTTGGGACAAAGTGACTCGATGATGGAGGGGCAAGTAAACGGGAAGAATGGAGAAGGAAGGCTTGGCATGAAATATATGGAGCAAGTAGTGAATCCTGCGGAGAGCTTCGTCAAACTCTTAGGATTGTTGACCGATGATCATACACCTAATTATTATTAGATAGAGTAGTAGATAAAGCCCATATTTCACGTATTAGGTTTCTTCTTTAGCTACAAGCTGTCTACCTCTTATAGCTCCACCCAAACTGTTCTGTTCTTCTCATCTCTCTTCCCCACTTGTTTAAAATTTTCCCCTCTATCACTTCCCCTATCTATAAGTCCTCATTTCTTGACCTGAGGAAGACCTGAGAAGGTCGAAACCGGTCGGTTGATAAATATTTGTGGAATATAACCAAGTTTATTCCTTTCACCTCATTTCTTGTTCGATTCACTCACTCTCTTTTTTAAACATTGAAATTTTGTTTACCTTTGTTCTTAAGTTCAAATATAAGCATATGACGTGGGAAAATGAGTAATTAATTCGTGGCAAAGTCGCAAAATATCTATGGGATCAGTTGGCTGGTTGGTCATTCAGGGGAGGCGACCGACAGCGACCAATATTTGCGCCATTTTAAGGATAGGATGGTAATGGTAGGAGTTTTCAGGACACGGAGGAAGGGAGGAGAGAAACCCTGCGTCGGCATTAGCCTACTCCTAACGAAAGGCGCCAAGGGGACCATGGTTTAACGTCCCATCCGACGGACGGAGTACTGAACTTGAAATGTCCTTCACTAGGCACTCAAGTGGGGACCGGTTTTCCACAGAAAAATCCGCCACTGCCGGGAATCGAACCCGGTCCCTCGGGATGGGAGGCCAGCACTCTAGCCACCACACCAACCAATTCAGTACTGAGCTGAGACACCAATCTAAGTCATCATTGTCCAGTAACGGGAATCGGTAAATAAATAGGTCCTTGAATTCACAATATCTTTATATCCTGTGGAAAATACCTTTATATCCAAGTTGAGCTGAAAAATTGCTATTAATATAGATCCTTGCAGGATACCGGACTAGCGCCAATACTTAAGACATCAAGGAATGAGGAGAAAATTTTACTAGATAAATTTCCGATTAGGGTGGTGGTGGCTTAGTGAGTAGAGTGCTGACGTACCGACCGGAAGAACTCGAGTTCAAATCCCGGGTAGTAGCATTTCTACGCCCCCACCTAAAATCCTCGTGATTAGATTTTCTGCGTGTCAGAACTTCGTAGGAAATCGCAGGTGGCCCAGGGAAAGTAATTGCCCCCCCCCCCCCCCCCCCCCCCCCCCACACACACTGAATGCGTGAACTTCACACGCCAATGGCTTAGTACGGGGTGAGCTCCACATTCGACTATCAAAAACCAACCTTTGGATTGAACGCTAATTTTTTATATAGGATTTTGAGATGTGGATATGAATGAGGTACAACAAGTTGAAAAGGAAGTGCTTGGAATGGTAGTGGAGGAAGGGAAGTTGGTTGAGGAAATTAGAAGAGGCTAGAAGGAATGGATAAAGCAGGTAAACAAGTGATTGGAGTGTTTAGGAGGATGTGATAAAAGAAAGAATGTTGGGTAAGCAGAGTGAACGGAGGAGAAGAATGCGTAGTTTGGTTAGAAGAAGCCCGATTCGGACGCTTGCGGAACTAAGTGGAGCATCATTTGGGGGATAAGAGTCGTGAAAAGAATGTATTGTCCATTTAAACCTGCGTTAACTGATAGAAAACTGATAATAATGGGGTCGTTAACCATATTTTTTTACTGCCGAATCTGGTAGTGTTAAATAAAAAGACCCGTATTTTTCCGTTTTCTTATCCGACAATTATTTATCGAGTTATGAGTGACGAAAAACTGATGCCTTTAACCCTTTCGGAGAAGGGGACGTGGTGCAACCTCTGACGCATGATGACTTCGTCCAATCACAACTGAGTCCGCGAAGCTACTTTGCCTTATCGCAATGGGGGGTACACAGCTGACTCTGCCAATAGGAGTGATTGCGACAGGATCTGTGCGAGCAGACCTTCAGAGAACCCCCTTCACTCCCTTCCCATCCCCTAAAAACAATCAAGGACGGGAGGAAAATGACGTCAATGATATCGAAGTAGCTTCATCGGTGGGCGTCACCTTTTGCTTATTTTAATTTTTGATTTATGAGTGAACGGTTGTGGTTAGAAGATTAATATTTTCACTAAAATTCGTTATTCGTTTCCATCTATTAATTTTGTGTACAAAACTTGCGATTTCGGCTTCGAGTAAACGCCCACATTAACTTTGAACTATGGGGAACTATGGCGATTGAACTAAGAGAATATTTAAGGCGTATCTCAACGCTTTTTTGACTCAAAAGTACTTATTTCCTTCCCGTGCCTGTAGATAATCCGTTCGCAAAAGGGAGTTGTGTTTGCGTACAAATTCAAAATTGGATAAGGGGAGTAATTACCGTTTCGCTTTCAGAATGTTTTTACCATAAGAGTTGCAGAATTACGGAATTTCCTCGCAAAAAAATTCATTCACCTTGAACCGGACTCGAACCCAGAAGGCCTTATTCTCCACGTAGGTTCTTTGATTACCTAATCTTCCAAAGTGTCCAATATCCTGTAGTTGACGGGAGCGGCAGAAATTCTGTGGAACTCTTTGCCAGTAGGTGAAAATATACTTTGCAATTCCACTGTTAAAAATATTCCTTTTGTAAGTGTAAATAAATTCTTGTTTTTAAAACAGTGGAATTACAAAGTACATTTTCACCTACTGTCTTATCTCGCTTTGGGATGAGGGTTCTAGTCCCGGTCAGGATGAATAATTTTTCCTTTTGACAATTCTGCCACTCCCACCTGATATTCAATCTTTAAAAAATCAGAAAGAGTAACAATGATGAAACTTCCTTTCTTGATGTTAAAACATTTTTCCTAAACGTACTTTATGAACTGGATAATAGATGGCATTTCAATGAAATTCGTTTCCCTATAGTATATTAATGATTTGTAATCTCGCTGAAAATTGTTACAGATTCTTAGGCAATTAGCTTGAGAGTCAAGTCTGGATTGACGCGCGTCTCTCTCATGGTTTAATCCATCAAACATGACTGAAAATTCAAATTTGAAAAATTTGTATCTTTGGTTTAAAACCGGAATGCTTTATCGTAGTGGCCACTCTGGTACATATATAATGGGAAAAAGTATTGTCACATGATTGGTGTACGTACTAGCCGTAATCTCACGCATTTTGTTGACGAAGGTCTCGACATTTTACCCACAATTCCCCTTTGATGTGGGCGAGTTCCCCGAAATTCGTCGGAATTGCGTTGTTTTGACGAGTCGCTGCGATGAGCCAAGTTGACAGGGGTAATGCGGGCGAGTGACACGTTGCAGTCGTGAACCTTTTATGCCGTCAAAATGGTCTCTCCCTGATGTTGCCACATTTCCGAGTCTGCAGTGACTCCTGCGAAATGTGGGAATCTGACGTTGGTTAATTATCTATATATTTTGCTATTTTTGCGTGATTCAAAAATGTATCCATCCACCGTAACAGCAGGCATGAAAATATTATTGTAATTTATCTCATGAATTTTAGGCCTGATTGCATTAAACCAGGAATATCGCACACAAGAAATTTTAAAATGCCAATATTTAACTGATTTTACCGTCGGTGATATGCCCAAATTTATGCGAATGTAATTATTGAATGATATTGCGAAGAAATATGCACACAATTGAATATGCACATTCATATTATCTATTCTGTATCAGCCTGTGAATACATTATTACTTCTTCAATTGGTTAAAAGCTTTCGCGGTCCATGTCTTTGGTAATATAGTATTTTAGGCCGTTTTGTAACGCGAAGTAGCCCAAAACTATATGTATTACCTCACATTATTACTTTATTTCATAATGAGAGAGTGTAGGGATTAAGATATATCTTCCCTTTTCTGTCGTGCTGTGCCTTACTAATAAATAAATATACTTTTTGAAATTCTTATCATTTCTAATTATCAGTTTATACGCAATGAGTCACAATACTGAAAATAGGTTTTTTCTTTAGGCATATACCTACCGTAATTTTTCATAGGTTTTAGTAATGTAGAAAACCGTTATAAGGATTTCTCACCAGTTTCTTCCAAGTAATGGTATTTTTTCACTCGTTCGGGGGAGAAAAAAGTTTTTGTTGTATATATACTGAAAAATATTTATCCTATGTGTTTGCATCATTATTAATTCAAGGTAAAGGTATCATAATTCGAAGCCAAAACAGGCCACTTTTAATATTAGGAGATAACTTTTTTAAGCGGTTTAATTTAAAATTTCATATACTTCTAATTAAAATTGGACAAAATATGGAAACCCTTACTTGTCCGTTAATTATCATTCGTCATAAATGAAGATATTGCATCCAGTTTAAGAATTTACTGATGCATGCTATCATTAAAATTAGAAACACATGCGCTGTGCAAACTCGTATGCCAAGGAGAAATGCCCTGGAGGGCACTACCAATATCAATAATAAATGAATTAAGTTCTGTATGCTTTAAGTATATTTAACCAAGCCAACCACGGATATGTTTTAAAGATAAATATTGTTCTTCAAAATAATGATTCTGTACGAATATACTTTAGTGCTAAAACCTGAAAAAATCAAGCCTTTTTTGAAAGTTAGTAACGTCCCAAAGTATTTCATCAGGAATTCCGTTAAACGGAAGAGTGGAAGTTCCTTTTTATCCCAATTTTCTCTATAGATAGCTTTCTTGGAATTAATCATCTAATCCGCTTTGAACTCATTAATTATGGAGTGATACTTAAAAGGTGTGAGTTGATTATATCTCTGCCTTCAAATTAAAGCAGGTGTAAACAATACATATTTCCCTAAGTTCGGCAGAAAAGTCTTCTTCGGTAGAAAAATTCCTTCCTGGCCCTCTCTTGGTATTATCGGTATTTATATATTAATTATGAGGCTATGGACACCAGAAGGCTCAGAGAGTCTAGATACATACGATTTAGTATTTGGTTCTTCACGTTCATTTGCAAGACTGGTATCCTTGTTCCCATATTCTTTGGGACACAGCGTCCCAAACAGTGAACGGCAGTCCAGTCGAACATATCGTCGATCACCCAATCCATACCATCGCAAAAACAAAGGAACCTCATCCACCGTTTTTACTCCATACGTCTTATCTGTACCGATTATGTCAAATGAAATCCTTGCGATGGTGAAAGCGAGTAGAATAATTACCCTTTTTGAACCGGAGTAATTACTTGCATATCCTCAACGAATATGAATCACTAGACTGGTCAGGGATGACCTTGCATTTTTAATCGTCCATGACGCGGAGGCTGGCTAATTGACGTAAAAAATGTTGCCAATTTATCTGACGTAGCCTAGAAATCGTTGATTTGTTAACACCTGAATAAAATTATTTTTCATTTATATGCTTCCAGCTTAAAAATATTACCGTTTCTTACAATAAAGTAGTTACCTTTCTCTTACTTTCAGAGTTGAATATATTGTAGCAGGCGTCGTAGAGTTGGTTCGCTCAAGCACTCACTGCTCGATCATCTCAATTACATCGTAAAAAATGCGTTTTGTCTAAATAACGCATTGAACTATCGGTATTGTTGGCGAAATATGTCATCAGGCTCCCAAAAACTTCTGCTTCTTGAAGGGTTTGAATCTAATGGATTGGTATTGTTGCATTTAAAGTCATATTATCCCTTAGCGGAGCTCACCAATGATGTGTGAAGCTAATTTACCTCTCTTTTTGGAAACGTTGGAACCTCAAAATATCGCTTAAGAAAATAAATATCGCATGCTCTACTCCTACTCGATATTTGATATGCGAAAATTATCGCGTGTGACACGTATGGGTCTGCTCGGTAATGCCGCTTAAGGTATCGCATGCGATGATGGTTGATTATCGCATGCGAAAATGATCACGCCGCTTCAAGATTAGCCAAATGACAGAACTCATGCGTTAGCCTATCTGTTGGTGAAAGGACGGTGATTGGTCCAAAGGAATATTCCGACGCCATTGGGAGTGTAACTGCGACATTTTGAAGGACCGAAAAGTGTGGGGCACTAATGCCATGACAATCCTGTCGCATCACGTGCCTGCCCACGTTATCTTTGTGAAAAAAGCGTAGAGAAGGGGAATCTCGAAGTAATGTTAGGATTTGCATTCCTCATCATTTCTTCATTGGTTTAAAAAATGCTTGTGGAGCCACAGCGTATTGAAAAGAGGCAGTATGAGAAGAAATGCTTTTTTTGGATTATTACTGAGAGTTTTATTTTCATGCATTTTTTTATACAAATTTATCTGTGATATGCCTACTGGCAATGTAGCGGGGAAAGGGATAAAAGCTTTTTATCATGACATCGAATAAAATAATTAGAATAAAAATCGTGAAGATAAACTCAGGAAGAACAGAATGAGTGTATCAGAAGGCAAGGATTGAAGTTTGAGAGTATGGGTGGGAAAATATCGTTGGTAAACCGAGAGAAATTAGAGCATTGAGAATTTAGTTCTTAGTAATGAAACGTTGAAGATATAAAATGAGGGAAGACATAAAAATTGACAAGAATTTTGGGAAGCCATTGCCAGAGATGTGGAATATATGAAATACTCGAAGGGGATCTACGTAAGTGCAAACGGGATATTGAGTGAGAGAAGCGATAATAATTCTCCAAATTGAGTGTGTTTGGCATATTAATTGAGTATTGCCTCAGGTATTGTCACCTGAGAGGCTCATGGCTTCCGATAATGTTAAACGATGGTAAATTTTAGTACGCGAAGGCTATAATTTTTTTAAGTCCCGACGGAAAACTTATGTAGCTTTGAGCCACTGAATTGCCATCGACAGAAAAGTAACCATGAGATAATTCATTTCCTCACTAAGCATACTTGGATTTTGCTTTCTTTCGTCGTTCGTTTCTTGCCGGCTATCGAAGAGCTGCATAAATCATGAGATATTTTGATTCTTGTAGTTGGTGGAAACGCAATATTTTATGGTTTTAATTATAAATTACTGTTCATTAAATGGCATTACTTTCTTTTAAAGAAAAATACTGGGAATATCTATTTAAAACTTTGTATTATTAAGACTTTCCTACCTTTGTATATACTTGTAAAATACAATATATAATACTTAATATTTTCACTTATGTATATATAATACTTCATGTAATTGCTTATTGTCATGTTAAATGCCGCCTGGTGTACAAGTTTAATTTGTATTGTTTTTCTAAGGTGGCATTGCCACAGAAAATATATAAAATGTATTATTATTGCCTAAGGTATTTTTGTCTGCGTGGTATGCGTATAGAGTTCACCTATTGTGGAATTTGCCTTTTCGGTAAGCGTTTTATAACCAACATTAAGCAAAAATGATGGAAGAACTGTTACCCGGCAGGTTGGAGTGATCAAAAATGAGCTTTTCTTGTTGGGATAGTAAAAGCTCGTGAACTACAGGTAACTTTGTGGACTAATTTGAATGAGTTTGGAATAAAACCTTAATTTGTTTAGTCTCCTGTGGCGCACGGCAAATATAATCAGGCCATTTTCATGTTATTTAATAATTTCGGTCTGTTCGAGACTCCTGTCGCAAAGATGAATTTTGGGCTAAAACATTTGATTAAAATTAGTTCCCATGCTTCGCGCAAAGCTCCTGGAACCTTATGGTGCAATGCGGAGAAGCCCGTCAAAATAGCCTTGTAGCGTTGATCGAGCAAAGGAAGTCTCGTAAAGGAAGCCACCCAAGCTTACTATTATCAACTTCGAACGAGAGTTTTTCAGAGAAAGTAAAGGCATATTATGGATAATTCCCCTGGTCCTATTATGGGCGGGAAAAACGGTGATTATGACCATTGAATTGTCAATATTTTTAGGGACATGTAGATATTATATATTGTTTGAGAAATATTGTATTTGCTTTTTTGTTATCGTTTAGTTCATTTATCAATGATTGGCATAGCTTAATTTTAACACTCCTTTAATATTATGCTTCCGGCCTACGTAACGAGGCCGAGGCAATTTAAAGTAATTATGACAAAAATTAATTTATAGCATCCTTTAATAAATACGTTGAATATCCACACTAGAGAAATCGGAACATATTTTGATAGTATTCCGAGCCAAATAGCAGAATAGCTTGCGTACCTAATGCGTTACGTGCAATTTTGATTATTGGTACTTTTAAAAAACATGCTCACATTAGGAATGATAAATGTTAGTGTTTTTTTTCATCTGGGAAACAAAACTTATTAGTTTTTTATTTATTATTATTTGTTGTTTATTTTAAGTTTCGATTTGAGACGAATCGCAGAGCTGATTGATGTTTAAACATGATCGTTAATTAAATCGTTACTAAACCGCCTTATTGAAATAATTATGCACTCACAATTGTCGTACACACACACACACAAACACACTTTCACACGTAAATTGGTAGACTTATTATTATTGTAAAACAAATTTTTTTCGGCAGTGACTGTTATTTTCCAGAAAGTTGAGTATATCGTTATTTTTAGTATCGGTGGGCTAAGCGATTTCATCACCATGTCTATGAATGCAAAGAATATATTTTAATTGCAGTAGCTATCAAAGTATCTTTAAGTAATATAAAGAAGCCGACGAAGCTTTTTTTTTTAAGCAAACGATTTTTTGATGGCATTACAATTAACTAATTTCTGAGTTACACTATGCTGACGCCAGTACTATCTCATCCGAGGGATGATAGGTAATTTTTTAATTAGAATAAATTGGAAGACATAACGAAAATCGCCAACAGTAATAATATTTACGCCATATATTTTTCGCTTGTTCCGTTTATTTTTTCTGCGAGCTAGACTCTTCGCATTGTCATTGTTTTACTATTTTATGCCCTCAATACGTCTTCTATATCTCTGTCGTGGTCATCCTTGGCAAAACTTTAAATTACCCTTTCCTTCAACGACGACTTTTTCTGGAAACGATCTCGTCTACGGATTAACTCAGAAAAATTCAATAGTTTTACTACGGAATGCACGGGGAATTTCTTTTTCCTCCAATTTAAACCCCTCTTCTCACTCTCCCATCTATCTAGACTAATGAATCAGGGTGAATGGAACATTTAAAATTTGTGATCTGGGCTTATAAGAATATTTTAGTACAATGGGGGTGTGTACTCGGAACCAAAATCGCAGTTTTGTACACGAAATTATTACATGGAAACGAAAAACGAATTTTAGTGAAAAAATTAATCTTCTAGCCAGAGCCATTCATGAATAAGTCAAAAATTAAAATAAGCCAAAGGTGACACCCACCGAAAAAGCTGCTTTGATATCACTGACGTTATTTTCCTCCCGTCCTTGACTGCTTTTATGGGAAGGGAAGAGAGTGAAGGGGGGTTCTCGGAAGCTCTGCTCGCACAGGTCCAGTCACAATCACTCCTATTGACAGAGTCACCTGTGTCCCCCCTTTGCGATAAGGCGAAATAGTTTCGCGGACTCAGTTGTGATTGGATGAAGTCGTTGTACGTCAGAGGTTGCACCACGCCCACATTAAGGGCGTGGTGCAACCTCTGACGTACAACGAAAGGGTTAAAAACATCAGTTTTTCGTCACTTATAACTACTAAAATAATTGACGGATCCAAAAACGGAAAGATACGGGTCTTTTTATTTTACAAACTCTATCAGATCAATCAATAAAAAAGTATGGTAAACGACCCTATTGTAAACTGCGCCTTGGAAGTCCCCCATATTCTGTCATATTACCTAGGCATGCAAAACCGTAACGCATAACGAAGCGACGCGAAGCGAATGACTATTTTCAGTCTGTGCATGGGGTAATATATATGATTAGAACAACTTTATTTTACTGTAAATGCCAGAATCCATTCCAAATAATTAAAATAATAAATTCGTTCCAATTTCATTTCTAAAATGGTGTAATCTATTTGGTTATTAAAATGTCAGAATAGTGTAGTAGCAAAGACCGTTAATTTAAAATCGTATTTTAAATTTTACAATGTCATTTATTAATTATTTATTTTCGCAACCAAAGGAATCATCATCAAGGGTCAACAATCCTAGGATTGGTTTACCGCAGCCCTCCACTCGATTCTTCTATCGGCCAACCTCTTCATACCAACGTAGTTCCTCTCTTTCACGTCCTTTACGACCTGCTCCATGTAACTCATACGAGGCCTGCCTCTTCCATTTTTCCCGTTCACTTTTCCCTCGACGATTGTCTTCATCAGGCCATCGTGTTTTAAGATATAGCCGATTAGGTTGTCCCGTCTTCTTTTTATAGTTTTCAGTAGACTTCTCTTTTCTCCCACTCTTCTTAGGACTTCTTCATTTGTCACTCCGAGGTCGATCCATTTTATCTTCATCATTCGTCGATAGCACCATATTTCGAATGCTTCCACCCTTTTCTTCTCCGCTGCTGTCATCGTCCATGCCTCACTGCCATAAAGGAACATGCTCCAGATATACGTTTTAATGAATTGCTTCCTTACTTCCAAGCTTGTATTTCCAGCTGTTAGTAGATTCTTCTTTTGATAGAATGCCCTCTTTGCCTGGGCTATTCTACTCAATATTTCTTTCTTGCTTCGTCCATCGTTGGTTACTCTGCTTCCCAGGTAACAGAACTCTTTCACCTCTTCCAGTTTCTGTTTTCCTAGTTTAACGTTGGTTTTGGCCTCTTCTCTTTTGCTGCACACCAATATCTTAGTTTTCTTCCTACTGATCTTCAACTGATGTCTGGTCATTGTCCTTTCCATGGTTGTTAGCATCTTATTCAGCTCCTTCTCTGTCTCTGCTATGAGAGCTATGTCATCAGCGAATCGTAGCATGCTGATTGTTTCTCCGTGAATGTTCACTCCAGAACACTTCTCCTTGACTTCATTGATGGCTCTCTCAATGTAAACATTAAAAATTACGGGAGACAGTGCACAGCCTTGTCTCACTCCTTTCCTTATTCTTGCTTCTTCACAGCTGGGTCCAGATTTAATCACAGCTACTTGGTTTTTATACAGACTGTGGATAATTCTTCGATCATTGTAGGAAACTCCAATTCCTTTCAGAATATCAAGCATTGAATTCCAATCCACGTTGTCGAAAGCCTTCTCCAAATCCACAAATGCAATGAAGGTCGGTTTGTTCTTCTCCATTCTCTTCTCTATAAGCAGCCTAAGGGCTAATATTGCTTCTCTTGTACCCTTACTTTTCCTGAATCCGAATTGATCTTCATCCAGGAACTCTTCTGCTTTTCGTTCTATTCTTCTGTAGATGATCCTTGTCAATATCTTCGATGCATGTGTCGTCAGGCTTATAGTCCTAAAATTTTCACATTTCTCTGCTATCTTCTTTTTGGGAATAGGAATGATGATGTTTTTCTCGAAGTCCCTGGGTATTTCTCCTGTTGAGTACATGTCGCAGATGACATTATAAAGTTGGGCCAATGTCCTCTTTCCCGCATTCCTCATCAGCTCTGCGGGTATATCATCAATTCCAGAAGCCTTGTTCATCCGAAGGTCCCTTACTGCTGCGTCGAATTCCGATCTCAATATTGATGCTCCCATATCATCCTTCTCGACTTCGCTTTCCTCTTCAATCACTTTCGTGCTGAGGTCGTTCCCGTTGTATAACTCTTCGAGATATTCTTTCCATCTCTTCACTTTGTCTTCATTTTCAATCAAACGTTGTCCATTTTTGTCCCTTATAGCATTGCATCTTGCGCGCCGGTCCTTGAAGTGGTTCCTCACTATCCTATAGGCAGCTTCCACCTTTCCAATGGTAAGGTTGTTTTGTACATCTTCGCACAGATTGTTCATCCACATTTCTCTAGCTTTCCTGGCTTTGCGACTTACTTCGTTCCTTATTGTTTTGTAGCAAAGCTGTCCTTCTTCAGTTTTCGCATTCTTGTGCTTTCTTCTTTCTTCAATCAGCAATAAGACTTCTTCCGTGATCCATGGTTTCTTCTTAACAACTTTTCTTCTTCCAAGAACTTCTTTTGCGGCTTTTTGTAGTCCACATTTAATGTTTTCCCAGCGCTCTTCTACTGGTTTCTCAGTCAGGTCCTCTCCTATGTTGTTTTCTACTGCTTTTTGAAATTCCAGCTGATTTTGAGTCTCCTTTAGTTTTTCTACTTGCCAAATGTTTTTTACTGTTTTCTTCAATCTCTTGAATTTTAGATGGCATTTCATCATCACTAAATTATGGTCGCTGTCGATGTCTGCACCCGGGTAGCTTTTGCAGACCTTCACCTGATTCCTGAACCTCTGCTTCACTAAAATGTAGTCTAATTGAAATCTTCCTCTGTCTCCTGGCATCTTCCATGTGTATTTTCTTCGGTTGTGATTTTTAAACAATGTATTAGTAACCACTAACTTATGTTGTGCGCAGAACTTCAGCAGTCTTTCTCCTCTTTCGTTTCGTTTTCCCAATCCATCTTTTTCAGTTATTCCAAAGGAAGCAAGCTATAAAATGTTTTGATAAACATGACGCTATTTTACACCTATCAAAGAATCTTTTAACAAACACCACTACTCTTCATTGTGTAGTATTCAGTTCCGAAATAAGACTTATTCATGTAGTTTTCTGAACTATCCGGAAATTCTCAGCGTAGTTCAATGAAAAACATTATTCTTAAATTAAGAGGAAAACATTCTTACAACTGTCATCTAAGACGATATTCTAGATTTTAGAGGATTTTCTTACTTGAGTGAGTCGGAACTACGGCCATCTAACGGTCAAGGCTGGAAACTTACAGGGTTTAAGAAAATATTCTCAATGTTAGAATATTTTTGTAATCGCTATGGTTACTAAGGGACTCACACGCGCGAGGGAATGGGGAAAGAAGGGGAAGGTGGGCAAGGAAAGGGTAACGAGAAGGGGATCAGGGGAGTAACGGGCTACGGTCGGCAGAGGTACCAAAACAACTACACCAATAGTTTAGATTAAACCTTCTCGCGTGATTCTCTTCAATTGGGCGCCAAATAAAAATTATAAGATAGCGACATAATAAGCCGAATCATAGGCGGATTTATCTTGCAGTCCAATTCCAACTAGATGTTTAAAACTTGGCAAACGTTTGCGATCTTCACGGCTCAAGGCAACATGCAACGCCGTTAGGTTGGCCACCAAGGGCCCCCTTTTCAGCGCGTAGCTATGTTCGTTCCTACACTAGCAGTGGAAACGGAGCATTACAAAGTTGATTTCCATTCTTCAACACATTGTTGGGCCCTTTCTAGCGCCCACTGTTCACAGTCGTGGAGCGAAAGGCAGACTTCGCAGTCCGCGAGCCACGGGGTTCCAATCATCATCATCTTTCTTGTTCAGACGCTCGGCCTGCGATAATATTCAAGATTCTTGACCGTGCTTCATTTATCGCAAGTATCCATCCATCGTCTTGGAATCATATAGTGCTCTTATATCCAGCTATCGTCGTGGAATTGAACGTAGAAGAGGAAGACTGTCTGAAGAAGGATGACTTGTTGGAACTTTTGGAGGGAGAATAACTTTTTGGAACTTTTGGAGCGAGAATAACTTGTTGAAAATGAGCGTTTTAAAAGTGAGTATGCCTCTTCGTTGTAACCCTTCTTGGTTTTAGAAATATTAAGAAATACAGAAAATTAAAGGAGAGAGAGTAGGATTAGAAATGGTACGTACTCTATAGGTAGCTTAATTTTCTGTATGGTAATAGATTGGGAGGAATATTGCGGTATAACTCGTGGTACTGCATTTGATGACGGCTATACCATTTGAATAGGAGATCCCCTATATGGACTATACGGATCGAAGGTTCCTTTGCCGCAATGCTGGGAGCCGTGACGCGACGAAAGGAAGCGATTCCTACATCCCCTCTACAACCGATGCGGCTGCACATTTGCATAATCAGAACCGCCGGCCCGCGAAAGTATAATGATTTCTAAATCTCACGGCGCCGCCAATTGAGACCAGGATGGTAACGAGGGGCAGGGAAAAGCAGAGACGGGGGAGAGAGGGGATTGGCGTCCCTGTAAAAGGCAACCGCTAAGCAAATTAACCACTTCCCAGAGACGCAGCATCCTTGCTCCGCGCGAGAGGCTTTCCCCTCCATCCTCGTCCCATTCCTGCATTTCCCTCCGTCCAACAGACCCCGAACACCTCGGCTTAATTATCTCCGTGGACGAGGGAAACAGACTTTGTTATTACTGTTATTTCCTTCCCGTAGGCCCTGCTTTGCCTTACATTCGCGCCCCCGCCCTAACACCAGCACCACCAAGCCCTCGGCATTTTCGTCAACCTTCCCGCTCTCTTTATCTACAGAGTAACCTGAAAACAAGCTAGAGGATGTGTGGCAGGGGGTGAATCAACAAACAAAACATGACTGGGAAAATGAAAAACTAAGACATTATGTAGGAAGATGGAGTAGAAGACATCGTAATGGGCTTAAGGTGGCTGGAGAGCTAAGATTGGATCATGTGTGTATATCGAAATAATTTTTCAGGAACATCATAAAAATGCTAGGACCGCATTTCAATTAAGTATAACTAGAGTCCTCCGGATTGCCAAATAATAATAATGAAAATAAAACATCTTTTTTGGGGCAAGATTGACAAGGGGAGTGCCCGAGTTTCGGGTCTAGGATTTTGACGAAATTTGGCAGGCAGGTAGTCCTTGATTAGTTATTTACGAATCACCCCACATATGCCAAATAAGGCATACGTAGATTGGCGCATTGTGGCAAATACGTTAGTTTGAATGAACCAGTATCTAGTAACTTCGTCAAAAAACGAGTTTGAAATATTTTATTGCCAATATAAAGCTAATAATCAGTGCAGACAATGTCGACGTCCCTGGTTCGAGACTCTCCGTCTACAATTATTTTTTCATCGCAGTTTCGTTGTGCGACTGTCCCTGGTTTTACATTTTTTGAATCTGTTTTCCCGGGATGCATTTTAACTATTTTACGTACTAATTACGTAATTTGCTAAAAATACGTAATTAATACGTAAAATAGTTAATTACGTTATTTACCTAAATCACGTAATCAGTACATGGTGGAAATACGTCCGCACGACCTTTCATCTTTTGTGTACGAAATTAACGGAAGAGCATGAAGTGTGATCGTGATTTTTTGTTTCCGTATCTTTGGCCACGCAGTCCCGACGCACGTACAACATTTGTTCCAATTTGCCTGGTGCCGTGATTTTCCAGCGCTGTGCTTTTTCGGAAAAAAACTAATAGCAAGAGAAAAAAGAACTTAAGCTCTGCAATCATATAATTGTAAGTATCTGCCGAAATGTTCGGGTGATTATAACATGCTCCTGAAAATTTACAATACACTAATTCATCGAAATTATTTGTTACCGCTGGTATTTTATCAGTTTCCAAGCAACGTCCCTGGGTCGAAACTCTCTCGCATGAACATTTCGCCCGATCACCTGACTTTACGTTAAAAGTTACTTTTTAATTTGCTTTGGCAAATTGGAAGCTGTGGCGATAGAGGACTTGATGGTTTTTTGTTTTGACAAACAAAGCAAACACTGAAAACTGTCATTGCGGTTTCTTCCAACCGTATCCATTTGTTTTAAAACAATTGAAGTGGGGATTTTCGTTGTGATTCCATTAAGTGTCCCGAGTGTTGTTGGTGAGGTTTAAAAGTTTCTGCTGAAAGGATTCGGTGGTTTTTCTGAGGTGGAGTTCCAATTCCGGGATTTTTAAGTTGTCGTGAAAGTAAGAATATCTGAAGAACCATGGTGCGCCTGTAATTTCCCGCAAAATATTATTCTGAGCGGTAGAAAGTACTTTTAAGGTTAGTTTTTGATATCGGTCCTCACATTGCGATGTGAAGTATCTCTTCACAATTGTAAAATTGCGGCGGGAACGGCTTAGTTACATAGCGTTACAGTAGATGCTGGGGGTGTGCCTAGACTTGTGCGATGAGTCGATTAATCGAAGTCATTGTCGATGACTGAAATCGATGACGATGAATGTCATCGATGTCGATGAGTCGATGAGAATCATCGATGTCGATGAGTCGATGAGAATCATCGATGTCGATGAGTCGATGCGAATCATCGATGTCGATGAGTTGATGTCGATGAGTCGTGATGTGCTGCTGACACGAGAAACGCTACCACTGCTGACGACCCCTTCCTGGTGAAGCTCAAAAAGTACGAGGAGGTCCCAGCTTTATCCAAATCTTCGGACGTCCTACATTTGGTATAGGGACAGGAAGGATGTGTATCCCCGCCTTCAGAAGTACGCGAGGAAATACCTCTCTGTATTTCCGCCACTTCAACGTCGTCAGAGCGGTTCTTCAGCGATGAAGGGAACGTTGTGTTGGACGACCGACTTGTACTCACCGATGAAAATATGAGAATTGTATTATGCCACGACAAAGAGTTGTTGCTTAATTTGTAACTTGGTGCTTGTTTCGCTCTTTAATAAATAGGCCTTGTCCTTCTCAATTAAGTTTGACCCAACTCAATCTTCACTTAATAGCCACAAACTGCCAACCGAGACATCTGCATCGATCATTGATAGTCATCAATCATCGTAATTCATCGATCATCGTAATTCATCGATCATCGTAATTCAACGGATATCGTAATTCATCGATCATCGTAATTCATCGATCATCGACAGTCATCGATCATCGTGTACACTCTATTCGATGATCGATGACAGCCATCGTCATCGAAGCATTTCGATGAAATTATTTCATCGAATATAGTTGACCAAAATCGATCATCGCACAAGCCTAGGTGTGCCTGCGCACCCTCTTTCACGATTTACTGGAAGCTCATGTATGTACGACGCGATGTCGCCAAATAAGGCATACGTAGGTAGATTGGCGCATTGTGGCAGATACGTTAGTTTGAATGAACCACTCCTTCTCGTTATCCGTCATAGATTTTTAGTTGACCCTTCTTTCTCGGCTTCCACTATGTAATACTGACGATATGATGTCGCCGAGTAAGGCATGCGAACCCTCCAGGACATTGTCTCTGCGTGGTTTCGTATTTTCTTGTCTGAGGGTGTGTTCTTAAAACTTTGGCGGTCACTCCCCTCCTCCCCGCTTTTGTTTGGATGTATTCACCTCGGCCTATTCATTGCATTCTTAGATACCTACTGTTTTATTTTCCCATTTGTCTGTTGAGCTAGCTTTGCGACAAAAATTCGAACAGGTAGACATTTGCCAAAAAGTAACGAAAAAAATTATATGGAGTTATTTTTTATAGTTGTGTATAATTAGTTATTATATATATTTAATTAAAAAATTAAAGTCAACTCTTCAAAAAAGTAACGATTAAATTAAATAGTTAACTACATTTTTAACGATTAATTTTAATGGTTAATTTTTTAAATCGTTAATCCCAAATATGTTGGTGTTTTATGGACTCTGCATGATTCCGGGATTCCTTCCACGTTAGTTAGTTTGATGACAACGATTTTGCTGACTCTCCTGTCAGCGTATTCAGGTTGAAGGTGCCGGCATGTGGTTTCTGCCTCGTTTGTATACTGCAGGCTGTCTGGGTGCTGCGCTCTGATTGGCTGTCTCTCTAAGGTGGCTGGTTCGAAATTTACAAGTGTATAGATTTTCTTCATAATTGCAACATTTGTTCCTTTAATGATTATCTAAAATTCTACGAGAAAAATGTTTGGGGTTTTCAATGTATTTTTTGAGGTATTTAAGGTTTTTTTAACATGGGGCCTTATGGCTCACCCCTCTTCATAAGGGTCAATTATGCGTTATTTACGTTTCTACCAAACAGATTTTCACCAAAAACTGAAATGATGTGAATATTAGCCAACAATTTTTATTCTGAGAAAATCAACCAGTGGTATCGACTAATTTCCTCCGTATATAAGAAAAAAATAAAATATTCCTTAAATTTTCAAATATCGCGCGCGAAGTTTTGAGGTGCATTTGGCAACGTCGAATCAGACGAGGGAATGATGGGAATTCAGAATTCCGCAGCAGACAGTTCATCATTAGCGAACCATGTGAAAATATTATATTTAAGTAAAGAAATTATTATTTTCATCGATTCATTTAGATTGGCATTCAAACAGGAAACGTGTATTAATGCCAAAATAAAATGTTCGCGAGTACATACGTATTAAATGCTACGTTATGACTAACAGTTTGGAGTAGTTATCGAAAAGGCAGTAAAATAATCTAGAAGCGACTTCAATTGTTAAAAAATATCAAGGGTAAGAACCCAAACGTCCTAGATTAAAACTTTATTTTTTCTTTACTAGTGAGATTTATTCATCTATGTGATGTAATTAATTTTTCTTCGTAAAATTCCTACTCGGCGACCTTCCACATTAAACATCATTAACTAGAGTCTTCGTCCGCATCTTCAGTTTCAGCGCCTTACTTCTTCATGAAAAGGAATTGCTTAGCCCTCCTTTCAAACTCCTTCGAATCAAAAATTCGGTCTTTTGGGTCGAAAGATCCACGTCGGTCATGACCGACGCTCGGTCTTTAGCGTACAAAAATCTGCGTCGGCCATGACCGACGTTCGGCGCGAAAGGGTTAATGAGTCTTTTCCAGGCGCTGTGAATACGTCCTCTCAGTTGATATTCTACATTGTTTTCTGAATTTGTATGGCTTCCCTGATCTGCTGAGAGAAGTATCGGCACACCTTTGTCAAAAGTTTGCTTTTGTCAAAAGTTTGTCATCAAGCTCACTAAAGCTAAAATGAACCCGGAACCGTGCCGAGAAAATCAAACCAACTCGCCGCGAAACCTTCAATCTAATATTGGTCGCCAACTCGCCGCGAAACCTTCAATCTAATTTTATATTAACCATGCGCTTTAGTTGATAGTATTGCTGTGAGGTACCTATTTCTTCTTTATAATGTCATGAAAACATTATTTTAACGCGTAATTTGCCTTGGGGAGTTGAATTAATGAATGGTAGCTTTTTGAATGATAGCTTAAAAATGATCGTCTGACTTGATCACTTCAGGGATAGTGGCAATGATAGGGATCGCTATCCCTTTTTTCGTCATTTGAGCACGTCCTTTTTTCCGTCCCTCTGGTCTTAGGTTCTTCCGTCATTTATCCAATCGTGGCGCACGCTCGGAAAGAGCGGAGTAGCTTACCGTATTAAAAGATAATATCTCGCGAGTAGAAATGTATTCCTACACAAATTTTAATTAATAGGATTAATGCCATACCTATGTATTCCTTGGCACTGGACCGCCATTCCAATATTCACAGATGTCATGGTAATGTTTATTTATGTTTTGTTGTTATTGACGACCAAATAAATACACAAAGGTTATGGAATTGGAGAACTCAAGAGAAGGGACGGTGAACATGATCGTGTGAGCGGCGAAATGATAGCTTGAGCTATCATTTTTGCGGTCCCTGAAAAATATAGGTTAAATGATCCCTGTAAAGGGGCGATCATGTGATTCGGGCTTAACTAACACGGCATGACACTGTTCATTTCTCGCTCACCAGTTTCCACTGAATGTTCTTTCGGTCCATTATTATTTTCTAGGAAGGAAACAATGAGGTTTCATTCCCCTTGCTTTAAAATCCGGCTTTCATTCCTTACTCTAATTATTCTCCATGCTATACTCTCAGCCTCAGTCTCCCCTTTATTCCTCTGCCGCTCACCCGTAATGATGATAATCCCGGGTATTTTTCCCGCTCGCCCCCTCGGCCAACTCTCCGAATTACGCCCACATCTCTCAGCGCCGCACCTTTTCATCACTGCTCCTCCGCGCAGGTGCCTTCCTCAGCCCGAGAACTTTCTCAACTGTCCTCCTTGCCTCACTCTCTAACCTCCTTGCCCATTCATTTCGTCTCCCCTGTACGCTCGCTTTCCGTGTTTTCGTCGGCCACACCCACCTCTCTGCTCCTTCCCTTCTCAACTTCAAGGACTTCTCTTCCTCCCGCCCCTCCCCCTTCCTAGTTTACGGGAACGACCTGTGTCCCTCCACAGCAACACCTGCCTACTACCCTTCAAATAATTTCGAGGGTGTGTGGGAGAAGGTAAAAAAAAATCATTGAATCTCTGCTAAAAAGGATCATCAGAGTAATACTGAAAAGTAATTGTTGCGAACCTTCCTTCTCAACCTGGGGGGTTATTTTGTAATCTCACTTTAGTGAGAAAATCATAAAATGTCACTTTTTCGTAGTTAAACTCCGCCACCCAGGCGGCGCACAGTGTATCATAATCCCGAAAACGTGATCATCGTAAGTAAAATATTCCCAATTAATGTGAAAATTTGCATATCAGGGTTTTCGGGGTCGCTGATGCTGAATTCGCGAACAGATTTTTTTAAAAGAAAGTATCGCTACAATATCGATACTGTATCGAAAATATGTAATGAGTTTGTCCTTTATGCATTACTACACCATTCATTGGATCGCCACGAAACTTTGGAAAGTTGTTGAGCACGCTCCCGCAAAGGTTTATACGACATTGATAATTCAATATCGATACTGCATCGATATAATATGGATAAAATATCGGTAAAATTGATACATTATTAATATAAAAGTTAGGTGAAATTATTAGTTTTTTAAAAGAAAGTATCGTTGCAATATCGATACAATATTGATAACTTCATGCATTACCACAACATTCATCCAATTTCCATGAAGCTTTGGTTAGTTGTTTAGTTCACTCCCATGAAGGTTTGTGCAATATCAAGAATACAATAAGTATCGATACTTGATACGGGATGTGCATCCCATTGAACCTGCAATTCATTGAAACTCACGTGCAACATATCCAAATCATCCGGCATGGGAGAAATATTTCAGAAATGCCAACTTATTGCTTGGGATGAATGCACAATATTGCACAAAGCATCGCTCGAGGCTCTGGATCGATCATTGGAAGATTTGCGTGGAAACCTGAGACCATTTGAGAACGCATTAATATTGCTTGCAGGAGATTTCAGGCATTTCAGTACACGTTTCGCTCAGTTTATCTGCTGACGCGTAAAGAGGGCATAGCTGTAGAGAGAAAGAGAAACGTGATGAGAACTCGTTCACGTTTTAGGGATTTTGTTACACTGTGCGGCGTGACCATCTTCAGAACTCAAGCGGTGAACTGCCGGTCATGTGCTGGTCTTTTAGCCGATTCATCCGCTCTGATCCGTATCTTTCGACTCTTGATCAGTTTCATTATCTCCGCCTGTCATTAGTTCCCATCTCATCTTCATAAAGAACGTGAAATTGAGCCACCATCGTTTCAACTTGAAGCTTGAGTTGGATAAAAAGCAAGAGCGAGAAAGATACAAACGATTTAAATTGTGTTTTTGGAATTTGAACAGCGTGAAGAACTTCAGCACACCGAGATCGGCAACAGATCTACCGACATAAGCTATCGACAAATCACGAACCGTTCGAAAGCCGATCATTAAGAGAGCGAAACGGATCTCCCGCCTTCCCGCAATGAGTCATTAAAAAGGTGAGATTTCAAAATAACCCCCCTGGTGTAGAATCACGGACCTATCTTTTGCGTTATCTCAATCTTTATCGTTAACGCTTACCCCTAGAGTAGCGCAAGGTTAACAATAATCGTCTATAAAATTCGCTCCACTGATAAGCGATTTGAAGTGCTGTACGGAAAATGAAGAATGGATGTCACGTTTATCAATAAATAACGATAACGCTAGCGCACGCGTTATGAAGATCCATGATCGAGGCCCTGACGTTACTTCCACTAATGCACTTGTACGTGTCGAAAGTGCCAATGCTTTTCTTTTTGAGGAGTGGTGCAGAAGCCCCGTAGCGGAAAAACCTTACTGTTGGATCTTAGACATAGCAGGCGAGTTCACTTGCTGGCAATTCGACATGCTGTAAATAAAATAAAAACTTTTTTCTATTCCACATACCTAATATAGTTAGATACTGCTCGACTGGTTTCGATCTCTCCAAGTCATTTACAAGAGCTGTTTGCGACAAGGGCAGGAGACTAAAAATGATGGAAAATGTTGAAATTTTATCTTATTTTAATGTTCATAAAGACGATGTTTTATATTACCTAGTCCCTTCCAACCTCTCCCCACTTTATTCAGTACCTGTTCCCACACCACCATCCCTGTAGTTCGATAATTGGCCCTTAACCAGCGTTTTGGCGAAATTCTCCCTCCCGTGGCCTTGCCCTCCGGCCCTTACACCCCTTCTCCTTAGTAATTCCGCACTCTTTCTTTTTGGAATTCGTTCCCACCTCCCTTTTGGAATCCCCGCCCCCCCCCCCCGAATCCCCACCACTTTGTCCTCCGTAGTTATATAATCCCTCAAGGTAGCATTCTATGTCACTTACCTTCTGTAAATAACCTGGAAATTTTGAAACCGGTCCAGCAGTATCTAATTATATGCTGTGCAATATAACTTAATTATTTATTTATAACTTACTGATGGAGCCTACGAAGGTTATTGTTACGCTTGCTCAAACCGAAAATCACACTGTTCAGGAAGCTTACTATACGTTGGGCCAAACGTCTTTAGTCTATTGCCTTTTTTATGTAAAAAGGCATTAAGTTTAATTTCCTTTTCAAAAGGGGTGAAAATTGGATATTTACTGGTATTAATATTGAAGATGTATTTTGTTAAGTTGTCTGAAACCAATGTATTGGTTTATTTCGTACTTATGTCCCAATATATTTATCATTTATTTGATGGTAACGTCATCACAGGTTTTCCTTCGAGGACAAAATATTCCTATTGGACTCATTCTGTATTTTATTTTATGTACTTAATTTAGGATTAAATAAAAAAACGCAAATAAAAATACAATACGCCACGTGCAGGAATTAATAGATTCATTATAGAAATAGTCAGCAGAATAGCCCAGGCAAAGAGTGTATTCAACCAAAAGAAGAGTCTACTTACGTCTATAAATACAAGCGTGGAAGTAAGAATTCGTTACAACATATTATATCGGGGACACTCTTCCTTATGCAAGTGAAGCATGGACGACAACATCGGCAGATAAGTCGAGGCTGGAAGCTTTCTAAATGTGGGTGTACAGTAATGAGGATAAAATGGATTGACTGAGTGACTGACGAGGAAGTCTTAAGAAGAGTGGGAGAAATAATAGGTCTTATTAAAATCGAAGGAAGAAAACGAGAGAAGTTTTGATACCTTGAGACATGATGGCCTGATGAAGACAATCGTCGAGGGGCAAGTATAATGGATAAGACATGCGTCTGATGAGATGCATGGAACAAGTTGTGAAGGATGTGAAGGAGAAGAATACTTAAGTATGAAAAGGTTTGCTGATAGGCAAAAAGAATAGAGAGCTGCGTCAAATCAATCTAAGTATTGTTTACTGATGATGGCTGTGAAGAGAAACAAGTTAGTATGTCAAGAATCCGGCATGTGTAACTAAGTTGATTGATTGATTGATGTGTACATACGAACAAATACAATATTTATTAATGAGTTATAAACTTGTTTGAATACATTCAGTTATAGTGCTCAAGGGTAAATTTAACGTCATGTAGCGGAGCTAAGAACTTACACAAATGCGCCCGTTACTTGGCTGATTGTTTCTGATGCAATACGTGAATCGGGGGAAAACTATGGCTAAATATTAATTTAAAATTTATTTTTATTCTCAAATATTTTAGGGACGAATTTAAAGATCAAGTACTAGCCGTGAAAACTTTAGTGGTGTTAGCAGCTGATATTGCTCTATAGCAAATATTCCTTAGATAGATAGACCTTAATAGGTCAACTGGTAGAGCACCTGGTCGGAAATTAGGGGTCCGGGTTCGAATCCGGGTCAAGGCGAATGATTTTTTTTTCTCTGTGGAATATTTGCTATATTTTAGGGACGTTGCTGTTATCATCTGTTACCGAAATTAAGTAATAAACTCTATGCAAGCGTACCTTTAACGATACTTTCAAAAATGGAAGTTTAGAAGACAGTATTTAAATGAGAGTTTTTTTTAATCTCAAATTCGCACTTCAAGAATTAAACGAAATCAAAGGGCACGTGCACCTCATCAATACGTGTATAATACTTACTGCTTACCGTACCTTAGAGTAAGGTCCACGAATCGTCGTAATGAATACATAATGTGAGTTATATGAGAAAGACGTGGTTATGGCAGCATGAACTATGGCTGCTAACTTGGTTAGTTTTGTCTCGGAAAGACTAATAAAAAGCTTGGTGTAATATGGCTCTGAGACAAGCTCTGAGATCCTGAGGAAAAAAGCTTTTAAGCTCTTGAAATATGTGCTTGGAGAAGGGTAAAGTTGTGTTACAAACGAAAAGGGGATTCTTTAGATGGTGGAGAGAAAAAAGGTAGCTCCAGAAATAACGTACATTTTTGAAACGAAAAATAGGATCAATTGAATTCAAAAGGTAGTTTCAAAATGAAGAATGTTAGGAATTCTAGGAATAGATTGCAAGATAATGAACAAATTGTGAGGCAGTAATCATTTTGGGACGAAAACAATGGTTATACTTCACAATTTTAATTAAAATTCCACAGTGTTTTGGGAAAATTGTATCATTTTTAAGGTGTAATTACTATTTTCAAGGCATTAGTTGCTGGAAATATGGTCACTATTCCATTAAAAGTGTGAATTAAAACCAATTTGTTCAGTTCCAAAATGAAAAATAATTTCTCAGATGGACGCATGAGACAATCATATTTCGTATGAAAGGAAATGACTAACAATATGAGATAATCTGAAGAGAGGGAGATGAATTCGAAAGAAATGGAGAAAAAGTAAAGTATATTTAGGCTACGTCACCTAAACATATGCTAAACGTTAAAATCTGAAATAATAATCACGACATATGATAATACACCTCATTTTGGCTCTTCCATTCCATATTCATATTTTCTTTTTCGTAATATTCTCGATGAATACGTTCAAACTATGTCTTTAAAGGGCATCAAGATTAAAGAATTTTCTATTGAAAAGGAAATAGCGGACTAATCGCTCAGTGTACTGGATCAAATAAGTCTCTCAGCTATTTTCTGCCTGCTGTACGACCCATCATCTATTCTTTGCGTAGTTTGTTTATTTATGTTTTATATTCAAACATGTCCAAAGCGGTGGCACAGAAGAAAGGAATACACGAGCTTAAATAAATTCAGGAAATTTTCCAGGATCTTTTTTTACTCTTCCCCTGCGCAACACTTTCTTATGACTCTAAAGGATCTCAATTTCCCTGAATATCAGTGCACATTTCCCCGAGAAATTACTCATCCCTTGCCAAGGCTGCTACAAGCACTCCTTGCTGTGTAATACCTTCAATCATACTTGCATGTTTGCAGCACAGAGTACAAAATGCCCTGGTTAAGAGAGACGGCTTTAGCGGTAATGGATGCAGTCCTCTCTTTAGTTACACAGCGCTCTGAGCGAAGTAAAGCAACGATCCCCTTCCCCGACCTGCCTATGCTCATATCTGCTCCCTCCACCTCCCGCCACCGCACCCACGCATGCTGCAAGCTGCTCGCCGCACCCGATCGATAGCAAAGAACGAAACCGGCATTCCGGTCCAAGATTTTGAGAAAGAATTAGTAGAGTACAACTATGATATAAATGACTGATTCTCGCCACCCCCTATATATTATTCGCCCGCGATAGTTCGGAAGCGCAGATAATGGGAAAAATCGTTGTTTGACATTTGCTCCCAGTAAAATATCTCCTATATTAAAAGTAACTTTCGACATGAACTCTGGAGCAGGCAATGATATAGTTCAGAAACAGCGACTGTAAAATGAAAAGTAGACGTCGTATTTTTCCACTTTTTATTTAAATATGATTTGGATGAAGCAAGAAGGAAATAGTCAGCAGAACAGCCCAGGCAAAGAGGGCATTATATGAAAAGAAGATTCTATTTACCGCTGGAGAGACAAGCGTAGAAGTAAGGAAACAATTCATCAGAACGTATCTACATCTTGCGCGTGTTACGTTATGGCAGTGAGGCATAAACGATGACAGCAGGGGAGAAAAAAACGATGGAAGCATTCGAAATGTGGTGCTACAGAAGAATGTTGAAGATTAAAGCGATCGAACGAGTAAGTAACGAGGAAGTCCTAATAAGAGTGGGAGAAAAGAGAAGTCTGCTGAATACCCTAAGAAGAAGACGGGTCAATTTGATCGGCCACATCATGATACATGATGGCCTGATGAAGACAGTCGTCGAGGGACAAGTGGACGGGAAGAATGGAAAAGGAAGGCCTCGAGCGAGATATATGGAACAAGTGATGAAGGATGTGAAAGAGAAGAAATACGTAAATATGAAGAGATTAGCCGATAGAAGGACTCAGTGGAGAGCTGCGTCAAACCAATCTGAGGATTGATGACCAATGAAGATGCTGCAAATGACGTACACTACGCGTGTTTCATGTATTGAATTAAAAATGTGGAAAAGTACGATATTTTTTTATTTTACGCCGTCATTATGTACTACGAAATCTCAGCGGAAACGGTTAATTTTTAACAGCATCTGTGTTTGAAGTTTCCTGAAATTTTATCAAATCATCAACTGAAGAAAAGATTTCCTGCTCTTGCCTTTTCCACGTTGATGACAGACTTTATCATAGTTTTAGCAATAGTTACTCAGCGTGTGCCATAACTATACAAACTGCATCGAATTTAATGCCATTCGCATTCAGATTAAGATTCTGTTGTTCTCAAAGTTTCTCTTTCTTCTTCCATCACAAGTTTCTTATTTTAAATCCATGCAAATAGCTCTTGAAGTAATTTCTGCAAAATCATTTGTCGTAGATAGGAACAGTATTAGCTTAAGCAATATTTTACAATGTATACCCAAATAAGAGCTCTCGTCCTTGTCATGTATGGTAGCCTTTTTACTGTCACCTGGTTAAGCTTTTTGGTCACAATTTTACTCTACCATTACCAATGAATTCTCTAAAATTTTAAGAAAAAAAATCGTTGATCATTTCTCCTACCATACATACCGCGTATAAATACAGTCGAGAGATAGAAAATTATGATTATTATTGAACATTATGATCATTAAAATATATGAAATATTGGAGGAGATTCAATGAAATAAGAGAAGGACTACTGTGCTGGAAAATCTATCCATAGTTGTGAGAAGGGAGCTAGGTGTGAGGGAAATAGGAAACTCTACTGGTTCGGATGTGATGTCACTGTGGCAAAGTTCCTATATCTTACACGTACCTCGTGCGCCATCCACGGAATTGAAGACCCTTTGTCAATCACCTCATCTCCGCCTCATGCAGTGAGATTTTCCAGAGCAAGGGTTGATTATTATCGACTCCTCCCTTATCGTCTCTGAGAATCTCTTTGGGAAACTCCAATCGAGTTTCCCAAAGAGATTCTCATAGACGGATTTCAGAAGTGCAAACTCTCCGGAGAAGAGCTCGAGTATGATATGGTTACCTGCTTGCACTCACGAAAATCGAAGTGTTGAAACCTTGAGCATTGCCTCGGGCATTAATTAGCACCTTACGCTATTAAAATCGTAATTCCGAACTGGGATATCAAGATGCGAGTGATAGTTCTAGCCTAGATCAAGGAGCTTATTACCGAAACCCGATCGGGATGTAGTTATTGCCGACAAATTTACTATTATGGGATGTCAAAGGTTCGTATTGGCGAATCAAATATCGTGGTGCCGTATAATTATGGACCACATCCAGGTATAAGTCGTTAGACATTTATCTAGACTCAAATAAAAGAGAATATTTCTGCAATCCAAATATTTGTGAGGGTTATTGCAGACCATAATTTTCTTCTATTCATTTTAGAAATGAATTCTAAGCGATTCCGCCAAAGTTGGATTGTGAAATTATGCGGTATCAATCTTATACGCTTCGATAATCTAGTCTTTGACAATATTTCCCATGCATTAGCCCGGGTGAAGGATAATGAAACCTAAAATATCATATCCTTGGCAGCTATCGTCAATACAATTTCCAATGAATTTATCTCACAAACGTGTGACAGGAAGATATATTACGATTCTATTTATTTTAACCATCAATTACTTGAGTAGTAATGGTGATGTAAATAATAAATAAGTTATGCTATTGAGAAATAAAAAAGGTATTTTTGAAGAATGATTTTTTTTGTCGTTTACAAAAAAAGAGAAGGTTCATTACGGATGAGTAGCTTAAAGTGTATGAATCTTAAAAAATGCTGCGGAGATGGAGGAGGAAGAGACGGCGTAGAAAAAGTGGAGAATCAGTTTTTGAAAATATATGGATGACTCCTTTTGGAAATAGATGCTTCCTCAAGTAACAGGAAAATGAAAGTAACAACCGATGAGGACCTTCCCAATCCGAAATGCTTTTATAAAAGAAAGTGAAAATCAAAGTCATCCGTCATTTCCTGCAGTTGAAAGCGTTCCTCCATTATAATCTACTCTTTAATGATTGCGGTGTCAATTCTGGGATTGAATTTTTCCAATTTGCCTCCTAGCTCCTCAAAGCGCTTGAAAAATAAGACAAATTCATGATAACCTGTCTAACGCGTTACAATCCTTGAATGATACCGGATGAGGTGAAGGCCGAGGTAAAAAATTCTCCCTAAAGAGTGAAATACGCGCTTGGAAGTGAAAACTGGAGGAAGAGACCACGATGTGATAAAATTTTAATAAGGCAGAACATTAGGATATTACTATGATGAGAATCCTTAATCAGAAGAACGAGATTTATTCCTTAAATTAAGTTTTAGAAAATATGTAGATTTCCTACTTCGTATTTCGTGCTAAAATTTATAATTTTTGAATACCTTGATGAATCCTTGCTAACCTTAACCAGGGTTAATGTCTTAGCGAGGGTCGGTGAATATGTAAAAATGCCTAATAATATTTTCTATTATCTTTTTATCATAGATTGAGCGTACTAGTTGACTTTCAATCTCGACTTGGCAACTAGCCTATATTATACACATGTAGTGGAGCGTTGTGGCCTAGTGGGTAGAGCGCTTGGCTACAGATCGAAGGGTTCCGGGTTCAAATCAGGGTGAAGCCTTTAGACACCCCCAAAGGAAAAATCCTCGGAGTGTGAGGTGGCCCAGGGAAAGGAAATGGCCCCCCTAGTCTGAATGTGAGAGATTCACACGCCTGTGGCTTAGTCCGGGGTGAGCTCTTCTATCACATAGCAAAACTAACCTTCGGGTTGAATCACTGAGTGAGTGATACATATGTAAATGATTAAGTATATTTTGAAACATTAGAAATGGACCCTATCATTCACAAGGATAAAAAGTTCATGGTCATGAACTATGTTATGATTTTTGCACTATGATGTGTCCTCTCAAAAATTGTAGGAAAAGTGTCGCTAAGGGATTTATCATTGGACTGAACATTTATAGCGGAGGAAATGTTTTGTTTTTAACTAACGAAACAGGAGAACTATGGTAATAAATTTCGAGGATGTGGAATTCTATCAGGTAGTATGGGGTAGCATTTCCATTTGTGTATGATAAGATAGGAATTGTACATATTACATTTGAAGAAAGTCATTTTGGAGGGAGGGATGCAATATTTCGAAGGACCTAATAATTAGGGTTTTTGAACCTAACGGTTAGATATGAAATCATGAGTATTCTACCAATATTTACAGGCATAAAAATGGTCCTCAGTTGCTATACCGTTCCAGTATAGGTGATCTAATATATTTATTCCCAACCATTTAATATTTCCTAATTTAAACTCTTATTCAATCAATTTATTTATGCACCCACTGCACATTTTCTTCTTCATATTTGTTAAATAAAAATTTTCCCGTCTACGTTTCTCTCCAACCTTATATTACCACTTCTTTTTTCTACTTCTGTTACCTCCTACATTTTTCTCTAACCAGTCTCCATCTACAGGGTGTAACTTTTTCTTCTTAATAATTATTTTCATCCGGATAACCTTCTTCAATCTTCTCCATTCCAACTACTTAGAGGCTTCCAACACCCACTCGTTCTGATCGTTCTGATAGAGGAACAATTATTCGCAATAATAGAGCTGATTTATTATTGTTGACCTTTTCTCCTTGTATTTACTCAGAGACATATAATTATTAAATTTAGCATCAATATTGCCAGTTTATCCTCTTTATCGCTCAATAACTTTTCCTTCTCGTAAATTATTTCTTGATTTATTTCTCTCTCTCTTATGATATTACTTTTTCTGAGGACCATTTAGCTACACATCACATGCATTGAAACTAAAGGAACAATATATGCTCTTATGTCCCGCCATTCTTATATCTTGGTATTGATGTATTGGTGATGAGAAGCTTTTATACAATTAAAATTCGTGATAAATAAGGAGCAAGCAGCTTTTGTTGAAGCATTTTAAGCAAAGCAGGCAATTGAGATGATTCCATTGTAAAAATATTTGTTAAATTTTTTATTATACATTTGACTACTCTTCAGGACTTTACGCAATTTTCTTGATCCTTAGTATAGAAACAAATGATAATTCTTTTCCTAAATTTGCCTTTCATATCTTTGTAATTATTTCATAGCTAAAGCGACGATAAACTGTTGACTCAGTGACCTCCCGGTGTAGGTCTTCGTTGAAACAGGTCGGGTGCCGCAGCTAAAATGAACATTTTGGGAATCAATGGTATCCACGTTTAGCTATCCATGGTATGAGGAAATGTCGTGGTGTTTCTTTCGTCGTGAATTTCGAATCGCAGCAAGAGTCGGGTGTGTGGTAAAGCCGCTAATAATCCGGCATCTACGGAGCAGAGGACGCAGACTAATGCCCGCCTTACAGAGGGCCTCTCGATTTACTCCCTACCATCCATTCATTTCCTTCTGCAGAGCTTCTCCGGTCTATTCACGGTCCCTGGGCGACTCCATTCATATTGTCCCGTACCCTGCCCCTCGCCCGCTGTCGTCTCCTCGTGCTTTTCCGACGAGTTCAAACTCTCCTCCGCCCCCAAAACCCCTTCCGTCCCTCTTCAACCCCAGTCCCTCATTGAATATCCTTCCGACCCTCTGTCGTAAGGGAAGTGAAAGAGAGAGAGAGGGGAAGACAGAGAGAGGATGACTCTTGGTCCTTGTACTTTCCCCCCACTTTACCTTTTCCTCCTCTGCGACTTGGGATTTACGTAAATGTCCTTTTGAAGTCGGCCTCTTGAACGACTACAACACAGCGGCCCGTCCCTTCCATTGCTGCCGGTCCCAGAAACACCCCCGGGAAACCTCGTGTCCTTCCTTTTCCCGGGAAACAAAGACAACCTGGACGTAAAGTATCTAGGATGCTGAATGGTCGGCAGATATATATTGACGGCGCACTATGGGGTACAGAGGTAGCGCTCATTTTCAAAATCGTAGAACTTTTGAATGGATTAAGATATTAACATAAACTTATTTTTATTTGAAAGGTAAAACCATAGGAAATAGAGGAAAAATATGTAATAAATGAAAAATAGCAATAAAAGTCTGCAAAAATTGTGCGAATGCCGTAATTTTTTCCAATACTTTTATAGAGTAAAATAAATCAACAAAAAAAATTGTTTAAAAACAAAAATATACATATTACTATTTTTTATCATACTCATTGATAATGAGATTAAACCAAGTCGAAATAATAAACACTTTTCCTTTGTTAGAAACAACTTTTTTTAATAAATTAAATAATGGAGGTAGCATTCACGTTAGAAAAATGCTAAAAGCAAATTTGTAATCTTCAAGAGAAATATAGCAAAAAAGCATTGATATGTTTTTTCATGCAGTAAATAGTTTATTCACAAATCAATTCTGAATGCATCGAGTCGCTCAACATGAAAATTATTGAAAAACATTTTGGGAAACATGAAAATCAAAATAATTGGAAAAATACTCGGCATTCGCACGCTTTCTTCAGACTTTTATTGCTATTTTTCATTTTATACATATTTTTCCTCTATTCCTTATAGATTTAGCTTTCAAATTTAAAACAAATTATGCTGATATCTCAATTCATTCAAAAGTTCTACGACTTTGAAAGTGAGCACTGTACCCCATAGTGCGGCGGTAGCCGGTATGGTGGCGGTATTAAACCTACAAGGCCACTAAACTTTTAAAAAAATTCCCTATATTTTTTCTTGCCTAACTTGACGCCGACGGGTCTAGTATAGGTCGTAAACGTGCTTGCCAGAAAAAACAAAGGCCATGTTCTGAAACTCACTTATGCCAAAGATATAATTCATATCATAGGATTAGGCTTAGGTTAAGATTTATCCGGGACCTGCAAGCTAATGGCAGAAGGTTAGGGCTCGTGAGTTAAATGGGCCTCTTGGGGATGCATACTTGTGGCTCTAAAGTAAAATCGTGATATAATATAATAGTTTAATTACCTGATTCTCACTTGGAATTTTGACCTTATTCAAAAACAACAAGTTACTTACCAGCGGGGAGAATCGATCAGAGGCAAGTTCACTGATCAAACTTATTAAAACTATTGAATTTAGAAAATAAACTTTTCTTTATCTCATGAAAATATACTTAGTGCTATTTTTCTTATTGCTAAAATACTTTAAAATTTCCTGTTTTGTGAAAATAACTAATTAATAATTGATCCAATCATTTATAAAATTACGGTGAACGACAGGTTTAGATCATCCGTCTCGAAAGTTCCTCATCCTTGGAATAGAATAGTCCAATATGCATGCCATTAGCATTTGGAGTGCCTCGGAGCGTAATCGTTCAACTACTTCGCTGTCGTTAAATGTGCCAGCACGCCAGACTTCACGACTCTGCGATACTTTCTTGCTGGTGAAATTGGATGCACCGTTAATAAGATTATTTCTTCGAAAGGAAATCCTGCCAAATTTCTAATTTACGAACTTCAAAAACGATGTATCCTCTATCTTATCTTGGCCTTGTATGTAAAATGTTTTACGACATTAAAAAAGTTAACCGTAACGCATTAACGCGCTGAGTGATTTATGGACTAGTTTCTCTCATACTCCATTGATCTCAGAGCTGAAATCTTCACCAAAATGCATTTCCATTTTCATCCGTTTTCTTCTTTGGGTCCTTTCGTCTTTATCTGCATTATAAATACTTATGATTCAATAACAATTACTAGATAAATGTGATTGATTCTTGCTAATACTTCGATAAACATGAGTTATGAACTATTTCTCTCCTTTGTTTGATGATTTACCTTATTCAAATTTTGCCTTTTTCCTATTACCCGGCCCGTTATTTTTAATATTAAGTTAATATTTATATTAGACTATACGATAGAAATAGTAAGTTGTTCAATTCAAATTTATCTTGTATTCGTCGCATTTTTCGTGAAATCCATCCTTCGGGTTGGGGTAACTGAATTTCATGAAATTTTAGGTCACAATTGTAACTTAATACAGTTAGTAATTAGTTGCTCACGTTGAGGTTTTTGTGCCTGCAGTGGAAGATATTTTGAAAGCAGAGTGTTGGATTATTAGTAAGCTGCTTTCGGTGACCAAGCGAGCCTATTTTGGCGGATATTATTTTAAGAGAGCCATAAAATAATTAAAAAGGGTTCGTTCATCCACTCACTGAGTGCTGTTAAACACACCTTGGAAGTGAACCTTCATTGAGGGAGAATATAGCCTTTCTGTCCCTAGCTCCAGCCGCTGGTTATCACTGTAGCCGCTTTTGGAGCTCAACTTGCTGTGCTGTGCAAGCTCGGTTCTGTTAACGCGACCGGAAACAATAATTAGCTCCTAGTATTTCGCTGTCGTTGGCAGAGTCCTCTGGATTCCCAATTAGTAACTATGAAGTGAGTGAGGGAGCAGTGTTGAGAATGTCATCTAAGGAACTCTGATTGTTGGCGGCGGCTCTTAACTGCCCTCTCTAATTCCTTGTGCAGTCTCTTTCCTCCCTTCTTCTTACAGAAAATACACAGTCTAAGGATGTCAAATATTTGGACGAGACTATTTTTCCTAGAAACTAGAGAGAAAGCATGAGGGTATATTTCTCGCCTTTCTTCCCTCACTAAAGTCTTTGATTGGCGGGAAGATATTTTAAACCAAATGGTACATGCATTGTATTGAATGTCTGGGGGGATATATGAACCCTTCCATTCCTATCCTCATACCTTTCCTCCTGGTCTGAAGCGCCTATTAGTGCGGAAACAGACTTTAAAACATCCATTTAAAATGTTTGGGGGATCGAAATTTATAATTCAGATAAAAACGAAAGGACCCAAGGAAGAAAGCGGAGGAAAATGGAAATGCATTTTGGTGAAGATTTCTGCACTGAGATCAATGTAATATGGGAGAAACTAGCCCATACATTACTCAGAGCGTTAATGCGTTTCGGTTAACTTTTTTGAATGCCGTAAAAAGTTTTACATACTAGGCCAAGATAAGATATAGGATACATCATGTTTGAAGTTCATAAATTAGAAATTTGGCAGGATTTCCTTTCGAAGAAATAACCTTATTAACGGTGCATCCAATTTCACCAGCAAGAAAGTATCGCAGACATTCAAAGCGCCATCATTAATTTAATAGACTCAACCCTTCCATTCCTATCCATATACCTATCCTCCTGGTCTGAAGCGCTTATTAGTGCGGAAACAAACTTGCAAACACCCATGAAAAAATGTTTCGGGCCGGGCTGGTGAGGTGGGTTTGAGTACTGGCCTATCACCGGAAGGCCTCGGGTGAAAATCCCAGAATTGGAAGATTGTGCCTCTTTCTTTATTTGTCCTATATACTTGTCCCTTGGTCTTCGTCGAGAGATCTTCCCAACTATTTTCCCTTCTATTATATTTCTAACTAATCCATTGAGTGTCATTGCCATATATATCGTACGTCATTGTCATTGAATAACTATTGTTGTTAGTATTTTGTCCCTGGACTTTGAGCATTGGAATCTTGGGCGTACATAATAAAATACTCTCACAGATTTAGAAGTTTGGGAGTGGCTAATTCATGGCTATCCCATGAAGAATTCATCTCTTGCAGCTGCTCCCACAGTTGTGACATAGAATCCTCAATTCTCCTTCCCATTTAATATCATACTGTTGCCTTTAATGTTCAAGATTGGGATCATCATCCTAAATATCCTTAGTCCGTACGCCGTCTATTCTCTCTCTTAACCCTAGAGGTAAGCATATCTCTTCTACCAAATCCTTGATTTTTTTCCTTTCCGTCTTCCTTCCCATTCTGTCTCCGTTTCCACCCAAACGATGCATTCACTAGCCGGAAATTTTCCGGAATTCGCCTCCGATATAAATCTTTAGCTCTCCTGAACTCTTTCTTGGAACTCTTCTTCTCTCCGCACGTTTCTGCTTGACTCTCCACGCTCCTGGAAGGACATTTTTCCATCGAAGTTGGCCTTTTTTGTTACTTTTCTTCATTTTCTTTTTATCCGAAGGGACATGTTTCGCCGGATTTCGAAGTGGAAGTACAAGACTTTATTTTTACTTAGGTAAACTCACGTTGTCCGATGTTTTCGTAGACGCATTTTTTCTGTCAAATTTGGGGAAAATATGAGAAGAACATGAACTTATGTAATCATTTTAACATTTACGAAAAACCAAAATTTTTTGATCGTGTTCAGTTTCAAAAATTTTGCATTAAAATTTTTTATTTTGCCATTTATTCGTGATTTATTCACCAGCTATTTATTTATAGGCGGGAGAGCTCTATTAATTAAGATTAATTAATTTAAATAGGATATGTGTATCGAAAAGTTAATTGTTGTGGAGACCTCTGTCAAGCCTGTAATAATATTCATGACCAGTGATTATGATGAAGGTATCATCCCTATAAGCCCCTCCGAGCTATCACTGTCAATATGTGAATGAACTTTATTTGTCTAGCTTATCACGATTTTACTGAGATTATTGCTTCCTTTGATGATCTCATTTTTGTATAATTCTGGTCTCACACCTCAATGCTGGCGATTATAAAGAATTGGAAAATTGAAAGGGAAAAATGTTGACCCTCAGTTCAAAATTTAATTAAAGGGGAAGCAATGATATATATGTTTTCTTTAGTGGATCTATAGTGCAAATTCTTCCCATCAAATGATCCGAGTCGGAGGCTCTCGCAGGTGTAGAAGTTCAGGAGTGGTCATACTTCGCTTAAGCCCTGGTTAAGTACCGGTTATATTTTTTCTCCTTTCGGAGGACTGCTCACCAATATTTTATTACCAGTATATAATAAAAATTGCACCTTTCATTATTACTGACGACTTAATTTCATGTTGAGTTACCCATGAGAAACATTTTTTCTCCCCTGTATATCTGTGTTTGGGGCCAAAAGACCTAAAGGATACTATATTATCGGAATAATTCCGATCTTTAAAAACAGTTCATGGCTTTAGCTTGACCTCAGATCCGATATTGATAGGAGGGGGCACAAGAAAGATCGCACTGGAATTAAATTCAAGTGTATAAACTACTTATAACGTTAAGAAAATGTACACACTTCCAACGAATGAGTGGGTGTCGGTTCATCGCCTAGGTTTTATTTCTATTATTTCCAAGTTGAGCGAAGTTTATATACTGTCCTTGCTTACTACTTCTCAATATCCGATATTCATGCTTTCTGGTATATTTTAATCCAAAGAAAGAGGATCACATGTCATTTGTAATTTCATTTAGTTTCCGTGACCTTGTTACAACATTTCTCTGTTTGACGGCATTAAAATCACATTGTTTTATGTAAAAGATGATGAAAATAAATGTAGTTTAAACATCCATTTCAGGATCAGAAATCCAGAATTTACTATGACATGTTACTTTTTTTTCAATTGCTCCTTCCATATCGATTGACTTCCATCTCCATAATCGGTGAGCCTGCTTCCTTAATGTTCTTGTCTTCTAAATTTTCATCTAATTGCTATTGTGTTATCTGCCACAAAGAGGATGTGTCCAGTCATCATTCAAGAAAGAAAGGTTAACATGAAAAATTGCCTGGGAAAGAATGGGATAAAAATTACTTTTGTCGAAATTTAATATTTTATTTGAATCGTAGAAATAAGTGACGCTAAAGAAGAACCAAATCTTTGTTTTTCCTATTCCATTGTGGATTCCTCTTTAATTTGCTTTTCTTTTTTTAACTTCCATACAGAGATCCACCCCGGGGCGGGTGCTTTTGTAGGACGTAATGGTGATGATAATGGAGAGAGGGCAGTTATAAATTCATTCCGATTTCATTATTCGAAAGAGCAACGTCGATAGCGCAGCGTAGATCATCTATAACAACCTACATATTGTACTATAATACTTAATGCTCAAGATTTTGATTAGATGTTGGTATTACAATTCGTTGTGATTTTTATAGCTCTATAAGCAACTTTGGGATTATAATTAGATTAAACTATCTAGTTAACCTCCGGTTTAAGATAAGGTATGGATCGGAGTTATGCGTGAAAGGTTATGTTACCGACCTTATATCCAGAGGACCAGGCTTTAAAACCAGAAAGAACCGGTTTTTAATAGCATTCTACGGCCCATTTTTTAGTGTTGGGTGGAGAGCACTGAAAATTGCGTATATCGTCTGTCGGATGGGACGTAAAATAATGGATCTCTTGGTGCAATTTGTTGAAAGCCGGCCGCCACCGAGTTTCTGTCGGTTCCCTGAAGAACTCCTGCCTCTCCTATTTTTCCACTTGCCCTGAATGGTGTAAATTACCTTCACTGTCGGTCAACTCCTCCAAATAACTAACGAATGGACTCAGAGGTGCGGAGTAAAAATGAGAGATTAAATCCCTCACCCGTTCCAAAATCCCCTCGGAGAGATAAAACTTTTTTGGCATAGGTTTAAGGAGCCTTAATATTTTAGTCCCGGAATATTCCCCGCCATCTGAACAAGAATGGTTCCGACGTATCCTTCAGTATTTTTCACCATCCCAGCCCTCCCCATCCTTTCCGCCTCGCTGTTTTCGTGAGGGAGGAAGAGTTCAATCCATTTGCAAAGCCGAAGTTCCTCAGGATCCGCTCCAATGATCCGCACACATCCTTCGACTCCCTCGATACCCTGAGCAAACCCTTCCCCACTTCCCGGCGGACTTCCCTTCCAATCTCTCCTATCCCCTCTAACCCTCTGAAAGCAAGCTCCTCTCCCTCGCATTCATTTTTATATGTTCTTTGTTTCCCTCCCTCCCACTCCTTCTGGGTGTTTTCATACACTGGGCTTTTTCGTTAAGGATTTAGGTACAATAATCCTCACGTTTTTCTACAGTTGTAAAAATTTTCACACTCAATTATTTCTTTGATGTTTAATACTGATCTATTGAAAATGTATTTTTGTCCAGTTATTATCCCTTAATTTATTGAATCATATTTTTTTATGTTTTATTTTTTAAGGTTTTAATTGAGCATGTCATTACAATCATAAGTTAAGTATATGTAAATATTTTGACTAGGGGTTGTATGGCAGAAGGGGCAGTTTTGTTACTATTTCACCCAAATAAAAAGTTTTATTGTTGTTATTGCTTTTTCCACACATCCCCGCGTCCGTCCACCATTCCTGGTCATTTCTTAATGTTTATTTATCATTTTGTAGCTAATCTGGGTGAGAACTGTCAACTCCCCATAGTGATCGTACGCAAATATTGATGTAAGAGGACGTGTAAATGGAACGGTTATGGAGGGATCCGAGACTTACTTGGTTCATATTTCTCTCCTTTGCTTTTCCATTGCTCAGCTCATGGCATTGAGAGAGTAGACCCACTGACGGCATGAAACTCAATGCCTCGGACTTTAATTGATAACCTTATTCCCAATTGTCGTTTCCAATCCAATAATTGAGCTCAGAAGTACATACTTACTTGTAATATTCTACCCTTCATGATGAGTTTTGAATCGAATTCTCAATTCTGAATTATATTTTTCCAGCCTCTGAAACCTATCCTTCTGCTCTCTATTTGAATTTCAATATTTATTTAAATGGTAGTTTCTTTGGGAATGGAATTGATGAACGCATTTGCACCATTGCTGGAATGGCGAGTGTTTGAGTAGAGATGTACTTTTTCATTGAACGTAAGAAGGGTGGTGAGAAGTCCGGCGACGGCTTTAGCATAGTCCACGTCATGAGGTCCACAGTTTAACGTCCCATCTAACGGACGGTGTTTTGAACATGAACTGCCCTCCACATAGCGCTGTAATAAAAATCGATATGCTACTGAAAACTCTGCATTTGACCGTGATTTGAACCTAGACCCTCTATAGAGGCCAGTACTCTAATCACCAAAATAGCCCGAAATCTGAATGGTGAACTGTGTGGTTCTCTCCACCACATCTAGATGTCAAGGTTTCTTCGTCCCTCTTCCACGATTACCTTACCTTTTCAGACAATGATCTTCCTTAATGAAATGCAAAAACTCATCCAACTGTGAAGCGAGAAGGATGGAATGTAAAATTTAGATTTACAGTTTCTTCCAATTGAAGAAACTGGTGCAACCTACATCTACGCGATACCCTGCAAGCCATCGTGAGGGTGTGTGGCAAGGGTTGAAGATCACCAAATATGCACTATTGACAAGCAACTCGGCTTCGGACCTTATCCTATCCCCATCCCTTCCATTCCTATCCTTATACCTTACCTCCCGGTCTGAAGCGCCTATTAGTGCGGAAACAGACTTGAAAACACCCATGAACATGAACATGCAACTAGGCTACTACATGGAAGCATGGATCACATTAAAAATACATAGGTCACATGCAGCTAGATGGTTAAATGGTTATCCCTTCTCAGCGATTGGATTAGGATTACTCTCGGATATTTTAAGTAATTCCCTCTACCGATTTGCATACAGTTAATCTTCTACGGTATTTTTCCATCTTTCAACCTCAATTCCCAAGGTTTATCATTTTTTAGATTCTCTGCCCGAGGCACGTCAATCTAATCTACCTACCCTTCCCAGAATCTAGATATCCGAATTACGTAACGCTTCGAACCACACTCAGCTCGTCATTAACTCTTTTCTACAACTTCGCAAGAAGTTCAGGTCATGAGCTCCCTCTTTGGTCCATATTTATCTAGTTTGCTATACCAGTTCTCTTTCTCATACCTTTAAAACTACACACTAAATCCCCGTCCATAATTCTGACTGAGTAACAAAAAAGAGAAAAATTGACTTTATCTAATGGCCTCATCTTTTGTTTAGCTTATATTTCTTAAAAGTAAATGAATAGTCTCGGGTTATAACCGTGCCATTGATGTGATAGTCCTATCGTTTTCCAACGCTTTTTCAGGGCAAATTTCGGTTGTCAATGAAATTCATTTCGCTTTTTCCTAATACTTCGAGGCCTAATGTTTGCATTTACGCTTTCAAGTTCCCCAATCCTTTGTAGTTTCGAAGTTATCTCACGTTTCATGTTCCTACCCCGAAAGCTTTATCACAATTGGCTCATGTACTCTCTCGGGTAGTCTCCGCTCAGAGATCCTAATGGGGGACAACTTAATCTCAGTTCCCTCAAATATTTAGCTCGAGAGGGTTTCATAACAAATTGATACAAAGGAAACGAGCAGAATAGCTTCTATTCATCGGAATAATAATGTTGTGGTTTCTCGTTGCCTTTCATATATGAATATTACAGTCGTTAAGGAATATTTTAAAGCTCCTGTAGTAAAATGAGTGTCGCTATTACCACTGTGGTCTCCACCTTCACTCATATGATGTAGAACGCCTGCCCTTCCCTGTGGATGACTGAAAAAAAATGGACTACAAAATAATTTCAATACTTTGAACAAGTAAAAATGTAATGGGAATAATGACTTACAAATGAGAGGCACAATTGTTCATATTTATTTATTGAGGTTAGGCTTCTAGCAATCATTTTTTGAAGGATTGACGAAGGCCAGTTCGTAGTGTGAAGCTTTCTGCGCCATTCCCCCATATCTCCATCTCTCCTTGACTCGAAGACCCGAGGAACGTTCACGTATGAAATACGCCGGGAAATCAACACTTCTTACATGCAAAATCGTTGATGTATGCGGCTTAGCCAAACTCTATTCCAAAATTTTATGTTGATTAGACTAGAGGATGGTAGGTGCATTTTTGAAGGATTTTGAACATTTGTTATACGTGAAGTAGAAATTAGATGGATAGTTTCTTTCAATTGAAGAAACAGGTGCAATTCGGTGGTCCATCCTTAGTAATTAGGATTACTATCAGATTTTTAAATTATTCTCCCCACCGATTTGTATACAGCTGCATTAATTTTTATTTTTATAGTTCATATAATGGTATAACAGTTTTCTATCTTCTTGAAAAGGACATTCACCGAGATTGTAGCATACAACCTTAGTTCTTTTGATTAATTCCAGTTTATTGCTATTAAACATTTTAATTAGAAAATCAGCCATCTTCCAAATCGAAGTTTAATGCGGGCGTTTACTCGGAACAGAAATCGCGATTTTGTGCATGGAAACGAAACAAGAAATTTAGTGAAAAAATTAATCTTCTGACCACCACCACTCACTCATAAAGCAAAAATTAAAATAAGCAAAAGGTGACGCCCACCGAAAAAGCTGCTGTGATAACATTGACGTCATTTTTCTCCCGTCCTTGACTGCTCTTATGGAAAAGGGAGGGAGTAGCGAGGCGCTTTTGAATGGTCTGCTCGCACAGATGCTGTCGTAACTGCTCCGATTGGCAGAGTCAACTGTGTCTCCCCCTTTGCGATAAGGCGAAGTAGCTTCACGGACTCAGTTGTGATTGGACGAAGTCGATATACGTCAGAGGTTGCACCACACCCACTTTTCCGAAAGGGTTAAAAACATCAGTATTTCGCTGCTTATAACTCGAGAAAGAATTGACGGATCAAAAAACGGAAAAATACAAGTCTTTTTGTTTTACAAACTATCATATTCGGCAATAAATAAAAATATGGTAAACGACACCATTACCATTCATTATGGATGGTAATGTAAAAGCAGTTAATTTATTTCGTGTGCTTAAAAGTTTTGTTTGAAAGAGATTTGGATAAAAGCAAGTGCAAAAGAGGGAACCTTGTGTCATAATTTTGAAACGGTTAAACTTGCCTCTCTGTATGCGTGTGTTATTGTGGGAATCGAATGCGCATTTTTACGCGTCGACCAATGCGTTCGCGCCAAGGCTTTCGGTTGACTGCTGCTCCTAACAGTTGACGGCCTTCCGTCATTGCGGTCGGTGAGTTTAATTACGAATCATTGCCCGACGTTTATCCTCCATCGACTGGGTTCTTCTCAGAACGATTAAAATTACGCCCGGAAAAAAAGCATTAAAACGTGCCGATCGGTATTATTGAATTTATCATTATTTGTTTTCCTTCGTGGAAATCACCTTTCACCAGCCCACTCGCTCCGTTGAAAAATATCAAAGTTATTATTTATTATTTTTTTAGGCGTCAAATTTCATTGAATTTTTAATGGGAGGTATATTTATTTCGACCGGATCCTGAATTGGCGAAAATAATAAACGGATGAAAATGTGCGAGTTATCTTTAATTTTAAGTCGGGTTCGAGAAAGTTATATAAAAATAGCTGAATGTGCCCGTTGAAATTCAACAGGAGTGAGGAAAATGAAATGTATGCATAATATTAAGAAATGTTAGCATTTATTTTTAAGAGACGAAACCCAATTTGGATTTTTGAGCTATCTTTCGCTCCAAGTCTCAATCTGATACACAAATACTATCAGAAATCGAACATGCAGCTTTACTATGATGGGAATAGTATTCCAAATATTCCAAACCTTCCGGGCTAAATGAGGCCAGTGGGTACTTGGGGAGGATAGGACTCGCATCCTTGGCAAAAAAATCTTCTATGGCCTTTTGTGTGGATTATGAGTGCATCAATTCTCTAACTTCATTGCATTGGTATCAATAAACTTCCTACGGGTACGTAATTTTGTTTTTATTTCACTTAGAGTACATTCTATTCTTATAATCTAGTACATATTGAACACATTTATAACAAATACGTTCGGTCTGGTATATTTGTACTCTCCACGGTTTTTTATGCATACCAAATTACACACAAACCGATGCAAAGGTGGCTGTGATATTTTTCTAGGATCGTCTGGGAGGTTTAAAAATAGAATTCGTCCCATTAGCCTTTTCAAATATTTTAGGTGGGTATGTAAGTGAATGTCTTGTTTAAAATTGATGAAAAAAGGGTTGTTCTTGGAGGTTTTAATCTAGTCGATCGAATGGTTTTGACGTAATATTTGGTAAATATTATACCCAAAGCGATGTAAAGGTTGGTGTAATATATTTTTGGAAACGTCTCCGTATATTTTTTTAAATTGGTTTTTTGAGTTTTTGGAAATATTTTAGGTGAAACATCTGCTTGTATACTGTGTAAAATATAGGATGGAACGCAAACATCACAAAATATTTGGGGATCTGAGCAAGGTACTGGGTGGCAATTTCAAACGTGTAGATTGTGCTCTAAAATTTCTTCATGGAGTGAATTTACTACCCAAAATTTAATACGCATTGTAATCTGCCCAACAGCTCTAAATGCAATTTTTTTCCATATGACCAATTGAGTTGAGCCTATTGTGTCCACTCACAGTTTACACTATTTCTAAGTAATCTACATACTTACCAAGTATTGTTTTTCTAACACTTTTTTTTAATCTGGTTTATAAAATGTGCGAATTGACTATCTTTTAGGTGGAGATATAAGTGAATGTTTTAATTAAAATTTAAAAAAACGGAATGGTTTGGGTGTAAGACAGCAATTTATAATTTTAAAATGGTGGGTGTATTTTCGAACGTTAGCAACGAACACTAATACATAATAAACGTTTTACAACCTTCTATAAACTATTAGAAAATTTCTTAAAAACGCCTAGCTTTGAAATACGCATTTCATACACAAGCTGGGGGCCGGTAGGAAAATTGTTTTATTTCACTATCTACACATCGAAAACGTGAATTAATATTTTCATACTTACAAAATTGATTGATGAAACTAATTCCATTTTCTTCAACTGCTTCAATCCAATTTTTGCCCCTTTTACTAAAAACGTAAACTCATTTACTTAGCAACGAAAACAAATTTGCATAGCAACTGATTTCCCATGTTAAAAGATGGGGTAAAAAACATTTTTTTCTTGCATTTTTCGCTACACCACAAACTGCTAAAAATCCAAAACTACTACCAAATCATGCAGACAGAGCTCACTCAATGCACTCACATGCTCACTCAAAGCTCCAAACCTCACTCTTTTAGCTCAAAAATTAACAGAGAACGAAACAAAACGGATACTGAGTGACGGATTGACTGACACGCTACAAAATTAATATATATATAGATAGATTAGAACCGCGTTTCTACTGCTTCCAAAGTTCATACTTTATTGTTTTTCAATACTTTTTTCCACTTAGGAATGGTATCACTAATTTTGCTGGAATCGCAAAGATGACATTCATTTTTCTCCTACATTCTAGGTAGGTACATACTTTCTCGAAAGTTATCATCGAAAATTCATTAGAGATTGGGTCACAATAAGATATTCAGCCAGTTATTAACGAATTGAATAATGATTTGCAGTGATCGCATTCACATTGGTTGCAGCATTACTCACTTAAAATGTGATATGCCATCTTTTGTTAACCTTTTCATATTTCAAGAAAAGATCCTCGAATTGCCGCATTGTAAAACATTCAATATTTTATTCTTGGCCCCATGAATGCATCTTTGAAAATATTTGATTTTTGAATTAAACATTTTATTTTATAGCAACAGTCTTTTATATCAATGTGGTAGGTACGCGTAGCACCAATGTGACGATCTTATAGGTAATTATTTCCTAGTTTCTTCCCTTTTGTCAAAACCTACATCTTTTTCTCAGTTGCAGTTTAAAGCCTATAGTACTGAAATCTTGAATAATTATTTTTTCCGTCGAAATAGTGTTCGGAACTCCCTCTCACTATTTATCTAAGTCTGCACACGATTGATGGAATTGTGGCAGAGCATTGGGTTAGAGGTGAAATTACCAAGATTCATCTGAAGAGTTGTTTCCAGGAATTGTTCTTTCTATCAGTTTCGTATTCTTAGAGTGCGTCATTAGTGAAGAGTGGAATTACAAATAGCATTGCAGAAGAAATTCATATTATTATCAGGTTTTATTAAAAATGTTATTAGGCATACAAGAGACATTTTTATTTTAAAGAGTCATCTTAAAATCGTTAAATTATCCGTAGAAAATTGTATACGGTTGCAAAACCTGACAAGTTCTCAGGCGTTACCACGTGGTTATTACGTGAAGCCCCAGTTATAATCAAGAAGGTCGAGATTTGGTTCCTTATTGTTGGACATTCGTTCATCCCGCCAGACCGAGGTTTTGGAAATTTAGAAAGCAATTTCGGAAATTCAACGTATTAGAGAACCCTTCTGTCTACTTGGGAATTTATTTATTTATTTATTGTTTTTAATGTTTACCCAATATATAAATATAATTAAAGGGTAAACAATTAATTATCGAACAAGATAATACTATATTATTAGCACTGGTCAAAACGCTAGACAAAGAAGATAATACAAATATTAATAACATTGGACAAATTATAAATATCTATCAAATATCAATAACATGAACAACATTATCAACACTAACAACATTAACAACATTACCTCAGTGTGTTAAGTTTACAAATAAGTTCTTTTAAAAAATTTATATCTGTCTTGATATAAATTCAGATCATTGCAATATTTGTTGCATGTAATACGCAATCTATTAACGGGAGAATTTTTACAATATTCACTATTGAAATTCATGACATAAAATGTCATCATATTTCTACCCTTTCTGGGTGGAACATGGAAATTTATTCGGTTCAACAACATGCCACATTCTCCTTTATTTATTACGTCATGTAAAAATATATAATCATTCAATATTCTTCGATCAATTAGTTTATGAAAATGAAACATTTCCCATAAGTTGGCGTATTTTACATGATTTTCCATAATAGGATAAACGCAATATCGAATATAATACATATACCTTAAAAACCTTTTTTGAATTCTCTCAATAATTTCACTGTTATTTTTTGCATAAGGGTTCCATATTACAGAGCAATATTCTAATTTACTCCTTACAAGAGAAAAATACAATAATCTTAGTACACATTCATTCCTAAAGTACTTTGACATACGGTATATAAAACCATGCAGCTTACATGCAGACATGGTAATGTACAATATATGATTTACAAAGGTCATTTCACAGTCAAAAATAATGCCCAAATCTTTTACTTCACTTTTCCTTTCAATAATCACCTCGTCCATTGAGTAATTGAACATTAATACATTATTTCTCCTTGAATAGGTTGTAGCAGAACATTTTTTAATGTTGAACTGCAAATGGTTGTTTTGAGACCAAATAACTAAATTATGTAAATCATTCTGCACTTGTAAACTTTTCAGCCAAGTTATCCACTTTTCTGTATATCTTAATGTCGTCAGCAAACATTAAGCACTTAGTGTTATGAAGGCATTGCGGAATATCATTTATAAATATCAAAAAAAGAGGGGGCCTAAATTCGAACCCTGTGGTACGCCTGATAGTGCTAGGTAGTTACTTGATGTAGCATTTTTATATACTACATAATGCTTTCTTTCACTCAAGAATGAGCGTAACAAGTAGAATAGAGATCCCGTAACCCCTATGCTTTGAAGTTTGTTCATCAACAGACAGTGATTATCTGTGTCAAATGCTTTTTGAAAATCAAGATAGATGGCGTCTACTTGAGAACTACTATCCATGATATTGATGACATAATCTGTGAAATTAGTTAGATGTGTTGCTACTGATTTATTTGCTAAAAAACCATGTTGAAATTCACTAATTTGACACTTGATCTGGAATTTGACGTGTTTATATATATAATACACTTAAATATTTTGGAGAATATCGACAAAATACTCACTGGGTGGTAATTCTTTACGTCATTACGATCTCCGTTTTTATGGGACATTATTTTTTTTTTAAATGGGACAAACCTTAGCGGTTTTCCATTTAGTCGAAAATACTCCCGTTTTTAAGGAAACATTGAACAGGTGGCTTAACGTTGGGGCTATGATATCTGCGCAGCCTTTAACAATATATGCTGGTATGTCATCTGGACCAAATGACCTTTTAGTTTTAATACTTTTTATTGCCTTTACTACCTCCTTCGTATCGATATGTCATATGAAAATATTATTGGCACATGGAGACACTTCATTTGTCAACCTTACAGACTCATTGGTAATAGTCTCATTATCATATACTGACATAAAATATTCCCTGAATGCTTCGGCTATTTCTTCCGGAGAATCCATTTCACGTCCATCAATCTTGAAGAAACACGCCACGGTCATTCGTTTGGGAGAAGAATGCCCAGTCAGTGACTGGAAGTTACCTATACGCAGAAGACGTAATCAATATCCCCAGCAGTTGGCATTTTCAGTTCCGAAAATCCAAAATAATCATCATTACTAGGAATTACTGCTTTAGAAGTGAATGTTTGCTTCAAAGAGAGCAGTTTTACAATATAGATACTTGCAAAGCGAAGCCTCTTATAAATCGGGGAAAAATATTATAATAAAGATTCACTCCTGAATCTATTAATAAAGTTATCCCATTAAAAGAAGTAAAGCTAAGTGATGTGAAAAACCATTAAATTTTAAACTGTCCCTTCCCAGAGATGCAATTATGGATGTTGAAACATGACTTCAAGCCTAGAATCAAATTGATTAAATGATAGCTGACTGGAAACATATGCAGCATCATCATTTCGAGCTTTTTCCAATTATGTCGAAGCGAAGAAATATTTTGAACGAGTGAGAAATTAGAGATTACTCTGGCCATCTCACGTGTGAGCATCATTACAATACTCCATGAAGTGGACAATTGATACCGAAGATCGTTATCGAAGGTAGAATGCTGATTATGTGAGGACGAGTGGGAAAGAGGGAGGGTGTTATGAATAGGATGAATGGGGGGAGGTAGGAAATATGCCGAATTAATGAGAAAAATAGCTTAGGGATGGAGCTGATGGATGAGGGAAAATCAAAATATAAATGGGAAACTCCATGAAAATCTTTCCCAACCGATAAAAAAGGATAAAAACTCTATTAGTTGCAGAGGTACGATAATTTTGATAGCGATAAATGTCATTATTATATTCCATTGTCAATGGCGGAAATAAATTGCTTTTTAATCTACTTAATTATCTTTCCCGACGATCGCTTCCACTGACACTCTTTCGCGTTATCCTGACTTCCTGTGAAAAGATCTTTTGGTGGGAAGAAGAGAGGGGAATAAATTCCTTTTGCAGAGATAAATTTATTCTCCTCCTCTAAACGAAACAGAATTTTTAGATTTAAATGTTGGAAATCCAGAAATACGCATTAAGGTTTGAGGTTACGAGTAAATTTCTGCTGATCATCTAATAGAGAGAAAGTCCTGTAAGTCAGGTAAAATTGATGAAGTATTTGCTAGCTGGTAACGGTTTGGTGAAAGTTGTGACAGTGGATTGTAATGAAGTTAGCCGAGGTCGCAGTAGGAAAGAGATGCCCAACTTGTACAAACTGTTGGAAAGGAGAAAGTGTAAACATGTAAATCATCTTTGATCACAAAGTATCCGCCAGTATGGACAAAATAACCCAGTGAAAAACCCGAGAGTAACTTCGGCGGGAAAGCACTTATTTCTGTCATACGTGCATTCTAGATTTTAATTTCAAATTATTATCTGCGGGACAGGCGCTGCACAGATTTCATAGAGATAGATATATGTTGTTTAGTACCAAGCTTGGTAGTGAATTTTTCTTCGATCGTGACACTTTATCATGCTATGTTTATAATGTCATGCAGCAATCCAAAATTAGTCTAAAAGCGACTCCACCAAAAGAATTAATTATTTATCTGTTTGCCTCGATTCCTTCCATTGCTGTCCTTATTTGAGTCAGAGGAAATGGGATTTTAAGTTAAGATAATGTTGCTGAGCAGCATTATGCTACGTGATACGTTCTCCCACGCCCAGAGTTTTGTGGGCTCTCCGAAGGAATTCCTGGAATTCAATCCGATGGGCACTCACGGAGGCAACGCAGGTCATTCCCCGCTCTTCCTCCCTCAATCGACCCTTCCACTCTTCTCATTGACCGAGAAACCAAATACTTCCACCCACTTCTCTCCGAAACTCTTCTCCCTTCTTTCCTCTTCCCGATGATGAGTCCCTACCCTCCGCCCATTTAGGGCTTTCGATAATGGGTGTCGAATATCCTGTTTCATAAATGTTCGGTAAATCTAAATAACTGATTAAATATCACGGGGAGAATTGTTTCGTATAAAGTGATTGTTATAGATCGATTTGGTGCGGTAATTGATGTACTGGTTTTCAATTTAAAATGATAATCAGATTTCGTATTCGTCCGCTTTTTAAAATTTAATATATGTTGCACAAAAAACGCGTTTCGGCACTCGCCATTTTCTAATGTGTAGAAACCGAAATGGCACAGAGTGCCAAAACTCGTTATGTGTGTATTATGTATTAAATGACAAAAGTGGGCAATGACGAAATCTTATTTTCATGTTACATTTTAAATATGCACCACGAAATCTTGCCGAAAACTTAATTTTACTGCTGTTCACTCGTTATGTGTGTATTATGTATTAAATGACAAAAGTGGACAATGACGAAATCTTATTTTCATGTTAAATTTTAAATATGCACCACGAAATCTCGCCGAAAACTTAATTTTACTGCTGTTCACCGCGATGGCCTGGCATAAAACTTTTGCCTCCGATTCTAAGATTTAAAGCAGAATCTAGTGCTTACAATATTGGTATAGTTTTTATAAATTGAAGAAATATTTTTTACTAATAGAATTAGATTTAAAATACTCCTACGGCTTTGGTTACATTTCACAGATTAACCTTGGTGGCCGGTGTCCCTTAGGGAAGGCTGACAGGCCCACTTTTATTCCTCTCCCCACAAATATACGTAAAACACACTTGTAAATGGTGTGGTGCACCAATTTTGTCGATGATGCAGTTGTATGAAGAGAAGTTCACAACTACTATAATAATCCGGCGATTACAAAATGTCTTGAAGTAATTGGTAATCGGTGTAGTACTTGGCAACTTGAACATTAATATGAGGGAATCAACTGTAATAACCTTTTGATGAAGAGGTCCTTCGTCGAAAATACCCATCGAAAAGATGTGAAATATCAAGCAAAAAGAGTAATTAAATATTTGAGCAACCCCGAAATAAAAGAAATGTCGTCTGGAAAATTAGGGAAATAATAGGCCTGAAAACCGTCGATAAGTATTGTAAGAGCTCTAAGTTATGTCAAGAACGTATCTACGTCGGAAAGTGTATTGGAAGTTAATACATCCCTAGGCCTCAAATTTTTGGGTAAACAAGGTAAGTGGAGAGGAAGGTACGGAGTAGAATCAATATTTAAACAAAAAAATATCTGTGAGTAACCAAAAAACAAACTCTTAAAAAATATAAATGATGAGTCTTGACCCTCTACCCATGTAGAGCGTTCCATAATGGGCGTCCATTTTCCGACTCAAGGTTACTGCTATAGGAAGGAGGAATAGCTTTCAATTTTTTCCCAGCCATACCTCAGAGTTTGTTGCTAGGATAAGAGATTCACGTGAAGCAGGTTGCATTATGGAATTAGAAATGTTTTGGAGAAGATTCGCGATACTTGCCATATTTTGCAATAGCATACGACATTTGACGTTTAGTGATATACTAAATGATCCGATATACCTGCATGTTTAGACGTAGCAGTCAACTACAACATCCGACTCGGATGTATAGACACCAACTGCGATGAGTATTCAGGTTGGCACAGGATGTCTACCAAACGTCTATCAATGTCTACCAAAATGTCTATCAATCCACTTTCGAGCTAATAGAAAAGTAGAAGCTGGCCTACTTTATAGCGGAGATATATTCATCAAAATCTCAGCAATCGCAAACTGCAAATGACGCACGGTCCTTGATGGCAAGAATTTGAATAGGATTGCAAGGATATCCCTTCCCGAGCAGAAGATTATAAACTTTAAGGAAGATAGTAGATAAAATGAATGTTTAATGAAATGTACAATTCGACCAATGTAAAAATATAGAGACAAGGAAAGAAGTAGTTTTTGAAATGGAGGGAGAGTTTACCCTAGCAAAGTAGGATGTGAAAAAAGATAAAAATCATTAGGTCATCACATTAACAGGAGAAGATTAAGCAGAGTGAAAAAATGGAATGTGTCTCACCAATGGCACTGCAATACTATTCCTGAATCGGAATGTAAAAAGAACTATGCGTTTAACAGCCAACTAATGGACAATGGAAATAGCACAATATGACATGACAGAAAACCAATATACCTGGTGAAATTTATAGAAAAAATCCTAAAATCACTGAGTATTCCTATAGAATCCATTACTTGTAGATAAAATATGCTGTACTTTTTCTATAATATCTCAAAAATGAAAGATGTAGACTCACAAAGACCTAATACTAGAAACCGAGTAAGAGTAACAAGTACCTAAAATGCTACATAAACTATCACCATAGAGTAAGTATAATCTATAATATACTATACTACTCTATGCTATCTCTTATCTACTTAGAAATGTAGAATAAGCTGATTCCCAGCCACTCAATTATGAAAAGTAGCAGCAATACTAAACCAATAAGTGAGAGGCTGTAAGTCTGAACAACTGCATGAACATTTATGCGCAAAATCCTTATGACACCGACCGCTTTTACCGCATCGCCGAGCGGCTTTAAGCTGCGTAGAAGTTGGCGCGGACATAACTAAGCGGTTGCAATAGCGATATTTCGCGCAACTCGTGCCTGTCAAAGCAGTCAACCGCGTCTTGTGTAATCCCGTGTAATCGCACCCTAAGACGCATGGGATATTACGAGACGTAGTCATCATCAACATTAGTCATCAATCCTCAAATTGGTTTGATGCAGCTCTCAACTGAATTCTTCTACCGGCTAATCTCTTCATATTTACGTAATTCCTCTCTTTCATGTCCTTTTTCACTTGTTCTGTATATCTTGCACGAGGCCTTCCTTTGCCATTCTTCCCTTCCACTCGTTCCTCGCAGATTGTCTTTATCAGGCCATCATGTCTCATGATGTGGCTGGTCAAGTTTCCCCGTCTTCTTCTTAGGGTATTCAGAAGACTTCTCTTTTCTCCCACTCTTTTTAGGACTTACTCGTTACTTACTCGGTCGATCTATTTAATCTTCATCATTCTTCTGCAGCACCACATTTCGAATGCTTCCATCCTTTTCTTTTCCGCTGCTATCATAGTCCCTGCCTAGCTGCTATAAAGAAACACCCTCCAGATGTACGTTATGATGAATTGTTTCCTTACTTCTACGCTAGTATTTCCAGCGGTAAGCAGATTCTTCTTTTGATAGAATGCCCTCTTTGCCCGGACTATTCTGCTGACTATTTCTTTCTTGCTTCGTCCGTCGTTGGTTACTCGGCTCCAAGGTAACAGAACTCTTTCATCTCTTCCAGCTTTTGTTTTCCTAGTTTAACGTTAGTTTTGGGCTTTGGCATTTTGACTCTTCTTACGACTTCCTTGTTACTTATTCGGTAGTGCAAACAAAATGAAATATAAAGTGAAATTCGATGCCACGCCATACCATCACACATGCGATATCATGCGATATTGACAGTTTACGTATCGGAGTTCACTTATCGATGCATTTTAGATGTGAAGAAAATATCAAGAGACGATATTGAGCACTGCAGTTGACATTATTCCGGGGTTATTTTCCGGGAAACAGGACCAAACAGTGCTCCCTGACCGACCCACACAAAGTTCACTCCAAAACTATATTCTCCCGAACTCAACCTAGGCTGAACTCATATCCTCACCTTGGGCTTCACTATTCAATCCTACTGGCATCCCCAGCGTCTCTACTCAAGTTCCGCATCAATATTTTCCGGCCAGCATCTCTCAGTGCCGTCAAATCCTCCTGTCGTCATCTCCCGCACCCGAAGCATATTCTGTCCTCCCGAATTTCAAAGACTTCCTCTCTCTCTCCGCCATCTCGGCCGGATTCGTATCCGCAGATATAGGGAACCGGAGACTTCCTCTGGACCGCGATTCCTTCTATCTTTCTCTCTCATTCTGCAACCCACTTTTCAAGCTTCTTCTTCCAAAAGGTCTAAGCAAACGGTCGATCCAGGCGGTCTTCCCTCCCCTGAGAGGTGGGTGACTTTGCGTGCAGGGATGTTGCGTTGGAAATCGGTATACCGTCACTCGCGATATGTGGTGCCATGTTACCGGTCCTTCCGAGAGCGTAACCGCGAATTGTTCTCTTCTAAAAATAGATGATGCAGCTCTGTTGGCAAAGATGTGTCAATGCGTTTCTAAAGCATTTGTAACGATTCAACAGTTTCGAGTGATTTCCCGTAGCTCCACATACATACGTCTGTTGTGCGCCGGAATTCGGAGATAGAGAGAGATCAAAATAAGCACAAAATGTTATTCCTTTCCCATACTCCTGCCCTCATTGGGATTTTCAACTTTTACGGATCTTGAATGTCCGTGAGACAAATACCAATATGCGTCCCAAGAGACGGAAAGTTTCACCTTCCTTCGGCCCTATACATACTGAAATGCAGCCAGCACTCGGGAGTGTGGCGCAGGAGATCGTTTCGTGAGTTCATTCCCGAATGTTGGGTCGGTCGACTGGAATCCGTCATAGGGAGCCGTTCTTGCTTCCTTGGTAAGATCTAAGCTTTGCTCCCACATTCCTCTCTCTCTCGCCTCTTCCCGTGTAAAGGTTCATTTCACGCTCCCCCACTGCTTTTTATCACATTTATATTTGTTATAATATAAAGTCTGAGAAACTCGGTATGTTGTACTTATTCTGACCATTCCGACGCTAAGGGCAAGAACCCATTTTTTTGGCGTGTCGCCGCGCCTAGCAACCTCGAAGGAGGGACGCTCGGGTGCGGGTCGGATGCAGCATAACACGTCAATGCATATGACGGGATAATTTGATTTATTTATAACATTTTCTAATCAATAACTATCACATTAATTTTTGAGAAATAACATTTTAGTGCCTTTTATAACTAACATTATACGTTTCTCGTCACTGAATCTTTTCCTCGTGGTTTTCAAGCATTGTGCCTCTCAATTGCATGTAAGTGGTGTATGCACGGAGTAGTATATTTGTATGCCTGCATGGTAGAAAGGGTAATATATGCTTTGAGATTTATAATGCATGCCTGGGAATGGTTCACTCCCTGCTACACACTCTTGCAGTGCTTTACTGGGTACTATGTAGATGTTGCTGAATCTCTTTTGTGGAGGGAGGTGAAACATCTTCGAACATGCCCTATTCCCAACTCTATAAATGTGTATCTGCTTACGCAGTAACATCTATACTGGGGCAGAACCTGAGTATTTAATACGTAAATCTTTCCCATATAAAATGTTTGCATTTCCTTGCTACTTAATTAGAAATAACGTGGTAATCACGAATGAATTTGCTACAGCTACGTAGGCATAGAATTTTATTATATACCTTCGTAAATATGGCTAATTTGGTATAATTTGGCTAAAAAATATGGTAATATATAGTTCATGCTTTGACGTCTAGGACATAATTGCTGGTTTCTTTTAATAGGAGTTCATGGGTACGGGTAACTTTTGTTAGTTGTGTTATGGTCTTTCTTTTAGATTTAATACGGGCAAAAGTACCTACATTACACATGCCTATCCTATAATGACATTAATCTTATATTGGTCACGTGAAAAAAATATCACCTATTTGTGTATCCGCTCAGCAGTCATCTCTCTAATTTTGATACCGTGCTTGAGTCGAGTATGATGCACCGGTATTCTCTATGTATCTCTAACATCGTTGGAAGATAAGTGAGCAGCAAGAATCATGCTAAATTTTAAGCAGCAAGTGTTTACTAAAATTTAACCTAGAGTCTGTCATGGTTTTTGATCTGAGTCCTCCTAGTAAGGTGACAGTAAAGTAATTTTATTTCTGCCAACCCCAATTCTCTCACATATCAGAATACGTACCAATCGCAGCCACACACCGACATTACTCGAAATTTCCTTTTAAATTTTTTTATTTATCATTTTCAGTTGTCAACAACCATAAATTTAATCCAGTTAATGTCATAAGGTTTTTTTGTGATTAAATACTAAAAATTGAAATGGAAATAACTGACATTTATTGACATTTGGTACTATGATCAATGTCATAGTACCAAAAAAGGGTGTATAGTTCTAGTATTGAATTCATTATCCTAAATCTATTGAACTTTGTAAAAAGTTTATAAATTTTCAAAGAAAAGAAAGAATAAGTGAGCGAATTAAAAATATTTGAGTTGTGTAATTTAATCATTCGTTACTCTGCTATTTTTTCCTTGTTTATCTTGATTTTTATTGATATTCTTCGTCAAGTATTTTCAAAATAATGCTAAAGAATAATATGTATCTGTTATGCCAAGTGAATGGTTTGAAGTCTCAAGCGGTCCTAGCTAATTCAGCTCCTGTCTATGTAAGGAAAATGAGTTTGACATCAGTATCCCTACTGCCCTCTTGTTTTAACTGATAAATATTTGACACAATAGCTTATATAGTCATGGAATCTTTAATGGATGCAAATGTACCAAGTATTACGAACCCAATGATTTTGTGCGCTCCAAAAGTGTGATCATATCCCACCTTTCTGCAACGCAATAGATGATGGGGTCATACGCAGACGTAGATGTATTGACCATGGAATAGAATCCAGTAGAAATCAAATAGGTTCTCTGATGCTTTACATCAATCTCTGCTCCTTGCAGTGAATCTGGTGAAATATCATCAGAATTGAGTAGGTGCTCGACGGATTAAAGACGGGGGTTGCGGAAATTTACGTGACACTTTGGATGTTGAAAAGCTCATTGTGTGGTGGCATATCCTTCTCCCCGTGTCTCCTTTTCAAGTTTCACACCGTCATGCCATTTAAAATACCCCTGCCCTTCCGCCCTTCTTCAGCGAGCATCCTCCTTTCTGTCATGGCTGTCAGCGTCCCATTACTTCTCAATATGTCAACCATCCATCTCAACTGCCTCCGTTCAATTTCCCCAACTTTCCCTCAACCCAGCTATCTGGTGTCCTCCTCACCGCTCCACCAATTTTCTCAATCCTTCCGCGCGAACCGTTCCCCAAAAGCTACGATCCACTCACGCCTTCAACCCCATAGATGGGATGACAACCTCTCTCAACTCTTATCTTGCACGTCTCTGTCACGAATACCAGAATTCTAGCTCCTTCATCTACATCTACCCACCACCTTGATAGCAGACACAAAGGCGTGTTAATATTTAGTTATTTTACTGAGCGAAAGGAAAAAACTCTTTCGCTACCATGAATTTAAAAAGTCCATTTAAACCCATGTAAATACATAATTGGCGTATACACATACGCTAGGTTCCTACAAAATTTCAGCTCAATCGGTTCAGTACTTTTTGAGTAAATGCGTAACATAAAGCTGGTAGACAGACACCACTTCATTTTTATAAATTAGTAACCAAGTATTTTTATGTTCAACTAGCGGAAGCTACCTGTTGAAATTCAACGGGTGTGAAAAACATTGAACTTATTTTGTTAGAAAACCAGTCTGAATAATACTGTTAGCGCGGTCATTTGAGGAGTTGGTGACCTATGTTGTACATAGTGGTCGCTGTAGTAGACACGCTGACCGTTTTCCTGGTGTACGGGGGGATGAGTGACTGTTGGTCCTCTTTCATTCACGGAAAATGCAAAAATGGCCCACGCAAACTCATCAACACGTAAGATAGATGGCCATCTCGTATTTTCGGTTATACATGCAGTGCCTCAATGAGAGCTACTTGAGAATATATATTGAAGAGTATACTTGTTGTAAATATGCTTTGGATTTATTGAAAGAAGTTAGAAATAATGATGTAGTTCTATTTGTACAGAAGGGAATCTTGCTTTCTTATCTTAGATTTTATTTACGAAGAGTCCTTGCGAATTGCAACAGCAGCTAGAAATTCATTTTGATTTTGACTATTTTTATACAGATAGCAGGATTGCAACAGGTCCGAAAACCTGGAGAACCTAGAAAAGTCAAGGAATATGAATAGGGTCATGTAAAAAATGAAAATATCTAGAGAATATGAAAGACAATCGGAACGTTTATGAGCTTTCACCTTGAATGTGTTGTTTTTAAAACCTCATGCTTTAGTTTTCGATTTTTCAAAACTTTCAAGTGATCCATCAAATGTTTTACAATAATTGCGTACCAAGCATAAATTATGGTGTTATCCTATTTAATTAAAGAACGGGTTAGTGAATCCGAATTGCCAAACAACTCATGATAGATAGAACTACATAATTCTCTTCTTATGGTGAGATCAATGTTTAGCTATTTTCATATTACCCCAATCTGAGACTCAAATCACGTTTAGGTGAACCAACCAAACCGTCATGCAGTGAAAGCACAAAGTACCTCTATACATTTTCTTTGTGGCCCGTTTCTGGTACTGGGAAGAAACCTTTTTTTACGGTTCTTAACATTACCCGAGAAACATGACGAGGCGGTGACCGTTATTCGTTTATCTTTTTTAAATTCTTTTTCAAACCTTAAGAAACATCAAACATGGGTCTCTTGGGACTCTGGGCCCCTCTTATTGAGAATTTATTTCTACGTGTTATCATGGGCCTGCAGAAAAACGTGATATTTAAAGGCTAGAGGTTTGAATGTCCTTTGAAAATCAAAGGACATTCACACCGATCTCTGGTTGTCAAGGAAATATGCTATTGTTAATTTCAGAGGAAAATGTGAGATTTTTCAGCTAAAAATGTGATTTTAAGACAAATACTAAGCGTAATAGAAAATTGATTGAAATAATTAAAAACTTCATTTATTCAGCCATCCGATAAAAAACATTCCAGCCCTCTGTCTTGAATGGAAGTACTTTAAATAAGCAAAAACTGAGACCACTGTACCGAACTCAATGCCAGGTACCACCAGGATCCATCTAAGGGCTCATTCAGGGGCTTTTTGGGACCCTGAGGGTATTTTAACATAGCCTATGTTCTGCCCAGACACATTTCCTATCTACATTCCAAATTTCAGCTCAATCCGTTTAGTAGTTTTTGCGTGATTGAGAAACAGACAGACAGACACCATGACATTTTAATATGTATATTAGTATGGATAACAAGAGGAAGAGGTTTAGTAGAAAGCACGGAGTGTTAGGAGGTCTGAGGGTGAAAAATAGAAAATCAGCGTAAAATAGTGCATAGATTTCTTCCGTCTCAGTGCATGGGTTTCCTCTACCCTGTATCGCTGATCCTACTCTGCGTTCTCCACCCCTAATGACGCGGAGCTCCGAAAGATGGCAGCGCATTGGCAGTCTCCGAGATGAACCCTGCAACGCTGAAAAAGGGGGCCGGCATCCCTTCCATTTCCTCGGTACCAAAACCCCCGTTGCCGTTACGTCCTTGACCCAGTTTCCAGAGGACATTCCTCGCCCTCCCCTCCCCTCTCCATCCCCTTCGCGCAGCATCGCTTGACTCGCATCCACCCGCACAGCCCTCTTTCCATCCCCATCCAGAAAACCCCGTTTACAACCTCTCTCTTCCCCCCCGACTCGCGAGTGCCTCCGTTTTACGAGTCATTTGTTGTGCTGGGGGAATGTTTTTTTCCCACTTTTTTTCGTCTCTTTCGCGAGCGCTGACGTCGTTGTCGTGCGGCCGTGTTTTCAAGTGATGCCACAATTCTTATCAGATGTTCGTGTCTTAAATATCTCTCTCTCGGCTGCTGTCCTAGGGTGACTGCTGGAGAGAATGTCAATGTTCAGAACAGCGCGGGTCGGTGAATTCGCGTGCGTTTAAGTTTAAGATGAAATATGGAATACCTATGAAATACAGATGGTGAAGAAAGTAACATGGATAAAGAAATATTTCAGGTAAGAGTAAAAATCAAGTTATTATTGCGGAGATTAAGAAAACGCAGAGCGGTAGGATGAATCGAGCAATTAGAGGCAACAGTTTATTAATAAATAATTATTTACTGTGTTCGATAGGTTTTTGGATAGGTTTTGGATAGGTTTTTGGATAGGAACACTTTACTTCCCGTAAGTAGGTAAGAGATCATACTAACAATAAGAGGCCTCATAGTTACCGTATAGGTAGGTTGGTAGGAGAACTGTAGTCTGTAGTGCATCATATAATATGCTCCTAGCATTAGTAACTCATATTAAATGAGCCATGAGTATACAAAATCCTATTAATGAACATATTCCTTCGCAGATACTAATCATTTACTTTAACGTATCTGGTAGACGCGTAACTAGCATGCTCCTCTGATTCAGTAGAATTGGATTTTTTGGGCATTGTTTGTTGCTTGTACCCAACAATTTCTTGACATGTGCTCTCATAGTACGGGGGGAAAATGACATTTTTAATCTATCCGTATTAAATTATGTAGATCATCAACACGCCAAATGTAGCTTGATTAGCATAAGTATTCGAGATCTCGAATATCGATTACTTTTTAATATTCGAGGTATTCGAGTATTCGCGAATAGTATTTGCACATATCTAGTCTTGATGGATTTGACGAAGGGCCAGACAAAAGACGAATTCGAACCCGGGACTTCGGTTAACCCTACGCTCGTTCTATTCACCATGATATCCCGCCGTCCCTAAGGCCTTAATATTTATTAACTCTACATGGAGAGAATAAGGAATTTTGCTAATCATTTGTGAAAGGCAATTTCTTTAGCCGCCAATGCCTTTCTTAAGATTGGTGCTTTGAACCTCCTTCTTTGAACGATCCGGATTATTCAAAATTTACTCGTTTTCAGGACAAGAAATTCTTAAAATATTTCTCCTTTCGACATTTCGCTTGACGTCGACGCCTTGGGATACTTCAGATTTGTAAAGGGACGGTACGATAACTATATTAGTGTAACCAGTCTATTAGATTGTTAGAATTAAAATGGGAATCATTGTCAGACCGCAGGTGGGAATTGAGACTTAATCTCTAAAATAAATTTCATGATAATATTTTCAGTGATGACGTTAAAAATATTTTTCGAACCCCAACTTACTATGGTAGACTGGACCATAATCACAAAATTCGAGAAATTGATTGCCGAACTGACAGATTCAAAATGTCCTTTCTTCCTCGTACAATTAGGGATATAAATAGAAGTAAATATATCCACTACGAATGCACCAAAGGATAATTTAGGTAGTTGCATGTTGGAATAAGGACTTAAAGATAACCCAACTAACAGCAAGTTTTTGCATGCTTGCTTTCCTTAAAAAAATGTACAAGTTTAGGCTAGTCTGTTATTACTAATTATTTTATGCATCGTATGCAGTGCATGTTTGGTGAGAATTCACCCCCTGCCACACACCTTTATGGTGGCTTGCAGGGCATTATGTAAATGTAGATGATTATTAAAGATTTAGTCGTTTTTAGGACAAGAAATTCTTAAAATCGTTCTCCTTTCCACATTCCACTTGACGTCAACGCCTTGGGATACTTTAAATCTTTTGCTCCCCCTTTGATGCTGTCCCGTACTCCCAACGCGTATCGATCTCATTAAGATGCTTAGCGCTTCCTTCTGCATGAAGATCTGTCTTCCTTCTCTGCTGCACCTCCCCCATTCCTCCCCGTTCCTTTAAAGCAAGCGACTGACTTGTTTGCCGTAATTTCCCTGCGCATTGATCCATAAAGGAATGGAGACTCTCGACTCATTGGAAAGGTTCCCGCACCAATGCTAAAAGATCCCTACGTATCATCTCGTTCTCTTTTTCCGCTGACTCTGTCATGCTGCTTGTGTACATTTTCCCATCATCTTCACCCTCTTTCGTCTAAATTCTCCACAGTCGCTCACCTGGGTTGGAGTCGCCTCTCCAGTGTCATAAATGTCACTGCGATAAGGGCCAGCCTCGATTCTGATAGAAGACCTTCGTTGACTCGTTCTTTTTGATGGATGAAGAGCGACAAACTCCTCTCCCTTTTTTGGTTTACTTAATGTGGTCAAATATTTCTTTTCAGACATCAAACTCAGCTTCTTTTTGCTCTCCGTCTATCTCGCTTCACGAACGTTGTACTGCTTTTGGATATTTTTATGAAAGCGTGGAATGACGTGAATACTTAGGTGTCACGATTTCCAAAAAAGTCATCATCATTAGTAGTCAAACCTAAACTTGGTTTGACTCAGCTTTCTGCTGCATTTGGGGGTAATTCTCCTATTTTCTATTGAGTATAATATATAGAGAATACATTCTATTCATATATTGAGTATAATTCTCCTCTTAACTATTTTCTCTATGTGTCTTATGCCTGACATTTTCCCTTTCACTTTGATACGTACGTTTATGCCATTATATACGATCCAGATGATGTATCATTAAGTTTAGTGAGCAGATGTGAAGGGGAGAGGTAAAATGGAGTTATGAGTTGGTTAAAATTGTTGGAAGAATTCAATGTAGGATCATAATGTACGAAATGAGGTTGAAGTATAGATTAAATTTCATTTATTTATAATTTTTGTGATTACAGTAGATTTAATGGAGTATCAACTACAGTTTTCATTTATCTATCAGCTTCACCTATACGCTGCTTCTCTTTCCAAACTTCGTGCCGTCTTAGTACCATCCATCATTAATTTCTTTTCTTTTTATTCCACGTCCATTCTTACTCAGTATTCTGCACCAGGTGTACGACTGACAGCATTTCATTGTCTGTAGTCACCTGTTTCATCCACCCAACTCTAGACTGTCTCATCTGCATCTTTATTGTTTCATATACCGGAACGAGAAATGCTGCTCTTATGCCCTAATTTAATGCCTCTGGTACATTAAATGGCTTATATCATCTCGGTAATTCGGTTTTCGTTTGCGTTGCGAAATGACCACCGAAGGGTGTACGCTTAAAAACCAAACATTGATTTTCGGGTCTGGCTGAAAAAGAATAATGCATTTTATTTCCCCCGTCTCGGTATTCTTTTTTTATTTCCTTTCACGCAGGAATAAATTTTCATTTCCGACCCCAAATCGTGTTTGCAATTCACTTTTCACGCGCACCCTCTCTCGGATTCCCACTTTTATTTCTACATCAGGATTCTTTCCTTTTCTCCGCTGTTTTAAATTTCCCTTTGATAATTTTTTTACACAGTTCACTCTTCCACCCAAGCGTTTTTTTATTTTAGTTTTTCCCTCCATCTTCCCTTTCTAGCGTCCTCTCAAAACTCTTTTTCCCTTCCTTCCTCCCTTTCTTTCTTTGACCTACCCTCCATCCTTTTCGAATATCCCCCGGAATAATTTAGTCCGTGGAACAAGGCTGGAGACCCCATTTCTTTGGAATACGACAAGTCAGACTCGCCTGACACATCCCTCCCATTTGAAACTCTTCTTCCACTGTTATAATCATATTTCCTCCTTCCATCTCCTCGTTATTATGCACATAAAATTTTCTCTACGGCTTTACGTCTCCCTTGCATGCTGAATAAATATATTTAAAATATTTTTTGCGTCTCTACTTCCTGGCGATCATCATTTAAGAAACAGTAGCGTACAACAGTTGGTATTGCTTTTCATCAACTTTGACGAGAATCGTAATGCTGCATATACATTTGTAAGTTTTCTATTCATCCCTCCGAACATTACCATAAATATTATTTCCCTTTGAAAGTATTTATCTCAAGCAAAGTAAAGTATTTTGCACGAAGACTCTCGGCTCGGAAAATTAGGTAAGGGAAGCTTTTTTTATATTTGCTTCAGTTCTCAGGATTAAGGAAACGAAAAAAAAGTATTTTATAATATTTACTCTGCATTAAACTTATCTCCACTTCTAGATGATAGTTTACGATAGTATGCTGTACTAAAAATATATTTAAAAATTGTTTTAAATATAGCTTTCTATCAATTAAATATGGCCGATATGTCCCTGTTACAACTTTGGTATACCAGGTCTGCCTAGACTGTCAACTTTTATTAGTATTAGAGTTATTTTCTCGATGATGATTCCTTTCTGGTGTGAACCGACCCTAGTAATATAAAAATATGAATGTGCCATATGGTACAGTATGTAAGTCTCCGCTTGTATATCATAATTATATTGCTGCATGGTTAGGGGAGGAAGCTAGCGCGATATATCGGTGAATGTTATCGCGGCACCATGTGGTATCTTGCGATATTTTCAGTTTAAAAGGCAGCAAAAACGATATATCGATCCTGTGGGAGTTAACTTTGATCAAAATAATGAGAAAGAGACGAAGTTAAATACAAGGTTTCCGTTAGGAAAAGTTATTCATAAAGTTCAAATATAATTCCTGCCTGTGTGAATGTTTGTACAGATCAGTGTGTAACGCCATTAAGGTTTTTCACGTCTAGTTCGCAACATAAATATTCTGTAAGGTAGATCATTTACAACTCAAGTTTAAACGAATGAGAATTGCCATATTTCACAAAAATACTCTACACTAAATGAAATTTCTTTCTCACATGTAAAAATTTAGGTATTTAAATAAAAAAAGGAAACTATCTTGTCACAAGAATCCATTTGGTTGATCTTACATTTATTATTCTTAAATTAATGATTATATTGGTTAAGATCGACCCTTGATCAATTTCACTGGTGAATGTGGTAACTTGTGTCTTTTTTTCTTACGATTCAAGACAAGGGAAGTAACTAAACTCACCTTATTTTTTCTTTTAGGGCAGAAAAACTATTTCACGGGAACAAAATTATCACATATTAGTCGAATACGTATAAAGAAATTGTCCAATTTCAGCCTATTATTTTAGTCAATATGTCGTCAAAAATAATATGTTCCACGTCTATGAGCTTCAAACTGATACTTTTCTCGCGTGGTTTGCGGAAGCCCTGTTAATGTAGGACCAAAATCAACATCATCTTCGGGCAACAATTCTTTGATTGGTTTGACGCAGTTATCAACGCGATGCTCCTATCGGTTACTGTCTTCATATTGATGTAGTTCTTCTCTTTCATATCCTTCACTGCTTGTTCTATTTATGCATCTCATCCAAGGCCTGCCTCTTCCATTCTTCCCTGTCAATTTTTCCTACGGTGATAGTCTCCATAGGATCAAATTAGATGAGTGATTTTTCATAAAATATGAACCCGAATGAAAACCCTCACATTTTTAATATGGGCATCTCATCATACCCAATGTTTGTTCACTCACTCACAAAGAGCAAATGGATTCCTTTTACATGTTTTCCCGCGAAATCATAACTCCGTCCTTTTTCAAATTCACTCTTTGGCATCGCCCCATGAACCCGCTCAGTGAACTACATCACCTTCGATCCTTTACTGACTCATCGCTTCCATTCCGAGCTTCAGTTTTTACTTCCCCTACTCTCCCACTCGTCTGCCTCCTCACTCTCTGATTATCTTTTTACGGGAGAACGGGAAATAGCGAAGGGAAGAATAAATGGGTGGGACAATGGAAACACCATCTTCCGGTTTTGGGAACGGTTCAAATATGGCATAAAACGATTTTTGGGGACTTCATCCTGGCACTCTTCCCAAGTACGCAATATGCGACGAATATATGTCTTACTCACCCTCGTCTTTATTCAGCATCTATACCCAGTTAGTGGCGTGAAAATCATCTCGAGGGTATTTGCCAATGATCTACATCTACATAATATCATGCAAGCCACCATAAAGGTGTGCGGCAGGGGCTCAATTCTCTCCAAAGATGCACTACATGCATTTAAGAGGACAAGTATTAATATATTAGTCTAAACTGCACTATTTAAAAGATAAAAATAGCAAACTAAGCATGCAAAAACGTGCTTTTAGTTGGGTTAGTTTCAAGTCCTCATACCAACATGCTTGCACCAACTTGATTTACTCGTATTGGACATATTTACCGCTATTCATATCCCTAATTGTACGAGAAAAAAGGAAATTTTGAATCTGTTAGTTCGGCAATCAATTTCTCTAATTTTGTAATTATGGTCCAGTCCACCATAGTATGTTGGGGTTCGCAAAACATTTCTAACGTCATCACCGAAAACGCTATCTTGAAATTCATTTAGGAGACCAAGGTCAGACTTCAACCTGCGTCATGATTGCCACATTGACTAAGTAATTAAAAAATAAGTGAATACTAATTAATGATAGAAACGCGTTTGTATTTCATGCTCAGGATACGTTGCACCAAATAAGTAATATCTAGGAAAAATGGTAATGGTTTTATATATATGTTTGAATCCTAAAATATGTTATTCCCATTTCCCATTCCAAGGTGCTGTTGTCATCTTAGTGGATTAAAGTATTTTTTCAGAGTCATATACTACCAACTACGCTTCTTCATCAATAAGCAATATATAACCAATCATCCATTACATTAATATGATCATTAAGTGATCATATAACCAATTTTTATCTTCCATTGCCAGTTGGGAGAAAGGCCTTTTGGCAAATAAATATAATCGTACAGTAGTATCTTGAACTAATTTTGCTATCTGATCGAGTTGAGCAAAAAGTTGAACATAAAACATGGGTTTGAGGATTTCCAACGTCACCTACAGACAGATCAGTGCAATTTATTTAAAGTATTCTATCTACATTTTAACCCATAAAGGTTACCAATTGAATTCTTGTAGTAATTTTGAATCATTTCAACAGTTTCATAAAGACCTCACCTAAATCTCACATCTTTACGTAACGCAAGAGTGGAGCAAGTCATTTCAAAATAAACGACCATAGTTATTGTGTACTTTTCCCCATTTTCAAGCAACAGATGAAATGAATGTCAAACTTACACGTGGTTATCCCTCAGGATTCAACAGAAAATAATTTTGTTCGCTCAAATATCCGAAATGATTGCAGTAAGAATTGTCCTCTATTTAAAGGAGAAGCTTTCTTTGTGCGCGCTTCTGGAGAGCAAAGAAAAAGGAAATTTTTTGATTGCAATTAATATATACTAATGATGTAATTTGTCCTTGAAAAAATAATAGCATTGTTACTTGCTGAGATGATTTACTTTTGCTGCAGCTGAATTTTGTAGGTATCGTCAAATTGACGGGTTCGCCGGAAAAAAGAGACATGGGCGTTCTTTCCTTAATGGATCTCAAAGGTTGTTTATTTGTCAATACTACGTGACTATTTTTGTGACTTTACCAGGAAAATGATTCTGTACTTGAATGTAGTGAAAAACTTCAGTTAGGGTGTAAATCAGAAGCAAGCACTAAAAATGTCAATATGGCATGAACGATTATAGTCGCATAAAGTTAAATAAAGGAATCATTCTATGTATGGTGATATTTACCCCCTGCCACACACCCTCGCGGTGGCTTACAGCGTATCGCGTGGATGTAGATGGTTTTCTGGAGAAATTATAACGACCGGGGAGGGGAAAAGCTGCGAGAAAGTATTAGTATAAGCTTGATGGAAAATTTAAAAAGAATACCAGACAAGCTATTCGAGTGCATCTTGAGACATCTCATAAAAATAGTCGTGGACGGGGATGTGAATGGGAGGAATGGTGAAATAAGATCTCGTATTAGATAAAGGAAGCGAGAAGTGTGAGGGAAAAAAGTAAAAAATAAGGTGTTGTTGAATTATTTAGAAGTGTTAGGTTTCAAGGTGTTCCAAAGGCAAAGGCTTTATTACACCATGTTACCTAACTGAAAACTAACCTCTGTTTACTGCTGCCTGCCATTACATCTACACAGCATTCTCCAAGCCACAGCAAGAGTGTAGGTCATGGGGCAAATCCGCACCAAGAATGCATTATTTTCTGTAACCTTTCAACACTTGTGTAATGTTTTTGAATGTAATACGAGTTCTATCATAATGAAGAGGAAGACCAAGCGAATAATCAAGAGGAGATGTGTATCAGGCCAATTTTAGCATTTTTCCCAGGTGAATAGGATGAGTTCTTTGGTTGTTATTTCATTTACTGAGACACGAAATGAAGTGTAGTTGCTCATGAACATAAGATTTACGATGGTATTAGATAAATAACGAAAGTGCAAACCAATATTAAGATCGATGAGTACTTCAGGAAGACAACTTCGGCTGCAAGTTTTTTCCTTATAGAGATGCGTCCAAATTTAGGCCCCTCTGGGTCTTTGGATTTGATTGGGCCTTTGATTGTTCTTTTCTCTGTAAATAAATCCCACGAGCCCTAATTTTGAGACAAAAGTGAATAATTTGGTTGAAATTTTGGAGGTGATTTTGAAATGATAAACTCTTTTGGCATTATTTTGCATTACTACAAATTGTGATTCTAACATGTAGATATTGCGCATTATAAAAAAGCACGGTAATATGTTTTTGAGAAAAAAACATTTAAAAAGTTTACTTCATAAAATATTTTAATGTATTTTTTAATAATAGTTTAATATTCGAGTGAAAAAATCATCACATGAAATCGCCTCAAGGCTAAGAATTGTTTTTTGCGTCGGCTCTCATTTATTACTTCGATTGAACCGATGCTCAAAAGATAATCTTTATCAGTTAATAATCCTTATATTGGTTGAGTATATCCTCTAGTAGATTCTTCATTATCCTCTTTCACATCCTTTACTATTTTCTCCGTTTATTTCATGCAAGGGCTTCCTATGCCATTATTTCCGTTCACTTGTCCCTTGACGATTGTCTTCAACAGACCACCATGTATCAAGATATTGCTGATTGAGTTGTCCTCTCATCTTCTTATGATTTTCAGCAGACTTCTCTTTACCCCATTCTTCTCAGGACCGTTCATCACCTGGTCGTTCCATTTGTTCTTCATCATTCTTCCGTAGCACCACATTTAAAATGCTTCCAGCCTCGACCTCTCTGCTGCTGTTATCGTCCGTGCTTTGCTGCCATAAAGAAACGTTCTCCAGGTCTAAGTTTTTATAAATTGTGTCCTTACTTTCTGACTTGTATTTCTAGCTGTAAGTAGGTTCTTCTTTTGGTATAATCCCTCCCATGCCTGGGCTATTCTACTGGCGATTTCTCTTTTTCTTCGTCTATGGTTATTCTGCTTCCTAGTTATTCGGGTTCTCAAAAAACTATACTCGGTCAATTCTTCATATCCATGTATTCTTAGTCAATCCCATGGGCCCAAATATTGAGACAAATTTGGAAAATGTAGACTAGCTTGTTAACGTGATCCGTAAGTAATAAAAATTCTTTGTATTACTAGACATTTAGATTCTAATGTTTAAGATTTTTTATTAGAAAACAATTCTGGAATGTAAAATATGCTATTTGAGAAAAAACTTATAAGCAGTCCACAGAATAAAACTATTTTAAAACTCGAGTGATTATTTTATCATAAGAAGACGTATTAAGACAGCAAGGATCTATTTGTCACCTCAGATGTTACCTACTTAAAGTGAGTTCAATGTAAATATAGACTTAAAATGCGTTATTCATATGATAGTTGCTGGGAACATTTTTGAGTACGGTGTAGAAAACTCAACTAAATGCTCGCCCCAGGGACTTCATACGTAAAACCCGTAGGGCTGTTCCCAACGCGGGACTTCGTTTTTTAACCACAGTCTCCCACGTCGTAACGAAACAATTTGGCGATCCGTTCCCCCCATTCAAAAGCTGCGTCCCTCGCATAACTGCGTCCTTGAAATGCCCCCGGGACAGTCTCCGCTACCCCCCCTGACGAGGAAGCTCGGTAGCCTCTTCCTGCCGCAGTGCCATTCCCCTCTTCCTTCCCTCAGCGGACACTCTCAATGGCGCGAATCCTCCTCCTCCCTCAACGGCGATTCCAACGAACCGTCGTCATGGTAACACGAGTGTTGAAAAGGGGGGGGGACTCATCCGAGGCAGGGCGCGTGGAAGAGCTGCTGGGGGAACGGAGGTGAGCCAGAGATAGGAGTGCGTTTGTGTGTGAGTGTGGATAGGGAGCAGAGAGAGAGATGCTTTGTTTTGTGGGAAGTGGTTTCTGTCCTGAAGCTTCAGTTGTATCCGGTTTCTGCGCGAATCGCGCTTCACGCGCGCCTCGTGTGAACGGTTGCGTGGTAGCGCGTGTTTACCGGGAATTCTGGGGAAAGAAGGTAAGGGGTGTGCGCAGAAGGAGTGGAATTGTGGTCCGGTTTTGCGCTATGCGGCCGAGAGTATCTACGTCTATCGTGTTGTGCTGGTTTTCTAATGTGTACCTACTAGCTGCTTACATGGCAAACATGCCTGTCACACCGGTCAGCGTAATGCCCATCCCATACATCAAATGCGGTGCACGCAATATAAGTTAAGAGTGATGACGGAAAGATTTCGACGATCACATCAATTATCTCCGTCAATCAGAGAGCAAACTCATGAAAGGTAAACAGATTTATATTATAAAACTTACTGCATCTATTGTAAATAAGACTGTATCGAATGGAAAACAATATATCTCTTTCCACAATAATTATTTATTTCATATTAATTTATTTTTGCCCAACAACCTACTGTGATTTGTAAATTCTTTATAATTTCTCTTAGGCGACCTTGCCACAAAATATAAATTTCTTATAATTGATGAATCCAAAAATTTACCCAAAGGGTTGTGCAATGCACGGGTTAGAATACCACACATTTTGTGGGATATAAAATCCATGATATTGCGATAATCAAAGTTAATGATCAGACATAAAATTGCTGCATTAATTTCGATAAAAAAACGTAAATTGACTTCATGACCCCAATGAAAAATATCACACTGCAGATCAGATATCTATATCGCTTACTATCGCATATCACATGATCTCATAAGGTATCGTGAAATATCTGGCATTGTAATCACCTTACACTCGAAATCACATGCAATGAGATTTTTTCCTTTACTATAATCGATTACCACGTAGAAACTCCAGTCCTTTTTCTTCTAGTATACTTATAAATTTAATAATAATAATATATTATTCCACTTTCCAAATATTTTATTCCATTGGAGCAACATTTACAATATTAGCTTGGGCCATTTTAACAATTGTATCGAATATAGGTACTCCAGAGGACCTATACCTGCTTCGGGGTTACCATTATAAAGCATTTTAGAATGACAGAGAAGGTACTAATTCTGCTTATCAGATACAATAATACTTATATGTGATTGAATATTTAAAAAAAAAATAATTTTGTACGATCATATTCCAGTGTCCCACATGTAGAGAAATTTATCTCACGGAACGCATTTAAAAGTAACATAGATAAATATGCACAAAAATATAAATATAAACACATGTATATGCATATATTCACATACACAAACAATACTATATACGTGTGAAACTATACTCACACAACATCATGTACCTATGCACAAATTTACTCAAAGAAGCACATATAAACCTTTAAAACCAGCTCAAAGATACTTCACAAATCCAGCCGATCTTCTCTGTATGTTTTCCAAGTCAAACATGGTTGCCCAAGCCACTACTAAGTCGCAGGTTCGAATTCCGCAATTTTGTCCATTTTAGGATTGCGCGCTAGTTAACCTGAACAGCTGGATCACCTGAAAAGAAAAAAAAACAAATCGTACTTTTACGCGTTCCAATGTAATGCTTCCGAGGGGAGGAGGGAGACGAAATCCATTGGAATACTAAGAGAGGGGAAGGTGTGTGTAGGGGAAGGAAAGATGCGAGTATATGAATGGACTATGCGTAAACGGGGAGGCGGAGGGGAGGGGAGGTATGGGCGGGGGGTAGAGGGGGAGCAGGGGGTGGGGGAACGAGAGTGCCTTGAATGGAGGGCGAGGAAGGGGAAGGCGTTGCTGGGTCCGCAGTGGAAGGGTGGGCCGTGCCCTGAATCGATCGCCGATCTCACCACACACGCTGCAATCAACTCAATTGACGCAATTTCTCGCCTCACCCGTACGTGTATCCTTGAAACGTGATTCCAGAAATGTGTTCTATAATGTTGAATGTGATTCGTCATGCACTATTGTACCATCACACATAGACCGCTTGATATTGTGCCTGTTAACTTGCTGATTCCTGATTGGATAGTGTGCAAGTGATGCGAATTGTTATTTATGCTACCTGTTTTGATTTATCAGTCCTTTTGATTTATCAGTGTGATCTTAAATCTGTGTACAGTTGACCGTTATTTCTATGTATCTAAGTATTCAACACTTATAGCTGTTTTATATGCTTTGCTCCATAATGCATTTACTATTGCCGTTGCCTTTGACCCAAATTTTTTCTTTTCTCTTTTTTTATTTGTTGTGGCATGTACTTGTTTTTCAATTTTGCAGGGGACTTAAAGTCCCAGAGCAATAAAAACCAATTTCAATTGCGTGGATCACTGGGGTTCACTTTAAAACTAGACCATGGCTATGCCTATTCGGAATTATCAAATTATATATCTAAACTAAAGCCTAACCAGTTGATAATTACAGTAAAGCCTGGGTATACAAGTGAGTTTCACTCCGTGATCTCTCTCTCAGTTTAATTTTTTCGTGAGCCGAAAAAATGTTAAGCTGGTATACCATGGTCTGTTTTGATAAATTTTTTCCCAGATATGATAGAGTTGGTAAAATAAAAAGACCAGAATTTTCCCGTTCTTTGTTCCATCAAATATTTCTCGTGGTATAAGCGGCGAAAAACCGATGTTTTTAACCCTTTCGGAAAAGTGGGCGTGGCGCAACCTCTGACGTCATTGACTTCGTCCAATCACAACTGAGCCCGCGAAGCTACTTCGCCTTATCGCTATGGGGGGTACACACCTGACTCTGCCAATAGTATCTGTGCGAGCAGACCTTCCGAGAACCTCACTCCACTCCCTTCCCTTTCCCTAAAAGCAATCAAGGACGGTAGGAAAATGATGTCAATGTTATCATAGCAGCTTTATAGGTGGGCGTCACCTTTTGTTTATTTAAATTTTTGATTTATTAGTGAATGGTATCGGTCAGAAGATTAATTTTTTCACAAAAATTCTTTTTTTGTTTCCATCTAACAATTTCGTGTGAAAAATTGCGATTTAGGTTTCGAGTAAACAGAATTCCGGAATTCTGGCATGTTACTCCACCCGCTGTAACGTTCAAAATAACCGTATTCGATGCCACCAAATTTGAATTTCCGGCACGCATCATAATTTTGCTCTAAGGCATGTGTGTTCGCATCTCTGAAAGCTGTAATTCCGAGTGTTTGCTGCATATTTTTCCTGCGTAAAGACTAAATATTTAGTTGCGCGTTATTTTGGGATGCATAGCTTTGGGATACGTTTCTTTGACGAAGTAGTATGCTCTGCCCGCATGCAGTTGCATGCACGCGATGCATATTTGGTGAATACACACTCCCTGTGAGTTGACCTTGAGCTGGCTTGCGAGGCACTCCATACATGCTGATGTAGTTCATCAATATCATCAACCCTCCATTTTGATCGTAATGGAAAACGGGACACAGCAGCTCGTTCAATAAGCTCATGGCATTCCGCGTTCCTCTCATTTTCAACCCACGCGCAAAGGACTCTTTTGTTCTTGCCACCCACTTAAGCTGTGAAAGGAACACAGTCCGCACATTCCATTTCAAGAACAAAACAGAATGGCTGCCAGGACATTCTCTTATCCGTGAAATGGGTCATCGGACGCGAATGAGATTGGGACCTTTACACAACCTTTCCCTTAACCCTGGACTTGAGACAATAAGAATAGATAATTATCATAGCGGGTACAGGAGGAGACAAAAATGGATTGCATCATCACTAACCAGAATGAAAGGAGCGTTGGAGCATATTCGTTTCGTTAGCTCTGGCGCTAATCAAATGTGTCAATTCAAATACCCCTTCGTCGTCATAATTAGGTACGCGTCTTTTCCTGGGGCTCAAAGTATAAAAAAGGATGAATTCAACCGTAACCGGCGATACATGGTGCAACAGCACTTAATTACATTGTGATGACGCCATAGGCGTTGAAAAACGTGTTGTGTACTTACAAGTAAATAAGTGAACAATCAAAATTGTGCAGTTTAATTTCAACTCAGCGGACACAAGGTAAAATGGATCGACCCAGTGACAAACGAATAAGTCTTAAGAAGAGTGGGAGGAAAGAGAAGTATGCTGAAAATTATAAAAAGTCTGCTAAAAAATTATATAAAGACGGGACAACTTAATCGGCCATATCTTAAGACACGATGGCCTGATGAAGACAATCGTTGAAGGAAAAGTGAACGGGAAGAATAGAAAAGGCAGGCCTCGCATGAGTTATATAGAACGGGTCGTAAAGGACGTGAAAGAGAGGAACTGAGTTAATATGACGAGGTTGGCCGATAGAAGAATCGAGTGGAGGGTTGCGTCAAACCAATCCTAGGATTGTTGACCATTGATGATGAATTTCAACTCTATAAATAAGGAATTTAGGGAATTGAGAACATACCCAATACATGAAGGTAAGGAAAGCACGTACATGTTAGGAGATGATACTCAGCCTTGATAAAGCTATTCTAGGAAACATTAAGGAATTGAATATTCTGAATTCGTTATGAAAGGAAATCGAACCTTATGGATTGATTTGTACAAATAACGAGGGAATAGGTGTAGATGACAGACAAGAAAAAGTAACTTTAATGACATTTTGCGTTATTTTCAAGGAAGCATGTGATTATTTCATTCTCTTTGTTGTGATACCTTTCAGCTTTCAACAAAGGATAGTGCATATGTATTTAAATGTCTTCAGAGTATTTTTTAAGGTATTGATTTAAAATGAATAATTAATTATAATTAACACTGTTATTCTCCGGTAATTTGTCATTTGATCTCATTCCTGATACTTTTGAATTAACCAACCTAAAATTTTGTTTTACCGTTTTTATAATGTTCAAATGACAGAATTTCGCTCCCGAAAAAGTATTTTCGTTTTACCCTATTTTGAGGGGATCGGGTTCTTGTGGTGGCTGGAGAACTGGCCTCTCATCCCGAAGGTCCGGGTTCGACTCCCGGCAGCGGCAGATTTTTCATTGGAAAACTGGTCCCCACTTGCCTAGTGAAGAGTATTTCAAGTTCAGTACTCCGTCCGCCGGATGGGACGTTAAGCCGTGGTTCCCTTGGCGACTTTCGTTAAGAGTAGGCTAATGCCGACGCCGGGTTTCTCTCCGCCCTTCCGCCATAACTTGAAATACTCCTACCTGTACCCAATTACCCACCTATCCTATATGGTCCTATCCTATTATCCTGTTCATATATCCTATATCAGTGGTCGGTCGCCTCCCCCGAATAACATCAGGGACGGAAAAATTGAGGAACTAAATGGCGGGAAAAGTGATGGAAATCCTTTCATTTGAGACATCCTGAAAATGGCCATATTGTGCAAACACTTTCTTATTATCACTAAATATATTATGTTCGCTATTCTTGGACTTGCACGCTAAAGATATTGCTGTGATTCGCTGTCTTTCAAGTGAATTTGATCTCGATCTCAGTTACGATGACGGCAAATAGCTAATGCAAACTTCCTCAAATATGTTTGATTTGATCACGTATTCAAGATTACAGAATCAAATATGAGATTCGTACCTTATTTTCTTCTTGAAAATATAATGCTTCTCGATTGCATGAAAATGTATGGTATAATTTAAATTTCACGGTATAATTTCATTTCATTGCCTCAAATGTAACTGGATGAAATAAGGGATCATTATAATTGGACGGCTTGGGTTTAAACAGCACAAATTATTGTTAAAGATGTAATTATTCTATCCAACCCATTCAGCAACAATGATGTACGCTGTAGTTAGTCGTTTGGAATCTAATTTGCTATCCCTAATTGGACGTTAGGGATATAAGAGTTGACTGAACGAGTTCAGAGCATTGTCGTGCGCGCTTAATTGCTGTTTACTATTTGTGCTGTTACTCGCATCGATGTTTGCCTGTCAATTGTGGATAGCGTGTAGGGTAATGATGCGTTAAGTTTGGCCATCCACGGTAGTTTTGATTTGTGACGGGAATTTGTATTAGATTTCAGGTTCAATTTTACGTCCATGCTTTCTTTGGACATTTTGGTATCATTACAGGGGTAAAGTGTTTAGCGTTGAATGCGAAACAAGATATATCCCTTAATGCCAATGAAGATTAGCCTTTTTAGCTCTAGTACTAGTTTGTACTCATTACATCATTGTTGATTAACAATTTTACTAATAACCCAGAATTTGCGTTCCAATGTTGGAGAGAATGCTCGATTTGTGATGCTCTGAGTTAGGTCAGCCGTGTGAGCTTTGATTTGTAAATCAATTAGGATTGAGTTTCAAAGCCAATTTTCCTATGACTTGTATGGACTACTCTGTTGGAAGTCTCCGAGAAACCTGGAGAGTACAAAAATAATTCATTGTAGGTTCATCCTTTTAAAAATTTTGTTAACTTCCGGGCTTCGTACTCAGCGCTTCGAACTCAGGCAGCCGAACGCTCTCCACCAAGCACTCAAGTAGGATTCAATTAATCAATAAAAATGTTCCCCTACTATCGGCGCAAAAAAGGTAGAACGCTGAACTTAAAGCATTTGTATGAAATTCTACCGAAGCTCCAGAGAGTCGTGTAATATATCGTTCTACTACTTGTTTATTTGACTATAACATTAAATAATTAAAAAGTATTAAAACGTAAACGTTTAGCTTCTACGGTCGAAAGAGTGAAGAAGAACACGCGAAAAACTAGGAGAAAGGCGAAACGGTCTTCTTCTTCATCTCGTCACGGGCAAAACATTTGATTGGTGCACTTCATTGTTTTTGTATAGACAGAACAACATCTCCGCATTACAAATATTAAAAAAAATTAAATCTCGCCCATTCTTTGATTTTTAAAATGGCCTAAAGTTAGATTTAAATTTCCGAGGTGTAGAAAAATACATGAATATCGAGGTTAGGTACGTATGCTAAATGGAAAACGTATTTCAAAACTTTTCATGCAAGGAAATTTTTATATTGTTCCTCTTACTTAAAATAAACCACAAAGACGAAAATCGCCCAGCGGCAATGCACACCACCATTTTACGCTGTTGGCAATGGTGAACTCCTCGGTCGCGCGCGGCTCAAATCTCTGGTAATACGTCCGTCGAGTGCTATGTAAGAAAAGCACGTATATTAACTACCTAAACACTCAATACATGTAGTTAACGTTTAATTTCAAATCATTTATCCATTAAAATTGTCTTCATAAGTAACAAATACATGATGAAATGAAAGAAAATAACACTGAATTAATATAAAAACATCTGCACTCTCTGCATTTTTTAATATCACATAAAACGAGAGGAAACAATCGTCATGAATGACTAAGAAATTGTGTCACGAGAATTTTAACAATTATAATGTTATTGTTAACAACAATGCTAATTCAATTTATTTATTCCAAATGGGGGAGCCGACGGGCCGCGAGAGAGAAAATTATAAATGTTTAAATATTTATAAAAAACACATTTATGAATTGCCGCTAAATTTTATTTTTGTAATAGTTAGGTGGGTATTTTTAAATTACGGAAAGAAAGTTTCGGCCGATTCTGAGATGGAGTATTTGAGAAAAGTTTACTAACAATTTTTTAAACATTAGTAATTAATAACAATAGGGTTTAGAATAAAATAAATTTTTCTTGATATATTTGCATTTAATAAAGATTTAGCTTTAAAAAGAGCTATTAATCATTGCTGTTTGACAATTACAAGCGGAGATATAAGTGATAATATGATTTAAGGCTCTATTTTTTTCTAAAAATGCGAAAAAATTAAAACATGCATAATTCACTCAAAACATTTTTTTTTCACAAAACTGTTTGAGATAGTTTAGTTTGAGTTGATTTTGTTCCCATACACCAATTATTATCAAAATCTGAGACCCTTAGGGACAAACGTTTGTTGAATTGAAGTGTAATGACCCATATTATAAACTTCAGTCTTCCTCTTTTCATCCATTAATCATATATTACTCTACTCTCAGCTTTTTTTACTATTGATAATGATGAGAAGGTGATGAAAACAATAGATATATAGGTAAATAAAGGCGGAAAATAATAGTTTTTTTTTTAGTTTTATTGGAATGAAATTATTTCATAAGTTGTCTCATCATTTCTTAGTTAGATTTCATAGATTTTAATTGTATATCCTAACCGAGGATGTTTCTATGACATTTGTCCATGCCTGGTGATGTTTCACCCCCTGCCAAGCACCCTAACGATGACGTGCAGGGCATTGTGTAGGTGAGTATTTGATAGGATTAATCGATAACCTTTCCTATTGACTACCCTGCAAGCCATCGGGAGGGTTCTTGGAAGGGTGCGAGTTTCTACCAAATATGCGCTACGTACCTATATACACTAAAGTATACTTATACCTCATACTTAAGGAGAGATTTCTGTAATGGGTACCATGTGAGATGCTCACACTAAAATTTATGCTCCGACAGAGTGAGTTTTGATCTCAATTACTCTACAAAAACCATACAAATAAGTTATATTTAGGTATTCTTATTGACCACTTTATTTATGTAGAGATTGAAATGTTTTTTTAAATGTACATACCTAGTTTTTGGTCGTACATTCAAATAAGTGCCGATTTACCGATGAAAATCGATAGAGTCGACATGTGGGAGACTGAGGAAATAGTGATATCTTTCTTCTTATTTATGTATGCAATTAATCCCAACTTCTAGGTTGATCATTCAATGTATTAAAAACAAGATTTTTTGTTTTAAAATAGTATTATAAGTGGAAGAAGCGGTTACTTGAATAATTTGTTACATTCAATCAATGTTCAAGCTATTCAGAGTTGAGCCCGAACGTGCAGAGGTATGCAAATTCCCACTCTTTATCCCTGTTTCGTCGTACCCCTTGGGACGTCGCAAAGGTAACAATTGAATGGCTTCCCCCGCAGCCTCTCCTTCCATTCTGTCACAGCTCTCGGTAACGAGAGCGTGTCACTGAACTCAGCCGAGCCTGTTTTTATTTCTCTTATCCTCCTTTCGCTTTTCAAATATTTTCGTTCGGCCCCGTGAGTTTTCTCTCGTCTCTCCTTATTTCTAAACGCGGACTCCCCATTCTGTCCCCCGAGGCGTCGCCACCAGCGCCTGCGGTAAGCCGTATTATTCGTCCGCGAAGTGTTTGTCGAGATAAAAAAAACGAAGCGGGAAATCCGATAATGATATCTGCATTCGATTGGAATTCTATTAATGGTTGGAATATTATTTCTTTTCGCAAAAATATTCCCCGACCGGATTGGAAACGTGGATATCGGAGCGCTTATCGCCCTGCTCCAATGCCTTGAGCTCTTATCACCGAGAATGAGATTGATATTTCATTAAATCCAAGATTGAAGCAGGTTTTAAATCAAGGCGTTGGTAAATATGGCGTTGAAAAAGTGAGTATTTCAGCCACCTTTAAAAACTTAATCATCATGGCACCAAGGTATTTTTTTCACGATGAAGGTATATTTTAGTTGAAGGTTTCTTATTCTGAATTTTTCTAATTATTTTGTAATGAGGCTCCTAATAAGTTTCGTTGCGCCTTCTCTTACCGGTTGCACTTTGTGCACCGCTGCAAGTTATTACGAAACAAAATTAAAGATAAAACTCCCTGTATCAGCGTGTTCATTTGATTCGACATCTTTTAGGATATAAAAAGCTGGAAGAGTTCTTTCAGAGCGTTTTAGTGACTCTATACTCACCATGTATGAATAAGAGCTACGTTGGCATGCAATCGTGCGAATTTATAAACATTAGTGCATTAGTGTTTTGTGCCGGAGAAGTATGATCGGTAGCAGCCCGGTCTACGTGAGTGAGTGGAATGACAGTGGAAATCATAGCAGAATAAAAAGCTAAAATCTCACCTTTGGCACTTGAATGGAAATATGTTGCTTATATTCCACGCTTTTGACTCAATTTTATGCGTGTACGCAGTCTATATCCTCAGAGTACCAAATAATCCACATATAGTAAGTGTACAAGGGAACACGATGTATTTTAACATGTCCTAGATAATGGAGCATTAGTTTTTTGTGATGAGATAAACTATTAAATTCGCATATACCGGGCACTTGCAACTAAATAATGACTAAATACAATTTTAGTCCTTCTTCTACAATCTTTTTTAATTCAATGTGACATTTACCAGAAGAATTATATTAATATGAAGACAGCCGGTAAAAGAATGGTGTAGAAAGATAGTTCATACCAATCTTAGGGTTTTTGACCGATGATGATTGTGATATGTATCACGTTAGGCATGGTAAGGAATACCCTTAGCAGATAGCAGATACAGGTAGAGTCATTAGCCTTTTAAGTTTCATAACATATAACTGGAGAGCAATCTGTAGTGCATGATGCATGCATTTAAAGTTAATCCCTTTATTAATATGTAGGTACTAACCATCTAGCTGCATGAGACCCTATTATCTAGCACGTTTCCATGTAGTAGCCTAGTTGCATGTCATAGGGCATGTTTGGTTTATCTACACACCATGCCACACACCCTCGTGGTGGCTCGCAGTGTATTACGTAGATGTAGATGACAATGTGATCGGGCTGGTGTGATACGCTGGCCTTCCATCAGGAGTCCCCGGGTTCGTGTTCCGGCAACGGCAAACATTTTTCATTCGAATACTAGTCCTTACTTGAGCTCTGTGTACAGAGCACTAAAATTTCAGTACTATGTCATTTGAATTGGACGCAAAATAATGGTTTCCTTGACGCCTTTTGATAAGACCAGATCTTAGCCAACTCAGGGTTTCTCTCCACCCTTTCTACGCTCCCTCAAAATTTCCTGCCTTTACCTCATCTCTCCCAATTCTAATCGGTGCAAATCACCTTAGCAGTCAGTCCTCTACCTGATTAATACATCTGCATAATACCGTGCATTTACCTGGAAGAGGTGTGTGGCAGGGTAATAAGTGTTGTTCATTGCGTCATGTTGTGCATTTAAAAGTTTTACGACTGTTAATCTGTCATCGACTTCCAACAGGCATTCGATAGTATAAACCGCAGGGAGCTCATGAGAACACTGATCCAGCTCCAAATCCCACCAAAACTAGTCAGGTTAGTGGGTACCACACTGGGAGAAACAAGAGCAAGAGTGAAAGTTCAGAATAGGGTCAGTGAGGAGTTAAAGTTCAATGCTGTAGTTAAGCAAGGTGATGGGCTGTCAGCTGTGCTCTTCAATCTGGCTCTCAACAATGTAGTAGAAGCCATAGATTTGAAGGGAACGATATTTGAGAAATCAAGTCAACCCTGGAATACGAGGATGATATTGCAATCGCAGCACGAAGACTGGTAGACTTAAAGCAAAAGCATCTGATTTTGAAAAGGGAATCTAACAGAATAGGCCTTAAAATCAATATAAATAAAACTAAGTACATGGTGATGTCAACAGTTAAGAACCGAATAGAGCTCCGTGACTTGACAATTGATGGTGACACCTTCCAGGGTGTAAGCAGCTTTAATTACCTTGGAACATTAATAACTAGCGACAATAACCTCAGAAGGTGCATACAGGAACGAATTGAAGCCGGAAATAGGTCTTTCTATGCCAATTTAAAATTATTCAAGAATAGATTAGTAAGTAGATCACTGAAAATGAAACTTTACATGACGTTCGTTCGGCCAGTGGTGACTTATTTTTCAGAGACCTGGACAATGACAATGGTGGATGAGAGAAGACTCAGAACCTTCGAAAGACATATCCTCTGTAGAATATATGGCCCAGTATATGACCAGGGGGACTGAAGGATAAGATATAATAAGGAAATAGAGCAGCTGATCGAAGGAAAGAACATAGTAAAGTTCATCAAGTCACAGAGGATACGATGGCTGGGACATGTTGAGAGAATGTCAGGAGAGTAGATACCAGAACAGATGGTTAAAGGGAGGCTATTCAACAGAAGAAGGCAGGGAAGACCTAAGAGCAGATGGATGGACCAAGTGCTGTGTGACCTGGGCAAGATGGGAGTGAGAGGCTGGCGGAAGAAAACTGCCAACATGAGGAGAAATAGTGCGGAAGGCCAAGGCCCACACCGGGCTGTAGTGCCACTAAGAAGAAGAATAATCTTTCAGATCTTGAGTATCCGATGGTTTCAAGGCTAATATGCGAGTTCTCAAGTCATTTATAAGATAATGGAGAAAGAGTTTGACTTTGAATTCAAATAAAGAATTAAGCCTAAATTGTACTCATCTTGAAGCTTACATATTTAATGTTAATCGACACCCTAATATTGCTTGCTAGCTTCGTCAACAAAGCATTGCAGAATGTGAATAACGACACGATATGATCTAATTGCATCTGACCTGCTATGAAATGGGTGGGATGTTAGTAATAATAGACACTATTGTAATTATGTAGTACTAACTACTCACACACTACAGTGCTAGCAATTGTAAAGAAGCAAATTTGTAAATAATTTGATGGTTAGTCAAATGTAAATTAGCTTAATGACTCTGAGGTTAGAATTGTTCTTTGTTGGGACAGATAACATTTTTCTTATGGTCTTAAAATGAGCGACTTCTCTATGAGTTAATGTGTAGGTTCTAAGGTGCAAATACGCATTAAATTACGTGAATATCTATAAAATACGTCTTTCATCTATAGCTACTGGCTATCATGGAAACCACCTGGAGGGTGTGTGGTAGGGGTTGAGTTATGGCCAATCATGCTATTATATGCTACAATGTTTAAACGTACTACTGAATCAACGATTCACGGGGTGCAATACAAATTTAATCCAGCATGCAAGAAAATATTTAAGGAATACAAAAAACAAGTCTTATGTGAATTAAAGTTTCATTCAAACATTCGTAGACCATGAAAAAACCACTACCCCAACATTTTGTAGAGAGAAATAGTCGGCACTTCAAAAAAGGTATTTATGGGTGGCATATATTGATGTTGTTATGGTCACGAGTTGTGTAATGGTAGAACGAATGTTTGAATCTATTTATGATGCTATTTCTCTAAAGTTATTATTTTGATCCTGAATCCCAGTGTAGGCTCTTGATAAGGCTCTTCTCCTCATCAGGAACGCTGTACAACGCTTCGCCACAATTACGAGTCACTAGAAGTTTAAATGCAAGAAGAATGCATCGTGTTCACGCCAGGATAATTAGTCGAATTTGGCGAGGGACGCGAAATAACACCCGGAGGGCTATTTCATTAAAAACCTTCGTGTCTCGACGGGGCGGGCACAGAATGTTTTTCTCTCTGGTCCCTCAGCTTTTATCTTTATTACCGTGGAGAGCGTTTAGGCCGCTAAGCTGGGACATCCGAAAACAATATGCTGCTCGTAAAGTCCCCCTTATTACCTGTCTTTCCCGCTCATGTTGTCGCCCTGCCACCTCATTAAGAATAGTTGCTCTTAAAACTCGCCTTTCTCTTTCCTCTTTCCACGTAACGTGCTTGATTGTCCACTGAGCCACGGCTTCTACTCCCTCCTCCCTACCAAACCCCACCCCCCATCTCTTGCACTCTCTACACCCTCCCACCCCCTCGGTGGAACAAAGAACCACCCCCAGATAACATGTGCCTTCGGCTATACTAACCCTCCGAATCAGAAAAATATGTGGAGGTGCCTTAAGGCTTACCTTGAACTTCGCATAGAATTTTATCTTTGTGAGTAGGAAAAAATCAGGTATGAAGGTAAGGGCACACTCTATTAAATCATCTCTCTTTGTTTAGCCGTGGTAAGGAGTTGTGAAGGCGTATTGGTTTGAACACCACCGGCCTCTTATTCGCATCTATGTAATACCCTTCAAACCACCGCAAGGGTTATCCTCGAAGGGTTATCCTTATCCTCGAACTTCACATAGAATTATATCTTTGTGAGTAGGAAAAAATCAGGCATGAAGGTGAGGGTACATCCTATTAAATCATCTCTCTTAGTTTAGCCGTGGTAGGGAGTTGTGAAGGCGTATTGGTTTGAACACCACAGGCCTCCTATCCTAATCTACATAATGCCCATCAAGCTACCGCAAGGGTGTGTAAACCATCATCGGGCATGCAGGCCAAAACTTTGTCAACACAAAAATCATATATAATGGGCATTTCCTAAAGATATAAAAGAAGAAAGATAATTATTCAATATTTGGCAAAGAAAACTCATTTTGTACATTCCACACTCAAGTTTTATTGACTTAGATCATGGTTTCGACAATTCACATGTGATTATCAATATGTAAATTCTCGAAACCGCGGTTGAAGTCAATTTAATTTGCGTGGGGAATGTATAAAGCGATTTTCTTTTCCAAACTCGTGGTTCCACAAAGTTAAGCCTCAAACGTTTAACCGTATTCAATATTTTAAAACTTTTAAATTTACTCAAATTGTCTCTGAGTTTAGTACTTTTCCTTTTTGCCGCATCTTAGCTCTTTATTCTGGGGTATGAGTACCTACACTCTAGCAATGTCCCCAGCCAGGCGCATGACCTATTTTGGCCCGTATAAGTAGAAGCAGCTACCAAGTTTTCACCAAGAAACTTTTCTTAGGTGTACTCAGGAGAACTTCATCTACATAATACCCTGCAAGCCACCTCTAAGGTTGTGACAGTGATTGAACCATCTGTAGGCATGAGGATCCAGTGAAAAGATAATTAAAGTTACACTTAATATGATGCAGACATGCAAAAATATTAGTCCACGTAGGCACTACATACAAACAACCGAGAAATATAAGGCGGCTATCTTGTGGAAAGTGGAAAGATACCCATTCACCAAGATACGTGTAGTGAAAGATTTAGTATTTACAATGTAATTAATAGTTATTTATTAGTGAGGTATTTATATGAATACATTAATTGATAAATTCACATTTCCCAAAATAAGCACATTGAAAACCAATAGAGACAACTCTACATCAAATTCCACAATAGCTACTTTCATTTCCCCGAGTCTCTTCCTTCTAATATATTACTGTCCTAAATGTTCGCTGATAAAATTAATTTATTAACAACTCCGTTTTGCTACCTATATCTCTAATGTTACTTGCCTACATGATCTAATCTGCCTTAGTATTCCGGTGTTTTTAATATATTTGTAGCATCTTCAGTCAACCTGCCCACCTTAAATTCGTGCAGCAGATATATCCTGTATTTAAACCTCAAATCTAATGATTGCTAGCATGATTCCAATGAGTTGTGATCAATGGTTGTGGTCAAAACATTCAATTGTTCATTTGGATGTGTTTGGATTCTTCATATCCTCATGTAAGCTGGGGCCTAGAAAGTGAAAAGTAGTACCTATCTCAGTTCAAAGTTTGAGTCTTTACTTCGTGGAACCACTTGATTGGAAAAGGAAATCCACTTTGTACATTCCACACAAAGGTTTTATTGGTTTCTACCATGGTTTATTATACCAGGGAGATTTGATCTTGATAATGACATATATTGTCGAAACCATGGTAGAAACCAATAAAGCCTTTGTGTGGAATGTACATACGTACAAAGTGGATTTCCTTTTCCAACAGGTACCTTATCTATTGTCTTCTCGTATTATTCCCCCAGTATTCCTTTAATAAATTTTGGCTTCTACTCTCTTCAATCATCTGTGATCCATCATCCTAAAACATTGAATTGTTATCTATGCATATACCCTTCCAGTTATGGCAGGTTTGGATGTCAAATAAATGCGTCCAATTGCTTAAATATTTCTTTCCCGACCGCTTGAGACACCATTTATTCATATGGTGTTTATCCTTACGTACACATGCTTCTCGGTCATCCGCGTCTGGTTGACGCGTGGCCTTTTTCAATTTGTGCATTAATATTCGTCGTTGTTTCGGCTCGTCTCTCATCAGTATTAGCAAACACGTATCAAGAGGCCTCAAGTGGGCTACAGCTTTACGTCCCATTCGAAGGTGAAACGCACTGAAGTAGAAGGATCTCTTCATGGCATCCAAGTTTTTATTCTAAGAAAATGAATGCTGGGCCTTTAATCCTGGCTTTAGGAAAGTGTAAGCCAGCAGTATTGCCATCCCCATGAACATAAAATTAATCACTAACACATGTTTTAGTGCACGTTTGGTGACGATTTACCACTGTTTTCCACCCTGGAGGTGACTTGTAGGGGTTCTCTTGGACGTAACTCTCTTCAAATAATTAAAAAATATTGAAAAGTGTATAGCCTTAAATTAAAAACTTAGATACTGTGTGGAGAGCATTCCGGTTCAGTACGTCGACCGTCGAATGGAACGTAAAATAATTTTATTTTTTCTTGGGGTGGTGACATTGAATCTCTCAGTTTCGTGTAAGTAATGCATGCAAGGAGTAGTATTTTTGCATATTTGCATGTTAGCAACGGTAACCTTACACTCTCTAAATGATAATTCATGCCTGGCGATGTTTCACCCCATTGCCACACACCCTTGCGGGGGCTTGTATGGCATTAAGTAGATGTCAATTTGAGTAGATGAGTCTTCTCCTTCTCTTCCTTTCCCAGGGTACATAGCAGTCTTCCCTCAATCACATTAAATAATCTCGCCCATAATTGTCTGCGCATGAGTTACCACGATTTTATGAATAATAGTATTTTTGTAATGAATAAGGCAAGCGTTAGTATATGAGAAACGCTTCTAATGCAGAACGTAACGCTCACCACTCGGTTGATTGTCCGCTTAAGCTTCGCATACCTTCCATGTCTGTCATTCCATGTAAACGGCCCATATTTATCATCATTCTTTTCCTTTACGTAATGATATTTTCCCCTCTATCGCATTCTTAAAAACATTAAACTTCACCACTCCCTACCCGTTCCATCAACTCACACCGAACCGTCCATGCCTTTCTAAGTAAACTCCTCTCTCCCCCTAATATACCCAATATTTCCTAGATATTTGTTATCTCCAGCCACTTTGCCTTCTCAATTATTCACATTCGAATGTCAAAAATCGCCATTACATGTTAATTTTTTTGCCTTAGCTGATTGTTTATGTGAGGAATATTCTTACAAATGTGAGGTTATGTCAGCAATGTAAAACTGATCGTTAATTAATCGCAAGAAGAATGCATTAAAATTTGACGGGCATACACACTTTGTTAAAAATATCATGAAGATATTCGTATATCTTTCATTTTAAGATATAAATTATTTTCCAAGTACATATATTAAATTAATGAAAGAAAAGTACGATGAATAATATAATAATAACATGTTTATTGCTTCACCAACTTTCAAATAATACAAGAAAATAATTAGGACCTTCAGGTTAACCCTAATGAGTTTTCCTGTTTTGTAAAAAAATTGTAAATTTGTAAAAAAGGAAAAAAAAATTAAAAAAATGCTTGTTACAAAACACAGATGTTTAGATTAAATAACAAAATAAAAAGATGCATAACTACGTTTTGTATTACCATTCTTATTACTAGCTCTAATATTTACTGATATTCATTCATCATTATCATAACTAGTCATTAATCCTAAGATTGGTTTGATGCAGCTCTTGTATCGGTTTTCTCATAAGCTAACCTCATTATTATAATGCAAATACTCTCAGGTGGAGTGTGAATTGTGTCGGTACAAAATTAGGGTATTTTTTCATGCTGCCGTTAGTGTTCTATGCTGATGGCAGTATAGCTGAGTATAAATGAATAGTTTGTTTTCCCTCGGTTGTTCATGCACGCCTTAACGTTTTTGCATAATATGGATTTTTACCTCAATATGATTCTGACGTTTTACGCCTTAACGTTTTTGCATAATATGGATTTTTACCTCAATATGATTCTGATGTCAAAATTAAATCATTGCCACACAACTCACACATTCTCTAAAGTCATTAAAATTATGTCTCTCCAATGAAATGTTCGTTGTCCATCTATAAGAAAAATTGCAGTCGTAGGTGAATTTTACAGAGAAATACCATGATTTTTAACGTATTAGCTGTTACAATGTATGTAAAAGCTTTGGTAGTATCACTTCTGCGTTGCAATTACGAACGGTCTTCGTGTGCAAAAGTACTTGTTTTACTTTTCTTACCCAACTCTATGACTAGAAGGATATCTCGGTGCGGGATATTTGTAACCTTCTTGTGACTACGCTTCTTACGAGTAGTAATCTTTGCTGTGATTGTGTCCGTAAATGTTATTTGCCGTGGTTGGCATCTCCGTCAACCAATTCCAGCCCGAATCTTGGCTTTCACTTGATCGATTTATTTCTCTCTGCTTTCTTTCTTCCATATTTCTAAAGAAGAACCCTCTCGCTCTCCACACCTGCATTTCCCAAAGCGTTCTATTTTTCTCTCTCTATTCACTCTCCCTGCTCCAACGAACTCGTAATCACTGCAGCAAGTCGTTAATTCCTGTTTTTGTGCGGCAATTATGGCATGCTTCAAGCGTGGCCAAGGCTGGGGAAATAGGCTGCGGTAATTCTACCTCACTTTACTTGAGTATCAAATGCAATAGCGCTGTTGAAAATAAACATTTTTCGGCAATGCTTTATTTTCATCCACCTCGTGAGTGAATGGTGACAGAGACAAATTAGCTCGCTCAAAAATCAAATGTTCATTAATCTAGCTGTGCAAAATTGCTGTGTAAACTAAAAGAGCCCATTTCACACCAACCGGGTGGATCAGACTAACTGTATGAATTTAAGTACTCCTTATTTTTAAAGTACCTTGAGAACTGAGTTAGTCGTCCAGTATAAAATATTATTTTTACTGAAACGGCAGGTATATTTTTAAGTTTTTAAGGATATTATATTCAGCAACATTCCCTCAGTTAGCCTCACTGCGGGTGAGAAAATTTACTACTGCGTAATCTGCTTCACAAGCCTATTTTTTCGAATGTTGCCCTATGTAGATGCATGTATAAATCCCTCAATTATTAACCCATATATTAACACTATAGATACTAACAATCTAGTTGCATGAGACCCTATAGTTGCTTATTTGCATGTTAGTAGTGCATGCTTGGTGATCTTCACCCCCTTCCACACACCTTCACGGTGACTTGCAGGGTGTCGTGTAGATGTAGATGTATTCTTCTCCTCTGTTATTTCTTGAGTAGAGGAAGTTTTAAAGGCCTTTATTTCGAATTGCAATTTTATAGGTCCAGAGTGTTTTTTCAGCATTTAGTTATAAATTATATTAGACCCCAATGTTTAGATGAGGCTTCTCATATCGTACAGTGTAAGAGTATTGACTCAATAATACTTTATTTGAATCCGTATGAGATCTTTGTTCTCCTCCCTCGATATTCCCAGTTTAGTAGATACAATCTGGTTATCAAATATTATGGGAATTCTGGTGATAGATATTGCTAACCCTTAATTTGCAAATGTTATGCAATTTCAGTCTGCGAAAAGTGACTTCATATCCTTATTCTCAAAATTACATCTGAATCAGATAGTATGCAATGGTTTCTTAGTGCTATTTTTATTATAACCTCAATAAAAATTTTGATCTAGAGAAAATGACGAGAGAGACGAGTCTCACTGCCTATTACTTAATCGGCACATGCAATTTCTGCAGCAAGGATTAAGAATTTAAAATGCGTCATATTCAAAGTTTCATCTACATGATACCCTGCTTGCCACCATAAAGATGTGTAGCAGGGATTTCAATTGTGTTGTCTGCTCTTTATCTAGTTATGAGTTAATCTTCTAATTAAATTCGTCCTCGCTCATAACAATCGACTGTGCATTGGCTGAATAATATTTATTCCCCATCACTCCTTAACGATTTAGTATAGATTGACTTAGCAGTCTTTGAAATATACCTGTAGTATCTGTCATGTGCCAATATATTGAATCGCTGTTTTTCTGCTGCTAAAATTAAAAATTAATCGAAGTTATAAAATCTTAGAATTAGACTTGGTAGGCATACGTTTCTTTTCTTCATTTCAATGGTCCTTTGGAAACGTTTTTGAAGTTAATAAAATTATTTTGTGTCGCATTCCTGTTATCGGACACATTTCTCGCTCACTTACATTACGTTCAGCGGCTTGAAAATGGAAATTTTCGGCATTCTAGCCTCTTTTTCTTCCTAGTTGTTACATTCTTACTGAACGTACAGGGCTCAATTTTCCCACCGGATGTGACTAGGGCATTCCTAACTGCGGAATCCGTCGTTTATAACAGGTTGAAGTACCCTTCCGTGGTCTTGGTGCTGGGGAACTCAAATCCGAGACGAAGGATTTCTAGTTTCTCTTATTTTTTTTTACAAATCCGCGCTTTTCTCTGTGGAATTAAAAAAAATATTCTCGTGTTTCCTCTCAGCATTTTCTCTTCTGATACTCGTGTGCCCAGTTGAAAACCGTGTTTAATTGAGGGAAGAGTTATTTGGATCTGGCCTTTTCATTTTTTTACACCGCAGTGTTGCAGATATCGCATTCTTCTGGTGAATTTCAACAATTCATTTGCGTGTGTTATTGGAGATATTTATATAAATAGAGGCACGGAATCTTTTACTGGTGTATTTTGAGTGGGTGGTATTGAGTGGCTGAGGCATTTGCCCCCCAGTGATGTGATAATTGGAATGACTATATTGTCACAACGAATCCATATTTAATCAAAATTCTCGCGTTGATACGGGCCGGATGTGGCCACGTATTCTCACCAGGGTCGATAAGTTAGCTGCTTATGAATAGACTGCTGTAGAGAGTACATGATTTCCTTGGAGGGGGAATCCGTTCTAATATTCCCACCTGCAACACGCGGTTAGAGGTAAAGAATGTAATCAGGGGATGGAATGCTTTAGTTCACGCAAGGTGCTATATCGAAATGGAAGTCAATTATTTAGGAAGTCGAGTATATCAAACATTCCAACGATCTCGTACCATCCGCGTTGAGTATTTAGAGGGAGCCCAATAAAAAAATATCCGTTATAATTCCTGGTTGCTTGCTGCGTTTCATTAATTTCTGAACATATGACCCAACATTCTATACATATTTTCCCTTCATCATTCGGCACCTACTTCATATACCGTTACGAGCACGTTGATCTCTGATGCATCTGATGTCTATTGTTTTATTAGTTTGGTAAGTGGTAGGATTTGAATTTTTAACCGAAACGTAATCCAAAGATAAGTGACCCATTCCCCTTGACATTCGTTTCATCATGGCTTAGGTGGGACTCAATCCCATGGTCTTTCAGTTGCCGGGAAATCGTATTTATATTCTGGCCAATATTATATTTCACATATCTGCTTTTACGCCATATTTGTCCTAAACTTACCTGTGGCCACAACTTGAATCTTTTTTGTTACGGCATATGTCGATACATAGTCATCTCTTAGCACGAAACATAAGGGAGCACATTGGAATTACGGTTGTCTGTGCCCAAAGCGTGCTATTGGCTATATTTCGTAGTCTTCTAGTTTATTGCTCCATTTTCCCCTCACCCTCACTCTTTGATCACATATCTCGGAAATATTTCCCAAGGGTTTAGTTGATATCTTAACAAACTCAAGAGTTATCTCATACTGCACCTTGATGAAGGATAGAAACACTTGATATTTCAATCACTTTATATTGACTACTATTAGGATTCAGTTTACAAAATAATATAGGGAGACTTATGGGGTCTTCCGACGTGTAAGGTTCCCCAAAGCTGCCGACGTTTCGAAGCTTCACCCGAGCTGCATCTTCAGGTCTGGTGAATCGTCATTAGCAAGAGAACCAAAGCAGCAGGTCTTACTTCACCAAGTTATTTATTCTGGCTATCAACCTGATTTTAGTTTTTCAGCATAAGCTGACTTCCTTATTTGGAACTTAATAGTAATACATATAATGCTGTGGATAGACAGGTTATCGCTTAAGGTTGTAGTCGTTCTCAGGGGGAGGCTTGTAGATAAGGTATTTGCGCCATTAAAGATAGGTGAGTGATTGGGAAGAAGCAGGAATTTAAAGCAGACAAGGAAGGTTGGAGATTAACCCAGCGTCATCTTTAGCCAGCTTTCAGTGATATGTGTAATATTTCAACTGCTTTATGTCCCTTCTGACGAACGGAGTGATAAATTGGATATGATATCTTTAATGTACAGTCATTTGCAAAAGTCTGTGGGCAACCTCCACCGCGCCACTAGCGGCCAAGATTAGATCCACCAACTATGTTGGCACTAACTGTATAGTAGAGAAAATTTGTGCTAAGGTAACGGCAATACAAGATAGGTAAAAATGGCGGATTTTAATGCCTGGGTCCTCAAAAAAAAAAAAATGATCGGTAACGAATAATAATGACGCATAGGATCAATGTTGCGCTATAATTAAGGCCCTACCACTTTTATTATGCAAAATAAATCTCGACAAATGCGTGCGACTGCTTAATACTCTGATTACGCCTGTGATATTGCCGCGAAGTGTCGTGCCGTAACACGTTATAAGATTCATTTTTCTCACTTAATAGTTCATTTTCAGTCCGTTTCTCTTTCTCATATGATATAGTTTCAACGGCAAGCTTGCTGAATGAAACTCCGAGCGTGCCCAGTATGAAATAAAGACATTTGTCGTCGTTGAAAGTTACTTGGCCTAGTCAAGGCATACGCATTCATTACGTAATTTATGCTCCATTGCATGAATAATTAAATAATGACACTGCTACATAAAAAAAAGATGTCTTACTCGCTACGTGGATTCCATTTCACTATCCAAGACATCTCGCGCAATTAATTTGATGCAGTCCAATCAGTTCACCAATATAATTTAACACGTATTCGTGGTAGGTTAAATAATCATTTGAATGTATGCGGTTCATAGAATTTATTAAAGAAACCACTCTCATACACAATACGATAACAAATAATTTGCGGTCATAAGTATTTATGGACATTTTCAGTCATTTATCTTCCGATGAGTCTTGCTTCAATCAGGGTCCACCACCAACACTAGGTATCACCGTAGTCGGCTATTTTACCAGCAGCGCACCGAATATTCTTCTGTCAATCCTCATTATCACTACACCAGAACGTTTTCACTAATCATTTAGCGAGTATTCCTCCGAATATTTTACAAAATAGGATTAATGCCATACCTATGTATTCCTTGGGACCGGACCGCCATTCCAATGTTCACAGATATCAAGGTAATGTTTATTTACGTCTTGTTGTTGTTGACGACGAAATAAATACACAAAATTTATGGAATTAGAGAACTGCTCGTTGTTGCAATGCATTTTATGCCTTTAATTTTCATTTAACGTATTCGTGCTTGAACGTTCGTAGGGAAACCATCTCTGTAGGAGTCATAGGCGCTTCTGAGGTGGGTTTTATGTTAATAATGTGTCGTTTGGACTCCCATAGCATGTTTTGAGTTATTTTGTGCTTCAGTTTTTTGCAATTGTTTTTCGGATGGCTTTTGTTTCACTTGACCACGTCATCGACTCACCGATCATTGTTGAATTCGAGCGACTGAATTACCAGTGCCGAGGGAAATCGAACTGGGGATGGAAAAACAACCTGTTGATTGTTAGCCATTTGAACAATTTATTCAAGGAATTTTTTAAAAATGTTTTCACTTTGGTCAAGAAAAGCATATTTACTCGCTCTTAATCCAGCTCTCGTGGATTATTATCTGTATCTTTGTCATCACGCATGAAAAGGTTCCATTAAATCCTTGAAGTGGCTAGTAATACTTTCAATCATTTAACGTAATTGTAATTAACATTGTCAATTTCGCGTATTTTAAAGTTCTTTGTAGACTCAAGTGAAAAAATGCAATTAGGAGGTAATTTATCTCCATGAAAGTAAAGGAATAAGAAGGGTTCAAAGTATGCCATGATAATTTTTATCTAAACTTTATATAGAAATGAATTTTAGGTGAGTGTAGAATTGAAAAACTGCATTCTAACACACATGGCATAGAAGAGGCATACTACGTCGAGCTAAGCGCAAGTACTATATGGTTAAATATTTGACGAAAATATCAATAGATAGTTTGATATTGATAATTTTCCTATACTCTGGAAATACTGTTTGGATATTGATACTTTTATTTCTTTTCTCATTCCATGCTTTCTCAGTATCGCAATGCAATATTTATATACCCAGTGGTTTATTTATCTGTCTGAAGTACGTGCTCTATATCCAGTCGTCCGTATCATATACTTCCTCCAAACGTTCTTCTTAATTAGTTTGACTCTGTTGTTGACTCGTCCATAAATTTATCTACAATTTTTATGGAGAATACGAATTTTTTCCTCATCATGCCCACAAATATCCTTTCTCTGTACTTTACTATTTGATAAAATTTTCCTCCTCATGCGAACGTCACTCTGTTCAAACAATCTAATAACAGCGTAGCAAAATGCAGTCAAATGAACTTACGACCTCTATTTTCGTAAATGATCTAGCGATATTTCGCAGTTCTATGAAACCTTCTGCAGCAAAGAGGCATAGTCAAATAGTTCTCCGCAGCTGGTCGCATGTTTTAATTTTATTTTCAAACCACAATTAAATGAGATTTTGCCTATAGTTATTGAAGTCTATTCCAATTTCCACAAATAACTAGAAAATATTAATCTATTCGACGCTGACTAAGACAATGTCCAAGTGAACGCCACCTACAACGTCTTGTTTACGGGTATCATTTTCTCGGTCAGTGTCCTTAAGCTGAGTATTGTCTCACTAGCTCCGAGATTTTCCTTGAATCCGACTTGGTTTTCCGAAAGGTTCCCTTATATCTTTCCATCCATTCTTTATCTAACTATCCGAGTAGGTATTTTCTATGAGTGTGATACCAGGCGGAATGTTATTAGTTCTTCGCATTTCTCTATCCTTGGTTTCTTCTGAATTATGATCATGTCCCTTTTTTTAATAGTTACTATCTCTGATTATTCCAAAGAGTATTCCTTTGCCTTGACTCCGAGTAACTGGATGATTTCTCCGTTTGTTTTAACCCCTCCTGGCCACTAGTTTTATAGGTTTTTAACGGATCTATCGAATTCGCTTCTCAGTATCGCGGGGCCCCGTTCGTTTTCTTCTACCTTGAATTCTTGAGTGTTTTGGGCGCGTGATGGGGCTCTTCGATGTATTATTTTTATCACTTTCCTATGTTTTCCTGCAGTGGGTTTTTTCGTTGATGGATATTTGCTCCAATCCTCACGTTTTTTCACAAATGTGAATCTTTTACACCACATTTTTCTTTTCTTCTATTATAATTTCCCTTCCCCATGGACTACGCCTTGTCGTGGTGGGATTGGGGCTTGCGTGTTCCCGTGACCCCTAGAGCTACACTGGCGGGAGTAACTAATATTGCTCCTGGTAGGGTCACCCATGCCAGACAGGTCGAAGGGTAGGAGCCTGACGAAAGGTAGTCCACGTACCGTACTCGCAGCGTCAGTTCCTCAATGAGGCGGCTGTGAGAAGACGTCTGACCCCAGTGGGGCGGCCTAACAAGTGATTATTATTATTATTATTATAATTATTCTACCGGTGAAGGTAGGTTTAAATGGAAATTTAATACTTCCCACCCCCTAAATTTCACACGATGTCCCTCTTCAGCCCCTCATACCTCCTGCCACCTTTCATTCCATCCAAGCTCTTCTCCTCCCTATTCCCCGCTTACCCAACGCTCTTCCCTCAATCACCTCCTTCAAAACACCATCCCCTTTTATTACCTTTTCCATCCACACCTTCTGCCTTCTCCTAATTGCATCTATCAAATTTCTTTCCTCTCCTACCAATTCTAGCACTTCATCGTTCGTCTTCCTTTCGACCCACTTTATCTTCTCCATCCTTCTCCACACCCACATTTCAAAAGCCCTATGTCTATTTTCATCTTCTTTTCGCAAAGCCCACGTTCCGCCCCATATAGTGCAACGCTCCAATTTAAACTTTTCACTAGTCTTTTCTTCACTTCCCTACTCAAGGCCCCTGTCATTAGCTCACGCCTACGCGTAAAGGCTTCTTTTGCCAATGCAATTCTCCTTCTAACCTCATTGCTGCTATACCCTTTTTCTTCCAACACACTACCTAGATAGCTAAATTGCTCTACCTGCTCTAGCTTCTGACCTCCCACTTTTATCGCTAAGTGATGGTGTCACGTTAAAGACACTATTGAGGCAGGCAACTGGAAACCACCTCAATTAAACTCTCCCAAGATCACAATGGACTTGAGCAATAGAGAATTGAATCCTGGCAACTACGGGGCCCGGGACTAAATTAGTGTAACGGGTGTCGTGCCCGGCAGCAGGGTAAGCAAGGACTCTGCGGTCGTCATCTCACGAAATCCTTGCACGAAGAGAAAGACAGCAGCAGCGGTGGCGAAGAATAAACCAGAGAAGAGAGGACCAATGCTAAGGATCGGGACATGGAACGTTAGGACTATGTTAAGGGCAGGAAAACTAGAGAACATTAAGCGTGAAATGGAGAGGGGAAAGATCGATTTGTTGGGACTAAGCAAAGTAAGATGGAGAGACCAGGGGGACTTCTGGAGTGAAAAGCACCGGGTTATATACAGTGGAGGGGAAGAGAGCCAGTGGGGAGTAGCAGTCGTATTGAATGCAACATTAGGAAAAAGGGTGTTGAATGTGGAACAGGTAAGCGATGGAATACTAGCTATCGAAATCAAAGCTAAGCCGGAAAATGTAGTCTTAGTACAGGTCGTACAGGTTTACATGCCGACAGGGGGGCATAGAGAAGAGGAAGTTGACGAAGTATATGACCAGTTGGAAGAATTAATGGGGAAAGTAAAGGGCAGGAAGAACCTAATAGTTATGGGAGATTGGAACGCTGTAGTAGGGGAAGGGAGGGATGGAAGTGAAGTAGGGGAGTATGGTCTGGGCATAAGAAATGACCGGGGCGAGAAAGCAGTGGAGTTCTGTAGGAGGAATAATTTAGTGAGAACAAATACGTGGTTTAAACACCACCCTAGGCGTAGGTACACGTGCAAAATGCCGGGGGATACTGGAAGGTACCAACTAGACTACATCATGATTAGGCAAAGATTCAGGAACGGCGTAAAGAATTCGCACAGTTTCCAAGGTGCAGATGCCGACTCCGATCATAACTTGCTGGTGATGAGATGTGAGATGAGACTAAAAAGGTTGAAAGTAGGAAGGAAAATAAACAAGTGGGATGTAGGAGCACTGATTGGAGGGAAGAGGAGGGAATACCAGGAGATTGTGGATAGATGCATGAGGGAAGAGGAGGGAAGAGGAACGATAGATGAAAGATGGGAAATGATAAAGACGGGCATAAAAGAAGTAGCTGAAAAAACAATAGGAACAGTAGATGCTAGTAAAAAAAAAGATGCTAGGAGGACCAAGAAACCATGGGTAACAGCGGAAATGATGGAAAGGATAGACGAAAGAAGGAAATGGAAAAATGTAAATACAGAGCTAGGCAAAAGGCGTTATAAGGAGATTAACAACAGGCTTAGGAGAGAAACAAAGAGAGCAAGAGAAAAGTGGTGGAGTCGGCAATGCGAGGAGCTGGAGAGACTCCAGAGAGAAGGAGAAATAGGCAGTCTGTACTCAAAGGTTAGAATGTTATCGGGAATCAAGAAATGGAAAACGGTCCCGTGCATCAAAGACAGAAAGGGAAATTTAGCAATGGAGCCAGAGGAGATCCAACGTCGTTGGAGGGAATATGTTGAGGAACTGTATGATAGCGAAAATAGGCCTAGCAACTTGGACATAGAAGAGGAAAAGGACGTAGATCAGGACGACGTGGGCCCCGGAATACTGGACAGTGAGATAGAGAAGGCACTGCGAGAAATGAAGGCAGGTAAAGCGGTGGGGGTTGATAGCATCCCAGTTGAGCTTCTGAAAAACCTAGGAAAAGGGGGAAGGGACAGATTTTATGAACTTGTTCGTAGAATATACGAGAAGGGGGCTTGGCCGGAGGATTTTGTAAAAACCGTGCTGATACCTATACCGAAAAAGAGGGTGACAAAATAATGTGAAGACTATGGAACGATAAGTTTGATTTCTCATGCGGCAAAGGTGGTGCTTAGAATCATCAATAGGAGAATGGAAAAGAGAGCAAATGAATTCCTAGGCGAGGATCAGTTTGGATTTTGGAAGGGGAGGGCCACTCGAGATGCGATTGCAGTGATGAGAATACTAGTGGAAAGGAATCTAGAATACAATCAGGACGTATTCGCGTGCTTTGTTGATTTTGAAAAGGCGTTCGACAGAGTGAGGTGGGACAAGTTCATGGAAATATTGCGGAAGATAGGAGTAGACTGGAGAGACAGGAGACTGATCCGGAATTTATATATGGCGCAGAAGGCGCAATTGAGAGTAGCAGATGGAGAATCGGATTGGGCAACAATAGGGAGGGGAGTTAGGCAGGGCTGTCCTTTATCGCCGGTACTTTTCAACATATACTCGGAGGAAATGGTGAGAAAGGCTTGGGATGAACTGGAGGCAGGAGTAAAGATCGGGGGGAAATTGATAAAATCAGTGAGGTTTGCGGATGACCAAGCGCTAGTATTCCAGTCTGCCCGTGGCTTGCAAAAAATGCTGGATGCGTTGCAGGGACAGTGCGAAAGATACGGGATGAAGATAAACCAGAAGAAAACGAAAGTAATGAAACCGAACTGTTAATTAACCGAACAAACTGAAAATATAGTTATAGGTGTTGGAATTAATGGCAATAAAATATTTTGCTTACTAAATTGATCCTAGGCGTTGAAAAGCATTTTAAACCAAAGAGGAGGACTCGTTTGGCAAGAAAAATTCCAATTGTACGAAAGAGGAGTTCAAGGAATTCATTTTATGAATTGTGGGAGCAAAGCAAACATTAGATACAGAAATATCACCTTAAATGTCATAATTTCACACGCTAATTGGTTCACAAACATATACCAAGTAAATTGATGATGGATAATGCAGATCAAAGTTGGTAAAACACGAAGGTTAGGATATTATTTAAGTGACAAATAATATGCCACACACACATGCACTCAAATGCGTTCAGGCACAACTGTGTCTAAAGATGATTCAAGTATATTAAAAAAACTGCGTCCCAAGGCAAGTAATATTGTAAAAATAAGTTAGAGAGACGGATGGGAGCACGACGCACAGTGGGGCCAAATCGCATTTTGCCGGACAAAAGTCCAAAACTGCTTACTAAGAGTGGTTGTTATTGAAAATGATTCCGAAAATTATTCAAATGACAAATTTACCTCAGTTACGAGTGAACTGAATGGAGTGCACTGAAGAACATATGGACACTACAAACTGATCCATTCTCTAGAACCAATATCCTCGAAAAATCTTCAGTATAGAATCTTTAGAAATCAGTGACAGCATGCAAAGCCTGAAAAAGTTGTATTCGAGAAGTTATTATCCACACAACATGAACAATCCAACGGAGTCTCGGTATTTCCAGGTCCCGCTGCGCGGAGTCGGGCCGCGACGCGCGATCGAAAAATCGAGTTTATTCTCGGCGTCGCAAACTTTTTTCAAATATTTTTACGGAGTAACCTAGAAATATGTTCAATTTATACTCTGATGAAGTATCCCAGAGACCATTTTCCGAATAAGGATTATATTGTCTACTTTATGTAAAATTTTGTCTAAAAAAAGGGTCCGCCATTTTGTGACGTAATAGCACTCAAATATGGGAAACAATGTCTGAAACGTATACATAGTATAGGCAAAGTACCCTGTTCACAAATGGAAATGTTTTTTTATTTCATAAAAATCCTTTATTTACTCCTATATCTGCTCAACTTTTAAGATTTTCGAAGAAAAATGAGAGCGGGCGCTTTTTTCGACATTTGGTCGTGTTTGAGCCTCTGTATCTAAGTAACGGGTAATTCCTATAAAAAATGACTTACCATTCCATAATCAGCAATCATTTTTGTGTATATGTGCCAAATTTCAAGACGTTATCTCATAAAAAGCAGTTTTGGACTTTTGTCCGGCAACATGCGATTTGGCCCTACTGTGCGACGGTTCAAAGATTCATTTTCTTCGAACACGGTTTGGGCAGTAATAGAGAATATCAAAAATAAATGTGGAAATTAGAATATATATTGCAACGTTAATTAGGAGAGTCTGAATTGATTTAACAAGTTCATGTTTTAACTTTACCATCTCATGCATGCTTCGGAAAATTTTAACTAAATTATTCAGTTTCATAAATTCCTGATTGATAAACATTACTTTTCATATAATAAAACTTCACCTACACGTGTCTCATGGAACCATATCTAATGTATACTACAAATCAATAGCACTATAATTCTTTGCTGAATGTAGGCAGTTTGTGCAGACTAGTATTTTCGCATGTCTGATTCATTCGAGTATATAATACCTTCTGACTTGAAACTAATGCCAGGCAGAGATCTCGCATGTCACTGACTCTCGCGGTTTCATACACAGTTATGTAGATTTTTTATTTTCATTACTAATGCAGCATCCACCTCTTTTGATTCGGCGAGCCTCGGGTGTCATTGCCGACAAAATGGCCGGAAATTCTAGACGTTTTTTCATTTTGGATAACCAAGATCATCAATGATGATACCAATCCGTAGGATCTTGCGCTTGAAGCAGGAGGAGGGACGCCAAAAAGACGATAGCCTCCAGATTACATTTACATGTGCATCCGCTCGCGTCCTCCGCGCTAGGTTTCTCTTGATGTTCTCAGACAGTACCCCTCTCACTTACTACTGTATTACACTTATTCTACAGTATTTAGTAGAGAGTTGCGTCAATTTCAAGATTTCTAACGGATGATGGGCAAGTAAATGATACTGACGCATCATTTGACTTGACCATCACAAAGTTTTACGCGAAATTGACAATGTTAATTACAATTACGTTAAATGATTGAAAGTATTACTAGCCACTTCAAGGATTTAATGGAACCTTTTCATGCGTGATGACAAAGATACAGATAATAATCCACGAGAGCTGGATTAAGAGCGAGTAAATATGCTTTTCTTGACCAAAGTGAAAACATTTTTAAAAAATTCCTTGAATAAATTGTTCAAATGGCTAACAATCAACAGGTTGTTTTTCCATCCCCAGTTCGATTTCCCTCGGCACTGGTAATTCAGTCGCTCGAATTCAACAATGATCGGTGAGTCGATGACGTGGTCAAGTGAAACAAAAGCCATCCGAAAAACAATTGCAAAAAACTGAAGCACAAAATAACTCAAAACATGCTATGGGAGTCCAAACGACACATTATTAACATAAAACCCACCTCAGAAGCGCCTATGACTCCTACAGAGATGGTTTCCCTACGAACGTTCAAGCACGAATACGTTAAATGAAAATTAAAGGCATAAAATGCATTGCAACAACGAGCAGTTCTCTAATTCCATAAATTTTGTGTATTTATTTCGTCGTCAACAACAACAAGACGTAAATAAACATTACCTTGATATCTGTGAACATTGGAATGGCGGTCCGGTCCCAAGGAATACATAGGTATGGCATTAATCCTATTTTGTAAAATATTCGGAGGAATACTCGCTAAATGATTAGTGAAAACGTTCTGGTGTAGTGATAATGAGGATTGACAGAAGAATATTCGGTGCGCTGCTGGTAAAATAGCCGACTACGGTGATACCTAGTGTTGGTGGTGGACCCTGATTGAAGCAAGACTCATCGGAAGATAAATGACTGAAAATGTCCATAAATACTTATGACCGCAAATTATTTGTTATCGTATTGTGTATGAGAGTGGTTTCTTTAATAAATTCTATGAACCGCATACATTCAAATGATTATTTAACCTACCACGAATACGTGTTAAATTATATTGGTGAACTGATTGGACTGCATCAAATTAATTGCGCGAGATGTCTTGGATAGTGAAATGGAATCCACGTAGCGAGTAAGACATCTTTTTTTTATGTAGCAGTGTCATTATTTAATTATTCATGCAATGGAGCATAAATTACGTAATGAATGCGTATGCCTTGACTAGGCCAAGTAACTTTCAACGACGACAAATGTCTTTATTTCATACTGGGCACGCTCGGAGTTTCATTCAGCAAGCTTGCCGTTGAAACTATATCATATGAGAAAGAGAAACGGACTGAAAATGAACTATTAAGTGAGAAAAATGAATCTTATAACGTGTTACGGCACGACACTTCGCGGCAATATCACAGGCGTAATCAGAGTATTAAGCAGTCGCACGCATTTGTCGAGATTTATTTTGCATAATAAAAGTGGTAGGGCCTTAATTATAGCGCAACATTGATCCTATGCGTCATTATTATTCGTTACCGATCATTTTTTTTTTTTGAGGACCCAGGCATTAAAATCCGCCATTTTTACCTATCTTGTATTGCCGTTACCTTAGCACAAATTTTCTCTACTATACAGTTAGTGCCAACATACTTGGTGGATTCAAAGCTTGGCCACTATTGACGCGGCGGAAGTTGCCCACAGACTTTTGCAAATGACTGTACCTACTTAAAAGGGACCAGTATTCCATAAAAAAATCTCTGATACTGCCGATATTCTATCCGGGACCCTGGAAATAAGGTACCAGTACCCTACTCAACACGCCAACTAAATCCTTATTACTTCTTTATAGAATTAATGAGGATTTTTATATTGTAGTGAGGAGATATACAGCGTTATTCAAAAAGAAAGAGCAGATTTCAAACATTTATTTCTTCCAAACTCTATATGATAGAAACTTAATGGCGGCGTTTACTCGGAACCGAAATCGCAATTATGTACACGAAATTGTTAGATGGAAAGGAAAAAGAAATTTAGTGAAAAAATTAATCTTCTAACCACAGCCATTCACTCATAAATCAAAAACTAAAATAAGAAAAAGGTGACGCCCACCGAAAAAGCTGCTCTGATAACATTGACGTCATTTTCCTCCCGTCCTTGACTGCTTTTCGTGGAAGGGAAGGGAGTGGAGGGAGGTTCTCGGAAGGTCTACTCGCACAGATGCTGTCGTAACAGCTCCGATTGGCAGAGTCAGCTGTGTCCCCCCTTTGCGATAAGGCGAAGTAGCTTCGCGGACTCAGTTGTGATTGGACGAAGTCAATTAACGTCAGAGGTTGCACCACACCCACTTTTCCGAAAGGGTTAAAAACATCAGTTTTTCGACGCCGATAACTCGAGAAATAATTGACGGATCAAAAAACGGAAAAGTACGGGTCTTTTTATTTTACAAACTCTGTCATATTCGGCAATAAAAATAATTTGGTAAACGACCCCATTCCAACGTTTCTGGACAGAGAAAAGTTCAAAATTCGAGTCAATTGTTCAAAATTTGATTAAAGTTCTAATTAAGGCCACAGTGGCATTGTTGCTTGTGAGTAGAAAAATGGCTGCGACACCACAGGAACAATCATTTGTGTGCTGCAATTAGCAAAATTAGAGTTCATTGTTGAAGTGCAACGTGCATTTCGCCTCCAGTTGAACAAAAAACAACACAAGGTACAGTGTTACACATGGTGCTCATATTGAGTGAATAAAAAAATTGAACTTTTCTCTGTCCAGGAGTGTTGGAATTATGTTTCTATATTTTATAGTTTTGAAGAAATAAATGTTTGAAACCTGCTCCTTCTTTTTGAATAACCCTGCATATTCTGTTATAGATCGATTCCACCGAGTGACCGTAGATACCATATGCGAGGTTTGAAGGAGAAATAAGAAATATTGTATTGCACGCATGGTGAGGCACAGTGGGCTGAAGTCTGAAAACAGGTGGCCAAAATTCCAAAAAATGGATTTTTTCAGTCAGAAAGCAATTTATTTTTCCAATTTTTTGACTGCAAATGGAATTTAACTGTCAGAATGGCCAAAAGTCGCTCGATTATTTGTGTCACGGGACTCCCTTCAAAACCAAGGCTTTTTAAGTCTGGCATCTTTGCGTAAACACGAAATCATGTGGCCAAGCTATGCTATTAAGTTTCATTCAAGCGTAAATTTTTAATACAGTTTTTTTTCATCACTTATGCCTTTTTGAATGCAAATGAAGAAGGTAATTGGAAGCAGCAAGACTGCTTAATGCGGCGCCGCAGTCCGACTCTCCGGTAAAGTAATTAACTGACACAATTTCGAGGGAAAAATCGCACTGCTCACGTATTCGCCATCTCTTGGCTCAACAACATGAAAAAAAATCTCAAACACTCAACGGTGCTTTCATTTTTGTTCGCACGCTTGAATAATTTAGCCGATGACCGAGGAGGAAGTCAAGCAAGTCGTAGATTATTCTGTTGCAGCCGTTGAATATTGATCGATACCCGTCCGTGATGGACAGAATTCCACATTCTTAGGAATTGATGACAATTCACATATTCGTGAGCGCGAATGGTGACAGAGAGGCCATCACTGTCGATGCGCGAAATCTAATTTGGGAACATTATTCACTCTGGCCACAGTGAAGTTAATTGAAGGGAAAAATGGTAGTAAAATGTAACCAAATCCCAAAGAAATATCAATGCATGAAGTGAAACCGAAATGGCCGTACCTAGGTGTTTGGTAAGTCCTTCGTCTTTACCTCGTTATCCTTTTTGTTGCATTATTACTTGGTTTCCTGCTTTCTCCTTAAATTTTTATTTTTTTTACCCGTGCCTGGAAGTCAAAAAGCAACTTACAGTACGTACAGAAATACTTCGTTATAACTCCAGGGGTTATTCATTAAATACATAATACCAAATGTAGTGAGGAGGTCGGACCAAGAGTTTGGTTAACTATTGGAGAGGACGAAAGGAGTTTTCAGCTATCCGTTACCGTGGGATAAATGCACAGTAAATTAATTCTCCCTTTAAAGGATACTTTGGATACAAATATTAGTTGATTGAAGATAGTTTTGAAAAATAAATAAGGTGCTGATTAAGAATATTTATTTTCGTAATAATTTGGTGGCCTTACATTTAGTAGGGGCATAAAGAATTTATGGAGGCTAAAAAGATGAAAAATCAACATTACGTATAATATAGATATCCCCGTAAATAGCGCCAAGTATTGCTTCAATTTTCAGTTCTTTTTTGGTGATTCTTGAATTGCAGTTGAGTAAATAATCATTCTAGGTAGGATGGGGCTGAACTCTTTTAAATAGAAATGATAATATTGTTTGTTTTTATATTTTACTTTGTGTAGAAATTCCTGAGATCAATGCGTGTTGAATTCATATCATTGAATACTTTAAAATACCATACTTCTTGTACGTGGTATTATTACCGGGGAATTTAATTTTGAAGCAATAATATTATGATTATAGCTGAATAAAATGCAATGAAAACAATTGAATGCATATCCTAATGTTTATGCAACCACTGTGCCAAGCGTATCCTTGGTGGTATGCAACTATTTCGCTCTCCGCAGTTTTTGGGGAAAAATATGTGGGGATCTGGGGAGTAGGTGTAATTCGTTACGTACACTTGGCTAATCGCGATGGTGAAGCGGAGAAGCCGCCGTTTTAATGTTTTTTTTTGTCGTTTGTTGGTCAAAAAGTGAATCCGGTACTTTGACTACGGTACTGGCTTCCTATCCTGAACGCCTGGTTTCGTATCCCGATAGTTGTTGAAACTTTTTCTGTAAAATAGCAGCCCTTATTTGAGTGGTATTTGAAGGAAACTTCAATTTCTACACTCAGACAACTCAGACAATTTGTTTGGAAGTAAAAACCGTTTCTGCCTTGGAAACGTTGGCGAAGATCTCTACAGTTAATCTATGGAGTGATTCCATATCAAATCAATCAAAATAAATACATTTTTGACCTCGCCTATTCTGATTTTGATGAAACATGGGATGAGGGACACACATTGCAAGGTAAGTAAATCTGCCCCTTTTCAAATTTTTATTTTTAAAATTGTTCGAGATACAGACGTCATAAAAATTTTAAATTTCACAAAAAATGGCAAACTCACGTACAAACAAAATGCTCTTAACTTTTTTTATAATTGTAGTAGAATAACTATTTAAATATAATTGGAAAGCTAAGGAATAGAGCTTTCAAAAAATACTAAACATGGGCTTCTTATGACAGATGTCAGGTTCCAGGTCATTCACTCTGACCTTTTGAACTTTAATATCTCAAAACACGCCATCTCAGAAAATTATAAAAAAATATATATTATTGCCACAAATTTTTTCCACACATGTACTAAATATTAGCCTGGCAACACAGTGCAGGATTAGAGGGTCTCATCTTTTGGTTCCCAAAATAAAAAAAATTTCAATTTCCATCAATCAGTGCACAAAATGGTAAAAAACTTCAAAAATGCCATAGAGGCGTATATTATGGGCACCTAAGACACTTAAGTAAGACTCAAAGATGGCTAATTTCGTGATCATTTGGAAGGTGACCTTTTCGTGCCACCTATGATGAGGTTGAGAGGCCTATAAAGTGGAGAGAAATACCAAGGAGTAACATTAATGTAAATAAATGAATTAAGATGTATGTATTTACCAGCAGTGTAGGTCATAAGATAAAACTACGAATGAAAATGATACACGGTTCCGGAAATTGATCCAAAAACCTTACAAACTTTCTCAAAAATCTCAGAAAATTATAAAAGAAATATATTTTATTGCCACAATATTTTTATGCAGACGTACCAAATATTATGCTGTCACCGCAATGACAACACAGTGTAGGATTTAAGGGGTTATCGTGCTGCGACACCCTTATGAATATTTCAGATCAGGTCTGATATGAAAAGCTAAGTTATAATGGAATATATCAATACTGATTCAATTTTGGGTTCAACTGCGTTCTATTTTATGCATTATATTTTATCAATAAAATGAATATATGATGATATTCAATGATAATTATCGTTGGGTAGCATGTAAGGCGCATGGATACGTAAAGGTTTCCTTATTAAGTGATAATCGTGCATGCATGTAGTGAATGCAAGCTTGATTACTATTTGCACCCCCTGCCAATGGCCGATGACGAATTTCTCACAATCCTTCCTCCAATACTGAAATTCCTGCCTCTTTCCACATTCCTACCCCTTATATTCCATGATGCAGGTGGTCTTTGCAATCGGGCGCCTTTCAAAATATTGCTTGAGGGTATTAAAATTATTTTCCTGCTACAATGTTAAGTTTCACCTTAGTACCATGCGTATACGCTCGAACAATGGTGATAATTCCTCTCCGATAGCAGCAGAATTAGGGAGGAGCTTGCATCGTCTTGAGCAAGCATAGCTTGATGCTGTCGAGAACTTTTTACACGAATTATCCGCACTCTTGTCATGGATTGGTGTACGATTTCCACGTTTTTCTAAAGTCTGTTTCGAAGATTATTCTTGTATTACAGCCACATTCCATATCAAAATGAGCAAGCATATTTTGATGCTGTCCAGAACGTTTTACACAAATTCACTGCATTCCTGTCATGGATTGGTGTACGATTTCCAAGTTTTTCCTAAGCCGGTTTCGAAGAGTGTTTTTATATTACAGCCACAGTTGTAGCATTCCATATCAAAATAGTAAAGAAACAATTATACAATAATATCTGGTTTGAAATGCTAGAATGAAGTTACAGCATCTCTCAATTGAGATGGCCTCAATCGGTGAAACAATTCTCTCTTGCAGTCCAGCACAGCTACTCTTATCGATTTCATTGCCTGCATGCTCCTTTCCAGGACCTAAATATCTAAGAGAAACGCTAGTAACTAAAAGCACGATTTGATATTGTTTTTCGTCTCAGAGTTACCCCATTGCACAATCCACCAAATGCACATTGCATTAATAAAGAATAATTGAATTGAATTGCATTGATAAAGTATCGAAAGAAATTATTCAAGTGACTAATTACTTTAAGTCTTAAAGCAAAAATGGGTGTCATCAGTACTTTCAAATTTTCGATCCATTAACTTTAGAAGGAGATTCTACATTATCTGTGATACGCCTTTTCACCGCCACACTAAAAACTTGGGACTCTTCTTAGGACTTCTTTGTTAGTTTGAGAGGTTTCATTCTTTAGGTTAGGACATTCATTCTTCCTCCTCTCATCCTCTCTAAGAGGCGAGGGATAAATGAGAAAACCGCATGAACAAGACGAGACAACTTAGTCGGCAGTATTGTGGGACATGATGGTCTAATGAAGGCAAGCGTTGAAGGAAAAGTGAATTGGAAGGGAAAGGTAGAAGGGCGGAGAAAAAACCTATCGTTAGCATTAGCCTATTCTTAAAAATTACGCCAATGTGTTCTCAGTTTAACGCCCCATCCGTTGGAAAGACGGAATTCCAATACCCATTTTCTCTTCACCCTCCCCCTCCCTAACTTCAACGTCTTTTCAAATATAATTTCATCCTCAATGGCGTAAATGACCCTAGCTGTCTCTCACCGCTCAAAATAGCAGCAACACGAAATACCTTTTGACCACTACACTAAAAACTTGGGACTCTTCTTAGGACATCTTTGTTAGCTCTAAGAGAAGAGGAAGACATGAGAAAACCCTATGAGGAAGAGGAGAGAACTCGGTTTTTTAGACACAGTTATACGATATATATTAACCATTTTACGTGAACTAGTAAACCAAGCCAGTTTAATCTGCATTAAATTGCTAAAGCATGTAAATTGGTTAATATCTATCGTATGACTGCGATGAAAAAACCATTTTCATCAGCATGAATAGTACAACACAAAGATGAACATAATTGTGCGATTTATGTTTAACTTTAAGAAGTTATAAACTATAGTGTGACTGGTCATTTGGTGCTATAAACTACCCGTGGTGAAGGGTTGGGTCTCCTTCAACGCCGAGGCTCGGACTCAGAGTTCGGGTGCCTCCCAGGTACGGCACGAAACGTAAAGTGCCTTTTCGGTTCACATCCCTGATCCAAAAATTCTCAGAATTATTGACTGATAATAATGACTAAAAACTAGGATTTCTGTGTTGGAATTACTATTAATATGATGTAACAGATATCGCGAAATAATATTGGTCGTGAGATCATGGAGCTGTTTTGAGCTCTCTCCTATCCCCGTGTAAGATTCTATATATTTCGCGGTCCATAATTTCTCTCATTCTTCCTCCTCTCACCTTCTCTCGAGCCCTTGCCCTCTCCTTAAACCCTCCTCACCCCCGCTCCCCGCAACATCGACCCCGGCCTTCACCCCCACAAATGATATCAAACCGCTCCCGGGAGGGCGTTTCGGAGCGCCCTGTATTGTCGCACGACTCAGCCACCCGCCCAACCGACCAATCAACATTCACATCCCCGCGGGGAATTATGTCTCAGACATACCGCCTGTTCCCCCCTCATCGGCTTATCCCCAAAGTCCTCCCTACTCCCTCCTCGGGTGATTGTGTGCCTGCACACTGCCCTTCCTTCCCCACACTGCCCTTGACTTTCAGGATTCGTCCCTGGAGGGTTCCTCGGACGAGCTGGCTAAAAAACCCACTGCACTCTTAGGAGCTTGAAATATTATTATTTCGTTTCATTCCTAAAATAACGTTTGGTGGAGAATTCCTACTCTGGCTTGCAATATTTATCTATTTTCTATTTTTTTCGGTATTTTTCTCTTCGTATTCTTGAATTTCCTACCTCTATTTATACTATTTGAAATAACATAGTTATTCAACCTATCTTTGCACACCCAGTATTCTAATTTCAATTACAGCCTCCGGTACCCAATTTTCCTGCATTTCTTTTTCATTCCACCCACTATTTTTCTTCTCGTTTTAATCCAAAGCTCATTGTTTTCGTACCGTCATCCAATCCATTCACAATTCAATTCAATTTTAGAATGTCTTTGTCTCATATTTATCCATGCCCATAATTCTATAGCTCCATATTTATTCCTACGATCTCTCCCTTAAGTTCAGTTCTCTTATCTATACAACGCCATCTTTCTACATAACTGTTTTCGATTTGGAAACTTTATAGCCATGCTTATCCGAGGGAAAAATGTTATTACCTTACATGAATGTTCGAGACTAATAATGAATATTAATGAGCACTAGAAATTGAGTTAAATATGCTTTATATACGGACGTACTATCGCAAACTACGGAAAATTAATCCTAAGACAAACGTGTTCGATGTGGTTATTGAACCGGATAGTATGTGAATCATTGCCGTAACTGAATACGCAATCGCCTTAAGTGATTAATGATTTAAAATTCACATCTCCCAAAGAATCTGGCCATGTGTCCACATTTAACACTTGGCGATACGTAAATGTCTGATTAATGTAGAGATTATGTAATTGCCGTTTTCTTCCGCCAAAGTAATCTCCTTATTGACAGAAGACTTGAAGATATGAAGAAAAAGAATTGAAAATATGAAATTGAACTATGCAAACTAAATTATTATATAATAATCTTGTTTTACCTTACCATCTCCCACTCTCTAAGATGAAAATATTTTGACTTCTGACCTCACACACAAAACCTACCGCATATTTTTCGATATCTTTTTCCTTATATCAAAATTTTCACTTTATTTTTAAACTTGGGATTTCTTATTTCTACTCCTTCTGTTATACGCTGGTCTTACTAAGTTTCAACAGATGAGGATTCGTTTTGTGTGGTTGCTGGAGTACTGGTTCCCATTCCGAGGGCCCTAGTTTTTAATCCCCAAACTGACGGATTTTTCATTCGCATACCGGTCCCTACTTGAGTGTATTGTGGATAACACTTAAAATTCGAAGTTCAGCACATTCTCCGTTAGATGGGATGTTAACCCGTTGTCCTCTGAGTACCTATCGTTACGAGCAGACCAATTCCGACGCCGAGTTTCTTTTCACTCTTCCTCTGATCCTTGAAAATTTCTACCCTTTCCCAATTACCTTCCCCTAATAACAACAAATTATAACTAGCTATTAATTTCATGATAATGGACGGGTTTAATTTTGTAATTAAATAATATTATTTCAAGATAGAAATAGAATATTAATTTACACATGATGAATGATCTTCCTTTCGTCAGGGATTACTTTCTCTATGTATCATACGTGATCCATTGATTTTGGCCGAAAAATTTTCTCTCCTATACATTACTAAGGACTGCCGCTAGGTCACGCTTTACGTAGAACTTACTTTAGTTATGAAGGACCTTATAATTTCGCAGTGAAAGATCGTGGTCACACCTTCTCCTGTTTGGTGTCATGGTGAGGCTTACGTTGCCGACGTTTTGACGATCAATTCTTTCGTCTTCTTCAAGGCTGTTCAACAGGCAATAACTAACTCTCACGCTTGTGAATCTGCAAAATGCCGCTTGATTTCAAGCTTTTACAATCTGGTGTTGTAGAATGTAATCTGGGGCAATTTCACGGTCACTGATTGTTTATCCACCCTAGTGCTTAATTTCATATTCCTGAGTCAAGTAACTCCTCGTATTTTTATCCTAGAATACTACAATAATGCTCAGAGACGTGATAACGTATGTGATTCAGAGTATTTGTCGTGAATTCGCCGTATGCGATGTGGCTTTGCGTTTTTTTCCACCCAGTAAGGTGTGTGGTACTCTCGGTGAACTTCAAGTTGCGCCCTCGAGCTGGAGCACGCTCTCATTTAAACACGTTGTTAATTTTGCATGATTCCGTACATTACGAAATCTAATCATGGGCTCCCACCGTTTTCCACAATAGTTTCTGCTTCAAGGAACCCCGGACTTTCGTTCAAAGTTTTACAATGCAATGAGGCCCAGGTCGTCGCGTGCCAGCTTTAATTTCCGCGGAATTAAAACTTTTGTTTGTTTTTCACGCAATCCTCGCCGTGTAGGCACGACGCATTTCTGCAGTCCTCTTTTTTTTTATTTAACCTGAACCTCGCTCTGCGTGGGGGAGAGATTTCCATTTTATTCTGCCCCTGCGGGAACACCAGGCTGCCGGAGCTGCGAGGTGTGTAATAGGTAAAGGGCCGTTGCCATCACTGAGTCGGCGTTCGTTCGTTGAAGTCGTGTATACATTACGCTTATACGTACATCGCTCTTCCTTTGTCGAGATAAGGCACGCTTTTTGCTACTCTTTTATTTCCAGTCCTACGAAAGCGCTGCCAGGGTTAAAGGTATGTGCGGCATTATTGCTGCACCTATCTGCTTTGGCGTGTTTTGGGCACTGTAGTTCCGAAGACATTTTACATGCCGCCGTTAAGTATAAACGTGGATATTTATCTGCTGACTTGAAAAACTTCGTGTTTTTAATTAATAGTTGACGGGTTGACTCAGTGGAAGTGTGAAAAATGATTAAAATATATCTCTAATTATACACTCTATTCAATATTAAAACCTTTCCAAATTCCAAATTATTTATGATCACTGTTCTTTTCTAAAAATATTATTTAAATTATTTACGCATTAAGAATTTATTCAACAACTTGACCTCTTAATGGGTCTATGTTAATATTAATAATATGGGTAGTTATGTTGTTTCTATGTAAGAACTTTTATGTATGTACTTAGTGCAACAGATTAATTTCAGTTTAAATTAGTAACCGTAAAGCTTTTTTGCGTTTCAATGAATACGAGATATGGGAATTATGATCGCTTAGCCCAACAGTTTCCTAAGATTCAGTGGTTGCCACGAAAATAAATTACGATTTAAAAAATATTTTCTTTTCATAAAAAAATTCAATACTTACGCTAATTATTCCATTGAGTGAAAAAGGAGGTTAAAAAGAAATGGAGTTGTCTTGACAATCACTTTACTTCTCCCCTTTACATATCAATATCATCTTGCATACAAAGTGCAATTGATTCACACTTGAAATATTGCCTGTGCATTTAAATGAAACGCATTTTATACAGTTAATAATTTTAGAGTGGCAAGTAATATTAGCATATTTTCCTACGGTATTTTATGAAAAAAATGTACACTTATAGTTTACAGCTGAAAATACAATTTTTTTATATTAACTAGTGCTATGCAAAAATTACATCAAATCAAATAAATTAAATGATGAACTCAAATCCACATTATAAACAACATCTACATCTACGCGACACCCTGCAAGCCACCGAGAGGGTGTATGGCAGGCGGTGAAGATCACCAAACTATAAACATGCAAACAGGCTACTATACGATCTCAATCAACTACTGTTAGTATCTGCATAGTAACTAAGGAATTGGTTGTTAATACATGCATCATGCACTACTGACTACTCTAAAATATTTCTCCTGCCTATCCTTTAGCCATGCTGCCTATTCTGTTCTCTTAAGGTACGGGGGAAAATGGCATTTTGAATCTATCAGTATGACAATCTATCTCTCTAATCGTATTTATCTGGTCGACTCTAGCGTAATACGCTGGTGTTTTTAATATATGCCTAACATATTTAGTAAAGCTATCCGATTGATATTTCACTAATAGATTTAATCTGTATCGTAACCTACGCACTGATAATGATTCCCACCCTAATTCTTGTATTAATTTTGATACACTACTCAACCTATCGTAACACCTTTTAAAGAACCTAGCTGCTCTACGCTGTCCAATGTCTACTTCTCTGATCAAACCTAATTCATTAGGATCCCATACACTGGCTACATACTCAAGATGGGGCCTAACATGTGAAAAATAACATAGCTTTTTTGTCTTCTCATCACATTTCCCAAGTACTCATTTTATAAATCCTAGCTTTCTCTTCGCTCGGCCGTATATTTCACGCATGTGGCTTCCACACGATAAATCTTTAGTAATTGTTACACCTAAATACCTTATGGTTTCAACGCTTCCGATCTTCGTGTTAGTAATTTTATAGCATCGGTCTATCAAATTATTTATCCTCCAAAAATTTATAGCTATCCACTTTTTAAGGTTAAGTTCTAACTCCTTTCTCGCACCGCTCTGGAATTGCATCTAAATACTTGCTAAGTGATTTCCTGTCTTCTACTTTTGATATACCCCTGAACACTACCGGTACGCATGAAAAAAGTATAAGCTTACTACTAACTACGGTACCCAAATCGTTTATGTATAAAAGAAATAGAAGCTGACCTATTACGCTACCCTGGGTAACTTAAATAGAGTATTTAATGAACACAGTTCCATATGCTATGCTTAACGTAGTATCAGTAACATCTTAAATCTCCTTAATTATACCAGTTTGCTAATAAAGTATAAAGAAAGGTATTTGATTATTCACGTAGATGATGAGATAAATAGGATTTATTTTTTCTCTCCTTTATCATGCTTAGCTGCTTTTTATTCTATTATTTTAATGCTTACAAGCTACCTCTTCACATCCCAATTCTTTAACTACCCAAAACCTCTGTTACTTATTCCTATTCTTACTGTACATGCTATGAACTCACATTAAAAGGAATGTAGAATTTAACTTATCAAGTACGTATAATAATAGGAATATTGTTTTTAAGGTGCTTTAAAGGCTAAACTGAAAACCAGATGGACTTCAGTTTTGGTTTTCATATCCTTCATCCAATTATTGCAAACATTTTAGGGTAATTCACAGCACTTAGTACTGTTATGGGTATTTTGAGAGTGGATTACCTAAATTAATATTGCATTTTGATATCCATTGATTGTCATACAACATCAGTTTGTTTCGTCTGTACGTAAAATATTTATTGTCATTATTTAGGATGAAATTAGATTAGTTGACCTCAGAAAACTCAATAACCCCTATCTCATAATAAATTTAATAACATAACGTTTATTCTTCTCTACGCTCAAGGTTTGCCGTATTCGGATAATAAAAACTTGTAAATACGCCATTTAACCGAAGAAATGGATATAGTAGTTTTATACTGCTTTTATCAGTTAAAATTGCAGTGAAAAAAGGATACAAAAGAGCATGGGCCATGATTTGTTTTGGGGTTTACGCATTTTGTAAACTTTCCTTGACATTCATTACTTTTAGAGATTAAATGTTCACGTGCAAATTCCGCCATGTATCCGATTATGCAAAGACAAGGTTATTAGAAAACGGCATTTAAAAAATTAAAGGCATACGATTAGGTTTTTGAGATACATTGAAGGAAAAGTAACTCTCACCAAATTAATAAAAAATGAGGTAATCCATATGATTTCTCACGTAGGTAGAGGCATGTTCACGCGTTTAGTATGAATGATTTCAGAGGTGGATGCTCTTCTATCATTTGTCTTCATTTGCACTTGGAGTTCTTGGCTCGAAAATCGTTTTAATTCCGCTACTTCTCGTCGGACAATCGCTTGGCTTCGTTCCAATTTTCAGTGGACCTTGGAAGGTTTAGAGCACCATTATTCTTTGCGGAATTTAAGGAATTGTCTTCGTTGATGTTTTCATACTACGAACTTGAACGCTAAAACTATTCCTGTGTTGAAGAATTTCTTTTACGTTTTATTTTGAAGTCAATTCTGGAAGGAATTATGGCCTGGAAAAATGGGCTAAAAATTATGGCTGCATAGAAGGTAAAATGTATCGCAATGCTGAAATAATAGTATACTAGATACTGTTTATAAAAGAATCGATCACGACTTCAATATAGTAGGGCAGGATATCGAGTTGGTGTGCTGGTTAGAGTACTTAATTACCATACTTGGATTTTGGGTTTAAATTCGAATATGGGCGGAGATTTTTCATTGGTATACTAGTACTTATTTGCATATTGTGTGGAAGAAACTTAGAATCAGTACAATGGCCTTCGAATGGAGAGTTTAACCCCATCGTGGCTTTCGTTAAAAAGAGGAGTATATCAACACAATCAACCGCCTATTCCAATTGTTGCTAATGACGTTATAAGAGGAAGACAGAGAGACTTACTCTTTAATTCGCCGATACACGTAATTCTTAGTGGGTGTTGCATTCCCTATGGCCACGCTGAAGCTCTTCAATGATTGAAATTTTCGAAATAAGGAGGAAATCCACAGTGAAATGCAGAGAGAAAAGTAATGCCATAATGGTTATACATGTGCATGGAATGTGTATACATTTCTACTCAGAGAAGTTATCAATTAAACAAACCAGATTCAAGTGTGATGTGGTGGAAAGGTTCCATATTAAAGGAAAGATATTGCAATTTTCCACAAGTAAAAATTTTTATTCCGGCTAGTTTCGGTGTAGGTACCACACCATTGTCAAGTGAAATGATGTAGTCAACTCTACAATAGTGTAGTGCACCGAAATTAGTCGGAATAAATATTTTTCCTTGTGGAAAATTCAATTTCGTTCCTTTAATAAGTTATCAATTGCATTGAGAATGTCGGGATTTGACTTTGAATCACGGATTCGTCGTCAGCAACTCATGACATATATTAATGTCTCTATTCTCTCTATTCATGATATGCTGTAGATTATTCTTTAAATATTAGGTTTAACTGCGACTTAGCGAGAAGTAAAACGCACGAAGGTTAAAAAAAAACGTGGAGTACTACTTGAAAATAAAGAAACGGTTTGGGGTCACTCGAATTCGAATAAGGTAGTTATGAAGGTGTCCAGCGGAGGGGGTGCTAATGGTAAAAATATGGGAAGGGTACGGCAGATACCGACCGTCGTCCTAACGTCGCTGCGTTTGGTAATTTGTTGCGTGTCGTGTTAACTTGATCTTCTGCGTGAAAGTTGGACGGTGAACCTCAGCGTGTCCCGTGCGCTTCCAAAGTTCTAATTTTGATAGAGTGGCCGAGCTTCGATGGAATTAGATCACGGGGTTGAACGCCGGAGTATGCTGTAGCCGGGACTGTGATGTTACCGCTCATTTTGAGGATTGGCGACGTTTTTTCAAAGGAAAACGGGAGAGGACCCAGATAGCATCGGAGCAGGTGTTTGAACATGCCTTCGGAATACATCTTCTCGCTGACCAAATCATTACGATCACAATTATTAGTTCACCTATGCAGACTGTATTTTTTATCTCACAGAAGTGACTGATGTGTCATGACGGTTTGATGCTTAGCTAGAGTAATTATTGGAATTATTATCAAGTGTTGGAAAATGAACTCTGAGATAAAATCCTGTCCCTCATAGCAACGGGTAATCATCAGCATATCTCTTGTACAGATTGTGATGGTACTGAGGGATGTCCTGCTTGATCTACATCCTTCATACATTCTACAAAAATATTTAGAACCCAGTTCTAGATAATTTCTTTGGTACAAGATATTGAAATAAATTTAAGGTCCCAGCGTACCATGATATGCTAGATTACAGAAATGAAGTTAGGGATCCAAAAATGAAAACAGAGAGGTTTTTAAAATGTTTATTCACGTAAAATTAGGAATAGTACTAGACTAAATGTAATTTACCAAGGAGAATACAGTTTATCCGTCAGAAAAAGGTTGTGGTCCCCTCTGCACTTATCTTTGGGAACACAGTAATTCCAACGCTGGGCTTTTTCACGCTTAATGCATTCCAAAATGTCTCACTTGAACGCTTCAACCAAGATAACCCTAATAGCCCAATTTACATTAGTTTTCGATTGTGTTCCTTTAAAAACAAACGACAACGTTGTCTTTAATCCAAGAATTCTTATCCATAATAGCATTTGTGAACATGCTGCTAAAATCAATAGTTATCGTGGCATACTCAAATCTCAGTTCCTCAGTTAAGTTGGTGAAAATGTACACTGATATTAACAAAGCTACTTTGTAGCAAACCCCAATGCTATCTTAAAATGTTTCCTTCACCCCATATATCGAAAGTCATAACACACATTGGTATTTTTAACTACTCTGTGATTACTTCCTCGCCGACTATTAATGTAGTTTCTTTTCTGGAATCCATGCTGCAGAAATTTTGTTGGAGAGCAATACCTTGAAAGTAAGAAAAGATCTGTAGAAAATGTTAATGGCCAAGTAATGAGTTTCTAAGCATATTTTTTGTCAACGATTTATTTTGTATTTTATAATTTTTACTGAACTTATCTCTGAGTGCTTCTTTTATCTATTGAAATCATGAACAGGTAAGGGTATAATTTTGTAAAAATCTTTTCATGCCAAGTACATGACAACGTATATTTATCTCATGTCCTCTTTTTTTTGCAGGTAAGGCCACTGGATTAATTAAACCTGATTAACAGTTGAAGCCTTTTCAATGGCTTGTTCAAAATGGTAAGGACGCTTCCATTCTCGTTTTAATTTTACGTGTGTATTCGTGTGGATAATCGGGCCGAATTAGAGAAAAATACATACTTTTGTAGACAACTAACCAATTCACGCGGTCTTTTTACTAATTAAAATCCTGTAATTATATAGTTAAGAATTGCAGCAGTGTTTATTACGCTATGGTGTAATTCAGGCCTAGTTGGATTGTCCATAATCTGGATAGGTACTTCTGGTTTATTTTTCAATTAACGAATGCTTCTGATAATGAATATGCCCATGATTCCTCTGTTTTTCTGCTAAAATATTTTGCATTCTTTCTTCAACGTTAAGTGGCTTATGATGCGTAAAATTCAAGAGCTAAAGAAAAAATTGAAATTTATTCTACTCTTGATAATGACATGAACAGGTCGAAACTGATAGACTGAGTAATAAAACTTATGTTGCTTAGGACAAAGTTTATTGTTTGAGTTACAGTAGTTGATCATTGACTGTTGTCTCAAAATGTTGCAATAATTTGGGTTGAAAAATAAAAAAAAGAGAGAAATCACGCTCTGATTTCAAGCTACAGCTTAATAATTATTGTAATAGTTTTTCGTGTACTAATGATTTAGTTGCTTCTTTCTGGGATATTGTAAAAACGTAGTTTTTATTAGTATGTAGAAATATATCTATTAGTGCACGCCAGAGTGTGATTCACTTCCTTCTACTGCCATTCAAAGTTCCTTGTGGAATACCTTCAAGATGGAAGGCACGTCTGCGGGAAATGACCCTTTCGCTCATCCTCAACGTGACTTTGCAGGTAACCATGTAGATTAAAACGTAGGGGGACGTGCAGCGTAGGCTAACTGGCGGGAGTAGTAGCAACTTGGGAGTTAAGCTTCATCTCCAGTTAACCCTTTCCCCCGTCCAGTGCCGCCCGGGCATCTATAGCCGTCGCAAAGGCCGCTAGCGTGTAAGGGACGCACCGCGTCACGTCTTTGCTGAGTAATTACGCTTCGAGAGGTCGCGCCCTCCTCTCTCATTACGAGTCCCCCTGGCGGTAAGCGGCTTGCACCAAGCCGTCGGAAGGCAATTGGGAGTGTTTAGGAGAATAGGGAGAAAGGACTGAGGGCATACTGAGCACGTTGAGGCCAACGGTCAGAGAGATAAAACCTGGCGAAAGCAAATGTGAAGAGCCCTTCGGCTAAGATGGGCTTGAAGACTTCATGCACAGCAATTAATTCTACAATTTTCAGCAGCGTCAAATCAATAGAAATAGCATGGATGGGTGCAAGGGAATTTAGCAAAGGCTCTTTTCCTCGCAGTCGTTCATGCGAATTTTTTTATGCAATTCTCTGCTTCACACGATGCAATTCCCACCGTTCTCTCAGTTGACGAGACTGCGTAACGGCGAGTCTAGACTAAATCAACATTGATACGCGAAGAAGCGGATTCACTCCCTTTGAAAGGGTATCCACTGAGAGCAAATTAGTTTAGGAGAGTTTTCGAAACGAAAATAACTACCAAAACTCCAATTATAATAGGAAGGAATGGACTCTCAAGCCAGTATTTAGGTCATGCATATGAATAACAGGGGGAAGGAGAATAGGTTGAACAGAAATTCCGGCTCAGCACACAATTAACTTGTGCGTAGTGATGCGAAGCGGAGTTTCTAAATTTACATTTCGCAGTAAAATTCTTACACCTTGCACAACACCTATTTTTAGCTTATTATAAATATGGGTTTTGGCCATCTAAAAATATTCGTGGAAAGATGATTCCTGATGCTGGAAATAAGCAGTGCGAAGTCGTTATTGCCAAAGATGACATGTTTAATTTATGCTACGGTCGAGTATTCGGATCGGTAATATTAGGGCAGTGCTTTTTTTATTTACTCAGTCACTTTATCATACCATTCAGTTCAACTCCAACATCCAGTTTGTTAGTCCCTCTTCTAGTGATTGAAATGCATCTGTTCCGTATTTTTTGCTGTGACTTGATGAGAGGTATTATTGGATCTTGTTAGGGGGAAATATAATGGGGAATATGCATGACATTTTTTTCTCGAAGGTGAATGATGTACTTGATGCGAAATATTCTCACCAATTAAAATATATAAGCCAAGTTTTTCTACGCCCTCCGCAAAGATTATTAAATGATATTAAAATGTTCCCGGAAATTGACGAAATTCACGTGACCAGACACGCCTTTTGACGTCACTGCACGGTATAGATTCCATATTGCAACGGAGATAGGCATTTATTTTTAAAAGAAAACGAAGTGAATGTATTGTTTAGAGGTTTTTAGCCGTTTCTCGAACGAAACAGTGAATGAAAAATTACGTAAAAAAGCATATTTCGACAATTTCCTTTGATTGACTCCCTTATGGCGGCGTTGTTCTTATAAAAAAACCAGCGTCTGCATAGATATAGTAGAAATTCTTGGGTACTAAACAGGCATTATATAATTAATGGACGATTTGCTCGTTACCATCCATACTACGTAAATAAAAAATCGAAATACAATCGTTTATTGCATTAAACAAATGAGATAAATACATACGTTAATGCCAAGTATTTACTTAACAACTTACCTCCACGCATAAACAGATAAAAAACGCCCATAGTGATACAGTGCCGTGACGTCATGCGATGACGTCGTGTTTTTAAGCTTCCGAAAAGGCACAATTTTCAAAGAGATTTTTTTTTCTTCTCAAAGAGCTAAGATTTTTCTTTCTAACGCAACTTAATTCTTCAGCAAAATTTTCGCCAAGCACATTTTAGCTAATAAACTATACATTCAAAGAGTTATAAAAAAATAGTGCATGTTCCCCATTGGGTACCTAAATTCTGGGGATAGTCGTAGCTGACGTCTTTGGCTGCTTTGAATAAGGGGTCGTTTGAAAATAATAGCTGAGAAAGGGAAATAATAGCTGAAAAGGGAAGGGTGGAGCCAATCTGGAGGCACTTGGAATCTTGGAATTTGAATTTTCTCCGCACTTGCTTGATCAAGGCTACCGTGAGTGATGATGTGAGATATCTCCCACTATCTCCCTATGCTCTTCCTCGGAATCTGTTTTAATATCAAGGAGCTCCAGACGGATGTAATTAGTGGTCGCCTGCTTGGGACAATGCTTCGCCACACCACCACATCTCTGTATCGGCAGGATCGGACCCGAGTCTCTGTGATCGGCTTAGGGAAAGGGATAGAGGGATCGGAACCATTAAATGTTGCAGAATGTCAGGGTTCATGGCATCCCAATGGTGAGGCCTGATGGCGGAAAAGCTTAAAGATATATTTTCAAACTATACAAGACTAGATGAGTTAAAAAAAATGGGTGTGCTTTGGACCAAACGGGAGAAATGTAAACTTCTTTGACCGATTTATATTCCCAAATAAATCTGAATAAAAAAGTAAAATAATTTACAACATTTTTAAAAAATGAATATTCCATTTATGTAAATTTTATCTGTTGACAAAATAGGCATTTATCTGAAAAATAGGTATTGTACATGCGTCTAAATAATATAACACTCATTTATATCCCTTATGTTAATTATATTTCTATTCTAATTATTTTAATTAACAATTCTCATCATCATTTGTCACATCTTCAATCACCATTTCCTCATTTTCATCATTTTCTCGCATGCTATTTTCATTATTCTCATCAATAATTTGATTTATTTCATTTTTCATTACTATTTGTACAGAATTCTAGGAAAAAAACTATTGGCTTATGATAACTATAGTAACTAATAAAAATTTTTGATTTTATACTGTCCAAAAATCTCGTAAATACAGCATCAATCGTTGTTCCATATCTCGTTGTGCTCTGATTTCTATCATTCAACATGATTAAGTCTAGCTTTTGTTTGGAAAAATCGATTAGTGGTTGGATCTTTTCATCGGCAAAATTAATATTGAAATCGCCACTGATAATCATTGGAATTTCATGAAAGTTTTCTTCAAGCAACGCAGATCCGTCTTTAGTAATTTCTTCAAGCAATAATGGTTTTATTGTTATTTAGGGGTATTGCAGATATTCTTCTGAATATTGGTACATCTTCTCGATCGATATTATGCAATATGTCCTGCCCATTTCTTCTGTAGCTTCCGTCAAACTTTAATTGGAAATATCAACCAAACTTTAGAAATCTCTGTGTTTTCATCTACATCAATATGGCATAATTTACCAACGGCGCCATTTGCCAACCCATCTGTTACACCGATGTTAATAGTTAGAATGTAATATTTTCTTGTTACAAAGGTTATCTCATAAGGTGATATCTTGCCAGTATCTTTTTCATGTTTTTTTACTAATTTTTAATTTCATTCTATCTCCGCCATGTCTCTCTCTATGACATCGGTGAGTCACTGCATACTAATTTTCTCTCCGTGAATTTCAACTCCTGAATACTTATTTTAGTTTTCTTATCCTTTATGTAGTCTTGAAATGTCCGGGACACAGTTCCCAACCATATCTCACTCTTTTCTTTCTCTACAATTGGATAGCAGCCATCTGGTTTTTATGCAAACTCTGGATAGTTCTTCGATCGTTGTATGACACTTCCATTTCCTGAAATCCTCACCATTGAATTCCAGCTCACATAGTCAAAAGCATTCTCCAATTCCGCAGACGCAATGAATGTCAGTTTGTTTTTCACCATTCTTAAATTTTTGAGCAGTCTGAGGGCAACAATAGCTTGTGTCTTTTTTTTCTGAATCCAAATTCTTATTCAGCCGAAAACTACTCTGCTTTTCGTTCTATTCTTCTGTAAGTGATATTTGTCATTATCTTCGATGCATGTGTCGTGAAGCTTATAACTCAAAAATTTTCACATTTTTGGAGATGGATATGATGATATTTTTCTCAAAGTCCTTGGGTGTCCTGTTGAGTGCGACATCGGATTATAAACACAAATTTTAAAAATGTTTTCGCGGCATTGGTATATTAATTTTTTTGGGGGAAACTTGCCCACGAAAAAGAGCTCACAACATCTCATCGGATTTTCCGTGATATCAGGAATTATTGGTGGATGGAAGAATTATCTTCTTTGGGAGGTGATGATGGAGGAATTTAGCGACCAGACCCTCGATGTGGCCGCTGTTGGTTGCATTGCATTTCCTAGCGTTGAGCTCCTTGAAATTCACTCTTGGTTATCGGGGGACTCGGGAGGTGACGAATTATGGAGTGTGGCTGAGTGCTTGTGTGTAATCTGGTACTTAGAGTCATTAGGGATGATGGCCGTAGTAAAGTTTCTTTTACAAAACGTAGAGAAGTGAAATTTATGCTCCTAAATTAAAATAATTAAGCCTAAAAAAATCACGCTTTGCCATTCTTTTAAGCCGAAAAGAAAATGGTTCGGTGGAAGGAATTTTAAAAGACTAGAAACTAGTTAATTTGTCTTACATCTCCGGTCCTTAAGCAGAGGACATTGCCAATATATATACAATATTGGAGCACGTTCATAAATAGGGTGTGATTGGAATTAAAAAAGTTGACTTCCGTTGTTGTCCAAGAATATTTCAACCAAAATGGATGTCTAAGATCTATTACTAGACCATGCGTATGAGTATAAAATGAACTATTGCAATAAAATCTTTTTTTTTACGAAGAAATTCTTGATCTTTAAATCAGTAATACTATCTTATGAACACTCAGCTTTTTTTTAGCCAGCCAGCCTTGCATCTTTGGCGAGAAGTAAGGTAAAAAGATTTCTAACCTCAGATGATATGTATTAGATCGTGAGGGGGTATGTTTGAGTATAATTTACTTACTAACTCAAGGGAATCAGTTATTCCACGGGTTGATTACAAATAGCGACATTGCGGAGAGTATTTAAAGCTTATGATCTCTTAAATGGCAAGGTCTAAAATTCCATCACGCCTTTCTTTCGTGTAATGATGGACCTGAGGTCTTGCAATTACTCCCATTAGTCCTGCAGATTTCAAATCAATTCACCCACCTTTCAGTTTTATCTCCAATACTGCACCGTGAGCGGAAAACCTGTGTAGAAACGTGGACCGTTTTATGCTGGCGAGAATGGTTGGACGCGAAGAGCAGTTTCGCGCGAACGACTGATGGAAAAAAATGAACGAAAACGGAGTGTCGGAATGATTAATTCGCGTTCCAACTCCCTCGGTGACTTTCAGGAACAATATTGTATTCCCGAGCAAGTAGTTCCCTCGAGGAAATTGCGATGGTGGGTGTAGCCTCTCGTGGGTGTGCGACTATCGCAAGGGAGTGAACTACGTCGCTGAACAGCGTGGGTGTAAAAGGTGAGTGATTCGTGGAGCTGAGATGCGAACCTTTGGTGTAGAGCAGGGCGAACGGAGTGCTTCCTGATCCACTTATAGCTGAAAGGGATTGGCTAATGCCTGCCGGATTTAGCTGCTGTCGCTTCGGTTGCCAAGGCCAAAAGATCAGCTTGACAATGAGAGGAATTTAATGCAGCCGTGGGTGGAGAACTAGAGGCAAACAGCCTAAGAGATGGTAACTCGTGAGTTTTAATGCTCCGATGGGTAAAGAAAATACTGTGGAATGATGATGGCTGCTTAATTTTCTTTCTTCATCATCAGGAAATAAAAAAATAAACTTTCTTTTAAAAAATATCACTTGTTACCGAACCAAAAAGATAAATATTGCATTTTTTGGTGCGCATCAAAGTGGAATAGCTGTCGTTAAAAGGAAATAAATTCATTAGTAAAGTACTATAGCATTACTTAATTGCTATAAAAAACACCTGCAGTCTCCTTTTACTTCAAATATTTTCCTCATACATGAGTACATCAAATAAGATCTAGTTGAATGTTTATTATTTTTTGAATATTCTTAATATAATATGTTTTTAATTTCAATTCAAGAGTTCAAAAGCATGATTTTCTCATGGAAAAAATATTTTAGGTTACATCATACATCCCAACTAAACTAGAGCACTTTCAAGTACCTAAAAGCTTTTCATGCATCCTTAAATTTTTTCCCATCCTTAAATTTTTTCTAAAAGCTTTTATGTATCCTTAAATTTTTTCTATGTACTGGAATGTACGTTCTATACAGGTGAGCTGCACACGATTTTGATAATTTTAGGTACTATATAATCATAATATTGATATTTATGTTCAGTTAAATTATATGTAGTCTTTTGCTAGGTTGTTGAAATATATTAGTCTGGTAGAACTTAATACACATTTACAAAGACAGTTCATTAATGTGAACATTTTCAAAATACTTATTGTTAGTTACCATTTCATGCTCTGAAGGAAACATATCTTCTGCCGGAAATAACCTTTTCTTCTTCGTTGTTTATTTACGACGTCTCCATGGTGACGTCCTTGTTTCGTTACGATGAAAGATTATTCTTTTGAGATAAATTATATACAAATAACGTGACCTAAAGTAAACTTAGTGTGCGATGCCAGAAATAGGTATAAATCCTATCCAATTATATTCATCCATCCTATCCATCGCTATAGTCTCTCTATTCGTTGAGAATAAGGGATTTTGATTGCAGAAATAATGCATGGGATTGCGCTGCACTCCAGGTTCGTTCAACCCAAGGAGGATAGAATGCTCTGGAGGGGGCAATGGGTTAATGTGTGACATTGAAGCCATGATAGGGGTGCTTGGGAATGATTTGGTCCCGCCCACTCTGCACAAAATATTGCGTTTTATACGGCCTGCTTTGGAAAATGAATGTGTATGAAAACATAAATAACGATGCATTTGTCCCCAACTTTCATCGCTACGGCATCACTTTATCTTTCTATGGTTATTAAGGGGACATGTTGCATTTTATTACCCTGGGATGTAATTTTATATCTTAAACTGGTATTCATTATGAATGACAAAATAACCTTTGTATTTCCACAATTTATTCTCTCGCACTACTACCTGAGGATGAGGATGATACCTGCACACCTGAGGATGACGTTAATCGTCGATACCGTGGTAGTAGTGTGAGGGAATAAATTGTGGAAATACAAAGGTTATTTTGTCATTCATAATGAATACAAGTTAATTCCATAAAGTGACGCCAGAAACCATCAATCTTAAACTGGTTTTAATTTGACTGAATTAAACTATATATTCGGTGATTGTTTGCATCTTTGCGCACTTTCCTCTGTTTTTTTTAAGAATTAATTAATTAATCATATCATACCTAGTTTTGCCCCATGAAATACAACTTCACGAATATCGCGAATAGCAACCTGGTATGCCTGTGCTTACCAATATGGCCGCCGGCTACTCAAATCAGCTGCGATGCCTCCTCCAGTACACTTTAACATCATTTCTTCTACCAAGTAGATTTTTTTCTTTTTCAATGTAATTTTATTCGGGTATCGCGAGTGGATTTAGTGAAGTTGGACCAAAATTAAGTGCATATCCCCAACGGTAGTATTCTCGCGACCGTACTTGCGGGGAAGTAATTTTAAGCAGCCCCTCTGCAATCGCTGGGCTCGTGATGGAGGTGTAGTCGGGCGTTCTGTTTGGACGCGACACTTGGCGTGCCCCTTCAAGAACTTCATAAAGTTCGCGGAGCGAGGCTTCGTGCGATGAATATATATTTGCGCGGGTTTTATGCCCCTCTCGTTCAGACTTCCTTAGGGTGGCTGTCGACGTCTACTTGCTTCCCCCTTGGAGTCTTTCATGAAGAGGATGTCTCAGAACAGGGAGCTTATATTGCGGATTGCTTTGAAACTGGCATTGTAAATAAATATTGTTCATGGACTCTCGCCTTATTTTGTCCGTTTTCAACTTCATCATATCCATCATTAAAGTTTTATCATTTTTATACTCTAATTTGTTGTTTATTGTGCTTCACAATTTACTCAACAAAGTCAAATAATATGGGATGAAGCAAATTATGTAAATTTTCACAGACTTTATTTTGCTGGTAGGTGCAACGCGTTTTGACTCTAAGGCGTCATTCTCAAGTACTTGAGGTATTGTACGAGGTACTTGAGAATGACACCTAAACGTTGAAACGCGTTTCATGCCAGCAAAATAAAATCTGTGAAAATTTACATAATTTGCTTCTTCTCGTTCAACATGAATTTTCTCTATGTGAAAGCCGAATCTATCGATTTAAAATAATATTGTTTTTAACTCTGCCTAAATATAAATGTTCAGATTGTAATGTTTATTATATATTAGTAAAAGTAATAAAAGTAATATTCTTCGTTTGTTTTTGCAAGGAAAATTCTGTGATTTTCAGATTTTAATTATTAGGCCTTATATTATTCCGGTATTTCATGTTGTAACATTCGTTTTCTATCACTAGAAATTTCAGTCGAACTCTCTCGTCAACCAGAAATTGTTCATGTACCTTTTAGTCATTAGTTTTCGTGCCACATGTAAATTACATCCAGGGCCGATAGCGGACCTGAATGAGGTTCAAGGCGTGTGGAAGTAATTATTAATAAAAGTTGATGAAAAGGAGATGATTTGAGTCAGAGAATTAAAAGAAAGGCATTGTGACGTATGCAGTTAAATTTAGAAGAAGAAATGAGCCCTAGAACGTTAGCACAATATATATTTCAGATTATAGGTTGACTCTTGCGGAAGTTATAATGCTCTTGTGTATTCTGAATCAGAAAGATTATGGAAATATCATGTCATATGTGAAGGAAAGCTACCGTTGAGTTCGGAGAAAAAAACGGAGTAGAATGTTATTACATATTTTTAATCCCATGGTGTCTTATTCCCATGATGCATGGAAAATATTAACGAATCACTGATGCGAGGCTCAGGAACAAGCACCTATGACTCTGAACTCTTAAGTTAATTTCACGCTTATTCAAATTCAACCAATCATTACGCTCATTTTTTCGCAACTTAAGACTGATTTCACGCAAATGTTTTCTGTGAAAGCCGCCATTGCCAGTAGGGTTCTCTAATCTCACAAATACTCTACGCTAACGTTAATTACATGCTAATTTTTTTCGCAAACCCACCTTTGGTCTTTCATGTAAAAACCCACAACATTTGAGTCGCCCATCCGGGGCGTTACGGACTTAGCTGCCAACTAATTACTACTAGTGGGCCGGCGCCTCTCTTCAGCTTATTATCTTTAATTGCAGGGATTTACATTTTTTAAATAATTTTTAGCGGAAAAAATATTGTTCTCATTCATGTTTGATTTTGGATTTTTTAAAAAATTCTTAATTATATTCATCTGCTAAATATGTCACAAATATCGTCATAATAATAGTAATATATAAAAACAACATATATATCAATATGTGTAACAACACGCGCTTCGCCATACCATTAGTCAAGAAAACCGCCTACACGGATTTTGTAACGTACAACCGTGGCGTTTTTTAAGGCGATATACTTAGTCCCTCCCTGCTCTGTTTATCTCTCCTCCCACCCCGTTCAGTTGAGACAAGAAAGGGGATATATGTTCGGTGTCCCGTCAAAAAGGGAGAATAAGGTCACCCGTATTTTCTATATGGATGACCTGAAGCTTTATGCTTCAAGCGCGAAAGACCTGCGCTTGGCGTTGGACACCGTACGCAGATACAGTGAGGATAATGGGATGGAATTTGAATTGAAAAAGTGCGCGACCATCCATCAGACAAAAGGAAAGATTTCGGAAGACCAGAAAGACGTGCAGCTCGTTGACGGAAACGCTATTCGTCATCATCAAGATGACGAAGTGTATGAATAACTCGGTGGCCCCCAGCGACTGATTCAGGAGGTGAGAGCAATGAAGGAAAGGCTTATAGCCAAATACAGACACTCTCAGGCGAATCTGTAGCTCTGACCTGTCTGGCAAGAACAAGATTCTTGCGACCAACACCTTCATGGTTCCGACACTGCTCCACACCTTTGGTTTCATCAAATGGAATGTCAACGAGCTGCAAAACCTCGATAGGGGAACGAGGAAAATGATGACCATCTATCATAGTCTTCATCCGAAGTCTTCCATCGCCAGATTGTATCTCCCGAGAAATCTAGGTGGTAGAGGGCTGATAAGCCTGGAATGCCTTCATAACAGAGTAGTCCTCAATACGGCATGCCGCGTGTTCCACAGCACGGACCCCTTATATTGCTCGGAAAGACACACAAGAGTGTCAGCTAAGGGCCTTCCTATTTCAGGCGGTGAAAAGGGCAGCAGACAGCCTCGGTTTGGAATTGGACCTTACTTCCAACGGAGAAACGTGCGACAAATAAATCGTGTCGCTGAAGGCGGGCGTGTTAAAGCTCGAAATAAAGAATGCGGAGCAGAAGATCCTACTCCGCAACCATACCGAGAAGTCCATGCATGGAAGTTTCTATCGAAACTTGGAAACGCATGAGCCATCGAAGGAGCTCAAGTTCGCCTTCCTGCGCTCCGCAGGTCTGAAGTCCGAAACCGAGGGATTTGTGCTCGCGTGCGGAGTTGGTGTCATCAACACTCTCGTGTACCGTCGCCTCATCTTTGGGGCAAACGTGACAGACTCGAGATGCAGAGCGTGCCGAAGGCAGCCGGAGACTTTAGGCCATCTACTCTCCGGCTGCAACTTTTATGCGAAGAACGCATACATAAACAGGCACACTCGACTCTGCGGGTGTTGTATTACCACCTAAGACAACATGACGACATAGACGCGAATCCGGTGCTGCCTTACGCCCCTGGAGACATCGAGTCCGTCGTGGAGAACGATAAGTTTAACATCGGGTGGAATTTTTCCTTCTCCACCACCAGGTAGTTGGGGGCGACGAAGCCTGATATCCTTCTCCTCAACAATCTCTCGCATGCCATGTTCGTGATCGAGTTTTCGGCACAGGCCGAAACGAACATGGCGGCGAAGGAGTTATAAAAAAGGACTAAATATCAAGATCAGCTGTGCAAACTCCGGCAGATGTACGCGGGTACTCGGTGAAACTGGTAGTCCTCATCGTGGGCGTGCTTGGTGGTGTCAAGAGCTCACTGGTTGACAATCTCAAGTGCATCCCAGCGTGCAGAGCGCGATCAGATGCAAGTGCAATGCAGAAGGCTGTCCTTCTCGGGTCTCTCCGCCTGCTTCGTGCATATGACCCTAATGCCGGGTAGCCCCGTATCCAACGGTGGCGGACGTGGCTACCCTTAGGCGCGACCCCTCTCGAGTCTCCGGCAATTATGACTGCAACGAAACCTGATGCTAGCCGGAGACTCGGAGGAGGAAGTTACGTTATAGTAACTAGTAAACATATAAATGTTTTTTTTTTAGGTGTTTAGGTCCTTGTGAAAATGATGAGATTGAACTATTTGGCCGACTTTTCGGAAATTATATTTTTTCCTTCATCAGGGCTAAAATGGGATGAACCGCCAATGAACATACGAGTAGTCAAATTGATTTACAGGATAATTTCAATATAAAAATGTTTTTACAGTATAGTTTTTTTTACGAATAGTTAAATATCATCATTTTCACCAGGACCTAAACTCCTAAAAAAAACATTTATGTATTTGAAAAAGAGGTCTGGAAATCAGCTTACTAATAATAGTAATATTATTCAACTATATTAAATGTAGTGTAAAGCAACTTGAGTCAGTCAAAACCTGTCGCTCTGGTACGGGCGCATTGATATTATCGACTTATGGTTGTACCATTGCAGGGGCGTCGGAACTATTTTCACTGGGGGGGGGGGGGGCAACCTTGCAAAGGGCCCGGCTCCTAAAAAAAGGGCGTGGCTCCTAAGAAAAGGGCCCGACTTTTTTTGCGGATAGGTTTTAGAGACTGTAATTTCGCTAAAAGAGCATATGACGGTGTGAGAATATGTGTCAGAAGGGGAAAAGCAAGCTGGAAACAAGTGAAATTGATTTTTTATTAATGCAGACTACTCATTTTTCAAGGACCCGGGGTAAACTCTGGGGGGCCTTAGGCCCCTCCTGCCCCCAACTTCCGACGCCGCTGTACCATTGACTTGCGGAGAACGCCGTGCGTACAGGCAGAAGTAAGGTTAGTCCGTGTGGGGAGAGGCGACCTCTATTATCGCCGCGAGTGGGCGTGCCTATACGCTGAACTTCCTCTCCTTAACTCCACCTCTCGCAACACTGCACCGCCCTAAATCGTCCCTCACTCCCATTCCTCCCGCTAAAGCCGAATTTGTGACCTCCTCCTCCACTGTGGCGCCTCGCCTTCTTCGTCCTCGCATGAGCTGAGCCGCGGTGCATGACGGGAGAGAGCCTTGCGGGGAGGAGGAGGGGTGGATAATGTAACCGGCTCACGAGACTTCCGCAGGGCACCTCGCCGACGAACTTGGCCGTTTCCTTCCATCTCTCGTCCCTACGCCACCCTAGGGGCAGTTCCGATCCCTCAACGCTATTCGGAGGTCGGTAGTCACGTACTGGCTCGTTCCGAGAAAATGTGGAGGAGGTCTGGGCGTACGAGAAATCCTTTTTGCCCGGAAAAAGTTGGTCGAACGCGGCTTTTTGGAGGGAGGTATATGACGGGTGGGCGCATTCCCCCGGGCGAAATTGAGACCGCGAGGTAATCCTCCAGCATCGGCGGTTTTGGGTCACGGTTCATCCCAGCTGAGGTCGCAAGGATTTCGGAATGCCCTACTTAACTCGTTGACCGTTGATTTCAATGCCCTCAGGTGGCCAATGCGGTCAGATTTCGACACGGGATACTGGAGCTTTTATCGTGATTATCGCAATTAATAGGAGTGGAGGCCGTGAGCGACAATAACTTCTTTGTCCTAAAGTATATTTTTAATGGAAGTTGATTAATGGCACGAGGCCATATAGATCCAGATCTGAGCTGAAGTCAGTTTGTTTCTAGATCTTCTTTACTATACTCTGCTGCCATTATCCCTTTATCTTTGATGTTTGTTTAATAATGTATTTTTCTTCTTCTAAACTGGCTAATATTATCGTTAATTCATGTATCTTGAGAGAATTAAAATGATTAAAAATTATTTTTTCGGTCGTAAACACTTGGAACTGGGTATATCATACTCATGGACCAGAACAACAATCATGTTACTATCCACAAATATGTCTTTACTCTAAGAGTGGTGTCTATAAGAAAGTAGTAATTACCAAGTGAAGATGATGTTCATTTGATAAATCGCGAACATCTGTGTAAAGTAAATGCAGTTTTGAGGAAAGAAATTTTTTAATTTTATTCCTGAAACAGCAGTACTATGCTTCATAGTTTGTGACGGTTTTTTTTTCTTTGATGTGCGTTGTTTTTTTAATCTTTCAATAGATTATACGAGAAAAACATTAGAGATGTAGTTCCCATTTTAATATTTGCCACTTACTTCTATGTTAAGATTAAATGCTAGGTTGTAGGTTGTCCTAATGTGGATCTGTACGTAACTAGGCCATAAATATAGAGTTCATTATTGCTGAACTATATGCTCCCTCGGCTAACCTCAAAGCCACCGAGTGCGTCCACCGGGTGGCGGATGGTGGATTGACCTCTAGGTATAGAGGTTAGCTGCGAGATAAGCGAGTTTACTCGTCAAATAAGTCGTGGACAAAAAGCGACGGCATTCCGAGGGCATATTGGTCTATCCGTGGGTAAGGTAGGCCATTAAATAAAACAGAACCTGTAAAGATGCCGGGACCCGGAGGAGAGGGCAGCAGCTCTTCTTCATATGAGTGAAGGTGGAGACCACAGTGGTCGGTACAGCGACACTCATTTCACTACAGGTGTGGGATAAATGAATGTATCAAGTGGACTGTAAGACTTCCGTCACTAATCCCACATTTAATTAAGGTACATTTTAACTGAGAATATTACAAATCACAAATTCGGTGGCTGCGTCCTGGATAGTAGCTCGAGTTGGTAGGCTGGTAGGAGATGCAGGCGTGGTGAGCCGGTCGACTCCGTCGGCGAGGCGTGGTGAAGCTCAAGTGAAGCGGACGGAAGCGGCGGGCAGAGAGAGCATTTCTAATTGAAGAGAGTCATGGTCTGGGGTGCGAAAGTCGACTGCTTCCAAGGGCTGACTGGTAGAGAGAGAGCGAGAGCATGCGAGCAGGCAAGAGAGCAGACCAAGGTCCGTAAATATCAGGTCGTGACACGCATTTGTCTAATGTAATCCGCCATTTTGTTTCGACTTCGCGGCGGGAATTCGAATTTCCCATGCAAACAAACGTAGGTAATCGATGCAAAGAACCACAATTTGCTGTTTTACTATTGGAGACAAATCTATGACATTTTTACCCTGTATAAAGGATATAAAGATCTTTTGGAAGCAGTTCTTGCATCACACCTGGAGGTCGTGGGTTCGACTCCAAAAATCTTAGAAAACTCGCTTCCACCGCGCCTACGTACCATCACCGTATTTACATGGAACCACGATTTGCTGTTTTACTATTCAAGACAGGTATATGAATTTTTTACCCTGTATAAAGGATATGAGGGCCTTTTGGAAGCAGTTCTCGCATCACACCCGGAGGTCGTGGGTTCGACTCCAAAAATCTTAGAAATTACACATCCACCGCGCAAACGTACCATCGCCATATTTACAATGAACCACGATTTGCTGTTTTACTATTCAAGACAGGTATATGAATATTTTACCCTGTATAAAGGATATGAGGGCCTTTTGAAAGCAATTCTCGTGTCACACCCGGAGGTCGTGGGTTCGACTACAAAAATCTTAGAAATCACACATCCGCCGCGCCAACGTACCATCGCCGTATTTATAAGGGACCACGATTTGCTGTTTTACTATTCAAGACAGGTATATGAATTTTTTACCCTGTATAAAGGATATAAGGGCCTTTTGGAAGCAATTCTCGCGTCACACCCAGAGGTCGTGAGTTCGACTCCAAAAATCTTAGAAATCACACATCCACCGCGCCAACGTACCATCGCCATATTTACATTGAACCAGGAGAAGATACCAGAAGGAGCAGATGAGTTAATAATTGGTTGAAGTGGATTTCCGTGATTGCGATGGAGTGAAACTTAGAGGAAACCATATCATTTACTGATATTTCGAGGCAACCAGTAGTGGAGGGGCATGTAAGTTCATTCAGTCAATAACATGAGTAAGTCATTTGCAGATCCTGCTGTTCCAACTCTGACTAGTTGATTACCTTTACAGAATACGACCCCTGGCAATTCATCATCTTCAAACATGTCACCATATACAGAATTTTGATTGATATCAATGGATGTGGTAGGCATGCTCATGTTATGTTTAAGAGTGTAAGAAAAGGAGCAGATGAGTTAGTGGAGTTGTGTGAAATGAGTTTGTGTAAGCCATGCCATACATTGTTATGTCAAGGCCACCAGTAGTGGAGGAGCATGTAAGATCATTTAGTCGATTACATGAGTATGGTATTTGCAGTTCCTGATCTTCCAACTGTATCTAGTTGCATTCATTTACAGAATATGACCCTAGTCAACTCTGTATGTTTAAACCTGTCACCATATGCAGAAAGTAGATTGAAATTAATGGAAGTGGAAGGCGTGCTCAGGGAATGTTTAAGAGTGGTTGAAAAGTTGCAGATGACTTACCAGCGTTGGATGAAGTGAGTTTCACTGTATGCGAATGAGCAAACCAGTTGAAACTAAACCATTAAGGTGTCATGTAATAAAGTACATTGATTGTAATTTTGGAATGAAGTCATTGAATATTATTTTATGATTAAAATATCCTTTTCCTTCTCGGATTTTTTTGCAGGAAATATTCAGTACTAATTCTTAACATTCCAATCAAACAAATGAATGTATGTTCATGAATGTTTCTTATGGTCCATATATGTTCTATATTTATTGTCATATCTTCTGGAACCACATATGTACTTGTATTTTTCTATACTTATTTACTTTGGCCAGTATTTCCTTATTTTTGTGTAATAATTAAATAGTGAAAGTTACATGAAAGTAAAGAAAATAAATAAATCAAAATTTACATGCTCAGTTGAAGATCATTAACTCAAGAGATGGATTCAATACACATCTATCTGCCAAATATAACTGATTATTACATTCCATTAATAATTTTCAGCAGACATTACTGATAATTTGTTTGACATTCATCATTCATGGCATTCAAACATATTCCTTACATATGACTCTGTGCACTCCATGGTTGTTAATGTGACAGTTCCACCAATCATATAAGACTCAAATTCAGCATTCTGGTGTACATGGGTAGTGTAATGTTTTAAGTAAATTAATGTTGCAGAAAAAATGTTTAAGAAAAACAATAAGTATAATATTTATAGACTTGTCCATGAATGTTACACCGGGGTGAAATATTCATAGATCGGTCTCCAATAGTAGAAGAGACAATTGGTGGTTCTTTGTAAATATGGTACGTTGGCGCGGTGGAAGCGAGTTTTCTAAGATTTTTGGAGTCGAACCCACGACCTCCGGGTGTGATGCGAGGACTGCTTCCAAAAGGCCCTCAAATCCTTTATACAGGGTAAAAAATTCATAGATCTGTCTCCAATAGTAAAAGAGGAAATCGTGGTTCATTGTAAATATGGCGATGGTACGTTGGCGCGGTGGATGTGTGATTTCTAAGATTTTTGGAGTAGAACTCACGACCTCCGGGTTTGATGCGAGAACTGCTTCCAAAAGGCCCTCATATCCTTTATACAGGGTAAAAAATTCATATACCTGTCTTGAATAGTAAAACAGCAAATCGTGGTCCCTTATAAATACGGCGATGGTACGTTGGCGCGGTGGATGTGTGATTTCTAAGATTTTTGGAGTCGAACCCACGATCTTCGGATTTCATGCGAGAACTGTTTCCAAAAGATCCTCATATCCTTTATACAGGGTAAAAAATTCATATACCTGTCTTGAATAGTAAAACAGGAAATCGTGGTTCCTTGTAAATACGGTGATGGTACGTTGGCGCGGTGGTAGCGAGTTTTCTAAGATTTTTGGAATCGAACCCACGACCTCCGGGTGTGATGCGAGAACTGCTTCCAAAAGGCCCTCATATCCTATATACAGGGTAAAAAGTTAATATACCTGTCTTGAATAGTAAAACAGCAAATCGTGGTTCCTTGTAATTAAGGTGATGGTACGTTGGCGCGGCGGATGTGTGATTTCTAAGATTTTTGGAGTCGAACCCACGACCTCCGGGTGTGATGCGAGAACTGCTTCCAAAAGGCCCTCATATCCTATATACAGGGTAAAAAGTTAATATACCTGTCTTGAATAGTAAAACAGCAAATCGTGGTTCCTTGTAATTAAGGTGATGGTACGTTGGCGCGGCGGATGTGTGATTTCTAAGATTTTTGGAGTCGAACCCACGACCTCCGAGTGTGATGCGAGAACTGCTTCCAAAAGGCCCTTATATCCGTTATACAGGGTAAAAATTTCATAGATTTGTCTCTAATAGTAAAACAGCAAATTGTGGTTCTTTGCATCGATTACCTACGTTTGTTTGAATGGGAAATTCGAATTCCCGCCGTTCCTCCGAAACAAAATGGCTAAATCAAGGTGCATCATGGGATCGTGTCACGACCTGATATACACGGACCTTGGAGCAGACAGAATCCCGACAGCGCCTCCAACGGCATACAGTTGTACTCGCAAGCAGACGACAAAAAAGTGAAAAACAAAATGAGACAATACGCAACAAAAGGCGTGGTAACATTTACTTTAACGGCTGTAGTACTGCGACGTGAAAGGCAAGGGGAAACCATCACATTATTATCCCGTGGAGTCGCACTTTTTAATTCAATCATGATTTGATACAACCCTCTCGAGTAAAATATTCCGGAGGTAAAATAGTCCCCCATTCGGATCTCCGGAGGGACTACACGAGAGAGTACATCAGTCAAGTGTGATAAGCATTTTAATGTCGGAACGTGGAACGTGAGATCGCTTCGGACCTGCGGAAAACTGGAAAATCTAAAGATGAAAATGCGAAGATTGGACCTCAACGTATTAGGAATCAGAGAAATGAAGTGGCCCAAAGAAGTCGACTACTGGAGCGGAAGCTATAGAATTATACTCACTGGATCATTAAATGGCAACACTGAGGTAGGTATAATGCTCAGGAAAGCGCCGGAATGCGGGTAAAGGGTTTCTTGCAGTACAATGAAAGGGTATTAATGGTGGAGAGTTGGGAGGAAAAGAAGAAATATATTGTGGTTAGACAGAGGATGAGAAGGTTAAAGAGAAGGTTGAGAGATGAGGAAACAATAGAAAAACACAGGATGAATTGGAAGAGAGCTCTTACAACGTGTGTAGGGAGGGAAGGGATACAAGGTAGGGGTAATCATCGAAGCACTGAACAAATATTTCGCAAATATGTATTTCAAATTGGATTGGATAGAATACTATGTGTGAAGAGAGAGGTGGTGTGAATTATGTTGCAATCGTAAATGCGTTCCAAAGAGGCATGAATTGAATTTTTATTCTCTTGTGCATATTCTATGTCATGTAGATCTTTCTGCTCTTCGCTATTTAGAAAGATATGATGTTTGTGGCCGATTTGTGTAAAGACTTCTTATATGTAATTGCTTAGGTTTAATTGATACAACGCTGCCATAAATCGCAAATAATGCTTATCAAAAATCTGTAAATGATTGACCTGTCACACATTTATGGCAACCAAGAGTTTACTTTAATTTCCAAGAAGTTTAAAGACTGAGGTAGATAAGATTTTTACCCCGATAATTTCGTAGAGCCTGTTGTCTTGCACCTTCCTGAAATTTCGGGAAATTCGTTTCTTTTTTCGCTCCGTTAATTAATCGTCATTAAATAATTAATGAAGTAATTTTTGATTTGATAAAAATATGATTGGTGCCTGTGTTTGAAAAAAAATCATGAGTTTCACTCCAATATCCACATCAGATTAATCAAATGATTTCTGGTTCACCTCCTTTCTATACAGGTTTAATTAAAATTGTGATGAATAATATCTGATTGATCGATTAATTGATCGGTTCTTTTCAATCTCGACTCCAGATTATTATCCCCGGGTTGATTCGTATTGCTTCTATTTTCCCGGATACCAACCATACAGATTATATCCCTCGTTTGAAGCAAGGGATGGATTTATTGGGGAAATATTTGGGAAGGGTATAACGGGCAGGCGATTTCTCCCGACTCCTTGGGGATGCTAGTCTTTCTAACGAATACAATGCAAAGAATGGAGGAGAGTTCGAGTACTTGCGACTTAAGAGTTTTAACGGTGACAGTGATTCCACTTCGTATCCCATTTGAAATCGCCCATCATAAATATTCTCTTCTACAATTCACTTGGCTCCGATGATATCAGGTACCTGAGTTGAAACCTGATTTGGCGATTTCCTTAAGGAGGTTCCACCGTGACTCCGCGATCCATACTCCCGGGAAATAGCTATATTATTTAATGAATAAATACCGATCCAGAAAAAAACCAATGAAGAAAATCATCTATAGGGTAATAACGCATGCACAGCAATGCTATGAGTTATGCTATTATATAGCGTGTTGTCCTTTAATTCATTTTGACTTCGGAACATGACTGATGTGTTGTTGCCACGTTTAATTTACAAAATGAAAATGCATACTCATTCCTGCTATTACGTGTTCTAAAATAGGTTAAATATTTTTTTTTATGTTTTACTACTCCCTTGCAAATACAACCCTTTGTTTTGAATTTTATTGATATTCATAATTTTTAATTTGTTTGGCAACAATGACGCTGCTACCATTTGGAAGCGTTGGTATTAATTACACGATGTCAATAACCAATGAAATACTTAAATTAGATAAAAATATAAGAAGGACCTAGGTAAGGTATATTCCTGAATTAATTTCCTAAATAGGATGGTAAGCACGTTCCGTCACAAGATACTTGCCAATGTTAACAACATACTTTAGTGCCACTTTCATGTAACTAAGCCTTTTCTGCATTTTTTCGAGCAAACATTTATTAATATCAATTAAACAAGTGTGGTGAGGCGAGCTCTTTTTTACAATGCTAAATTCCACATAAAATTGCGCATCTTATATTAATTTTTCGTCAAAACGACATTTCTCTTCGCATTATTAATCTGCAAATTTTACTGCAAGAGCCATGCTCTGCCGTGTAAGCACGTATAAAATTGCTGATTTTCAACATCTTTTTTCTTCAAATATATGGTGGGAAGGCCTCATTATTTTATTGCCAATCGATAGAAGGGCCTTTAAAATTGTGTCTCCTGAAATTGTCACAAAAATGACATCTACTTCATAATTCGGTGGAGTTTCCTTAAAAGAAGAACGCAAGTTTGTGTTTTCCACTTATTTATTATATAAAATACCTCTGGTTTCGATTATTATATCATCATGAGGTAAACTTATAATGAAAGGAAGTCCGTAAAACCTTTAGGGGGATGGGTCTTATTTCTAGTTACGGAGGAAGTCTGTTATACGTGAGGGGGAGGGATATTGAAGACGGGTGAGGAGGGGGTGTTCGATTGACTCAAGGTGGTGCGTTAAGTGGTGAAGGTTGGAGATTTGGGTTGGGGTCAAGGGAGTCCTTGTGAAATGGTTTTTGGATTGATAGCATTGGGTAAAGGTGCAGGAAGCTTATGCCACTATGTAATGAAGAGTCTTAGCACGCAGTCCGATTTCCCAATGTTCCAATGCATCCATTTTACGTCCTGATGGAACCAGATTTAGTACCTCGGGTTGGAAGGTACAGCTGTGACCTTCATCCAGAATGTGTTTGGGGAAGCTTAAAGTGACGTCTCCTCTGTGTATGCAGTGTTTGTGTTCTTTACACTAGTTAAAAAACTTCGCCCTATGTGACCAATAAAGAAACATCGACAATCGTCGCACTTCGTGAAGTGGCGTGTACAGAGGTTTTATTCTATTTAACTCGTCTTAGGATGTCGGCATATTTGTTGATGCATAAACTGCATAAGTTATGCAATGAAATAACATGCAAACATATTGCCTCACTTGCCGAATCTTTAATGTTTTATTCATTCGTCTTTAACACGACATTTCAAATGCTAATTGCATTTCAAAAAGTGAAAAATGTAAGTAATGTAGGCACGTTCCATCGTCTTTCTTCCTTTATGGGTGCCTGATATATAGTAGTAATTTAGTAATTAAAATTAATCATAGGAAATGGTTTCTTTTTATACGAGCCAGTAATATACCCTCTTACACTGTTGTGCTGGATTATCATAACCTTTTTTAAATAATGTTCCGGAGTCTTCTATCAATGCACTGAATTAAAATATTACTTTTATTTCGGTTGCCGTATTTCCAGAATGCGTTAGTTACTGCCAGAGAGGGAAGCGAATGGCACTGTGGTCGCTGTGATATATTTAATCTTGACCTCTCGTCTAATTGATTACCTATTCATTAGCAATGATATTCCACAGAGAAAAAAATCATTCGCCTTGACCGGGACTCAAACCGGACCACCTGATTTCCTTCCAGGGGGGGTGTGCTTGAATCGTTCGAGATTGATTCCGGTACGGAATAATCCCGAACACAATGCAAAAACATACGAGTGAGTCCTTAGTTACGTACCGGAATCAATCCCAAGCGATTCAAGCACACCCTCCCTGGTGCTCTATCAGTTGAGCTACCAAGGCGTTCTCTTTGTCTGTGGAAATCATAGAGAGAAAAAAAAACAGCGTATTATACTAGATTCGACCAGATAAAGATTAGAGATATAGATTATCGTGCTAATAGATTCAAAATGGCATTTTTCCCCCGTGCTATAAGAGATCAGAATAGGCAGCATAGCAAAGAGATAGGTAGGGAAAATATGTTCGAGTATTCTGTAGTGCATGATGCATGTATTAACCCCTTAAGTACTATAGATACTAACAATCTAGTTCCATGAGACACTACAGTAGCTTGTTTGCATGTTAGTAGTGCATGCTTGGTGATCTTCACCCCCTGCCACACACCGTCGTGGTGGCTTGCAGGGTATCGTGTAGATGTAGATGTAGAGGCTTTAAAGGAACTAGATGTTACCGGATTGCTGGGTATATCATGCCACATAGTTGCCGTAGTCGTGCGCATGGCGCCACCGTCGTGGCGAGCTTAAAGCCGACATTTACACACTAAAGTGCTTGCTAATAAAGAATTCAACGAATGATTTTTTCTCTGTGGAATATCTTGCTAATGTGCAATTTCAGTGGGTAACGCAGCTAAAGTTTTCGCGTCTAGTTCGCTGTCTTTGAATAATTGATTATTGACGTAGGGATCGCGTTGACCACTGTTTTGCATAGATACAATTCGCTGGCAGTATATGTGCTTGGTGAGGAGGGTCATAGTCTTTGAAATACCCCTACGTGTTAACAAGAACTTTTCGATGCTGGCATATTGGATTAGCATTTTACAAATTTTGATGGTGACGCATTAGAAATCGACGTTCCATTTTTAACATTAATATGTTGAGAGTCATTATTCAGTATCTAAACTTTGATGTACGTGCGCTAAATATCCAATATTGATCCCGATATTGGTAATTGATATATTAATATCCCGATATTAAAATTTGAGTGTCTCAGAACATTGATTTTGACGCCTATGTCTTTGAACACCGCCCACCACAACTCAGGACTGGCAAACCCAAAGGTTTCCTATCCCTTCTCGGTTATGGATGTTGTGTTTGCCGTGATCGAAGTTTTTAGCATGTAGTGCAATTCTACCTTAGTAGCAGAGGCACCTAAAAACTGTAGCTCACTACTTATAGTCCTCGGCTCAAGGCCACGACGAGAGTTCTTCTAAAGTTGACTTGAGATCAGCTCCATGCAACTCTAAGTCGAGTTACGAAAACTTAAAGAACTGAGAGCTGTAACACGATTTTCTCAATCAACAAACGTTGAGCTAGCGCAGGGCTAAGCTCATTGGATCCGAGTTAACTATGTTAAATAAAACAATCCCTAAGTGTAATTTAGAATTGGAAATATGTAGTCGGGCAAAGATACTCTGGAATTCATTCCATCAACGACAACGCTGAAAGCTTTTTTTAAGCTCCGATATGTCGATGAAAATATGTTTACTAGTACTGAATTATAGAGACTTTTTAACTCACTACTGAGAACGATGCCAAGTATAAAAATGTCCACACCTAGTAATTATTCAACATATTTACTAGCTGAAAATATATTGTACCACCAATCATATTTGTAATTCATGTGGGAAGAATACTGTTCACTGTAACTACTCTAATGATTATTCTGCATATTGGAATTAGCGATTTGAAATACGTATAACGATTGGTCAATAATTGAAAAATGGAACTAATTAATTCACTACTCATTAAAGACTCCGCACAAGTTTCGAATATCCGCAGTCGTTTCCAAGAATAATTGAATTATAGAGTAGATAGATAGGACAGTATCTGGCTAGCAGTGTAATGTTTCAGTTACACAATTTGCATCACAGCACATGAAACGAAGATAAACTCTAAATACATGCCCCAGACGGGGCTCTAACCAAAGAAATCGACTACACTGACCCAGGAAACCTCGCTGGTGACGACCTTATCCATGTGATAAGCTCTTCATTCGCTCGCTAACTAATACTACCATGACGTATCTCATGTCCGCTACCCTTTGCATAGTAATTGCTGTATTCTATGAATATGTATGAGTATATTTGCGTATCACAGAAATACAGGCGCCGGTCGCGGTACTCAGAAATTTAAATCCGCGACCTTTGGACGTCCAGAGAAAGGCTCAGGGATCAAATTTCTTATAGTCTGTATTTTATATCTTGGCAGTGACGTCACGCTGCTGAGTTGCCAGATTGTTTTGGATGCTCTATACTTCGTTTTCTCGCGCACAGTTTTGTGAACAATGGACTAACGTTTTCCGGTGTATAATCAAAGTTTTTCTTTAATTAAATATTCTACCAGTTTTTTTTTGTTTGAAGTGAAGTTATTTTCTGTTAGTTTCCCCTGAATTCTTTGTCAGAAATTCAAGGCGTCCTCATTCTCTTATTTTTTAAAGCGTATTCGCCACGAGTTGTGCAAGTGATCTCTCATGGGACATCGGAGTCAGCATACCTCACTAAAAAGTTCAATTTTAGTGAATCAAACAAAAAAGTGTCATGAATTAATGTTATTAGGGATGAGAGAGTTATGCCGAGGAACTTTGTAACCTCGGCAGTGTCATTGATGGCGAAATTCGTAGCAAAATTGCTAAATGTGAGCACTGCTCTCGTGTGGTGTGCTATTTCCTTTTCACGAAGTTTTCTGTGGAGTTAAGCATTTACGAGCAGAAATTCGAGTGTTTTCGTCATTACTTCCCCCGCTGACTAACTTATGTAGTTAGTGATGTTAAAATTAGAATTTTCCGATTTCCATTTGTAAAGCGGACGCATGGGCTCGTGACGTGCTCCCATATTTTGCTATTTTCGTCTGACAAAGACCTCGAAAATTACAAATATTATGTTATAATTGTTTGTGATGTTGATTTAATGTGGAATAAATGGTAGGAAGTGGATTTGTTGGAATTTAGCTTGAAGATCAGTAAAATTGTTTCGCTGTCGTATGAATTCATGCTCGGCATATCTCTCATATTAAAAAGTACAGCTGATGCAGTCAAAGTTACCAAGACAGTGTGATAAGACGTCGTGCATTGAATTATAATGTGAAAAAGGATAAACCATGGTGTTTTCTGTGAAATAAGTACTGTTGGGAAAACATTGTGTCAATCCAATCCACATTGTGGTTATGAATCAGAGATCACATCCACCCTTTACATTTGACTTTTCTTGATACAGTTGTCGTCTAATGCCTCACTGCCATAAAAGACCAAAAGCCAAATATAAGTTACGTTCGTAAATTACGAATTACAAAGGGTGTGGGGTCAGCTGTTATTTCACAGGGACGACATGCAGGGGGGAGGAGGTGCAGCCAGCTTTCCATTATGCTTGGAGAAAAGTAGAATATCAGTTCAGTTCCTTGTTCAAATAATAATGATGATACTCATAATGAGTAGGAAATTAATTATATCTTTGAAGAGGAAAGGGTAAAATCTTAGTTACTAAACGAGGGGGTGGCCCCTAAGTGATTGAAATATTAAAGAGATTCCTATTCTCCAAGTTAGTATTTTTTTGTTAGTAAGGATTCTTGTTCCAGTCAGATGTTCTCTTCCCCAGAGATATTCTACTGACTGTTTCTTTCTTCATACCTTTATCGTCGGTAATGTGACTTACCAGATTCAAAGCCTAATCTAACCGGAAGTATACCTGGTAATAATGTAGATGAAAGCGTGGTTCATTGCCATTGGTATCTCCTCAAAGATAAAGAGCGATCCGTTCCATTTCCCTCCCACTTCGAATGGAACGCTAAACTTCCCTCAACGTCGGCAATCGCCCCATTTCAGGTTGGGTCGTGGCGTCGGGAGGTTCCTCCAATGTTGCCGCTGGGGCGTAAAGTGCGGCCCTCGGGGACCATTAACCCACTCCGCGAAGGAGTCACGAAACAATAAGTGCCCAGTCCTGGGAAAAAAATCCCTTACGAGTCCCTATACCCATGACCTCACTCCTTCGCTAAGCATTAGGGCGAGAGCTCTTAAGGTCCGCGTGCATCAAGGCACTGTATTCACAAAATCGTTCCAGAATACATTTTACTTCACTCTGCAATAAGAACATTGCAAATCGTGTTTTTTCACCAATAGGAAGAACAAGTTACCTTTTCCAGAATTTTGAATGAAAAAACATCCAAAGAAACATGTTCGTCCTCCAGTGGTATCCTTTCGGGGTCATCACCTTATTACGTAGTACATCACGGAGGCATAACGTTGGCAATACTCTGCCTTACCATGCTACGGCGTTTGTGTACCATTTCATGCCCTCATTCTACGTCCTTGCCGCCCAATTCCTTATTTTCCTTCCTCTACTCCACTCATCCAGAGTGCCTCTATTTTCAGCTGCATTTTACCCAGCGAGTTGTAGCAAGGGTGTGTGGCAGGTGATGGCAGCGTAACCAGTCTATTAAATGAATTAAAATGGGAATCATGGCCAATTCGTCGGTTGAAATGTAGACTTAATTTCTTTAATAAATTCCAAGATAATATTTTCAATGACGACGTTAAAAATATTTTGCCAAACCCAATTTACTCTTGTAGACTGGATCATAGTACTTACACTAAATTTGTGAAATTGATTTCCACATAGATTTAAAATGTACTCTTTTCCTCGTACAATTAGGGATACGAGCAGTGGTAAATATATCCAATACGAGTGTATCTATGGATAGCCTAAGTAGTTGCATGTTGACATAAGGACTTTAAGCTAACCCAACTAACAGCATGTCTTTTCATGCTTGCTTTGCCATTTTGATCTTTTTTAAATAGTGAAGTTTATACTAGTATATTATGACCAATCCTTTTTTATGCATGATATGTAGTGCATGTTTGGTGAGAATTCACTCCCTGCCACACACCTTTATGGTAGCTTGCAGAGTATTATGTAGATGTTGATAGATGGTAGGTCACCAGATGAGAATATTTTTTTGCAGAAATAAGCAATTGTTGGAAAAATATAAAAAAACTCATTGAAATTTGTTATGAATTATGATTCGTAGTTTTTAAACTAATTAGGCTTCACGTTATTACATTTTGTTGCACTATTTATTCTTCAACCAAATTTCTCTCTCTCCTCCAATTATTTTACTTTCCTCCAATTATTTTACTTTTCTCCCCGAATGTTATTAAAACTTCTTCGTCCACTACCATTTGAAACAAGCTATTTAATCTCCTCTCCCACATTCTAAAATTTCAATGGCTAAGTTTTAGAGCATCTTACACTTACAATGCCTTACTCAGCACCTGAAATTTTGATAGATAAATTTTCTTTTTTTTCGCAACTATTCTCGCATCAATCTCTCCTTCTACTTACTATTCATCGGCCAAGGTAATTTTTCTTTGTTTATTTTTTTCGTTTAAGATGACACTCAAACAAGAAAAACGTACAAACGTACAATTAGACCTCTTTTTCGTGTTTGAGGTTTGAGGATCTCTTCTCCCACAAATTTCTACTTTCTGTTCTCTTGCTAGTTGCATGAGACCCTATAGTTGCTTGTTTGAATGTTAGTGGTGCATGTTTGGGGATCTTCACCCCCTGCCACACACCCTTGCGGTGACTTGCAGGGTATCGTGTAGATGTAGATGAAGATAATCACTCTGCATTCCGTTTCCTACAGACTGGCCCACTCACAAACGACTGTCGTGTTCAGATGGAAATCCGTGTTTTATCGATCAGTAGTCTTTCTCTATCTCAGCTGACTCAATCCTGCTGTTAAATCCCCACCTGCCCATACATTTCCGTGACCATCATTTTTCATGCCTTTTCGTCTTTTCTTCGTTTTACGAGTTAAAAACCAATGGTGTCTCACGCCGAAATAAAGTATTTTTCGGCCGTTTTCCAGCTATGGATATATCTAAAACGTTGGTAACTATTTGTCTCTCAGTCTCTTGATAACGCTCCCAGTAGGAGGAGAGAAACGTTGAGTCAAAAATGAATCGCTGGCAGCGTTTCCAGTAAGGAACAGATACAGCTATAGATAAAAGAAGCTGCAAAAACCTTCTAGCAAAAATATATAATGCTAAATTTTACTCTCTATCATTACGTTTATTGCTTCAACTCTTTACGGGTATAATAAACGCATCAGGTTGATCTTATACCTTGCATAATATACATAAGCAAACAAACACTGTCACTTAATACAGGGTTTTTGGGTGCTCAATAAAATTTATGTTGATGTACAGATTTTTTGGTTGATTATATATATCTTTCTAGGCATATCATGTTACCTACTCTACCAATTTTCTTATCACAAAATACCAAGCCAAACTAAAATATGAAAGAGAATGAGAGTATATCAATGCTTCACTATTGCAAAAAAATTGATAAAAATAAATCAAATCATCATCATCATTGGTCAACAATCTGATGATTGGTTTGACGCAGCTTTACACTCGATTCTTCCATCGGTCAAGATCTTCCTATTGACGTCATTCTTCTCCTTTACATCTTCCACAACCTGTTACATGTATCTCATACGAGGCCGGCCTTTTCTAATCTTCCCGTTCGCTTTTCCTTCGACGATAGTCTTCCTCAGGCCATCATGTCTCAAGATATGGCAGATTAAGTTGTCCCGTGTTCTTTTTAGATTTGTCAGCAGACTTCTCTTTTCTGCCACTCTTTTTAGGACTTCCTCGTTACTTTCTCGGTTGATACATTTCATTTTTTTCCGTAGCAATATGGAATGTATATCGTGCTGTTACAACAGAAGGCGTTTCAGGTCACGTGACTTTCTTCAATTTTCGGGAACATTTTGATAGGATTTAATAATATTTGTGGTTGACATAGAAAATGTTGACCCATATATTGAAATTTGTGTGAGCAATTTTGCATAAAGTACATCATTAAATACGAGAAACAAATTTCCTCCATATTCCTCATTATTAGCATACTCTTAAAATTTGGCTGCATTGTTTTACTTGCGTGAGCGCTAGGGCCACCTGGTTTTGGAATCACGGATGCATCTTTTGCAATCTGTATTGATAACGCTTACCAATATAGTAACATAGGGTTAACAATAACCGTCTATAAAATTCGCTCCACTGATTATGATTAGAAATTTGAAGTTCTGCGCGAAAAATGAAGAATGGAGATCACGTTCCCTCTGACATTAGTTAAATTAAGAAATGACGATAACGCTAGCGCACGCCTTATGAAGATCTACGATCGAGACCCTAGTTCTCTAGCTGGTTAATTACTAGCCTCGCCTGTTGACCACTTGTCCAATGTCTGTCGGCTTCCTTGAATAACTACATGCTATCAATCGAAATTGAGCCCTTGAAATGGGAGAATTGTACTCTAGCAACCAAACCTACACGATTACGAATACCCATCATCTTTTTTTCTGTTGCACACCCCCTTGAGGTGTGAGTTTTTAGGGATTGTTTACTTTAAGTATCCACGTACCGTCACAAATGCCACCGTAACCTCTTCGAAAGCGGAAATTGCTTTTGTCTAACGAGGACGAGTGGAATGACGCATTCCTCTGTCCCCTTGAGTAGGAGAATGTCGCTCTTGCCACCGATCGCCCCCATTCTCTCTTTGCCAAGTCGTCGCTTTATTTAAGTGGATCCGGTGGCTACTTTCCTTTGTATTTGTGTTCCCTGTTCTTTAAGTTGGCCTCGATCGTTCAAACATTTTCCCACGCGTTTTGGTCGGTTTTCGCTGCCTTGCTCTTTCCATTACTCCCCCCATATGTCGCTTTGTTTTCACCTTTCTCTCTCTCTCCTTTTCCGCTCTGGACGTGATCTGATTGCTCCTTTGATCATTACTCAGCGGGAAATCGGCGCTAGTTTAACGAGGGACGGAAGCCTTTGACCTCGTTTGCGCTAACGATGCTGGTTAACCTTTCCGACCAGCCCTCAAAGTTACGTAGAATGCAATCGAAAATAGTGACCTCGATTTGTAATATAAAATATTATTGGATTGTTTTCAAGTTTGTGTTTCATTTGGTATTTTTTCGTGCAGGGTTATCATTTGAATTATAATGTATTTTAAAGTTTTTATAGAAGCATCTGTCGAGTCTCACTTTATTTCAGTCAAACTCGTATTGTTTCAGTCATCTTTTCTGCCTAGACATAGTAAAACAGCCGTTTTCAATTTCACGGAAATCAATTTTGATTGTTTCTGCGAACCAAGCAGCAACGAAAGAAAACTTTTTGTTTAGCAGTTGCAAATATTTTTTCAACAGGAATCATGCATGTTTATATTCGGACATTGGATAACTGATTTATTATTTGCTCGTGATCCTCCTTTTTCATACATTTTTAAAACCATTAATATAGGGTGGTTGGAAGCGTAAATTTAATTTTTCAAGTAGGAACCTGTAACTTCATTTCTTTTAAATTGTAAATTGTTAATCATAACGCTAATATCAAGGTATTTATTTTCACTGATCTTTGTTTTTAATTCGATTCCAGAATTTTGTTTATTCGTGGCAAACAAAGGAATTAAAACTTTCTTCTAACAATATTTGGGCGTTATCTTATCTTTCCATTTTATCAGGGGCCAGCCTCAATTTCCCCAATGACTGATTATCGTGCATATTCAACGAATTATCGTGATAATTCAAGGGTCTACAATAAAAAACGATCAAACTTGAAAAATTTGAATAATTTCTTCCAAGTGAGGAAAATAAAGCCTATGGTTATTTTCTAGGATTTATCGTTGATAAAGTTCAAAGTATGAAACTCTTTATTCCCAGAACTATGAGGTCTTGTGATATGGATTATGTAAACATTTTCTCGTCATCAATATTTGAAAATGCCAGGATTAACTAATGAAAACCCTTGGTTATTCTTATGCACACTTACTGAAGACTCATCTCTCCTTCCTCATAACACCAGCGCATTCCTTGCCTTTTCACGCCTATGATATAAGGCATTTCCAAACAAGTTTCTAGCTAGATTATTTTACAAAGTTGTTTACTTTTATCTTACTGTTTTTGCATTGCCTTCTACACCGCGCATAGGAGTCTCAGGTACGAGTTCGTCTACATTAACATAATACCCTGCAAGCCTGCAAGGTTTGTGGCAGGAGGTAAATTAACGCCAAACGTGCATTAAAAAACATGCATAAAAAAGGATTAGTAATAAGATACAAGTTTAAACTACACATTTTAAAGAAGATAAAAAAATCAAAGCAAGTATGCTAAAATATGCAGTTAGTTGGATTAGCTTAAAGTCATACCAACATGCAACTACCTATGCTTTCCATTGATGGACTTTTATTTATGCCATTGAATTAATATACATCTTACAACTTAGATACAGCTAAATGAAAATAAAAAAGGGGTATTGAACAAATTTTACATATTTTCATAACGCCTAAGTCCCTCAAAATGCCGTTGCACTCCATTCAAGTTATACATAACTGCAGCTTCAATCCATTCTTCACTCCGTTCCTTCTTATCCACCTTTGATGGTTGAGTTTTAAGTCTGTCCCGTCATTGTAGACGCCTCGGAAAAGCAAGAAGTTAGTGTTTGTGAGAGAGGGAAGCAAATGAAGGGTGGAGATAATCCAGTCGTCGGTATTAGTCTGCTCTTAGGAGTCAGAGGATTTAGAGGTTTACATTTCATCCGGTAAAAGTAGTACTGAACCTGGAATGCTATCCTGAAGGAATCCCTAATTAGGGAATGAGATTCCACTGAAATACTTCCTCCAGAGGTGGAATTTAAGTGCAGGCTTTCTTGAAGGAAAGCTTTAGGCTTTAGATGCCATTTTTCCGGCTTACGTTTCGGAACGATAATAAACTTGAACGAAATTAATGGGGAAATAATTAGGTTGGCTTGTATGCATTTTAGGGTTTTTATAGCATGTCTTCATGGACATATAATTGGACTAGTTTTCTTTTGAAAGGCATAACCATACAATCCTTATTTTTTATGTTTTACTTTCTCCGAATATTCATAAAAGTAGGCTTGTGCTTGTGCTGGAAATGCAAATTTCCAATCGTATTTGTCATGAACAGAGTTAAATAAGGGGTAACAGAGTATTTGTTTATTAACCAGACATAATATTAGTTTGTCATTACGAAAGGTTAGACATTGCAAACTTAAGGAGATGCAATCATAAAATAAATTTACAATTTAAAAAAATGAGCATGCACGCATAGATTAATACGTATTACTGAAGCAAACAGAGTTGAAACTAAAGCAAGTTTTTACTTTTTCAACGTTTTAACGCAAGTTGTTACTTTTTTTAACTTTAACTTTAATCAGTTACTTTTTCAGAAAAGTAACTTTTAAATTTAACGAGTTACTTCTTACTAAGATTAACTTTAACTTTAATCAGTTAATTATTTTTGGTAACTTTCCCAACTATGCAGCTCACCCCCTGACAGAAACCGTCTATGAGGATTGCGGGGTGGTCAGCAGATATATAGAAACAAGAATGTATTATTCATAGTATAGTGAGTCGGTAGGATATAATAGACGGATAATCTAATTTCAAATGTTATTGATCCAATAATCAAGCTTTGTTGACAAAAAGTAATGGTTAAAAAATGTTACGTTTTTGGCTATAAAATTAAAAACATTTAAAGTGCATTCTAAATGGATTTTCAAATCATATTTATGCAATATTTGTGCACAGTCTGTATTGTATGGCGTTAATTTAAGATAGTAAGCTGAAATGCACGAGAATTTATCTGGGTCCTTTGGTGAATCTAGTTGAACTTCTGTGAAACTGGTGATGTAGTTGCTAGGGAAAGAGTTGTTCTCGACGATAATGCGGCCATAGTGAAGAGCCATACCCTAGCACGCACCCTTAAGGTGAAATGGAGGGTTTACGTAGATCTATCTCCATCACGACCAATCCTTTTCTCCTCTCCTCTTTAACCTCCTAAAACGGTGGGAAAGAGAACAGGAAGATTAGGAGAGAGAGGTGGAAGTGAATCTGAATGAAAAAGTCCCACAAGGGAAGGATGCCTTCCGAATGGACTTTTGGATGCCTGCTTGGGTGAAAAAAAAGGGTTTGGAGGAGGACAAGGTCACGGCCGATTGGGGTTTCTCTGCGGGGACACCCTTCCCATGATTCCCCACAAGACAGAGGACCCTCGCACAAAGGGAAGGGCACACCCAATCTAGAGCGTGCAGCTATGCCCAACGGCTGAGATTTCCCTCGGAACCGCAATAGGGAGCCACCGCTCCGTTTCATTTACTTCCCTGCACGACAGGGTCCACGCCCCCTACTAGGGGAACGAGCGACTATCTTCGTTCCGGAAAAAAAGAATATCGTCATCCCATTCCATCTTCGATCTACTTAAGGAGGCTCCACCGAATTATGAAGTAGATGTCACTTTTGTGAAAGTTTCAGGACACATCATTTATGGCCCCTACTATCGATTTTCAATAAAATAATGAGGCCTTTCCATAATCTATTTGAAGAAAAGAGACGTTGAAAATCAGTTATTTTATACGTGGCTATACGGCAGAGCATGGCTCTTGCACTAAAACTTGCGGATTAATAATGTAAAGATAAATGTCGTTTTGACGAAAAACTAATATAAGATGTGCAATTTTATGTAGAATTTAGCATTTAAAAAAATTAATCACCTTACCTTGCTTTTTTAATTGGTATTAATAAATGTTTGCTTGAAAAAAGCAGAAATGCCTTAGTTACATGGAAGTGGCGCTACAATATGTTGTTATCATTGGCAACGGTACTTGTGACGGAACGTGCTTAAAAGCCTATTTACTTACTTAATTTAGAAGTATACTTTACCTAGGTCCTTATTATATTTTTTATGAAATTTAAATATTTCACTGGTTTTTGGCATGGTGTAATTAATACTAATGCTTCCAGTGGTAGCAGCATCATCGTCGCCAAACAATTTTCAAAAATACAAATATTAAAAAAATTCAAAACAAAGAGTTGTATTTGCAAGGGAATAGTTTAAAACTAAGAAAGAAAATATTTACCTATTTTAGAATATGTATTGGCGGGATTGAGTATGTAAGTTAAACGTGGCAACAACACGTCAGTCATGTACCGAAGTCAAAATGAGCCTAAAGAGCTTGTAAAAAATAGAATGCAACTACAACGCGCTGTATAATAGCATACTCATACAGTTATTGTGCATGCGTCATTACCCTATAGATGATTTTCCATATAGTTGTGTTTATGGTTCGGTATTTATTCATTAAATAACATAGCTCTTTTACGGGATTTTGAATCGCGGAATCACGGTGGAACATCCTTAATACCTGGAGAGGATGCGATGGTTCAGGTTCTCTACAGTGCGAGACAGGAACTTTATAAATTTTCCTTGTCAATTGTCCCCTCGCTCCCTCCTCCCTCGCGGTGGCTTGCTGGGTATCATCTACATCTACATGACACCCTGCAAGCCACCATAAAGGGGTGTGGCAGGGGGTGAATTCTCACAAAACATGCCTTACATATCATGCATAAAAAAGGATTAGTGTTTATATGCAATCAGCCTATCTGCCGTTAGGTGACGCCCACCGAAAAAGCTGCTCTGATAACATTGACGTCATTTTCCTCCCGTTGTTGACTGCTCTTATCGGTAGGAAAGGGAGTGGAGGGGGATTGTCGGAAGGTATGCTCGCACAGATCCTGTCGCAATCGCTCCCATTGGGAGAGCCATCTGTGTCCCCTCCTTTGCGATGAGGCGAAGTAGCTTCGCGGGCTAAGTTGCGATTGGACGAAGTCAATATACGTCATAGGTTGCACCTCACCCACTTTTCGGAAAGGGTTAAAAACATCAGTTTTTCGCCGCTTATAACTCGGGAAATAATGGATGGATCGAAAAACGGAAAAATACGGGTCTTTTTATTTTACAAACTCTATCAGATTCGGAAATAAAGAAAATATGGTAAACGTCCCCATTTTTTCCCTCCTCGGCCCTTGGATGAATTCATTTATTTGTGGGCTATTGTTCTTACTCGCTCCGCTCTCCTCTCTTTAGAGTGACCCTCTTCATTCTCTCATTGAAGGCATCCGATCCATTTCCTCGGGAATGGCTTACGGAACCCTCCACACCAACCTCCGACTCTTCCTCTTTCATCTCCTGCACTCCTCCGGCTCTTCTCCTCTCCTCCATCCCTTCCCTTTCTCATGGTCTCCGCCTCTCCGGTAAACATCCCTTATCCTCCCTCGGAGGGGATGGGAGAAAGGCGTCCCGGATATCAATCACCCCAGTCCAAAGTCCTCAGCCGCATTTGGGATTCTGTCCTGCAAACTCACCGGCCGAGCGAATGCGTTCCTTCTCCCACCGCTTTCCCTTACGTCCTTCCTTCACTCTCCCCTCCCATAACAATGATTCCGGCCACTCCTCTCGGTTACCCTTATCACCACAACACACCTCCCTTGCCCTGCCCCCTTCTCGATCATCACTGAGTGAAGGTGCTCCATCTGCTAAGCGGAACATCCTTTCATCTCCAACTCTCGAGAGACTCTGTAGGTCCGTTCCAGGAGACGCTCTGACTCTTGCTTTGTTTGTCTCCGCGTTTGATTTCCTCGTAGGAAGCAAACAGAGGCACGCCAACCGGTTCCCGATTGTCTTTCTTTTGGTGGAGAATCCTAAACTAAACATTTAAAAACATGAAATTGAAATTGGAAGCTATGACGTAGTGGAAGGTGTTCATAATGACAACGAAGAAACTGTGTAACTTTCTCTGTATATTAGAATATACAAGAACTACCGGTTTCGGCCATCAAGCCAACTTCGGGCACAACAAAAGTCTTGGAGAAGACAGATTTATATATACTCTGGGAATTCGCTATGGGAGGAGTGAAGTTGGTTGGGGATGAGGAGGGGGTACAAGGTGAATGTATTAACTGGGGGAGAGGGTAGGAGGGATATCACTAGGGATGTAGGAGGGGGTTTAAATTAAGTTTGAAAAAATAAAAAACGAAAAAAAAAATATTTTTAAGCATGTTTTCTGTATATAACAGAAAATGCAAACATTTACTATTACAACAAACTAGTGTAGTTTTATAAATATCTAATTTACCAGGACTAAAAAGTAAAAAATATAAAATAAAAAAATGGACACATTTTAGATAAAAGTGTAGCATGCATCTAGATGGTTGGTATTTACGTGATAATGAAGGGATAATATGTTATAATGGCATTTATCTAATTATATTTATTCTGTATTTACCTATCGTTAAAGTTAATACATCTACATCTAATGCATACATCATGTACTTTAACACTGCGCTAAAATTTTCACCCACCAATCCCTTAGCTATGCTGTCTATTGTGTTCTCTTATAATGCGTGGGAAAAATGACAGTTAAATCAATCAGTATGACAATCTACCTCTCTAATCTTATTCATCTGGTAAAATGTAGTATTATACGCAGGGGATCTAAAAATGTTCGAACGTCTTCAGTAAAGCTATTCGTTTTAAATTTATGCAGGAGATTTAATCTGTATTTTAATGATTCCCAACCGAATATGAAGGTTTACCAAGTCGGCTATTTAAATAATTTATGTAGTGAATTGAGGAAGCAGATGCTATTCACGGAAAAACAGGTAAATATGAAATGCATACGACTACGAAAATCACTATCGTAGTTAAATATTCCATGTGATCGATGAGTAAATCAGGAAACATTAGTTAGAGTATTTATTCTGTGTCGGAGAAAATTTTGTCTTCGCATATAACTTATGTATATTATACTTAGTTTTTCGTCTCCTCTTAAATTTTTAGCACAGTACGCTTTGCTCTCATGCAACACCGTTTTTATGCCATTTTATTTTGTTAAGTGTGACGGTGTATCTCCTCGGGTCCAATTCGAGATTAGCAATCCCAAAACCTGCGACAAATCAGTCGGGTAGTTCATACGATGAGAAACCGAGTCAAAACTGGATGATGGCACCCCTTTAATAAAATTTCCCATCTGTAACAAAATTAACGATGAAAAATTAGGCATTGAAACCAGAGAGCATCAGTTATATTTATCGACCGAGTGACGAATTAGGGTGAAGATGTAATTTACTGTAGGCTTCTATTTTTTTAAATGGTTTAAGGAATTGGATGGACGATAAAGTAGCAGTAGAGAAGTGAAAAATAGAAGCATTCAAAATATTATGTTGCAGAAGAATGATGTAGGTCAAATGGATCTGCCAATTTCTAACGAAGTTGTTTTAAATGGGTGAAAAGAGAAGTCTTCTGAAAATTTTATAGAGAAATACGGGACCACTTAATCATTCGTATCTTGATACATTAAACTTGACAAAGATAATCTTCCTGGGACTAAATGAAATAGGAGAATGGCAAAGTCAGGCATCGTTATTGGACAAGTAGTGATTGATGTGAAAGATAAGAATTATGTAAAGATGAAGAGGTTAGTCGATAAGATGACTAGAGGAGAAAGCTTCGTCAAACCAATTTAAGGACATTTGAGTGATAATTATGATTAGTTGTTTGGGAGAAAATTCACGTTGAACAATGCACGGGATCCGAATGAATTAAGTTTGATCAGAGAACAAGTCAGTGTGCAGCGTAGAGCAGCTAGGTTCGTTAAAAGGTGTTACGATAGGTTGAGTAGCGTTTCAGAATTAATAAAAGAAATGGGATGGGAATCATTAGGTAGGGGAAATATTTTGAGTAGTCTGTAGTGCATCATGCATGTATTAATCCCTTAAATACCATAGATACTAACGCTATAGTTGCACGAGTCCCCATAGTTGCTGTTTTGCATGTCAATGTTGCATGCTTGGTGATCTTCACCCCCTGCCACACACCCTGGCGGTGGCTTGCAGAGTATCGTGTAGATGTACATGTGTGGTTGAGTTCGCGTAATAGTAAATGACATTTAACGAGCACCCTGAAATTTGTGTCGGGGATATAGACTACGCACATGCTCTTTTAGGACATAGCCCTACTTGACAATATAAACATGTTCTTTATGACTGAAACAGATACTTATAGCGTAAGTTAGATACCTACAAAGAGGGAATACAATTTTTTCCAAAAATTAGGTTGCACGGTGCTCCAGCTACTGTTATCGAAACTAAATCAATCCTAAGTCTAATCCTGGGTAGAAACTTAAGACACAAGCCCGCAGTTGCCTTCGATCCAACAGCCTACGACGAGGAATACCAGTGATTTACCAATCCTGACTACCGCGCAAAACAAATAATGTGTATTCCATTACATTATGCTCAGTTTATCGACATAGGAGTGATCACATTCTGATTACCAGGCGCTTTAGAGTACACACCTGCGTCACAAAGATTTTGGCGCGGGCGTGCTCCAAGTGATGACCTTCTTACGCAGATTAAATCCAGACAGCAGCTCATGGAAATTTCGTTCCCACACAAACGCGCCCCCGTCGAACTCTTGAATTCCGTACTGCCCGGAGTGCTTTGCTCGGCTCTCCGGGAGGAAACTTGCAGTAATTCGAATGCAAAGCCTCCGCAGAGAGCGGCCCACCGAAGTCTTCACCACGAGAGGTTCAGCTATGAATGCTGATTTAGAGCCGAGGAATATTATTTTGGCAGGGCAACTGCCCTCACTACCCTATATTCAGGCGCAGTGCGTTTTGGAGGAGAGCCTTAGAAGTAGGAGGAAAAAAAAACTCAAGAATTGTAGCAGCCTCGACCGGTAAAAAATATCTAATTTAGTTTTAATTTTGTGGACATTGGATAAAGGATGTCATCTACATCTACACGATACCCTGCAAGCCACCGCGAGGGTGTGTGGCAGGGGGTGAAGATCACCAAGCATGCACTACCGACATGCAAACAAACAACAAAGGGGTCTCATGTAACTACATTGTTAGTGTCTATAGTATTTAAGGGATTAGGTAATGCATGCATCATACGTAGCCTACTCTAAGATATTTCCCCTACCTATCCCTTTGCTATGCTGCCTATTCTGTTCTCTTAAAGTACGGGGGAAAAAATGTCATTTTGAATCCATCGGTACGACAATCTATCTCTCCAATCTTATTTATCTGGTCGAATCTAGCATAATACGCTGGTGCTTTTAATATGTGCCTAACATCTTCAGTAAAGCTATCCGATGGAAATTTCTCTAATAGATTTAATCTGAACTTTAACCTACGCTCTGATATGACTCCCACCCTAATTCTTGTATTAATTCTGATACACTACTCAACCTATCGTAACATCTTTTAACGAACCTAGCTGCTCTACGCTGCACATTGTCTAATTTCTGATCAAACCTAATTCATTAGGATCCCATACACTGGCTGCATACTCAAGGTGAGGCCTAACTAGTGAAAAGTAACATCGCTCTTTTTTCTTCTCATCACATTTCCCAAGTACTCTTTTTATAAATTCCAGCTTTCCCTTCGCTCGGCCGCATATTTCCCGGATGTGTCTTCCCCATGATAAATCCTTAGTGGTTGTAGGACCCTAATACCTTATGGTTTCAACGCTTTCGATCTTTGTGTTATTAATTTTATAGGATCGCTCTATCGAATTATTCTTCCTCCAAAACTACGCACGTATAAAGGGTTTCACGTGCACTGTACTTAGATTTGTGGTTTGTGCGATGGCCTTAGTACTGTTCTTCTATCCCGTTGTCCCGGGTTCTAACCCCAGGCAGTGGTGAATTTTTTTTCTTGAAACTAAGTAGTGGCAGCGAATTTAAATCAGTCCATCGTTCCCTGTGTGAGTGCTGTTTAGAGAGTACACCGTTACTTCAAATTTAAATACCGTATTGCTCCATCCGTTAGTAGGGACATTAAACCATGGACATCTTAGCACCTTTCGTTAAAGACAGGCTAATTCACGCCAGGTTTCATCTACTTTTCCTCATCATAAGTTTCTTTCCTTTACGAAATACTCTCCAGTTTTTAAGGTCGCAGATAACAGTGGTTGCTGAGAGTCTCTCTTGATAACAACAGCAGCAGAAGACTTCTGCTGCATTTGCCCTATGGGTCATAACTTACCTTGATTACCCTTATTTTGGCAGTTTTTGAGAAATCGTATGACAAATTAAGGGTGTTGGTATTTAGGCGCCTCTCGCTAACTAATTATTTAAAATTTTTCAAAAATCTTTTTTTGCCTATCCTCGTATACCCGAGGGTCATCGAAATCCGATTGACGATTTTGAAATTAAAAAAAAAATGTTTTTTTGGGGCAGGCTAAGCAGAAGTGTTATAATTTGAAATAAGACAGGAAACCATGCATAGATTGCTCTTAATCGTTGATTTGGCATAAGGAAACCATTAAGTGATTGTCTAGAGTGTTATTTTGTTGCTGGCTGAAGCGTACTAGCAGATGTCAAATAGGAATCGACATCAGATCTCAGTTTAAACTTCAGGCTGAATTCATTAAAAAATTGAAGTCAAGAGATTACATCCTATTGAGTCTATCTTATATTGCAAATTAATAGGGATATCAAGATTGTTCTCTTCTGAAGGATGAATAACCTTTATGATGTCAGGGAACGGTAGGCTGAATGATGTATTATATGACGAGCAATTTTCGATCTCTTCACAGTCATACAAACACAAAAATTATATAACCCTAGGATTACTTAGGATTGTGAGCATATGAAATTAGCAATGCCTTAATTAGCAATTTTAGATCTGCTTTAGCTATACTTGTTCTAGTTCTGCTTTAGCTATACTTTTATTGCCCAACCTATCAATTACCCATATTCGTCGCTCCAAAACTTATAACAAGGGTCAATATCTGCTTAGTGTAGTTGACTAATTTTTGCCATTGCAGTTATAATGCATGTAAAATTAGGGTTTTAATAATTCATCGACTAATATTCCACCGTATAAACTATGCTTCATCCGGCACAAAATAAAACAAATCCCTATGATGGGAATTATTGTGGCCAAGGTAGGACCTTCGGAGGTCGGCTCTGTGCAGTTCTAATGATACATCTAAACTTTATTTTCTTTACAGTTCGCCAACAAATTGATAGCCAATGTACCTTTTTAAGAATGTGATTTTAAAATTATTTATAAAAATTGCTTTTACACATGCCTCCATTGCTTTTTACCTATTTAATCATTAGAGAATAACGAGTTACATGATGTAACCAGAAGATATATGCAGTCACTCCCCAAAAAGTCGATTCACTTTATTTATTTCGTTCCAGCACTGTCCTGGAATTATACAGCTAATGAGTATTATTTAACGAATCCAATGAAGCATTGGCATACCAGCCTATGGGTGACAGTGAATATAGAGACTTCTACATTTACATCTATGCAATACCCTGCATACCACCTCGAAGGGGTGTAGAAGGCGATGAAGATGTAACATGTACTATTGAAAAAATCAACCAGAACTCACACCCCGTTAGAGGTTCTCTATCTACCCATTATTACATACACATAGAAATATTCCAATATATGCCATTGACACCAATAATCCATTTATTACTATATATAGGTACTAACCTACTAGCTGCATGTGACCTTTTTATCTAAAATGTGTCCATGCAGTTGCCCAGTTTCATGTCAGTAGTGCCTGTTTGATGATCATTACATCTATATCTACATAATACCCGGCAAGCCACCATTATGGTGTGTGGCAGGGGGTGAACTCTCACCAAACATGCATAAAAAGGATTAGTACTTGTATGGATATTGTTCAAAACCACGCTATTTAAAATAAAAATAAAAATAGCAAAGCATAGTCCAGTCTACTATAGTAAGTTGGGGTCCGAAAAATATTTTTAACATTATCACTGAAAATATGGTCTTGGAATTTGTTTAAGAGATTAAGTCTTGATTTCAACCTGCGATCTGACTATGTTTCCCAATTTAATTCATTAATAGACTGGTTTCGCTAATAAGGTTATCATACCGTCCCTTTAGAAATGTTGCCAATCTTCGCTGCACACGTTCAAGTTCGTTATTTATACCGATTTCGTAGGGATCCCATATCTACATCTACATCTACATAATACCCTGCAAGCCACCACAAGGGTGTGTGGCAGGGGGTGATTTCTCACCAAACATGCACTACATATCATGCATAAAAATGGAATAGTAGTCAGAACTACACTATTTAAAAAAGATAGAAATTGCAAAGAAAACATGCAAAAATATTCTGTTAGTAGGGTTAGCTTTAAGTACTCATACCAACATGCAGCTACCAATGCTATTCATTGCTACTCTCCGATAGGACATATTTACCGTTATTCGTATCTCTTATTGTGCGAGGGAAAAAGGACATTTTGAATCGGTCAGTTCGGCAATCAATTTCTCTAACTTTATGATTATGGTCCAGTCTGCCATAGTAAGTTGGGGTTCGTAAAATATTTTTAACATCATCACTGAAAATATTGCCTTGGAATTTGTGGAAGAGATTAAGTCTAAATTTCAACCTGCGATCTGACAATGATTCCCATTTCAATTCATTTAATAGACTGGTTACGCTAATATAATTATCGTATCGTCCCTTTACAAATCTTGCCGATCTTCGCTGCACACGTTCAAGTTCATTACTTAGACCGTTTTCGTAGGGATCCCATACACAGCATATTCCAAATGAGGTCTATAAAGGGAAAAGTATCTGATTTCTCGTACATGATCGTCACATTTACCCAATACTCTTTTGACGAATCCCAGTTTGCGATTCGCTTGACCCATTATTTCACGTATGTGTTTACCCTAGGAAAGATCATGTGTCAGTCTTATTACGCCCTACCACACACCCTCGCGGTGGCCTGCAGGGCATTGCGAGTATTAGATGTTAATTATTATTATCATTTCTTTGTGAAACTTAAAATCATCACATTATTACGTTTTTCTTCCCCTCTACGTTTATATTTTCTTCTTCTGCATACCAGGTTTTGCCGTGTTTTCTTTTCCCCGATGAGCCTCAACTCACCGATTCCTATTCCGTCCCTTTTTCTCACTCTGCCCTTCGTCTCGGCTTCTTCGTCGAGATCTCATACTGGGGAGCGAGGCGTGGGTAATATTTCGGCGACGTTAGAATGCGGTGCAAAGCCTGGGAGGACGGGGAGTCCGAGCGGAATCGGAGTAAGAGACGGAGAGATGTGAAAGAGAATATTGCGTGCAGGAAGGGGCTTGCCAACTGGAGGATTTTGAACCTAAGCCTTCGGGTGAAACAACGTTCCCGCGGGTTCAAATTTTTGCGTCAACTTCTCCGGGTCAGCGTCATATGCAAAATAACTAGCTATAACTGTATGTACATCTACATCCAAGCAATACCCAGCATGCCACCGCGAGGGTGTGTGGCACGGGGTGAAGGTCACCAAAACTGCACCATTGACATGGAGCTTGGGTACCACATGGAAGCATGCTAATGCATCTACATAATACTTTGCAAGCCACCATGGAGATGTTTGGCAGGGGGTGAATTCTCACCAAATATGCGCTACATATCATGCATAAAAAGGATTAGCAATAATATATTAGTCTGAACTTCACTATTTAAAAAGATAAAAATAGCAAAGTAAGCATGTAAAAACGTGCCGTTAGTTGGGTTACCTTCAAGTCCTTACACCAACATGCATGTGATGCTCTAGTCTGTTGTTCTTGGCAATGGGATGGTGCCCTTCCAAAAAGTAGTGGGAGAGGATCAATGAGAGTTACATCTACATCTACACGATACCCTGCAAGCCATTGCGAGAGTGTGTGGCAGGGGGTGAAGATCACCGAGCTATACATTTACCTATGCTATTCATTGATACATCGTATTGGATATATTTACCGCTATTCATATCCCAAATTGTATGAGGAAAAAAGGACATATTGCAGCTGTAAATTCGGAAATCAATTTCTCTAATTTTTTTGGTTATGGTCCAGTCTACCAGTTTAACGTCATCACTGAAAGTAATATCTAGGAATGTATTTAAGAGATTAAGTCTAAATTTCAACCGACGATCTGAAAGTGATTTCCATTTTAACTCATTTAATAGCATGTTACCTAAATGCTATAATATCAATGCCTCCTCCAGTGCATTCTAATGTTATTGGCTGCGACAATGTGTGTATTAATGCTGCAAAATGATATATACAAATAGAATATTTATCCATGAATTACGAATGGGGTTTTGTGATATTTAATAGTAAATTGATTAGATCATCACCGTAATCATTTTATTTCTACACCTAAATGCACATAATACCCCGTAAGCCACCATAAAGGTACTTGGCAGGGGGTGAATTCACAAACAAATTTGAATTACGTATCGTGCATAAAAAGGATTAATAATAATATTCTAGCCTAAACTTCTCTATTTAAAAAATATAAAAATAACTCTATTTAACAACTGGACCTTCTCAACAGCAGGTAGATGGGTTGTTTATTCAGATTCTTAAGGTTGCAAACTTTTTCTAAAAGGGTCAAGGTCGTCTTACAGTTGGTAACCAAAGAAAGGGGGAAGCCGAGAGTGATTTGGTTGGAGGTGGGTGGAAGGAGAGAGGTCAGCCAGGGGTAGAACAGGGTCGGAATGCGTAATGATTCACCGCTTTGTCCACCGAAACGTGTGCTGCTGGGTACAAAAAAGCCACCATGGCCGCCCATGTGATGCTCTAGTCTGTTGTTCTTGGCAATGGGATGGTGCCCTTCCAAAAAGTAGTGGGAGAGGATCAATGAGAGTTACATCTACATCTACACGACACCCTGCAAGCCATTGCGAGGGTGTGTGGCAAGGGGTGAAGATCACCAAGCATGCACTACTAACATGCAAACAAACAACTATAGGGTCTCATGCAACTAGATTGTTAGTATCTATGGTATTTTAGGGGTTAATACATGCATCATGCACTACAGAATACTCTTAAATATTTCACCTACCTACTCCTTTGCTAAGCTGCCTATTCTGTTCCCTTATAGTACGGGGGAAAAATGCCATTTGAATCTATCAGTACGACAATCTATCCCTCTGATCTTATTTATCTGGTCGGATCTAGCATAATACGCTGGTGCTTTTAATATGTGCCTAACATCTTCAGTAAAGCTATCCGATTGAAATTTCTCTAATAGATTCAATCTGTACTTAAACCTAAGCTCTGATAATGATTCCCACCCTAATTCTTTTATTAATTCTGAAACACTACACAACCTATCGTAACACCTTTTAACGAACCTAGCTGCTCTACACTGAAATACCGTGAAATAAAAAAAAATTCATATATTAATCCATATAAATAGAACGGGCTGTTTTTGTCACTGTAGTCCTTCCATTCGGGAAGATTTCCACGCTAGCCGTTACTTATTACAAAGAAAATCTCGCTGTGCATCCATCTCCAAGCATCAGACTACACAATGTCTATCACGTGTAAAGAGGCCTTTGTATCTATGCTGAAAAGTTTGTTATTAGTGTTGTTCTTTGTTGATGCTATCGGTTCTTAGCTAAATACTCCGACTTTTTCAGGCACCAACTGACTATGTCCATATCAAAGGCTTTAGGATTAAAAGACCTCGTCAAATATTAAGGAAAGTTTCTTTTTTTCAAATATCTCATGGCACATTGACAACTTCGTGTGAAAAGGTCTTTATATGTGCGCAAGTTGTCACGGTCTCATCGTGAGCCGTGGTGTTCTCACGCGTTAACCCATGGGAACACGGTAGAATTCCCTTGAGCCAGCGTTCCTTGGCGCAGACGACAGTTTGTCTCCAAGGTTCCACTCTCCAACTCACGAATCACGTCAAAGCAGCCTTCTTTTCTTCCCTCCCAACCTCTTTGAGACGTATTTATTCCTCTTACGTCTTTCTTTGCGGCACTCTCGACCACACCCATCCCACCTCTTCCATCACTTTGAAATGTCCAAATGATCGTGACAGTTCCACGGGGTGGGGTGGTTTGAAAATTAAATAGAACATCTTTTATTCTGTGGGAAAGAGGAAAAAATTCAATGCCATCCATCTATTTAATTTTTGTAGCGTGTCAGTCAGTCCGTCATTCTGTTTCCGTTTTGTTTCGTTCTCTCTTAATTTTTGAACTAAAAGAGTGTGGTTTGGTGCGTTGAGTGTGGATTCTCTGTCTGCATGATTGGTAGTAGTTTTGGAATTTTAGCAGTTTGTGGCGTAGAGAAAAATGCACGAGAAAATTGGCTTTTTCCCTATCTTTTAACATGGGAAATCAGTTGCTATGCAAATTTGTTTTCGTTGCTAAGTAAATGTGTTTACGTGTGTATACGTTTTTGGTAAAGGGGAAAAAATTGGATTGAAGCAGTTGAAGAAAATGGAATTAGTTTCATCAATCGGTTTTGTAAGTATGAAAATATTAATTGACGTTTTTGATGTGCAGATAGTGAAATAAAACAATTTTTGCCTACCGGCCCCAATTTTGTGTATGAATTGTGAATTTCAAAGCTTGGCGTTTTGAAGTACTTTTCTAATAGTTGAAAGAAGACTTAAAACGTTTATTATGTATTAATGTTTGTTGCTAAATCAGCAGGTTAATTCGAATGCATATTAATTTTGTAACGTGTCAGTCAGTCAGTCATTCTGTATCCGTTTTGTTTTGTTCCTTCCCAAGTTTTGAGCTAAAAGAGTGAGGTTTGGGGTGTTCAGTGTGGATTCTCTGCCTGTATAATTTGGCAGTAGTTTTGGATTTTTAGCAGTTTGTAGTGCAGATAAATATGCAAACAAGGTGGTTTTTGAGAGTGAGAAACATCATATAATGAAAATATGTTGTAGAAAAAAGTACAAATACATATACGGTAATTAGAGAGTAGAGAGTAAGGACATATTTCTCTATTTATAAAATAGCCGTTTCCTTCTCTCTGCATACAAAGTGCTTATGGAGAGTGTCTCCAAAGCACTGCCTTCTAGTTCTTATTTTTAATTTTCCATGGGGGTTATTTGGGTAAATTTGCAAGAAATGCAGGAGCATACATAGAAGGAAGTTATTATTAATATTTGGCATATGTAGCATTTAGGGGCCAACTCCATATGATAGAAAGCTTGTTTAGGAAAATACTCATGTATCTTTGTCACGCCTTGCTGGTTACCAAGCAAGAGATACCAGTTGTATGAAAAAAAAGTGACACCTTGTTTAAAATTGGATAAAATGGATATTTATATAAGCTATTTCACCCGAGACTTTTCCCTCAGATGTAATGTCATGCATGGAGAGTTTCACAGTAAAAATGTGCAGAAAAGTTGCATGCAAGTAGTGCGTGTACATTACATCTTCCAACTAATGCCTCACACGCTCATGGTGTCTGGCAGATGTTGCGTAGTAGTAGATATAGATGGCAATTTCCCAAGTGCATTAACGAACTTGCTGGGAAAAGCTCTTGTCCTATTTCCAGGTATTTGTTCTTGCAACTCCATTGACTTGAAATTCATTGCTTCACATAAAATGGAGTTAATGATGTATTAGATTTTTGCGGAAATTACTTGTTTCATTCGTATTTTCTGATTTATTTACTTAATTAATAAGCATTTGGTTTTGACTTATCCGCCTTCAGATGTCCTATCAACTCCATGCCGTATTTTTCTCTTCTCTATTGCTTACTCAAATTTAATATTAATTCTTAATGGGGTTATTAAAGGTAGTTGACGTCATTCAGATTTTCTACTGGAACACTTGAGCTTACAGATCGTTGCATATACAGGTATAGATGAGAAACACCCTAACGATAAATGGCCTAAGTCTCCAAAAAAAATAAGACTTTCCGCTACCCATCTATCACTCCCACACAAGGCTTGAATAGTTCATGTTCGAGAACGATTCTCGTACAGAGAAAGGCAACAAAGGCAAAATCTTTTCGGCGTGAAGGAGGCCTAGTGTGTAGTGCCTTCCCCGGTCGAAGTCAAATAGAGCGAGGTGATTGTCTTCTTTTTCTCCCCTGTCCTTCGGTCAACATACCGAGACGTGTTCAGCCGATTGAGTGCCGACCCGACTGTTTTCAGGCTTTGTATCTCTTTTTAGGCACGAGAAATAGAAGTTGTGTCTGTTACCGACTTTGGCTTAGTCGTCGTCTTTGTTTTAGGCTAATGTTAAAAGGCTTTCGTCCTCATTCATAATTACACATGGTGCCATTCAATCCACCGCACCAGACAAACGTTATCGATGTTAAATCATTTTTTCCGCATCTGCATTGCTAGTTTCATAGCGTAGTCCACGCAATATCTCAGGATAACTAGGTTTCTCTGTGTGCATTACAGCCTGCTACATCAAGCTAGCTTCATGCAGGGCTGATGGTGCACGTATTTTATGCAAACAGGAGCTATCTTGCTAGCCATTTCCCCTCTTTTTGGTTAAAAAAATGTGCAAGACTGCGAGTAGACTGTGAAGTTAACAAAGAAAGGTGAAACCATTCGTGGCGCGTAGCAAATACAGTGCGACAGTCTTGCATCGTGCATCAGTTGAATCACAAACGGTAAAATGAAAAAGTATGTGACAGAATGTATGACGAACTTTGTGGAAATCGATCCTCCTGAGAAGGTTTTAAAGAACAACTCTTTTATTTCCAATTATTAAAAAGGTTTTTTTTTAACCTGTTTCGTTACATTGTATCCTTCTTCCACCTGAAGGTATTATACGCTACACGCCGCAACCATGGTAGGAAAAATGAGTTATATGTTGGAATAGCAGAGTTGTTCTTTAAAACCTTCCTAGGAGGATTTATTTCCAAAACGAAATATCTTGCACAAAACGAAATATGTTACGCAAAACGTAATACCTTACGCAAAACGAAATATCTTACGCATAACGAAATATCTTTGGCGAAGCTAAATATTATACGCAAAACGAAATATCTACTTTTAAAAAATAGATAATAGTTATTCTCCTGACAAGATGATAATGAATGGCTATTGCCAAAATTTCATATTTTAGTAGGCCAATGATTAAATAGGTAATAAAAGTAAGAATAGGGTTAGTATAATAGCTATAGCTCCGACTTTTCATCCATAAGGTACTGGTTAGAATTCCAACTTAGGCAGAGATATTATATTGGTGTACCGGTCTCCAATTGAGTTTCATGAGGTGGGTACGTCGAGTTCATTGCTCCGTCCGTAGGATGGGACGTTAAAGTGTACACCCCTTGGTACTTTGCGTTCAGAGTTGGCTAATACCAACGCCGGGTTTCACCCCACCCTTCCTCCATTCCTTAAAACAATTCCTCACTCTCAAATACCCTCATATCATAAATTACCTTAGCTATCAGTCACCTCCCCGGGATCACTAGATAATAATGTATCCGGCTTAATTTTGGCATAAATGTATCTATTATCTATTAGATGAGCAGATTAATCTTTAGAATTTTTAACCGCATTTAAATCGACGTAAACTTTACGCCATTTGTAATCAAACTCTGTCTTCTTCTGTAATCTCTAATCTACTGTATGTATGTTAAACTGATAACAAGTGTGTACTATTCGTTTCTTTACAATATGACATATTATCAATTGTACCTCATCAATTAATGTGTGCTCCTCTTCATAATTATCTTTGCTTTTACAAGCACCTCCTGACGAGCCAATGACTCAGGAGGACTTATACTGTACATGTGCATAAGATTTACATGTAATATAATTACAAAATTTACTATGATATATTGTAAAGAAAGAAAAAAATGTACACCATTTTGATAATGAATGCCTACCTAGTGACAAAACTTTATAAACTTAATTCTATTGTTATTAGTTACAAGTGAATGTATTATCTTTAATGCATCATATATCATGTATATATAGTGTATAATGATTTTTGTACCAATAAAACATTATTATTTTCATTAAAAAAAACTCTGGACTTCACAAGAAAAAAATATTTTTCTTCGTACCTTCCTGGATTATAGTTTATCGCATATCACTAAGGCAAGCCGTTTTCAATGCTGTGGTTCACAGACGGATATTACGGAAATTACACATGAAGATACTTGCAGCTTTCGAGTCCACATGTGCCGTTGCATGGCGGTTTCTTTCTCTCCCCTTGGTATTTGAGAATGTACGTTTTTTCATCTCGGATATGATTTTTGGCTCTGAAATCCAAGTGCCTCAAATGGAATGTTACCATTACCAGCGTATTGTCGGCAGGAACCCGGGAGACCCCTCATCGATTCTCCCGAGGTAACGTACTGGATCTCGCTTAGAAATTGCGACCGAGTAGATATGAAGGGTGAATCGGATGCCGCGCCGGGGGGATAATGGTCGTAGGAAATTTCCGTTTGCGAAAATTGTGCATTCGAATCGAATCAAGCGCCTTTTCCGGCGTCTTACAATTCTCATCTCTCGCGCAGCGGAGCTAAGATCGTTGATGGGTGGGGTGTGTTCGGTATTTCGAACAACGCAGTGGAAATGGGAAAGTGGAAAGGAATGCTGCATCCTCCGCATAACATCCAAGTGGGAATGATATTTTCTCTCACAGATGCAACGCTACAGAGCAGAGCTCTTGGCCAAGTCGTTTGAAATTCCCTTGGAGATGCAAGCGTGAGTCTCAGAACGATCAAAGGATCGCAAATTGTTTGCCAGGCGTGTGATGTTCGTGTCAACCGTCGATTTTGAAGAGGAAAAAGTCTCAAAAGCCGTTTCCTAGCTATGATTCGTGCTCGATACATAAAATAATAAAAATCCAATTTTTTGCCTCTATATACCGAAGTAATTTCTTTTTCTATATTAAAACTCACTTTAATCTGCGTTCAGAGTTTATTTTTAATAGCTATGACTCTTAGCTTGATTATTCTAATGCCTAGCTTGTTATTTAAGTTTATTCTTTCGTTTTGCCTTTTTACTACTTTATAAGCCTACTTCCTTTGGGTTTGACTTATAGTTAGTTCCTTATAGCGTGCATATTATGAATAATATTTTGCTTAATCAACAAAAAAGGGTCCACCAGCCGATATAAAATTATTTTCATCTTTTTAAAATTGTTAAGTACTGACAAGTGTATTATTTTTATTACTCTTATACCTTATATGTGGTGCATGTTTGGTGTTTATTAACCCCCCGCCACACGACTTTTGGTGGCTTTCAGGGTATTCTGTAGATTTAGATGTAGATAAAGCTTCACGACAATACCAAAAATACTTGATTGGAAGGCATTGGAACGTTTCAGCCGATCGATGAATGAAAACTACAAAATGATGGAACTATTACATGGTTTTTCTATTTCAATCGTATATTTTTTTATAGGTTTTACATCCGCATTACCTCTCATTCTCATTTCCCTCGACGAATGACTTGTGAGATTTTTTTTTCTCGTCCTGTACTTCGGAACCATTCATTGGTTACTTGGAACATCTGATTGATATTTAATTTTTCAAATCACCATGTTGTTTAAAAATATTCACTATTCATCATTTCCTCCAATATTAATGGGATTTATAATTATTTATTTTGTTTTCTTTCTTAATCTTTTTCAATTCAGTTCAAACATCACCTTAGTTGTTCTCCGTGCACATCCTGAATCACAATAGCTTGAGATGTTTCGTTCCATCAATCAATGCTAGTTACAAAACACAATAACTCTACTTCGTGTGTCACGAAGAAAAAGAACTTTGTTTCATATAAACTCCATCCACGTTCCAAGATAGTTTCACTTCCTGAAGATCCAGGTTCGAACCTCGAATGTGACTGATTTGTTTATGACACAACGGGTCCAATTGAGTTCTTATTGCTCGCATGCCTGATCGTCCGTGTGTAGAAAGCACAGATTCCAGCACTCCGTCCGTCAGATAGGACTTCAAATGGTGAACCTCATGACTACGATGAGATGTGGCTAATTCCGATTCCGGGTTTCTTTCCTCCCTCCCATCACTCCTTAAATTTCAACCCCTTTCCAGATACCCAAATGGTGCAAATGCCATTATTTCTCTGTCTTTTTTCCCTTTTAATATGACATGAGATATGAAAGCGGGGAAGGGCAGGAAGAAATTAATTGATGTTCCTTACGTCATGGAGGCTATGCGGAAGGTGTGAATATTTATAGAGCGATGTAATAAGGCAATATTAGACAAATGTAACGGTCATGTACGATTAATTAGCTACCTTTACCTTATTAGACCTCGTTTGGAATACACTGACAGTAAATTAGATCCTTACGAAATACTCTTAAATAACGAACTGAGTTTGAGCAGCGAGATCGGCAATATTTGTTAAGAGACGGTAATAATATTATTTGAACTGGCCCTTTAGATGAACTAAAATAGAAAATTTTATCAAAATGTAGGCTAAAATTTAGACTTCACTAAACTCCAAGACAATATTTTTCGCCGAAGGCGTTAAAAATATTCTACGAACTCTTAACTTATTATGATACACTGGACTACCACCATAAAATTTGCGAAAATGATTGCCGAACTGACATATTCAAAATACTCTTATTTCCTTGTACTACAAGGGATAATATTTAATTGTTGAAATATACAAGAGTTTTGATGAATAGCATTGTATTTGCATTTTATTAATAGGACTCTTAGCTAACGCAACTGACAGCATGTTTACGCATGCTTGCTTTGGTATTTAAATCTTTTTTATTGCTATGTTTTGACTATTATATAATTTTTAATCCTTTTCATGCATGATATGTAATGCATACATCTATACCTACATAAATCCCTGCAAGCCACCATAAAGTTGTGAGAGACTATCAGATATCTATCAGTATTCTCCAACAACTCCCTGCAACAATTAACTACAGCACCTAATAGAGGGGATAGCATTCTTGATTTACTGGCAATCAACATCTCACAACAAGTAATTAAGATGGACATCGTTGGTGGAATCAATGATCACCGAGTTCTAACTGCGAAATTCTCTCTAACATTAGATAAAAATTTTGAACAAAAAGAAAAATTTATATTTTTAAAAGAGCTGACTGTGCTAACTTCAAAATTTATTTAAGCAATTCCTTATCGTATTTCAAAAAGTTTTCCATAAACGTATTTACAGACGGTTCATGGAAGTCGTTCATTAATATCATGAGCTCTGGGATCAATAAATATATCCCTGGTAAATTTGAAAAGAAAGCACTGAACCTAGGTGGCACAATGCCAAAGTGAGAAAATCCCTGAGACGGTAGCGAATGTGTCATGCAAAAATGAAAACAATTAGTAAATATACCCATTGATGAGCGTAATGTAATAATTGATAACTATAAAATTTCAAATTCCACTGCAAAGACAGCTCTTCGTAATGCATTTGCGGAGTTCAAAAGAAAAACACTTGGGGAGCAATTGAAGGAAAATACAAAAGTCTTCTGGTCGTACGTAAGGGAAATGCAAGGCCGTAAGTCTTCCGTCCATTAACTTAAAAATGATAATGGTGAAATGGCCAAAAACACTCTTGACAATGTTAACTTGCTGAATTCCTTCATCCAAACTGTTTTTAACCTACCTTCCGGAAATTCAACTTATGTGTTACCTGACCTCTTTCAGCGGCTGATGCAAGCAATTGAAATTTCCTGTAAAGGTATTGAAAAGTTACTTAAAGATATAAGTCCCAACAAATCTCCTGGCCCTGACCAAATTCCCTCCCGCGTATATAGAGAGTTAGCTTCCAAAATTACCCCCTACCTTGAAATAGTATTTAATAAATCCCTACCGAACACGTCGTACCGATGGATTGGAAAGCAGCCAATTTAACACCCATTTTTATAAGTGGTGATAGGGAGCAGCCATCCAACTACCGACCTATATCACTCACATCCATTTAATGCAAGTCCTGGAACATATAATTGCCAGTTCAGTCATGGGGCACCTAGATAGCTAGAATTTATCGTCCAATGTTCAGCACGGGTTCCGGAAGAGTAGATCATGTGAAACTCATCTTGCTCTCTTTTCCCCCGATATTTTAGTTTCTGGCGAAAATAATATTTCAGTGGATGCAATATTTCTCGATTTCAAGAAAGCGTTTGACAAAGCGTCTCATAGAAATATAATTCTGAAATTAAAATCTTATGAGTTTTGTAGTTATAAAAAACTCATAAGATTTTAAGAAAACCTCTAATTGTAAAATTTTGGGCATTTTGAATCCGTCAGTTCAACAATCCATTTCTCTAATTTTGTGATTATGGTACAGTCTACCATAGTAAGTTGGGGTTCGCAAAATATTTTTAACGTCATCTGTGAAAATATTATCCTGAAATTTATTTAAGAAATTAAGTTTAAATTTCAGCCTGCGATATGGCAATGACTCCCATTTTAATTCATTTGATGGACTGGTTAGGCTAATATAGTTATCGTACCTTCCCTTTACATATCTTGCCGATCTTCGCTGCACATGTTCAAGTTCATTATTTAGGCCTATTTCATATGGGTCCCATATACTGGCAGCATATTCCAAATGGAGCATATTTGATGTGAATTCGCCCCCTGTCGCACACCTTTATGGTGGCTTGAAGGGAGTTAAGTAGACTTAGGTGAATAGTCATATGAAAAGTGGATTGGATTCTAAAATAGGTAAGGTAAGATGACTGGTGGTGTATAACAGGGTGGTACTATCCACCAGCCTGAAATTGTTTTTGGCAGAATACCTTTCAGGTCATTAAGTAGATGTATATGAATAGGTAGATAAGTATATGAAACGTTGATTTGTTTCTAAGTAAGATAAGATACAATATACATGGGTGGGATTTAACAGGATGGGGCTATCCACGAACCTAAAATATCTTTTTTTTGTATAACAAATTGCTAGGCTTGACTTCGTGGAACCACATATTGATAACGTAAATGAATTCACTTAGTATAATTACATTATACAGTCATTATCAAGGCTCTTAATAATAACCTTGATAATGACTTTCGACTGTATAAGTCTGAACCTAGGTCGGTTTTAATAAAAGTGTGGAGTTTTACCAAGTGAATTCATTTACGTTACCTTGTTTTGGTTTTGGTCGAATACCTTGTATGCATGCATCAAAGCAGCACGGTATGAATACACCTCATGGAAAAATATGACATCCCTGGTACGGAAATGCCACCTTACCAGTTGCTGTCTGAGGTGTGCAACAATTACTCTTCCTCTTTTCTCGTGACCACCTCAGTGGAATGACGCAATTGTCGCCGTCCGACCTGATGCTTAACTTCACCCGGTTTGTGCCCCCTTTCCTCCCTTTGACCACCCCCTCACTCGCCTTCCCTCCGAGTGCACAGAACACAGTCCCACCCACTTCCCACAGTGCACATAACGCCCTCCATCTGCGTCCTTTCCCACAATGCAATGCTATATAGCGTATTGCACACTCGGCGTGCTCTTGCAGTGGCATTCCTCCCCCCACGGACTTCCTTCAAGCCATTGATCGTTGCTTCTCCGTCACCTTCGGGAGCGTGTCGACGGAACGACCTTGCCGCCCGTCTCCAATGAATGTATCTTGCCCTTCACTCCGTAGTATAGCGTCGGATCGCTTTCTGTCGCGTACTTACGTACTTGCCAGGCACGTAGCCAGGTCTTCTGTGGCTTCAGCCCTCCCCCCCTGAAATTCGAAATTTTTCCCAATTATTTTGTTTTTCTGCTTTTAACTGGGCCTGATCTGGATCACACTGGGTATAATTCAGGTGTTAACTGTCTTAACACGTAATCACTAGCTTGGCATGTGTGTGGTTAATAATGGTTCTTTTCAATCTGATATGTTATGTATGCGTTGAACTTCTGTTCTGGGGCCTGTCAAATAACCTGCTTCATAACCAGGCAAGAAGTGAACTTTACCAGTGAGAAGATATAAAAATTGGCACTGTGAAACTAAATACCAAGCACTGAAAATTCGGGGAAGAGATTCGTAACATGTCGGAACCTAACGGGCAAGGCTGATTTGTTTCAGGTTACGCTACTCTAGACTTAGCCCCCTCCCCGAAACAAATTTCTGGCTATGTGCCTGGCACTTGCCATGCATTTCCTTCGATTTCCACCTTTAACACTAGAAGCCCTAGCCATCGTTGCAGAACCAGAAGAACCGCATGGGTCAAAATGATTCACAGATACATTTTTTTTTCTTTTTATGGTTTCCTTTGAATTTTTTGATATGACTGTTACTAGACTTGTCCAACCTTTCTTCTCCTACATTAGAGTAATTATTATTAGTTATAGCTGTGTTTGACCCGAAGGTTGGTCTTAGATAGGTGAAGGTGGAGCTCACCCCATACTAAGCCATTGGCGTGTGAAATTCACACATTCAGGATAGGGGGGGCAGTTACATTCCCTGTGCCACCTGTGATTTCGTTACGTTGTTGAAAAAATATTTTATTAGAAAAAATTTTTTTTAGCAAATGCATGGACGTAGAAGGTGACATGACAAAAACAAGGTATGCTTGCACCAAAAATAATAAGAATTTTAAAACTTTGTTTTGAGATGTACCCGTTAAACCTTTTAAGAAGCACTGACGATGTTGAAAAAGTATTATATTAAAAAGTAATTTCTTCAACAAATCAGTAAATAAATGTATATAGATGGCAAGTACATGGCAAGTACAAGCTAACTATACACAGATAATAAGAATTTTAAAACTATGTTTGAGATGTATGCCATTAAGGATTTTAAGAAACACTATTATAGGGTCACGGTGACGGCATAGTAGCAACGAGATTTCTGTCTTCTTGAATGACTAAACTCTGCTGGATCTTTTCATTTCAGTCTTAAAATTAGTGTATTTGAATATAATGGGTTCTACTTCGTTTTCATAAAATTTTTGAGCTTGAGGTTTTAGTCAATTTAAATATGAATCCAGGAAATATCTTACCCTGTCGGGCGATAACTGTGAAAATAGTTTTTCTGAAATATACAAAGAAATACACTTCCAGAAGAGCTTTTTTATGTGACTTTTAGAATTATCATAGTTTCAGTTGGAAATAAAAATGGATGAACAAATGAAATGGATGAGATACGTAGGGAGTTGCGGGCTAAATGTTTCAGTATTACATTGTTCATGATTCATGACAATGGTAGCCAAAGCACTCTTCTGGGCCCAATCTGAATGACCAAGAATTTATAGGAAGCCGCTGACAGAACAGGGATTGACCTGCGACTGAGGTGCAGCTTATTCATATTCGGACGGTATTGGACAGTAACCATGCACTTCTTGGCGACTTCCGTTAATAGTAGGATAATAACATCGGCAGGTGACTCTTGCATCTCAAATTTTGTGTGATACTTCAAGTATTTAATCTTAGTTGCAGTGCGGTTTCTAAAGATTGCTTCTGTGAAAAATGTTCCCGATTGAGACATTCCTAGATGGAAAACTAGCTTAGAAGAATGGAAAGGGAAGTCCACGATTGAAATTTATAGCGCAAGGATGTGAAAAATGAACTACATGTATATGTATATATTTGAAGTGGTTCGCTTATATGAGTATCTGGTGGATAGCTGCATTAAAACTATTTTAGGTTTGTTCACCCAAAATAATAATGATGGTAGGTTACGTTACGTTGCTCTAGCGATAGCGATAACAACGTAGAAAACGATCATCCTACGCCGGATCAGTGGAACGTCTGGTTAGAATTATTAACCACCACTTTAAACTTCATGGAACCGTAGGAGAGAGAAATTAGGCATTTCTCGCTACTTTTTAGTCGTTAGTATCGCAATCCCCACTAAGAACCCGAGTTGAATCGCCCGTCTTCTGTCAACAATTCCGACGCTTGTGAATAGCGGTCGCTGTTCTACTGACGCCGCGCCGCCCGGTCCCGCTTCTCCTGCGGTGCCTAGTGTTCGGGTTATTTGCTTTCACTCCAGAGCCGCTGCAATTCCTTTTTCTACGCCAACCATACCCCTAGAAAGCCTCCATCGACACTAACTCACCTCTCCACTCACGGCAATGAGCCAACGTGTTTGCGTCTGAATATCCGAGTGTACCGGAGCGCCCCTAAAAGTGAGGGCATCCATTTCCTCCAACGCACTTGCGAAAAAAATAGCACCCGATGGCGTTATTTTTAACCACCCGGCGGCGTTATGGGAGGAACGGGATCTTTTCAACTTGACTCGGAATGTTTTCTCCCTGGGAAATTTAACGCAGCAGGTCATCGTGGCAGGTCATCCGACGGACGTTTAAACATGTGGACCGGAACGAAAGCCGAAATTCTTGACCAATTGTTGAGGCAGAAAGGAGGTATTTTGCAGGAAATGAGTGATGCTTTCGTGGCTGGGAAGGAAAGAATTTCTGAGGTGATTTAGAACTGTGAACTCGTTTCGGGATGCTATCCGGCTGTGGGTTCCGCTTATGGCACACGGAACTATCTTTTTTTATGCATTTGTAACCGAAATGTTTTCCCATAACTTTTCAATTCATCTTTGATATTTTGCAATATGACTAACAATAAATTTAAGCACAAAAACCAATTTTAGGGTTTAGTTACAGTACAGATAGATTTAAAAATGTTTTATTCAGTGGAAAAATAAGAGATCATAAAATAGCAAATTTATGGCCAGAAAGAAAGGTGTAATGTTGATCTGAAAAAAGTTTTTAGGCCTATTATTCATGTTAATAGTAACTTCACTTGTTTTGAGGGAATATTAACTTGATGCATTAAAATGGATGCCTGACTGATTGATATAACACATCGGTATAACATATATATACACTCTATCGTCGATACTAATTGATTACTTACATGTTGATTACTTTTAAATGTTAATTACAAATTTTATAAATGATATGTAGTGCATGTTTGGTGAGAACCACACACCTTTATGGTGGCTTGCAGGGTATTATGTAGATGTAGATGTTCCTGGTCGATACGTTTACTGATAGATATCCATGATATTGTTTTTGGTCTACCAGAACGTATACCACAGAATTAGAAGGTGTTTGGAACCAGGTTATCTTTACTCATTCTAAATAACATGTAATTTATTTATGAAAGTTTAACGGTTCGTATTACGTCACAAAAGTTTGAAAATACGAATACATTGCCATGTGTGATATTTTGAATGTTATATAGCTATTTCACAATAGTTTAAATCAGTTTCAATGGAAATTACATACATGAGAAGAAGATACGCCTTTATTGCATACTAGCTGGCGGTGCCCGTTGAATACCAACGGGAGGGAGAAATATAATAAATACATATGTTAATTAAGGAATTTTAACATTTTTCATTAAGGGGCAAAGACACAACACAGTTAGCTATGGCTCCAAGTCAGTATCGGAACCATAATTATAATTTAACCCTATGTAAACATGTAATTGCCTGGACTCATGCCTGGGCCTTTGCAAAAATAAGTATTCTATCTAAAAACGTTAAGCCCAGAAGAAACAAAGTAGGCTAGAAGGGGAGGTGCATACGAATGGCTGTCTATTGTTGACAATGAGGCCAGATTCGGGTTTTTGGGAATGGTACGGCCCACCTTTTCGGCAAAAAAATTTTTTCTCTGGCCTTTTATGTATGTTATGTTTGCCTCACTTCTGCAATTTCATGACAGTGGCGTCAATGGACCTTCTATGGATACGTATTAATGCATTTTATTCCAATTAGAGTAAATCCTATTCTTTTTACCTAGTACAGAGATAGCCTACTTAATCCAGGTACTTGTCACTCGGTTGCATATATTCACACCTTCTATTGTGCATCTGACGTATAACTACATTACAATTTTTTTCATCTTCCTACTCTTATTTTTGATTAGACTTCATTTAAGTTTGTCATCACGTTCTTGTGTCCCAAAAGACAACAATTGTGAAAGTGGTCCACTTAGGATTATGGTATAAATCAATAAAATATGCACCTTTTGAGCACCGCAGAAACTTTCTCTTTAATACTTTTAGTTGTACCGAATGCAAACCTATTTGATCTGGGAGTAGTGCAAAAAGTAAGCCCGTATGATTTTTCCGAATGAAACGTCTGATCTAGATTCATGAATTAGCTGCGATGCCTTTTTTAGTACCTTCAATATATTCACGAAAAGAACAATGCCGTTTAAGGCATCCCTTTTGCACGAACCTTTTTAGCGTCATTGCTGTTGCATCAATGAACATCTCACGAATGCGTAATGAGACATTATGCTGCATTGGGATGTGAATTTTACTACCTGGTTTTTGTTAAACTGTCTCCGATCTCAAGCTATCTCCATCGACGACGATTTTGAAAGCGTTCTATCTCTTCTCTTCATGTCCCAGGTCGGTTCAAATGCACAAACCCGTAAAGAAATAAAAGAAAAACATTCAAACATTTGAACACTGTTGAAGCATTCATTTAAATACTCCAGATTTTAACCTAATGCAAAACTTCTAAATCCGTGAGTAGCGCTAGCAGTCAGCACGTATCTTTGTGCGGAAAAATATGGCTGACTTTGCCTCACGAATAGCCTACAATGTCTTCAGTACCTTCCCATATCTTCGCTAAAAGCACAATGCGTTTGCGGCATCCCTCTATGACGAACTGTTTAAGTTTCATATCGGAGACGACAATGGCAAAGGCCTTTAGCAACGCTCGTAAAAGAACGAAATAAAGAGTAAATTTTACGTAAATTACACATTTTTTATAAACCTCGACTACGAAGGGTAAATTGGTTAAAAGAAAAGAAGGTTAAACATTTTTCCATTAAATACAGAAAAAATGGAAGAAATCGATTAATATTTAGTTATTTTACTGAGCGAAAGAAAAAACTCTTGAGCTACCATCAATTGAAAAAGTAAAATTTAACCAATGTAAATACATAATTGGCGCCAGAAATCGAACCCGGGCCCTGAGTCTTTTTTATATAGCCTATAACACCTTCTATGTATACGCTAGAATCTTACAAAATTTCAGCTCAATCGGTTCGGTAGTTTTAGAGGAGATGCGTTGCGAACATAGAACCGGCGGACAGACAGGCAACACTTCATTTTTATATATTAGTAATGATATACATTCTTGGTCCTTCTAAACCTCATGGCAAGTAAAAAGGTCCCAAAATATTCGTACAAAGAGGCATGTTACACATTTTTTTGGCGTGATGATGGAGAATAATTATATTTCACTTAACATATTTTCAAGAAAAAGACAAAAATCAATATAATGACATTGAACATATTACCAAAAGCAGGGAAAATATGTCCTCAGAAAATAGATTAATCCTCCATAATTCTGTGATAATAAGCTTATCTTTGAAGCTAATTATTTTCTTCCTTGGAAAATGTTCACGAATCGAATAAGTGTTTAATTTTAAAACCATTGTTCCATTACCTTAAGGAGATCTTTGTGAGGAGCTTCAACATTTCTTGTGACCTACTTAGTCTTTTCTAATACTGTCCGGCCGTGTTGAATTACTCGTTGAGAGTCATCGATATGCTTCCTTGGTTTATTTCCGTTTGTGAAGGGAGAGATATAGCTTTATTTCTCCTTTAGACATCAAACTGCTCAACGGATACGTACTCTCTGCAGTTATTCCTTCCAACACTACTTATGCACCGATTAATTCACTTGCTGGAGCCTTTGATCGTGAACTACGGCACGCAGGTTGCTGTTTTTCCGCGGAGGGCTCTCCAGGGAAAATTAATTCCTCTCCGTCAGTCTCGCCGGAGAACGCCGCTGTCAGACGAATAAGGTCCTTTCTTTGGCCGGACAAAAGAAGTCATCGCAATTATTTTCCTCCCGTGATTAATGCTAGGAACGTTTCCGCCCTCGCGAACGGACGAGGAATAAATTAGAATGTGTCGAGGTCCATCCCTTCTCCCATGGGTAGTCCTCCGTTCCGAATCCTCTCATTCGCCCACGCGTCCCTATGTCGGTGTGTCCGAAATCTCTCATGATTACAACGTGCTCCCTCAACGGCTCCCTCGGTACGGTAATTACGTCCAGTGGAGGGTGGAGGAGACAGAAACGGAGAGAGGGGTCAGCGCGTAATCCCGCTCGATGTCGAGGGAACTTGGCAACGTCAAGCAATTGAAGGAGTGAATAAACCAAGGAGGTTAGAAGGCTTCGCGGGTGATTTGAGAAGACAGCGACCATCTTGGTAGGCACGGATCATACGGGCTTGCAACTCTCGATACGAATGAAGTTCGTGAAGGTTTCTCGGGTCCCCCACCGGGTTAATGCGTTCATGTCCGCCCGACGTTTCGATTCCCGATTCGGCAATCGTCTTCAGGGCTTCTAAATCGGGAATTCCGAGCTGGGAATAGAAACGTCGGTGGACATAGACGCATTAACCCGGTGGAGGACCCGAGAAACTTTCACGCAGCAGATACGCCGGGAAAGCACCAGATCTTTCTTCGGATGAAGTTCCTTTTGCACGCGGTAAAACTTAGAACGGTGCGGTGAATAATGGTATGCATTTTTAAAGTTCCTTAAAGAAACAAATGAAAGTTTTCAATTACGCAAAAAAAGCGCCGAACAAGGATCAATTGCTGCCTCGTTATGATCGACGTAGGTTGAAAAAATTTGATCAAATATTGCCATATAGCCTTAACTGAAGAATGATTTAAAAACCAATTCATTTTCTACTGGATATATTGAGTTCCTCATAGAGGTCTCGAAGAGGAACGAACAAAGGTTCCCTGTCCCTCGTCTCTTGTAACCGAATATTTAACTTGGTTCTCTGCAGTTAAAAGATACAATCTCTTTTCTCGAGTCGAATTGGTGAAGGTTCTCCTTGATTTACCAGAACAAAGGTAAATATTATGTCTTCCCCTTCTTTATTCATGGAAATCGGACGACCAGGCAGAGGTTAAGCAGCCCAAAGGTACGCCGAAATGCATTTGTTGATAGCGATTCAGTTCGCCGGTTATGCTATTCAGGTCGATAACGCGCTGACGTGTAAACCCAAGGGTCGCGAGTTCGAAGTACACATTGAACTATGATATTGTGCTTGTCTTAGTTAACGAGGTGTTGGACAGTGAGATAAATCCTTAGCTGCTTGATCACTTGAAAACCAAGCCTACTATTACTACGATTCATTGAACATGAGTTGAAAATGACTACAGGGTAATGTATCCTGAACGGAAATCGAACCTGAACCTTTGACTTGCAGTGACCATTACCGTCTGATTATTTTCAGCACATTTGTTTACTGTTCATAATGACAAAAATAAAGCCGTATGGTTCAACGGCTTAAGCTAGTAGAGCGCACAACTATTATCTCTCTATACATTAATCTGGGTACGAGTATTAAATAAATTACATGAAGAAAACTATTTATTCTCCAAAATAAAGTATATGCTCCCGTTTGTGCATGGTTGCATAGTTTCATGGTATGGTAACTCTTATTTGCATGTAAATGGTAATCTTCACCCACTGCCACACACCCTCGCGTTGGCTCGCAGGGTACTACTCAGATGTGGATTTGTCAATTCTTAGACCTCCGTGAAGACTAATTACCTGCCTGCATATTCACCACTTTCGTGAATTGAAGTAATTTCGGCCCTAAATTTATCCAAATTCTTACTCAGCCCCTCCTCCTTATTCTTATTATCTCTTGCCTCGTTACTTCCCCAAATGATATGTCTAAATTTGATCGAAATCTTGATTTATTTACCTTGGTAATGAATTAAGAACTCCTGAAAGATCTCCTAAGCTCAGGAAAACTTATATCCCTGAAAAAAAGTGTTTCATACAATTGATTTCATACAATTTATGATAAAATTGAACCTTTCAAACACTTTTCCTGGAGCCATTTGTAATTAAGGTTTGACTGCATGGCACTCCAAAAGATGCTGGCTGTGACATGAAAGATATTTCGAGCTTTGAATTTATCTTAGTACGGCCAAAATTAAAGGATATTTTTGAATCGAGGTACCGATTCGTTGAACTCATTCAGCCTTAGATTAGTTCGCTGTGTACTATTTTAAGAACTGAGTTGCTTAAATATAATACCCACCTTTCCGCCATCCATCCAGAGATTACCCCTCTTTTCTCCGTCTTCTTCTTTTGTTCTCTGGCTCCTAAGCCCCAGATTCTTTTTCAATCTATATTCACCATCCTCTTATACTCCTCATATATTTCCTCAGAATGACGTGTAATCGTAGAAGAATGCGTTGCTGCCTCAATACAAGGAGTAGACAAGACAAACTCTGTTCTGCATTTTATCTGTGATATTACATCTACATCGACGTAATACCCCGCAAGCCACCATAAAGGTGTGTGGCAGGGGGTGAATTCTAACCAAACATGCACTACATATCATGCATAAAAAAAGGATTAGTAATGATATACTAGTCTAAACTTCACTATATAAAATATTAAAATTGTAAAGCAAGCATGCAAAAACATGCTGTTATTTGGGTTATCTTCAAATCCCTAGCACTTAAACTTACTTAAAATTACCAACCAAGTTACCAAGTCCCTTGACTTGGGAAATTGACCTATCTACCCTCTTAATTGACAAAGTCCCTACCACTTAAACTTACCAACATGCAGCTTTCCTATGCTATCCATTGATACACTAGTATTGGACATACTTACCGCTATTTATATCCCTAATTATACGAGGAAAAAAGGACATTTTGAATATGTCAGCTCGGCAAACAATTTCTATATATTTGTGTATTATGGTCTAGTCTACTTTAGGTTGGGGTTCGAAAAATATTCTTAACGTCATCACTGAAAATATTACCTTGGAATTTATTTAAGAGATTAAGTCTAAATTTCAACCTGCGATCTGACAATGATTTCCATTTAATTCATTTAATACACTGGTTACGCTAATATGGATATCGTACCGTCCATTTACAAATCTTGCCGATCTTCGCTGCACACGTTCAAATTCATTATTTAGGCCGGCTTCGTAGGGATCCCATATACTGGCAGCATATTCCAAATGAGGTCTAACGAGGGAAAAGAAGCTGATTTCTCGTAAATGATCGTGACATTTACCCAATACTCTTTTGATGAATCCCAGTTTACGATTAGCTTTACCCATTATTTCACGTATGTGTTTACCCTAGGTCAGTATTATTCCAAGATATTTTATGGATTCTACAATTGTTAATTCATTGTTACTTATTTTTTTAAGTGCTAGTGAATTTTAATTGGGAAAAGGAACTTAGAAGTGGATAGGGTTGGTAGCACTTATTTGTTGGCTCCACTGGCTATATCCGGGTTTATTCGAGGGAGGATACAAGGCTTTTGAAACTCAGCACGGGGACGCTCATTGCGGCCTAGCTTGTGTCAGGCGAGCGTATTCCGCTTCACCTTTGTTTCCTTAGCCGAATGAAGGAAGACTACGACGGACGCGAGCAGACAAGCCACATGATCTGTTTTGGGAATCCCCGGGAGGCAAGTTGGGCGTTCGTTGCGGAAACCGGTAAGCTATGAGCCAGGGTGCAAGGGTCATGAGGCATAGTGGATACACCAAGAGTTGGAAATGGGTTGTGTTGCTGGAACCGGAGTAAGCAGAGCCTCAAATGGGGTCGTCACGTAAATGAGGGAATGAGTGATCTCGGGTCAGGGCGTCAGGGCACCAAATTGGAATAGCGCACTCATTAAATCGGAGCGAACGGTGTAACGGTTTTTTATGCTCATTTTTTCGACGTTTCCATATTTGAAGTGCTTCCAGTGCTTCATATTTGAAGCTGTAACCAAAGTCAGGCAAATGCTTCTCACCACACCAGAGTTATAGGTAGCGATGTAGAGATGGTCATAGAGCCAAATGTTTACCATGTTTTTTATTGCAGAATATGATAGAGTTTGTAAGATAAAAAGACCCATATTTTTCCGTTTTTTGATCGGTCAATTATTTCTCGAGTTATAGGCGGCGAACAACTGATGTTTTTAACCCTTTCGGCAAAGTGGGCGTGGTGCAACTCTGACGTATATCGACTTCCTCCAATCACAACGGAGCCCGCGAAGCTACTTCGCCTTACCGCAATGGGGGGGACACAGCTGGCTCTCCCAATGGGAGCGATTTCGACAGCATCTTTGCGAGCAGACCTTCTGAGAACCCCCCTCCATTCCCTCCCCTTCCCGTAAGAGCAGTCAAGGTCGGATGGAAAATGACGTCAATGTTATCACAGCAGCTTTTTCGGTGGGCGTCACCTTTTGCTTATTTTAGTTTTTGATTTATGAGTGAATGTTGTGGTTAGAAGATTAATTTTTTCACTAAAATTCTTTTTTCGTTTCCATCTGAGGATTTCGTGTACAAAATTGCGATTTCGGTTCCGAGTAAACGCCCCCATTGTGGGCGTTGAATTGATAAATAGAAATAGTCCCATTCAGTTTATAATCGTGATATTATTTTTTAATCTTAAAAATTTTCAAATTTTCGGTGCTATTTCTTACTCCAATCACATCTGATCCCCTAATTGCCTTTGATTTAGCGCAGTAGAAAAATTATCTTCTTTTATGCCATGGTAATTTATCATTTCTTGCGAAAAATAACTGTGAAATACTTGCTTAATAAAGTTTTCTTACTATTAAGTATTGATAATTAATTTTCCGGAAACGAAGAAGTGACAGTAAAAAGGCCAGGCCACATGTTTTTCCAGTGACTTTAAGTTTCTTAGTATTGGCGCCTAATATCTCGTTTCTTCGGGAATACCGATATACTAAAGTAGGCAATTGGTCTGTAAGATTAGATACATTTATTATACAAGCCTATATACTTATCTTGGAATAATTATAGATCCGCTCAACACACTCGAACATCCCTTTACACCAGTGATGGGGAAACTTTATAAAGAGGGGACCAAAGGAAAGGAAAAATATACTTTCGGTGGGCCAATATAATTTATGAAAAAAATTAAAATGATACATTTTACAAAATTCTTGGGTTTTTCGTGGTACAATGTCCTATTAATGACTGAAAGATAATGAAAGAGAATGTGTTGAATGAAACTGTGACTGCACTTCTAAAAGTTTCTCATAATTTGGATCGAACTGGGATTGGGAATAATGCGGGCCGGATAGGACATTTCAGGGGGCCGCATCTGGCCCGCGGGCCGTAGTTTTCCCATCACTACTTTACACCATTCGTTCCTTGCAATGATGCTTTAACCTATTTCGCACGATTTTCTGCATCAGAAATTGCTTCAATGGGGGCGTTTACTCGAAACCGAAATCGAAATTTTGTACACGAAATCCTTAGTTGGAAACGAAAAACGAATTTTAGTGAAAAAATATATCTTCTAACTAAAACCATTCACTCATAAATAAAAAAATTAAAATAAGAAAAAGGTGACGCCCACCGAAAAAGCTGCTTTGATAACATTGACGACACTTTCCTCCCGTCCTTGACTGCTTTTAGGGGAAGGGAAGGGAGTGGAGGGGGGTTCTCAGGTCTGCTCGCACAGATGCTGTCTCAACTGCTCCTATTGGCAGAGTCAGCTGCGTCCCCCCCATTGCGATGACGCGAAGTAGTTTCGCGGACTCAGTTGTGATTGGGTGAAGTCGATGACGTCAGAGGTTGCACCACGCTCACTTTTCCGAAAGCGTTAAAAAACATCAGTTTTTCGCCTCTTATAACTCGAGACATAATTGACGGATCAAAAAATGGAAAAATACGGGTCTTTTTATTTTACAAATTCTATCAGATTCGGCAATAAAAAAATATGGTAAACGACCCCATTCAATTTCCGATACCTGGCACAGCAGCGAATGAATTATTTTTAAGCTTGGTGAGTGTAAAGGCTGGTTATTTTATACCTTCTGCCTCGCATGGTCGCCAACAAACCTACCGTATTAATCGTACTCAATTTATCGTTTTATTGTGAGGCGACAAGTGTGAAAATGTATGGTGGCCTAGTGGGTAGAGCACAGAACTACCGACCGGAGGGTACTGGGTTCAAATCTCAGGCAAAACCTTCCTGGACGCCCCCATTAAAAATCCTCGAGAATCAATTTTCTACATCTCAGAACTTCGTAGGAAATCGCAGGTGGCCCAGAGAAAGGAACTGGCCCCCTACACTGAATGTGTGAATATCACACGCATATGGCTTAGTACGGAGTGAGCTCTATTCTCACCTATTACAGACCCACCTTCGGGTTGAGCACACCTTTACATATTTACATGACATTTAAATTACCTCCGTCCCTCTCTCTCACTAGCAAAGTACTCTTCCCTGATCATATTTATTCAGACAGATTGCCACTTCAGTGAACTCCTATCTGTTCTACCCCCCACTTTCATCCAACAATTTACCCCTTCACCACGCAGAACACTTAACAATCCGTTCTCTTCTTTGCCAATTCTGCCTCTTATTGTTAGCCAATTCTGCATAATTCGTTCTCATCCACGCCCCCATCTGAAATGTCTCTGATCTCTTATTAAAATCTCTTTTATAAGTACAAGTGCTATAAGGCACAATTCTTCAAGTCGATATTAATGGATTCCTTTATTCAAAATTCTATTTTGGAATACATCTCCTGGCCTCAAACAGCAAAATCTATTAGGTTTATAATGTGATTAGTTCTGCTCCATGCATGTGAAAAGGCTACAAGAGCTAAAAATTAAGGTTCCACCAGTTCTATCCAATGCCCTCCGACTCCTTTTTTCGGCTTCGTACTCGTTTTCTTCGATTAAAAAGTTTCCCTATCCTTAAATTTATGCCAAATTTTACACTCTTTCAAGTTCACGTACCTAATAGAGTTTGAAATCCTACAGATTGCTTACACTTGTTCACCATTTGGGAAAAACCGATTTTACTGCTGCTATTATTTTTGTACGGAATTACTATATGGACACTTTTGTATGCCAAGCCGATAATGGTGGTTGTGTCGTAAGAGCGCTGACCTGGATATCCAAATGTCACAGGTCATAAGATCTTCCGCACAATTCCGTATTGAGCTTAACTATTAATTTAGACTAAACGTTGCGGTACAACCTAAGCAGCCGTGACAACATGAAACCTAATTCTCTCCTTTGAGCAATGGTTTCAAAGCTTTACGTACCACTTTCTTTCTACGAACTTCTCTCGCTGTATCTGTACCCCTTTATCCATGAGAAATACTTATAGCTGATGTAGTAGCTGCCTATAATCAGTTATTACCGTATAGGGTAGTCACTGTAAACGTGTTTGTTTTCTTTCCTATTATTCAATGAACGTTGTTCCCCAATACTTGGTTTATATTACTTGGTGAATGAATTTGTTATTGGCCTTTATTAGATTTTCTACACCCACCTCTAAATTATCTAGCGCGTACACCCTTGAGTAGTGATGCATAGTGTTATTTCAAACTGAAAAATATAAAAGGAGCAAGTCGTGAAGGATGTAAAATAGAGGAAACACGTTATCATGAAGGGGATAGCTTTTAGAATAATCATAACTGCAGCTGTGCACTGAAGTTAGTGAAACTGAAGATGATTTGATTGTATTTAATTATAAGGATTTACTGTAAGTTTCAAAATTTTTAATGAAATAAGCTTGTCTTCAAAGGAGATGTCAAAAGAATTGAGCTATCTTCACCTTAAAGAAATGTGTTGCACTCTTACGGATATAAAGAACTTTATTTTAAAAGGGCTTCGTATATTTCCGGTCCCATTAATTTAATAATTATTATTCAGGTCAAATATGGAAGGAAAGTAAGCTTCAACACAAAAACTTAATAAACAGGCAGCCATGAGGAGGTATTTAAAATATTGCTTCATACATTTGATCATTTTACGCATATTAATAAATTGATAAGTACGTTTATTTTTAGCGGTTTAGTGTGGCTGGATAAGCTGTTTTACTCTATTAACGCAGGTTTTAGTTATATAGTATGCATTGCAGGAAGATAATATTTGAACAGACTATTATCATCTCTCACTGCAGTGGAGAAAAATAAAATTAAATCTCTTCCTCTTACACACTCTTTCTGCATTCTAGTTAAGACTCTTGCCATATCTTGGGAGGAATAGTATGAGTTCTGAATATATCTGAGCTAAGAAAGGAAGGAAATTGTGGGGGCAAATAATTTATATTCTGCGAGTGATAATCAACGGATGTTCTTAGGAAGGATCAGACTCTGCTTCCTCGGCACAAGATACGGCGTTTTCTATTGCCTCTTCATATGGAATTTGCACGAGCATTAAAACATGAATAATAATGGAATCAAACTCGAAATTTATAATAGCGGTGTAAATTATTGTCCTGAGACCATATGAATGAAGAATTTCTACTATTATTATATTTCACTGGGAGTTAATTCTGTTATAAACAGCTGGTTTAAGTTTAAAGTAGTTGAGTTACGTTTTTGGCATTTGTTTGTTTGCGTAATTGCACGCTTTCCACAGTTTATTTGACGAATTTTCAAAGAAAATCTCATTACTCTATCCTTTACGCTTAGCCTATCCATGCAATTACAACTTGATTCGTGAATGAATTATGTAAGCGTAAGTTGTAATCCCGTATGTCTGTGCCGACCCGTCGTGTAAATATGATTACCAACACGCTTACTATTCCGCGAACAATTAGGGGCAGTAATAGGTTAAATCGAAGGTATCAGGGAGAAAATAGGATAGTAAAAGTAGATTGTTTCATGCTTTTGCATGCCTCCATTTAAGTAAATGAACGCCATCCAATTTTTTGGAATGGTAGACGAAAAACGTTAAATATTTTTGCATGTAGGATATTCGACAAAGATGATGATGAATGTTAATGGAAACAATATAGCATGTTAAATTCTACATTTTATCGGTGAATGCTATTAATTACGTAATTTACATTTAGAAATAAAACCCGTACATTAAACTTTGAAATTAGCTTTAACGTCTTGACATCAATCTAGTTCATCCCACCCTTCCACTGTCTTACAGGGTATTACGTAGTTGAGGATATGTACCATTACATGACTAATTTAATGAATAACATAGCCTTCGAAACATCTTCGATCAAACGACAGATATATTGGTGAAATTATACTCTCTCGAATATTCTCATCATTTGGCTCCAAAGTGCTTCGTGCATAACTAACTATAATCCAGAATCAAAAACAATGTTCTGGTTTTGTGTGTCTTTTATGCAGACAGCCTGACCCGTGCTGTTCACTCATTTATTCCGTTGAAGAAGTGACCAGTGCGGTTCACGAAACGTTGGTCTTTTACCAGACAAGACGCGGCAAAACCCGAAAATTCTTTTCGCTCACTATGAGCTGTGAAATCTTCAAGCGTGAAATCGCTCTACTCCATTTTCATAATGAGTTATTTACGAATTAGTCACGTATCATTTACTTCTACGTTCCTAGAGCATTCTGGTTAATGATTAGTCCGATGTAACACACCTCCGAGGCGTCTGAAGAGTATTCCGTAGATGCTGGTGTTTTTCCCAACTGCCACTTCAAGCGGCGTGTTATTTTCGCCACCGCCAGACATGGGTGCACCGAGCTCGGAATGTAATTAACGGCGCCCCAGTCGAAGTTGTCCTGGGCTCCGCGATACATCCGGTGCGGGGAGGTTGAGCGGGCGAGCCGACCTTGGCGGAATCATTAGCGCGAAGAGCGTCGAAATGCAAACACAGTAGTCGGTGAGAAACGCGGAGGCGAGGGGAATGGAGGCACGAAGGAAAATGAGGGGGAAGAAGGGATGAATGCGGGAGAATTGACGCTCCGAAACGCGGATTTGTGCGTGGACACAAGGCCCGTGTCACTGCCCTCATTTGGTTGACTTTTCACATTGACTTAAAAAATAATCATAGGAAGTTTTTCAGGGCTCTCATAAATATTGTCGGTTCTTTACTTAGTTTCCCGGCTTGAATGATATGGAACGTTGTTTTTTAAGTTATTAATTACGCCAGCTATTCAAAAAAGATTTTATAATCAGAACAATATGGTACTTGGAACATCATTGATTTGATTTACGATGTAATATGTTTTGTGCTCTTAAACCCCGTATGATGATGATGCATTTAAGTTGCTGGAGCCGGTGGTGATTTTTGTGGCGTATGTGGTAGAAGCTGTTCATGTAAGGGGGACCGACAACTAAGATTATTTGTTCGGCACAGGTTGTAGTGCTGGTAAAACGAGTAATTGCCTTCGTAGGATGCGTCGACGATTTGGTTAAGAATAGCGAGCCGCGTCGTTGAAAACATTTCTCTACTAATGCGTTAATATTAAGTAAGAAGAAAGACACAAGTGTGGCAGGAAGAAACTAAAAAATCGGTTTCTGTCAGGTGAACTTCCCATCTTATGCATCAACTCCGATTTCTTCAAAATTACACCAATTCTTTCAGGACTTTATGATCGTTGCTACAAACTTTGTAATGAAGGACTGAGGTGAAAATAATAATCTCTATGGATAATTTTACTCAAACTCCTTATTAAATTTAAAGATTGGTGGTTCAACGTTTACGAAGCCCTTGATTTGGTAAATGATAAATGCGAATTATTTAACTGGAAGTAATTTGTCAGGAAACTCGACCAAATTATTCGTAAATAACGCATATGGCTTTAAACAGATATTCCCCACTTATTTAGCTGAGGCAGGGAGTCAGAGTTGCTTTGAATGCCTCAATTGCTTTTCGAAGGAGATCAGATGAAGGAGAGTGTCTATCTGAGAAAATGAAATGAAGGAAGAATGCTATATATATGCAAGACTGAAATTCTACTAAAGATCTAAATGCAATAATGTAGACTTAGATGACGGCCGATGCTTATCTTGGAAAACGGACTGAAGGAAGACTGCTATAGGTATATATGCATGACGATCTCATATGAATTTATGTGTCGGTAATGGTAAAAATCGTCTTCATTTAGAAATATGCTTCAAACGGTGAATGAGTTAGGTAGGTAGTTTCATAGTATTTTTCATTATGGCGCTTGTGATGTTGAATATTAACTACTTATACTCGAACTCGATGTTCATAGTATTTGTTCTAACGAATATTTATTACACGGTATTATAGCAAAATGATAATTACAGATAGAAGATAACGTGTTCTCTTGTGAAGATAAAGTTATGTTACCTTCACCGGCGTCTACATTAATATCCTATAACTATGTATGTCTACGAGCAGGATTATGAGCGAATGACTGTGGGATTCGTACGCCGGTTGGCATATACGCGTGGATAAAAGGTTTTTTTTAGTGCATGTACTAATGTGTTCAAAGTGCAACCAGTAAAATAACATGCACTGTGTACAACATACCTTAAATTCCAACTCATTCAGACGTTAAGGAATGTACGCAATTTTGATCTCAAAATAACCATGTTTTTTTTTTAATAGCGCCGTGATTTTGCGCTAGTGAAAAAACATGATTCTTTCGAAATCGAATTTTTAAGACCAATACCAAACATATTCATGTGTAGGGACCTCGTACTTCTAGTTGCCATAACGGTGCGAGGAACACCATGGCTGACTCCGCCTTTCCTCATTCCCCTTTCAATTCCCTTTACATTACAGTTCTCCAATTATTCAAGCCGATTGTCATGAGGCTATATAACTCGCTGTTACTAGTAATGTTTAATCTTAAAAATTTCAGGCATGGACATACGCAAACTAAAAATTAGCAGTTTCCCGTGTCTCATTCATGAATTTGGGTAGTTTTCCGTTTAGTTCTTTGCTCTAAACGTTGCAATTAGTACCTTAAATCTCTATGCATGTAGATATTATATTTTAATTTACAGTATTAACGTTAAATTGGTGTTAATGTATAATAATGCCTATATAATTGAGTTAATCACGATTATTCGAGGAGAATTTTTGATTTTTTGATTGTTTTTTTGCTCTCATGAGTTATCTTAGAGCAATATTAAAGCTATGAATTGTTCACTCATCTACAAATGCCTTTGCTACCCTCGTGAGAAATGTTGCTTAGTGTCGTAGCTAGCCTCACTTTTCTACTACGTCTAGACATTCTATAAACATCATTAATAGTATTATTCATTGAAAAGATTTGAAGGGACTTCGTGGACCTATACTCCTCCTCCTTTTGTGAAAAAAACTTATGAATTTCAACGGTTGGCCCAATTTACTAAATCAAAACAGTAACTATATTATACAACTTTTGGCTCAATTAACTGTAGGAATGTTCAACAGTTTTTTCGCAAAAGGCTGGTATCTATTCTTAAACGGTAAACCCTGGGGAATGAGAGAGAACCGGAGGATTGTGTGGGAGAGGCAATATCGAGCGGAATTAGGAAGCTGCGTGCTCTTGAAGTTGGGGTAAGGAAGGAAACTCGGGAGAGAGAGAAAGGGGAGAGTGGTTGAGGGGTGGTGAGAGACACGGTTCGCAACGGCTGAAAAGGGTTGAAATGTTGTTCTTGAGCCGATGACGTGAGAGCCCTTGTGAGGCAGGAGAAGCGTTTCTGGAGACGCCTCTCAGGAGAGTGGCCGAGGGCAAGGAACGATTGAGAGTGAAGTTTGGATGTTTCGTGTGATATCTCGAGTGACAGGCTATGCTCGTCCTTCTCCACTGTCACGAACGTTGCGTGGAAACCTGAACCCTTTTCAGGACCCCCTGCCATTCCCCTTTTTGATGTGATACCATTGTTAGGCTTTCGAGACTTTTCTTTACATTTGTTTTTTTTTAATGAGTTGTTTTTATGTAAAAAGCACTGAGTTTTTCATCGAGAGCAATAATAATATAATAATAATAATAATGCGTACATATACATAATAATTCATAACAATAATAATACTGATTTATTTGGTATACTATTATTAATAATAGCGCTCTACCGGTCAGTAATTACTACATTAGGCAAACCTTAATGTCCGCAACTTTTGTCTGGTGTCCTTAAGAGCGTTTGTACGTCGGATAGGCATGAATGCTGTTTCCAAAAAAAATACATATTCTCCAAAGGCGTAGTAAAATATGTGCATGAAATATCGGTATTCGATCCAGAAACGCTTCAGGGGAAAGCGACATTTAGGCTGCTTGCATCGGCATCTGATATCGTGACCGGTATCGTTTCTAAGAATTGATACCCCTATAGTATCCCCATTAAAGCATCTATGAAAGTTCTTTTTGATTTGAATAGCTTGAAAATAACCATAGCAAAGTTTTTGACACCATAGCACATCAGCATACTAGCCTCGACGTTGGATACCTGTTTGCCGGAGGGCAGCAGCGGACTGCGCCGTGCTATCAAAAAATCGATTTTACTTTCGGCGTCGCAAACAGTCTCGAAAGTTCTCAACGGATTCTAACTCAGGATAATTTGTTAAATCTTATGATATAAGAAACTTTTAGAAGCTCGGTGTATAACTCGACTATTAGCCTGCATGAAGACAAAAAATTGACTGAAGATAGGGTCCGCAATTTTGTTTTTTATCTGCGATAAATATGACAGAAAAGTTATCTTAATTGAACGTATTTGAAAGTAAAGAACGTTTTTAATTAATTATATCATTTATTTCCCAAAATGTTATCTTCCAAGCTTCAGCATCAGCTTGATTTTGTAGATTTTTAGAGAAAATTAACGGAGGTTGATTTTTGCAAAAATTTATCAACTTTGACTTCATTTATATTGTTGATGTGTGATGACTAGAATGTGTGAAACTAAATGCACCAATCAATTTAGGCATTAAATGCACCAGTCAACACGCTAAGTTTTAAATTCTAAATAACTAAACGCAGGCTAAAACTAACCTGCGTTTACACCAAGGTGATAGAATACTAACTTGCGTTCCTTTAACACCTTGCGTTTACACTGCCTACCCAGAACCATTGTAAAGTCTTTAGTGACATCTATCGGAGAGTAAAATTAAGTTAAAATAACAATGGAGAATAGGGTAGCGAAAGGACTTCGTCTTGCAAAGATTCCAAAGATTGGAAGCGTATTTTAACTTATGTGCAAATAAGAAGCAGTTATTTTATCGAACTTGATCAATGCAGTTTTCTAGATCCCTTTTAATAAATTAACCAAAATATTCTTCTTAAATTACTTCCTCATGATTGACAGTGTATCGTATCTCCGAGATACTCAATGGATTCTGTGTTAGTTTCTTTGCAGAACTTCAATTTTAAGTATAAAATTGAATTCAATTGCCATTTGCTTTGAATAGCTCCAAAGTAATACGTTAAAAAATATGCAAAGTTTGTACAACGATGAACGCCCTCCGTGACTTTAATTTCCAGATATTTAAGACATTTAACCTTTACCTCTTTTTCCTCGCATATTTCATCTGATATTTTTACACTTTAAAATTATTAGCGTTTCCTTGCCTGTATTTTTATTCGTTTAGCTTATATACGGGTATCACGCACCAATAAATGCAGTCAACCAGAGAACGCCATGCTATGAAAAGATTAATTGTTCACCTCTCAATAAGTTATCGCTCATATTAACCCATTTTGTAGGCAGTTTCATGCATCCAAATAGAATACATAAAAGTATGCATAATGAATTTGTTGCTCTTATCAAAATTCAGTGTTTTTAAATCCGATATCCCAATTTTACCATATTCTACTGTTTGTGAAAGGAATTATTTAAGGTAATAATGCTGAAAATACTTTTAACGCCGTCCTAAGGAGCGAATACGTAAAAAATAATACGAGTCGGATTTCCTGCGAATGTTTGCAACCTCTTAGTTATTTAATTTCAGTGTGTAAATTTTCTTCACGGACAGGTGAACACATAAAATAAATATATAAGCGTACGTACTCTGGATTCAGGGGTGAAGCAAATTACTTCAAACCATTATTGAAAAACCGAATCAGTGGAACGTGGTAATACAATTACTAAAATATATTACAGTGTGATTAAATAAATATCGTTGTAACTAAGAATCATTTCCGATCCATATAGTGCGATCCAGTCTCTTCGTCTTCAAACACTACGTCCATTTCCACTTCCATTTTCAAAACAAACCTTCTTTCTTCCAACTTGCGTTCACACGCCCTTAAAATACCAGTAACCAGCGCCAATCATCTTAACTCAATCGTGGTAGAAAAGTTTACCAGGGTTAGCGGCAACTTGCGTTCACACGGCCAATTTCCAACCATGGTAAGCCTTACCATCGTAAAAAGCTAGTAGTGTAAACGGGACATAAATAAAGAATAATAGATGAGCAACGAAATTCACCAGGTAATTTTCATAAATATATTTGACGTGAATAAATGTGCTGAATTAATAGGAAGATAATGCAATTTTCCACAATATAAAAATATATTTCGATCAGTTTCGATGAGACGTGCTATCATCGAAACTAGTCGAAATAAATTTTTATACTGTAGAAAATTGCAATATCTTTCTATTAATATGGAACGTTTCCACCATATCACACCAGAATCTGGTATGTTTAAAAGTGCTGAAGTTTTTATACCTTTCCACAAATTACGTAGAAGGCGAATGCCTTCAAAATATCGGGGATGGAGTTTCAGAACCACATCACTTGGCGGAATCAGCTGTGCATCTCCCATTACGATTGGGTGAAGGATCTGTGAAGCCTTAGTCGTAATTAGACGTAGGAATTTCGTAGGTGCATTTCGCTCGATTACTAAACCGAAATAGTTCTAAAAAAATTCTATTTCGCCTCTTTTGACTCAAAAACCGTGTAACGGATCGAATGACGGAAAATGCGGGTATTTTTATTTCACAAACGCTTTCATATTTGGCAAGGAAAAAAATATGATGAACTACCCAATTCCGCTGACCAGATCTTATTTTTTCTCAGCCGAAAGTGGTTGTGCCGTCGAATTAAGAAGAATATTTTTTCTTTTTTACGTGTCTTACAGCTCGTTTCATATTGAGTGCTCACCAATTCCTTACCTCTTCCATATCTGCCCAGAAATAGCCTTCAAATATCAATTTAGCTCCAAGAAGTCGCTCTTTTGATCCTACTCAACCACTCCCGGGTAAACTATGTTCCATCTGTTTTCCCTTTCGCTCTCGTCTCCAATTCTCCACCATCCCAACACTTGACTGTTCATTAAGGCCATCCCTTTCGCCGACCTCTCAATAAAGTCCGTTTTCCTCCTCCGAACGACTCGCGGCTGTCAGGCCCATTCCTCTCGGCTTAAAATTCTCGTTGAAGGGGTCCTGGTGCGAATTCTCGCGGAATAAAAGGTCCGTTCGAAAGAGAAGACAAAGGAATTCCGCGCTCATAATCATGTTTGAATATCCGGGGGTGTTTAGAAGGTGGAGACCCCCGTTTTCCATTTCGTTCAGGCACAAATTGGTGAAGGGCTAACGGTCTCAAGGGACGTCAATGTGGTTTTACGCTTGGAATGATCGTAGCCTGGGCTTACACTCAAAATTGTCACGTCTTCTTCTATCGAAAGCGGTGGATGATTGCTTTTGGTCAATTTATGATCAAAGGGAAATTTACTTCTAAAGTTTAATGACCACGGACATCATTATTATGTTGGTGACAGTATAAATGAAAATGAAAAGACTAAATAATTTAAGTGTTTTTCCTCCTTTTATTCAAAAACTCATTCCCAAAATTTGTTGAAAATCTATTTCAGAGTTCAGTCTTGACAGAAAAAAGGGATAATGCTTGGTTTTAAGAGTCTCCGCATTCAATGGAAATTGTCTGGAGACACCTGCAATTTGAATTCGACGACAGTCATAAGTTTAAAATTTGTATTTTGAAAAATTCTCGCTCTGCTTAATCCAAATGGTTAGTAACTCCTTAAATCCTATGAAAATAATGGATTAGGATGTATTAGGATTTCCCTCTTTAGATTTCAATGACGTTAAAAATGAAACTCTGTTTGGCATTTTTGACCGTCGATTCGAGTCAGTGAGATATGGTCAATACAAATTGGTGCATTCTTCTTTACGTGTGGAGGTTAGGTCGGTGTGGTGGTTAGAGTACTGGCATTTCGAGGGCCCGGGCTCAAATTTTGGCCAAGGCATAGATTTTTCATCACTTTACCGGTCCCCACTTGTGTACTTTTTGGGAGATCACTTAGAGCGCAGCACTCCAAACGTCTGGTGTGGCCGTGGACCCCTTTGCTGTATTCTTATGAGAGGATGCTTATGCCGGAAGCTAGTTTCTCTCTACTTTCCCTCCGTTTCCAGGAAAAATACCTTACTATATCCAATTACCAACCTATCCTAACTGGTATAAATGAGTTCAGGGCGTTGAGTGAAGATGATGTGGATGAACGAAGTGTCAGCCGTCGAAACCACGTAGTGCCTTTATACCTTTCCCGGTGGAGAACGCGATAAGGAAGGAAGTAATGTGAATGGAAGTTCTGTGAATTCGATGAGATTAACCTATGTAATGGGAGTGAAAATGATGTAGATCCTTTTATCTACATCATCTTCGATCAATTTCAACCATCATTCATCTTTTAAGGTGAGAATATTTACTCAGTACTTGATTCAAGCTCATATTTTTGACACATTCTTTCCCCGAGACAGGTGGAGCATAACATATTCGTAGCAGTGATTTTTTAAAAATATTATGAGGAAATCTTCCACCATATCACCAAGAAGAGATACATATCAATGGCAAAATCATAAATGGACTCTAAGAACGTTTTAGTGTTTTCCATCAACCTAGAAACACAATTTATAGGATATGCATTTCATAGATTTCATGTCCTTATTGCCTCTTTGGCGTGTTGCGTGAGTCTATTCATTTTCGTTTTAAAAATTAATCTATTCAAAGCGTGCCTTGAACCAGTTGAGAAACCTGTGCTAAAAGAGAAAGTTGGAGAGGAACTCATAAGAACCTCAAATTCTTCAAAATAAAAATATTTATGGTGTTAGGTTCCAATCTCAGTCCTACATTAACCATCGAAAAATCCGTTTCTAAGAAAAAACATTCCTGAAGGAGCTCTCAACGTGGCCTTGTGGTAACAAAAGAGACTAACAGAACTCGATGCTTCTGGCTCAACTATAGTCCAGCATGAATTGCTAATTCAACCCTAATGCAAAGGAGTTCTTTACAGAGCTTAAAAATTCATCGGGGCTCGGTACCAATTTTGTGTAGGAACATGTCATTTGTAGAGAAATTTTAAATCTGATAAATCATTCCCAAAAGTTCCCAAATGCGGATGAAATATGAATGTAACACAAATTTTTCTTTGTGAAAAACTAAAAATCGTAATAACTGTGTATGCTTAGGTAAAATACGGGACACAACTTCTGTGAAGTTTTTTCTTCTGTGAATCAATTTCGTAAGTGCAAACGAGAAGAAACTGATTAAAATGAGGGATATATCTGATTGCTCATAAGCAGTTGTTGTCAAATATAAAATATTGGTGGATGATACCGCATCACTGAAATAATAAAAACATTTGCAAACACTATGTATCACGTCCGTAAGCTGGTAATGCATAGAACTGTAATTTTTGGAACATGCGAAAGTTAAGTATTTGGTTGACTTTTCACATTGAGTTAAAAAATAATCATATGAAGTTTTTCAGGGTTCTCATAAATATTGTCGGTTCTTTACTTAGTTACCCGTCTTGAATGATATGGAACGTTTTATTTAAGTTATGCCAGCTATTCAAAAAAGATATTGTAATCAGAACAATATGTTACCTGGAACGTAATTGAATTGATTAACGATGCTATGTTTTGCGCTCTTAAACCTCATATGATAATGATGTATTTAACGTTCGTATATGATAACATAATTAAATTGCCTTGTATGTATTTAAGACGATTACATAAAGCAACATTATTCTTGGGCTTGATTTTATAATTGGAACAATATATTTCTTGGAACATCCTTGATTGGATTTATGACGTAATATGTATTTCGCTCTTAAACCTCGTACTTATAATGATTTAATAAACGTTTGTGTACAATAGCACAATTAAATGCCTCGTATGTGGCAGAGACGATTGCATAAAACAGCATTATTCTTGGAATAACTCCCAAACTCGGATTTCGGAATCATGGTGGGAAAGTGCCTTCACTGAGAATATTTTGTAAAATTATATTAAAAGGGTATTACTCCTAATCACTATTATCATGCAATTCAGTGGCTGGAATCCTATCGCATTCATTAAGCAGTTTAAAATAAACAATAATTAGACGTGTCCATTCACTTTGATTAGACTTATTTGCACTGAAAACAAACTCGAGTGGGAACAAATTTCCAACTCGATTTTCCTACTTCCTGTTTAAAAAAATTGAATTCACCTCCCCTTTTTCGTTCCACTGAGAGGTATCTATGCACAGGAGGCTAGCACGCGAGATTAAAATCGAGGATCAGAAAATAGAATTCCCTCGCGCGGAGGTAGTACCTACAGTGCTTTGCTCAAATTCAATTGTATAGTAATGAATTACCCTCATCACGATCCTTCCCATAATTTTTCCGGAAGGAAAGGAGTCGGGGAGCCCCGCTTCACCCGTGGCGAAATGAGGTTACGCAAACCTGAACCCTGGACGTCATCTGCTACCCTACGGTGAGAACCCTTCTCCCTCGCACCTGTCGCTTAATTCCTTCAGACGTGGTGGAGGGAAGTCTCGGAGGCTTTCTTACCGCGCGCGCTTCTTTTTAATTCCTCCCTCGGAGGAGAGGCGAAGGAGATAACCCAAGCGTGGCGAGACTAATGCACGACCGCCCATCGAAATAATGCGTCACTCCCACCACTGCTCGAACAACCCTCTCCCTGAACTCCCTTGTACGCCAACGGTATTCCGAAGGATGACGCGAAAATATAACATGTTTGTTTCACCCTTACGCAGCGTAAGCGAATATTAACATTACATCTACTTCTACATTATACGCTGCAAGCCACCATAAAGGTGTGTGGCAGGGGGTGAATTCTCACCAAACATGCATTACATATCATGCATTTAAAAGGATTAGTATTAATATATTAGTCTAAACAGCAACATTTAAAAAGATAAAAACAGCAAACTACGCATGCAAAAACGTTCTGTTAGTTGGGTTACCTTCAAGTCCTTACACCAACATGCAACTACCTATGCTATGGATTCAATCACTCGTATTGGACATATTTACCGGTATTCATATCCCTAATTGTACGAGGAAAAAAGGACATTTTGCATCTGTCAGTTCGGCAATCAATTTCTCTAATTTTGTGAATGTGGTCCAGTCTACCATAGAAAGTTGGGGTTCGCAAAATATTTTTAACATCATCATTGAAAATATGGTCTTGGAATTTGTTTAAGAGATTGAGTCTAAATTTCAACCTGACAATGATTCCCAATTTAATTCCTTTAATAGACTGGTTACGCTAATAAGTTCATCATACCGTCCCTTTACAAATCTTGCCGATCTTCACTGCACACGTTCAAGTTCATCATTTAGGCCGATTTCGTAGGGATCCCATATACTGGCGGCATATTCCGAATGAGGTTTAACAAATCTAACAAATTTAGATGTAGAAGAAAAGGTCTGTAAATGTAAGAAAGGTACACCATCTAAGTCACCGCTAGGGGGCGTGGCAGGTAAATTAAATTCATCATGTAGGCACTCCTTAAGGAGGTTGATCCGAAAAGTGAAGGTCATGTCATTTTTTTTTATTTTCAGCACTTATAGAACTAAAGTTCCTCTGTCTAATAAAGTAAAGATAATTATACCAACCTATACTCCTTTTAGCACAAATTGCATTTGGAATCACATACGATTAACGGCGAGAATGGCCATCACATGTGAATATAATGTTTAGTAATACCATAGACGTTTGGCTGGATGGTGTAATTGGTAGCACGCCGAAACGGAGATACCATGAGATCCCCAATCCCTTCCATCCCTATCCTTTCACCTTTCCTCCCAGTTTTGAAGCGCCTATTAGTGCGGAAACAAACTTGAAAACACCCATAATAATACCATAGTGGCATGTCATTTTTGCAAAAACTTACATTTTATGCGTAATTTCACAATAAATAAAATGACACAAAAAAAAGGCATCAACCCACCGTATTTTTCGCTAAATGCACCAATTTCTGCGCTTATAGCAGACGAAATGCGTAAGTTGTCTTCAAGTGGCGCTGCGGTCGCTCTATGTAAAATGTATGGCGTATGAATAATATCATTACTAATGAGATATTAAAGCATATTTCAGAAAAATATTATAATATAATATTTGATAGTAATATTCTTGTGTTATAAATTAGTAAATTCATTGAGTACATGAATTTATTTCTTTAAAGTAAATGCTGAATTGACTTCATAGTCGAGCTGATTAAAATTATCATAATAAAGAAATCCTTCGACTTTACATCGCATTTCTTGTGATACTTATGACTTTCAATAGCTTAGGTAATTTTATTTGTGAAGTAAGGATCACTTAGCAGGCATATACTCGTACTTAAATTAATAAGATTCCTCAGACAACTTGACTCAAGCAGTCGCGAACCAACCTCCTTAAATACAACTACTAGCTGCAGTGCTTCTACTTCATGGATACATGTAAAATATAATGGTTACGTACAAGTAGATGACTAATATCTATATGGAAAAGAAGTGATCACTAGTTGGAAATGCATTTCCTTAAATATATTTAACGGTATTTCCTTAGTTTACATACGAGGGTAAGGTGAAAAGTTCTCGGCCTGACACAGAGATGGTGTTACAATCAGCGAAAATATATGATTCCTGCGTGGGTGCATGTGTCATTAGTTTGTTAGACAAATTTCAACTTGTTCTATCAACTAGTGTGTTTACACGTATTGTTGCAGTATTGTTATGTTGTTATCTTTATTGTTTACCGCTAAAATTGAATATCGTGCGGTCATAAAATTCCTCGTTTTGAATGGATTAACCCCTAAGTAAATTCATCCGAAGTTAACAGAAGTGTACGGGGATTCTGCTCCTTCTATGTCGACCGTTAAAACGTTGGCAGCTGAATTTAAACGTGGTCACACATCCCTCAAAGACGACCCACGTGAACGACGGTCAAAAACCGTAACCACACCGGAAATCATTGAAAAAGTGCACGATATCGTGTTGGACGATAGGCGAGTGAAGGTGAGTGAGATAGCTGAGGCCGTGGGGATATCGGAAGAAAGGGTGCGAAACATCTTGCACGAAGAATTAGGGTTGCGAAAGCTCTGTGCAAGGTGGGTGCCGCAGTTGTTGAATGTCGATCAAAAACAAATGCGCAAACGATTTTCAGAGCAATGTTTGGACCAATTCAAGAGGTATCCGACCGATTTTGGGCGGCGATTTGTCACCATGGATGAGACATGGGTCCACCACTACACACCAGAAACCAAACAGCAGAAAAAGCAATGGGTGGAAGCTGGTGGTTCAGCACCAAAGAAAGCAAAGTCGATCTCATCGGCCGGAAAGGTCATCGCCAGTGTGTTTTGGGATGCGAAAGGGATCCTGTTAATTGATTACTTTGAAAAAGGCAGAGCAATTACAGGCGAATATTACTCCAACCTTCTTGACCACCTGGATGCCAAAATTCGCGAGAAGAGGCCTGGGTTGAAGAAGAAAAAAATCATCTTTCACCAGGACAACGCACCTGCTCACAAAAGTGCGTTGGCGATGGGAAATCTACGGGATTTGGGGTACGATTTACTCGGCCATTCTCTGGCTGCTCTCTCACTCGGTTATTCTCCTGATTTAGCACCCTCAGACTTCCATCCGTTCCCAAACTTGAAAAAATTTGTTTCTGGGAAGCGCTTCGTGTCCAATGAAGAAGTTGAGAGGGCCTTAAATGGATATTTTCACGGCCTTCCAGACTCTCACTTCCGGTAAGAAATACTGATGTTGGAGAAACGATGGACCAAGTGTGTTGAGGTCAAGGGAGATTACGTGAAAAAATAAAATCATTTTTTAAATGAAAATCGCAGTCTTTCATTGTCAGGCCGAGAACTTTTCACCTTACCCTCGTAGGTGAGAAATGCTTACGCACGCTTCATGTATTACGTCTACGTAATACCCTGTGAGCCACGGCGAGGGTGTGTGGCAGGTCGTGAAGATCACCAAACATGTACTGCTTACATGAAATTATGAGATGCAACTACATCTACACAATGCACTGAAAGCCACCATTAGGGTGTGTGGCAGGGGGCGAATCCACACCAAACATGCATAAAAAGGATTAGTAATAATACTCTAGTCTAAACTTCAAATCTAAAAAAAAAAATAAAAATAGCACAGCAGCATACTAAAACCTAGTTCCTACTACTTAATGTACACATGTTAGGTATAAGTGTCACGTGCAACTAGGTGGTTAGTTAGCAATATTTCACCCACTTATCACTTTTCTGTGCTGATTATTATATAATTTTGTGGTACGCCGGAAAAATGACATTTTAAATCAACCAGTTATCTGTAATCTTGTTTATCTGTTCATATCTAACATAATAAGTAGCGGTTCTTGATTTATTTCTTACGCTATTCTTAAAAATACAAGCTTCTGAATTACTTAAAAGGATTATTCAAAATTTTAATCAGTGTTCTGATAGTAATTCCAATCCTAATTCTTCTAATAGCCTCTTAACACTAACAATATATATTGGAATTCTGATTATATATTTGAATTCGGATTATAATGGATTAATGGATAGGCATATTGGTTGATGTAATAGTTAGCATTACAGAGGGAAGTATACACGATTTTAAGAGAGAAATGGACTCTGGAGCGCCTATAAAATGTTCATCTACGTAGTTCTCCGCTAGCGACTATATAGGTGTGTGGTAGGGAGTGAAGCTTCTTCATACTTGCACTGCCCATCATGCTCGTAGAGAATTAGTAGCTACATGTTAGACAAACTATTTCAATTCAAGAAATGAACCAAAGGGAAATCTAGCAAGCACAATCGTTCAGTGAATTGGGTTAGCTATAAGTTTATATACCGACATACGACCATCTTGACCAGTGATTCTCAACTTTTGACGTTAGTGGCACACCTTAGGTTTAAGTTACTAACTAGGGGCACTCTTATAAGTTCATAATTAATATTCCAATTGGGTTTCCCTCCCCATTTAGAACAATAATCGGCGCTTTCTAATAATTAGTCCCTAGCTTGAAAGAAGTGCTTCGATTACCTTCACCATCTGTCGGGCGTGAGAGTAACCAATTCTCGGAAGGTATAGCTGGTACAGCATAAGAGCAAATGCCTTGACACTCTAACGTGAGCAGCAATACCATTATCTGGATGTAACTTTTTCATGTCATATGGAAAGGAAACAAAAAGTGTTTCAACCCCATTTGACAGGTGTATTTAAGTCTCACCTCACGATCAGTGGCCTGTGAAATCAAAGAAAAATTGGCAGATTGGGAAAGGGCAGTTCCTGAACCATTCCACCAGTAGATGTGTGGGTGTCTGGGAGCGCATGGAGGCGACGTCCAACTCGATCGGAGTGAGACATAATCCGTATCCTATCTTTTCAGTCAGTAATCCTACGCTCTACTCAATACCCAGCAAACCACCGCGAGGGTGTGTGGCAGGGGGTGAAAATCACCATACATGAAACCAAAAGCTAAACACTATTGACGGAATGAAGAGTGTTAGAGAATAGGCCAATCTGAATGAATGAATTGCTAAAGGAAGGAATCGATAGATAAATGAAATGCAAAGAAGAGTGATTACCTTCTTAGGACTTCTTCGTTTGTCACTCAGTCGATCCATTTTATCTTCATCATTCTTCTAGCACCACATTTCGAATGCTTTCACCCTTTTCTTCTTTACGGCTGTCATTGTCCATACCTCACTGCCGTAAAGAAACATGCTCCAGATGTACGTTCTGATGAATTGCTTCCTTAATTATAAGCTTGTATTTCCGTAGATTATTCTTTTGATAGAATGCCCTCTTCCCCTGAGCTATTCTACTGACTATTGTCTTCCTGCTTAGTCCATCGTTGGTTACTCGGCTTCCAAGGTAGCAGAACTCTTTCACCCCTTCCAGTTTTTGTTTACCTTGTTTGACGTTAGCTTTGGCCTTTTCTCTCTTTCTGAACACTAATATCTTACAAGGGGAGTGTCCGAGTTCCGGGTCTAGGATTTTGACGAAATTTGCGAGGCAGGTAGTCCTTGATGAGTTATTTACGAATCACCCCCCATATAGGGTTATATATCCAGAAACTTCGTCAAAAAACGAGTTTGAAATATTTGATTGCAAATATAAAGCCAATAATTAGCCATGTTTAATCAGTGCAGTTTGGGTTAGGGGTAAAGTACTCGCTTCACAATGTCGACGTCCCAAGTTCGAGACTATTCTTGTCCAATTTTTTTTTTCATCGCAATTTCGTAGTACGACTTTCCCTGGTTTTACACATTTTTAATCTGTTTACCCGGGATGCATTTTAACTATTTTACGTAATAATTACGCAATTTGCTAAAATTACGTAATTAGTACGTAAAATAGTTAATTACGTTATTTACCTAAATCACGTAATTAGTACGTGGCGGAATTACTTCCGCACGCCCTGTCGTTTTTTGTGTATGAAATTTTAACGGAAGAGCATAAAGTGTGATCGAGATTTTGAATTTCCGTATCATTGGCCACGCAGTCCCGACGCACGTACAACACTTGTTCTAATTCGCCTGGTGCCGTGATTTTCCAGCGCTGTGCTTTTTTGGAAAAACTAATCGCAAGAGAAATAAAGAACTTAAGCTCTGTAATCATATAATTGTAAGTATCTACCGAAAAGTTCGGGTGATCGGGCGAAATATTCGGGTGGGAGAGAGTTTCGAATCAAGGACGTCGCGTGGAAATTGATAAAAAAACCAGCGGCAACAATTAATTTTGAAGAATTAATGTATTGCACCTTTTCAGGAGCATGTTAGAATCACCCGAATATTTCGGTAGATACTTACAATTGTATGATTACAAAACCTAAATTCTTTTTTTCTCTTGCGATTAGTTTTTCCAAAAAAGCACAGCGCTGGACAATAACGGCACCAGGCAAATTAGAACAAATGTTGTACGTGCGTCGGGACTGCTTGGCCAAAGATACGGAAATTCAAAATCACGATCACACTTCATGCTCTTCCGTTAAAATTTCATACACAAAAAACGACAGGGCGTGCGGAAGTAATTCCGCCACGTACTAATTACGTGATTTAGGTAAATAACGTAATTAACTATTTTACGTACTAATTACGTAATTTTAGCAAATTGCGTAATTATTACGTAAAATAGTTAAAATGCATCCCGGGTAAACAGATTAAAAATGTGTAAAACCAGGGAAAGTCGTACTACGAAATTGCGATGAAAAAAAAAATTGGACAAGAATAGTCTCGAACTTGGGACGTCGACATTGTGAAGCGAGTACTTTACCCCTAACCCAAACTGCACTGATTAAACATGGCTAATTATTGGCTTTATATTTGCAATCAAATATTTCAAACTCGTTTTTTGACGAAGTTTCTGGATATATAACCCTATATGGGGGGTGATTCGTAAATAACTCATCAAGGACTACCTGCCTCGCAAATTTCGTCAAAATCGTAGACCCGGAACTCGGACACTCCCCTTGTTAGTCTTATCTAAGAAAATAACTAGTCACTAAATAGTAGTACTAAACAAGCAATAAATGGTCACTAAAAATGGCTTCAGAGTGCTGGGAGAACAGCAAGTGGGATGCCGCGAAATTATTGCGAGGGAACGGGGAACGTAGAGCTGAACCAGCATGGGAGAAAAGAGAAGACTGCATAAAACACTAAAAAGAAGACAGGACAACATAATCTGCCATATCTTAAGACACGAAGCCCTGATGAAGACAGTCGTCGAAGGAAAAGGGAAAGGGAAGAATGGAAAAGGCAGGCCTCGTATGAGTTATATAGAACAGGTCGTGAGTGATGTGGAAGAGAGGAATTACGTTAATATTAATTAGGTTGGCCGATAGAAGAATCGAGTGGAGGCCTGCGTCAAACCAATCCTAGCATTGTTGGCCCATGATGATCATGTTATTTTCACGCTGCCATCAAATATATTTTCGTAATTTCATTGCCCACTGCGTAGAAACTCGAAGCAATTAGATTCATCCCCGTCCGCATTAACTCCATCCAACTCCAGCGTACAGCTATCTTGCTTTCGTTAAATGTATTATGTAGCACCGATCGCTGTCTTAATGTTAATCATTAAGTTCAGAATATGACGCTCATGTGTCGGAAACTTGTTTGAACCATACGAAATTTCGTTGGAGTTTTTCATTGTCAAATAATTATAATAGGAAAAAATTCCCGGAAGAAATTGGGAGAATCGGGATTAGGCGAATGGAATTGGTATTTACAAACAGGAGAATTCTGTAGGTCAATATTGCGAGTGGAAGGTAGGTGAGGACGTGGAAAAAAGGCTCTTATGTACGTACGCCTAATAGTACTTTTTATCCGAGTTCTTCCTGAGTTTATGTGATACTAACACAGATGTTATCTCGCACATGTTAGCCTATCACTGGACTCACAGATCGCTAATTTCTTGGCCAAGCCTTCCTCGTGTGAATCCTATACCTCAGTAGAATATTCTTTATCAAACTCTAAATGAGACCTAGAAAGCATTAGTAGTATTCTAGTAAACCTAGTAGCATTCAAGTATTATTTCTAGTGTTTATTGAAGGTTTGTTGATTATTCTCCCCCAACTGCACTGTTTCGAGGTGGATTTCATGGAAGCCTATAGGCTAAATATGATTCATAATCGACGTCCAATTCATGGGTTTTTTAAAATGTAAATTGACTGATTTTGATTAATAATCTTCAACCATTTAGGATAAGTTATGATAAGAGGAGATCACTCTTCTTTGCATTTCATTTATCTATCGATTCCTTCATTAAGCAATTCATTTATTCAGATTGGCCTATTTTCTAACACTCTTCATTCCGTCAATAGTGTTTAGCTTTTAGTTTCATGCATGGTGATTTTCCCCCCCGGCCACAAACCCTCGCGGTGGTTTGCTGGGTATTAAGTAGAGCGTAGGATTACTGACTGAAAAGATAGGATACAGATTATGTCTCACTCCGCTAGAGTTGGACGTCGCCTCCATGCGCTCCCGGACACCCACATAGCAGCTGGTTGAATGGTTCAGGAACTGCCTCTTCCCAATCTGTCAAATTATCTTTGATTTCACAGGCCACTGAGCGTGAGGTGAGACTTAAATACACCTGTCAAATGGGGTTGAAACTCTTTATGTTTTCTTTCCATTTGACATGAAAAAGTTACATCCAGATAATGGTATTGCTGCTTACGGTAGTGACTCGAGGCATTAACTGACCCTATTGTCAAAATTGTATCACCTCGACGAGTCTTAAAATAAAAACAAACATCTATGTTTGAGCTGGGATCCATAATTCATGACATTTTCGTCACCGAGATCCCACCTTTTCATCCCCCCAGTCATCCCTGTCCGGCTTTTTACTTAAACTCTTGTAGGTTTGTTGGTGAATATCGAAGGATATACTTAAAAATCTTCAATGCCTAATTGGTGGTAAAAGACGCTTATTGGATATCTTTACTGCATTTGGAGGTTGGAGAAAGATTTGGAATTAACTCGCAAGAATAAAGGTACTAACTGGGCAAAGTCTCAGTCAATTCAAGAAAACATAAAGCACAAGCAATGAGGGAAATGGGCACAAATACTCAAATCACATGGAACGATTAGCGTTATCAGATTTGAAGCATAGGTAGAGAAAATGGTGGTGAGCCTGTAATAATAAAGTATCCGCGTCATAAACCTGTTATGATGATGAGGATAAAATGAATGTACTACTTACCCTGTAAATGAGACTTTTGAAGTCGATTCTATGGTTTTTTTAAATTACTGTAATTCAAAATTCTATTATGTACGTAAACTGATAAAATAATTATTTTTTTTTAATTTTGTCGCCTCTTTCACGTTCGCTCACAAATTAAATTGAAAGAATGAAAAATTCTTCGTCGTTTTCTCATTTAATTGAATTATAAAAAATGAACTTTCCCTCATAATTTTATCATTTTGAGGACTTTGCATGGCATTGGCATGGTTGGTATTGCCGTAATAGAATGTCTATGAGTAGCGTTCATCATTAACCTATTGGTTTTATATTTATACAAAAGATTTGATCGGTTCTAACTGACGATAAGATAATAATTCCCAACCTAATTGTTCTAAATCTTTTTCAAATTTTTCTTCAGACCTTCTTCTAATATGCGTCCTCAAATGTATTAAACATTCCTTAAGTACTCATAGGAAAATTAACAGACGCCACAGAGATGGAATTTGGGTAATAATTCATTATTAATTGTGTTTTAAGTCACATGCACTCACCATAGAAGACCGTGTAAAATTATATATTTTTACGGAGTCGGTGAGCCGCTATCCTTCCTAAGCATGGATAATATCTACATAATAAGGAAGTAATTACTGGTTAAAAAAAATTTATCCAGATATAAATATTTTTATGTATTTCCAAAGCATGTATAGGTTCATACCTAATGTTAAAACATGCTTCATGCACTATAGATCTCTCCAGCAACTATCATTCTGGCGCCATTGTAACCCTAAGGCCAGTTTGCCCATGACCACTCCAGTACATTACTTGTTAGCTGCCCACCTACCCCCTAATTTTGACAACAATCCTCTTTCTCCCTAGCCATGCTCAACACTTACCCAACTATCCTCGATCCCATTCATTGTAAGGATGCGGGTTTTCCTTTCCCAATTCTCCTCTGCTTCCCCATTTCTAAAGCCTCTAATTATCTACATAATACTCTGCAAGCCACTATAATGGTGTGTGGCAGGGGGTGAATTCACACTAAACATTCATTCTCTTTCCTAATCATTTCTCACCTTTCCCTAGATTCCATGTCCTCTACGTATTATGCTAGGTTTGATCAGATAAACTTGATTAGAGAGGTAGATTGATGTACCGACAGATGTAAAATGTCATATTCCCGACGAACCGGAATAGGAAGAATACCAAAGGGAGAATTAGGTGAAAAATTATTGGAATGGTCTGTAGTACATGAATTATCTCTTATCTTTATTACTGCATGCGTGGGAAATAGAGATAAATATTTATATGTAGAGAAATACTTTTCCAACTAGTAATTTCTTCATAACTATGTAGATATTAACCATCTATTTGCACGTGATTCTTATCTATCTAACACGTTTTAAAAATTAAGTCCTCAGGCTTTACTTGGTGGAACCGCAAGATGGTACCAAGGAGAAAAAACCACTTTGTATGATTGCAGTTTATTCAGACACCGACCTAGGTATCGATTGTAGTACAATCATCTCCAAGGTAAGCGCCTTTCCAGGTATATAAGGAGCTCGCTGACTCTTTGTGCTTAGCTTGGAGATGATTGTACTACAATAGAAACTTAGGTCGTTTTATAAAGTGGCTTTTTCTCCTTTCTACTAACACGTTTTCTTGAATGAGGAGCTTGTAGCTCTTAGTTGTATTTAAGTAGTGTATGTCTGGTGATATTCGCCCGCTTCCACACACTGACACAGTGGTTCGTAGGGTATTACATAGATAAAAATGTCTCAGATACTATTCTACCCTCCATACTAAGCTCCTCAGTTCGTTGTCTAAACTGAAAACTGAGATATCCCGCAGACAAACGTACATGTAAATATCGGAATCATTTGAATACGGGGCGAAAGTTGAGACGATCCGAATTCAAACTTAGCTGCTCCGCAAGGGGCCTTCTTGGCCTGGGGTAGGAGGCGTATCCTCCTCCTCTTTATGCAATTCCGTGGGATTAGGAATTCCCACCTTTTTCTCACTCAGCAGCGCAATTCCCATGCGCCGTCAAACCACCCATCCCATGCCCAGACCTCACTTCCCGTCCATCGTAAACTTGCCCCTCCCCCACACCCCAAAAAACTTCCCCCCTGGTTCAACCCCTCGCCGACTTGGGAAAATTTCCCACGCCCGACGCCGCCCCAAACGCCCAACCCCCTCCCCCTCCACCTCCTCCCCTCCCACACTTAACGTTCTTCCAGCCGAGCGTGACGCCATTCTACAACCCCGGAAAAATTATTCCAAATTGACCCCTAACCGACTCCCCTTAGCGGAAGCCTTTCATCCACCTTTTTAGGAACTCCTTACCAAGAAGGTTAGATTTTACTGGAGGAGACATTGGTATGCCAGCTTATGAGTGACAATGGAGGCACTTGGGTAGGATAAGGCCCCACCAAATCCGTACAAAGCATTGCATTTTTTTAGGGCCTCTTATAAAGACTGCGTTATTATGAAAGCATAAATAACAATGAAATCGAACCCAAATTTGGTCGCCGTGACTTCATTTAATCATCCCCTGGCTATTTTAAAGGAGAATTATTAATTTTATTTGGTTCCCCTTAGAGCTAATTTTATTACTGAAACTGGTTTGAATTTTACATATGAAAACTACAGACACTACAACCTGAAACTATTTGTACTCGCTTGCATGTTTGCTCACTTTCCTGACTATTTGGTGAATTTTTAAAAAGTTCTTTTATTCAACTCACTACTCTAATATAGATAAATGAAAGAACTTAGAGAACTCCACAGTAGGCAAGTTTTATTGGCAGCCACGGGGGTAAGATTCTGGGCCTCAGCCCCCCCCGAAGTTTTTCCCAGAAATATTTGGTTCTTATTTAACATATAATCCTGATTCCACTGCGTATAATTCAGGTGATAAGTGCATTGAATTGGGTAGGATAAGGGCCCACCAACTCCGTACAAATCATTGCATTTCTTAGGGCCGGCCCCCTGTTTTACTGTTGCTGGGCTTTAAACTTGGACCCCCGGGTGGGAAGATTTTATTTATCCACAATGCCAACCCAATTCCCGTCATTGCATGAGTTATCGGGAGTGCTGATATTCAGTTGCGTTCTTCCATTATGAACATATCTTCATTTGGCGTTGATAGCCACTGTTAAGGCGCATGGCAAGGGATGGCCGTTCCTCAGTCGTTAAATCACGATTTTTAATGAAATAGGCAAAAAATAGTTTTAGGTTATTATAAAAATTTTTACTCCACCAAATTAAAATATTTTTATGCCTACATGTGACATTTGTTAGGGTTTATTCAACAGGTATCAAGGAGTCAGCCTTTAAATATCATGCAGTGGCCGTGATACTGCAGTCAGATCAACATCACTTTGACCCGAAAAACCAATAATCGCAGGTCGTAATCCCGTCTCGAGTATGTGTGTTTTGTTTGTCTTAGGAATCAGCTCAGTGGTAAGTAAAATTAGATTAGAAGGTGACCTCGGAAGTTGAGAAGACATAAGAACCTGATTTTTCTTACAGAGTGGTAGGGTAGGAGGTGAGTAAATGGGACACCTTCCTTCAAGAAATTCTCTAGTTATCACTTTTTGATGAGTGCCGCTGAAACCATGGTTAGGTTGCATAAATATAATTTTTGGTGGGAAAATGCAATTTTAATTCATTACAAAGAAGTTACGCAAAGTTATATTTTAGGGATGCAAAGAATTTTACAAGGCGTTGTATTTTTTTTTTATTATCCCTCTTGCATCTTTTGGTGAAATCTTACATCTTCATAATACCCTGTGAGATACCACGAGGGTCTGTGGCAAGGGAGGAAGATCACCAAGCATGAACTATTGACATGTCACTAGGATACTACATGGCAATATGCTGCATAATAGGGTCACATGCAGCTAGATGGTTAATATCTACACAATAATAGAGGGATTGGTTGTTAATACATGCATCATGCACTGCAGACTACTCTAACAATATTTCACCTACCTATCCCTTTGCTACGCTGCCTGTTGTGCTCTCTTATGGTGCATCCGTTTTAATTCATCGCTTCTGTCCAACCAAATAATAGTGGTGGTTGGTATACCGGTGAATTTTTATCCTCAGCCAACAGGATTTAAATACATCAAGTAGCTTTAAACTGCTAGTAAAACTACCTCATAAATTTTTATATACAACCGTACATCTGTTTCGGATATTAGTCGTTTTCTTGTATATGCTTGTGTATGAAAACTACAAATCTATATCTTATAAAATTACTGTTATATTAAAGTTAGTCTTCTTTATTTCATGCTGACCGTCGAGGTAAAAAATTAAAGCCGACGATGAAAATACTACTGGAGAAAAAATTTAATCAATTATTAGTTATCAATTCTTAGTTTCTTAGAGGGGAAAAAACAGTGTTTGAATATAAGCATTGAATTCCAATTCTTAGATACAATGTATTCAAAATCATCTTTTGCTGCAATTGAGTTGTCAATTAGCATTCATTAGTATAAAACATACTTCTCTATGTTGAACTTAAAGGCTTGTGCTTTGACTTTGCTCACATGTTTTCATTGTTTTTCAGGTCGTCGCCTTCTTTGGATAACTTTGCATAGTTCGGGTAAGTTTTCTCTTTAATATCCTTCCCAGTATATTTTTTTTATGAAGTGAATCTTCATTTGTGCTAGTGAAATAAATAACTTTTTATTTAAGTCCTTCAATTCCTTTGAAGACTGTTTGTTAAAAGTTACATTTTCACATTAGCCTACTTCAAAGTAATCTGAAGCTACCTTAATAGAAATATCCAGTCTAGCGTGGTTGTTTTATTCATAATCTGGAACTCGCTTGTAAGAGAAAAGACTTATACTACTATTCTCTTTGATTCAATCATTTCACGTGAAATCATTTTGTGCTAGTTTGGCGTTAATGAGGCTTCTTAAAACTACGTATTCTTCTATTCTTTAGCTACTTTCTCATTTCTCAAGCGCTCAGGATTTATTGCTTAACTTTGTCTGCGGTACCATTTTGGTGTTGGAATTGTTTTCCCTACTAAAGAAATTCAAACTGGTTTCTTCTGAGGGATTTCCCACCTAGATATTTATTCTACGCTTTTCCCTCTCATGCTTGAATATCGCCGTCCTTCATAGTCTTTCCATTCTTCGATCGCTCGCTCTTTCTTGAGTTTCTTTTTTTTAAGTTATGCGAGGCGTAGGTAAAACTATCTCAATGTAATTAACTATCGAAACGATATTTATTTCTCTTCGATGCCCACATCTTGTGTACTTGAAAAGCAAAAATATGCCCTTGATTGTTTAAAGTTCCAATTTTGCCTAAATTTTTGTCATTACCCTGCCGTTACCTAAGATATTTTCCGATCTTTACCCTCCACTTTTGCCCTTTTCGCTAATTTCTTACGCTATTATGTTGACCTATTGCTTCATATTTGCTCCTCAAGTTGTCACTGCTTTGAATGTATGTTATCTTTTGCCCATTGTTTCTCTCGTAGAATTTGTAAGTGCCCCATAAGAGAAACTATAAATTTCTCAATGTGGCAGCCGATGGATTCCTGTGCAAGATTAGGTTAAATCTATTCAATAAAAATGAAGAATTTTCGACCGTAAATTCATCTCCACCTAAGGTATCTATATATATTACTTTTGTAGCGTGTCAGTCCGTCCGTCATTCTGTATCCGTTTTGTATCGTTCTCTCTTAATTTGTGAGCTAAAAGAGTGTGGTTTGGTGCGTTGAGTGTGGATTCAATGTCTCCATGATTTGGTAGTACTTTTGGATTTTTAGCAGTTTGTGGTGTAGAGAAAAATGCAAGAGAAAAATGGTTGTTTCCCTATATTTTAGCATGAAAAATCAGTTCCTATACAAATTTGTTTTCTTTGCTAAGTAAATGTGTTTACGTTTTTGGTAAAGGGGAAAAAATTGGATTGAAGCAGTTGAAGAAAGTGGAATTAGTTTCATCAATCAATTTTGTAAGCATGAAAATATTAATTGGCGTTTTAGATGTGCAGATAGTGAAATAAAGCAATTTTTGCCTACCGGCCCCGATCTTGTGTATGAATTTTGAATTTCAAAGGTAAGCGTTTTGAAATAGGTACTTTTATAATAGTTGAAAGAAGGCTATAAAACGTTTATTATGTGTTAATTTTTGTTGCTAAATCAGCAGGTTAATTCAAATTTATATTAATTTTGTAGCGAGTCAGTCAATCAGTCAGTTATTTTGTATCCGTTTTGTTCCGTTCAGTTATTCTGTATCTGTTTTGTATCCGTTCTCTCCCAAGTTTTGAGCAAAAAGAGTGAGGTTTGATGCGTTGAGTGTGGATTCTCTGTCTGTATGATTTGGTAGTAGTTTTGGGGTTTTTAGCAGCTTGTGTTGCAGAGAAAAATGCAAAAAACGTGGTTTTAGAGAGTGGGAGACAACATAGTATAAAAAAAACATGGTGTACAAAAACATATAGGGAAATAATGGGACACATTTCTCTATTTATAATATAGCCATTTCCTTCTCTCTGCATACAAAGTACTTATGAAAAGTGCCTGCAAAGTAGGCAGCAAGCCTGCTACTTTGTTTAAATTTTCCCGCTCAGAATGAGGATATCTACATCTAAATATACGGACTCTGGTTTCAAGTAAATATGTCGTTGCACGATTGTTTTCACATTTCATTCCCTATGATTCTTTGCGTGATAAGGACTGCTGACGCAATCTCCTACAGTGTTCTGAATGAACGCTTGAATAAATATTTACATTAAAATGGGGCATTACTCACCGCACTCTTGCGTTTGAACAACAGTTTGTATGTGTAATGCCGCAGCAGTTAGAAAAATTGAATGAATTTCTCACATGTATTTCCAAATACTTATTTAGTGCTCAGAGCAGGACCTAATCTCAAGGTGCACATTCAAGGTAAACTCAAAAGAGATATATTTCGTCCAATTTTCTCCAAAAGTCAATACAATGTACATACCTTTGAATTCACAAAATAGTAAATGAATCTAGTTTTAATACATTAAGAAAATAATGTACTTGAATTATTCTTTATTCACCAGTTATTAATTATTTTCACCAGCTTTTATTAAACTATTTGTCCATCCCTCTGGCTATTGGATTGGGGTTTATTTGACCAGTGTCCCGGCTACTTACAGTAGAGGAAGTTAGGGTGAAATTGATCGATTTCTACGCGTAAAAAACACTGATTATAAACAAGATTTGAATTCAATCCTTGGAAAAATTTTTAAACGTCCCTGCGGGTATTCAATGGTTATTGAAATGACTGTCTCAACTGTAATGAATACGTAATAATATTAATTCATTTTCTTAACCATATTGCCCACGAACGTTTTATGATTAGTATCCCTGAGTACCGTCCTTTTAGGTCAATGAAATAGTAATTTGTCCAAAATGCGTGGTCATGTGATCAATTTGCTTTATAATGCGTGAAATATTTTCGTTAGCATAATGCAAATTCTCCTGCTGCATACAGATTCTGATTTTTTCTGCAGATTTCCGAAATCAAACAGGGCAAAAAAGATGGAAGGGTAGCAACCTCTCCCGGAAGTGGGCGTATGTAGATGCGTACCAATAAAATCAATGGACTCAAGATGATCGTGTGTCCATTAATACCATTTTCCCTATGCATGTGTATTCAACAACAATTAATTTATTTGGAAAAGCTATTAATTGTTTTTTTTGTAGTAAAAGGTCTTAGTTGACCTTTGTATCTAAATGCCTCAATAAAATCTTTTTGATGGAATCTAGGTTAAATTTTGGATTTTAAAATTACGAATTGAAATAGAAATTCTTTACAAAATTTTAGTTTTACACTTAATTATTATCTGCCTCTTTTACGAAAAATGTATTGAGTAATAAAAAATCTTTCTATGTTTCTATTTATTCTTAGAACTGTTATAAATTTCATGTACACTTGGTGACATCTACTGGCGCAGACGTTCTCAATTCTTAAAAGATCAATATTATGTAGATAAATATCTTCTTTACTGCCGACGTCAGAATTTAACAATTAAAAATGCATGTGTTGCTTAAAGTATATATTCTTCTCGAGTCTAATTTTGGTCACGATTTTTGAACCGATATGCAAGCTTTATTTCCATGAGCTACTATTTTATATTGATTTCTCATATGATACTATGGATTTTTTGCAGTAGTTGTTTGTCAGTAAAGGTAAAAAGACAATTTATTAATCAGTAATATTGCTGTTAATTGGATACTCATGGGTGTATTGAAACAAGTACTATGTTTCGGTGAAGGCAAAAATCGAAAACTTAATACTAAAACCGCGAGATGGCGCAATACTCCCAGAAAAACGTGCACTAAAGAGATTCCATTCAAGGATTGCGAACTAGGCGCGAAAATATTTAACGGAGTCACTCGCTGATGAGCACAATGTGAAGATTCTCACCGAAAGAAATTATTCACCTTAACAGGAATACGAATCAGGGTCTCCCTTATTTCCGTAGTCAGTTAAGACTACCTAGGTATTCCTCAAGACATTCTTGTACGTTTCTATTGGCCATATCTCGCTTTAGATGGATTCTTTCGTTGAAGAAATCTTAACAAGAGATCCTATGTTCTTACATTCTCAAAATGTGAAATTAGGTATGTGGTGTTAGAAAATCGATGTTTGAAATCTTACTCCATTCGATTGCTTTTATCATTCATTTTTTTGTCAACTGCAGTAAATGAAATGAAAATAAGTGAACTGAGGATGCTACAAGACTAGGAAGAACAAAAAGGCGCAACATTAATGCAACCAACCACCTAGTCAGAGGTTTTGATGTATTTGCTGTGCATATTAACTAAGGATTACTACCATTTCAAGGCATTTGAATGAAGTCTCTTTCAGATCATAGAAATAGTTTTCTCTATAAGCTGGAACGCTCCTTAAAATTTTTGAGTTATGGGAGGATAAAAAGCAATGTAATTGTTGTTATAAGTCGTGAGAAAAAATATAAATCCAACTGCTTGATTGCATGAATGTAGAACTACGGACACTATCGTTTCCTTCTATAGTCTTGCCGTTTATTCATTGCCCTCGTTAACATTTTTTTAGCACAATAATGAGAACAAAATATATAGGCATTTTTAAAAATGAGGACTGAATGCTGTAGATGTGGTTGAGAAACGAAAGCACTTCCTGCAATAGATTTCCGTGTACCATCGCCTTCAATGATTTTCGGTTTTTGATATTACCATCTGTCCTACAATACATTCGTGTTTCAAAAGGTGTGATTCGTCACGGCTGTAAACCTTTTCATGTACATTTTTTTCTTTTTTAGCCCTTTTCCCAGCCTTAAATCCTTTTCGATTGGCTACTATTTTTTATGACGTAGCAAAATGGCTTTTAGTGAATTCAATTACGTCATATTTAGCGGTGATATACTCCCTGAAACACACCCCTCAGGTGGAGTGGAGGTAGATAAAGCCCGTCCCAACTACCCCGGCTAAAATTATGCAGAAGTGCATCCGCTTTTTTTTCGCGGTAATATAACATGCGAGGTAGAACCGCAGTAGTGAACGTTTCTTTGAGTCAAAGTGACGTTTTAGCGGTACTTATCGTGTGGAGGATGGCACAAAGTAATGGCTCGAAAGATTAACGCCGTCGCTTTAAATGCCGTTATCATGGGGCCGAGCTCGGCTTGCTATTAATCCAAAGCCTGTGGGGAATCATTCGTTTCTCCGTGCGCAGTGATTTCTGGGAAATGGCGTGAGTTGGGGGTGAGGGATTAGAGAGGACTAAGGAAGGAGAGAGGTCTCGGGAAGTATTGTAATCTTCCTTTTACTCCATTCTTTCTCTTCATACAAGCTCCTTTCGTATTCTCCATTTCGAATCATTCCAACTGCCTGCTCCATTGTTCATGCCTCCACATGCCGGAGGACTAGTCGGCGCCTAGCGCCGCAGACATAAAATTACATGAATGTCGCTTAAATTGCAAGCCAGGAGGTTAGAATGTTGGGGAAACGTATAGGGGAAATAAATAGCGTAGGAAACCGTAGATTAGGATTCCTAAAAAGAGTTCTAGGCAAATGCGACGAGAGAGTACGAGAAAGAAGCCATTTTACACCTGATAGGCCTAGTAATAATAGATTGTATTACCAACCAATCAATTAATTACTATCTATATCCCAACCGTCTAGCTGACCGTATTATCTAGCAGGTTTCCATGAAGTAGCCTAGTTCCATGTCAATAGTGCTTGTTAGGTGATCTTCACCCCCTGCCCCACACACTCGTGGTGGCTCGTAGGGTATTGCGCAGATTTATATGAATGTACTGACGAAGGCATCGCAGCTGATTTGAGAAGCCAGAGGGCATCTTGGTAGGTACGGACATACGGGCTTGCTACTCGTGATACTCATGAGGATGAAGTTATTTTTGCTCGCCGTAAAACTTATAATAGTAAGGTGAATAATGGAATGCATTTATAAATTACGTTCAAGTGACAGAGGTAAGTGCAAAAACATGCTATCAAATCCAAATATGTAGTTTAAATAGGTAAAATTCAGACCAGTTTAACTAATAAAATGAACTCCCTGAGGGATGAAATCTACACCTACATAATGCAGTGTATGGGATCCCTACGAAATCGGTCTAAGTAATGAACTTGAACGTGTGCAGCGAAGATCGGCAAGATTTGTAAAGGGACGATACGATAATTATATTAGCGTAACCAGTCTATTAAATGAATTGAAATGGGAATCATTGTCAGACCGCAGGTTGAAATTTAGACTTAATCTGTTCCACAAATTCCAAGGCAATATTTTCAGTGATGATGTTAAAAATATTTTACGAACCCCAACTTACTATGGCAGACTGGACCATAATCATAAAGTTAGAGAAATTGATTGCCGAACTGACCGATTCAAAATGTCCTTTTTCCCTCGCACAATAAGAGATACGAATAACGGTAAATATGTCCTATCGGAGAGTAGCAATGAATAGCATTGGTAGCTGCATGTTGGTATGAGTACTTAAAGCTAACCCTACTAACAGAATGTTTTTGCATGTTTTCTTTGCAATTTCTATCTTTTTAAATAGTGTAGTTCTGACTACTATATTAATACTATTCCTTTTTTATGCATGATATGTAGTGCATGTTTGGTGAGCAATCACCCCCTGCCACACACCCTTGTGGTGGCTTGCAGGGTATTATGAGGATGTAGATGTAGATGAATGCACTGCAATCCACCGCATGGGCGTGTGTCAGGGGGTAAACTATTACTACTATGCATTATCAACCAGATAGAAAACTTATTTGCATGAAGACATGCAAAACAACTAGGTTAAATTCCAAATAACCTCCGCGTACAGTGTCGCTCAGTCCATGTTCCCATACTCTTCCTTATATAGGACTAATCGTACTTCGAAAGCCCTGTCATCGCGGTTTATCCCAAATTCTATGTATTAAGATTTTGGACTGATACAGTCCACATCAAAGACGACATATATTTTTTAAATTACGCAGTTAGAAGAGAAGACTCTTCTATTAAATTCTAAGTGTCTAAAAACTAAGTGTCATGTATAAAAGGAAGTATTCGTTACATCTTTATAGCGTTGGAAATTGGGATTTAGGAATAGAAAGTGGGATTATATTTAAGACATAGTATTTTGGTTTAGGAAATTGTTTTACGTAGATCCTCGAGAACCCAATTATTTTTAACTCAGTGATGTTCTTCACAAATTCATTGAGTTTCTGGATTGCTCAGCACTCCTGGTTCTTGAATTTCGTATTTTATGTAATGTATCTCATTAATAATTTAATCCGGCCATTTGATAATCAGCATCCTACGTCCATACCAGCTTTCGAAGCTGCCTATTGTTCACCGATAACCTTTTCTGACGTATGAAGTGTTACGCTCCAGTTTTCTCTTAATGCTTCCTTGTTTTTAATATTATCCTGTCAGAGAGGAGATGTGCTCACTCCATCATGAGCGCGTTCTAGCTTGATCTCTTCTGTAGTGAATATGCTTCATGTTTCTTCCGCACCATATGATATTCCCAAGGTTAATGATTCCACCTGCTCTAACTTCTCTCCTGTCAAGGTTAATGTCCTTGGTTTAATGTCCAAGGTTCTTGTCAAGGTTAATCATGAATTATTTAGTGTCACATGCCCACTCATCCGTCTGTCACCGGCCATAGTCGCCATGGGAACTGAAAGAACGCGGGTTCGAAGAATCCCGTTTTGGCCAAGGATTTGGCGCTTGTATTAGGATTTATCCCGATATCAAGTTAAGTTGGGCGTTTATGTGTTGCCTTAGCTTTTTTAGCTCATTAAAACCGATATGTTTGACTACTTCTTATCCCCCGTCCGACAAATCATAAACAACCTCATGAATACAAAACTTTCAGACAATGACTATCGTAAAAATGAGACTAGATTAAAAAAATGAATTTGAAATATGTGACATAAGTATTCGCAATCGGTCTGAAAGACCTATAGAGGGGTAAATCTGCCAAGAATTGTGCAATAAATTATGATCCGAAATTTCGGAAAATACTATTGCGGGGATCGGGTTGGTGTTGGTGCTAGAGTACCTACTGGCCTCCCATCCCGAGGGCCCGGGTTCGATTCCCGGCAGTGTCGGATTTTTCAGTGGAAAACCGGTCCCCACTTGAGTGCCTAGTGGAGGGCATTTCAAGTTCAGTACTCCGTCCGTCGGATTGGAGTTAAGCCGTGGTCCCCTTGGCGTCCTTCGTTAAGAGTAGACTAATGCCGACGCCGGGTTTCTCTCCACACTTCCTCCGTACCCTGAAAATTCCTACCGTTACTCAATTATCCACCTATCCTATATGGCGCAAATGGCCTCAGCTGTCGGTCGCCTCCCCTAAATAGCCAACCAACCAAAATACTGTTGCACGTAAAAATAAATCTAATATCTGTTGCTCGAAAGCAATAGGATAAATAAAACTCATCCCTACGTAATCGGTCTTAATAACGAACTTGAACGTGTGCAGCGAAGATCGGCAAGATTTGTAAAGGGACGGTATGATAACCTTATTAGCGTAACCAGTCTTAAATTAATTAAATTGGGAATCATTGTCAGATCGCAGGTTGAAATTTAGACTTAATTTCTTAAAAAAATTCCAAGACCATATTTTCAGTCATGATGTTAAAAATATTTTGTGAACCCCAACTTACTATGGTAGACTGGACCATGATCACAAAATTAGAGAAATTGGTTGCGGGATTGACAGATTCAAAATGTCTTTTTTTCCTCGTATTATTAGGGATATGTATAATGGTAAATATATCCAATACGGGTGTAGCAATGGATAACGTTGGTAGCTGCATGTTGGTATAAGGACTTAAAGCTAACCCAACTAACAGTTTGTTTTTGCATGTATGCTTTGCTAATTTTATCTTTTTTTTAAATAGCGTAGTTTTGAACAGTACTACCTCTACGAGTACTAATCCTTTTTTATGCGTGATATGTAGTGCATGTTTGGTGAGAGTTCACCCCCTGCCACACACCTTTATGGTGGCTTGCAGGGTATTATGTAGATATAGATGTAGAATAGATTCATCGCTTAGAATTGACGAAGTTATAAGTATTTGAAATGTGCTTGGGTCCAATCGACCCACAGTACGAGAGGGGGTGGAAGACAAATAAACTTCGCTGCCGTTCGCCTCCTCCGAGTGACTACCGAGGTTCGGAGGCGGAATTCTAAATTTCAATCGCGAAGAGGGCGTGGCGGTTTGGGGCCAAGGGGGCCGCAAGGGCCTGGCAGGCAACGGGGGCGTCTCCGAGGAGTTGGGCGAGTAATAAACGGCCCCATCCCCCATTGTCTCCCGCCCGTACCGTCTCCGAAACCCTCGCCCCTCGTCAGTCGGTCACGACACTGGGTCGTACCCGCTGAGCATAAAATTTTCAACGATTACTTTCATGTTTCCCTCTCGTGTAGAAATCAACCTCTTCCTCCTCCTTCTCCCGTCCGAGTCACGTAAGGCTCTCTCTGAAGCGGCCCTACCCGAATTCCGAGGTGAATTTTATTGGCATATTTATTCTTGAGAAATTCGACAATATTCCCGGGAACACCTTGTGATAGCGTATGCTAGTACGTCGTCAGGGAACTCAGTTTATTTTAGATTTGGGAATTATCTCAAGGCAGTCTTTAAAGTATTTTTTCTTCATGACAGCGTATCAAAATCCACCAGCCGGGGATTAAGTCTCATGGGTTTTTTTGTGGGTTAGGTGTACTAAAATAAATTTATCCATAAAAATAAGACGTTTTAAATATGAAGGATGATTGTAGTTTATGACTCTAGGTGTTCCAACTTCAAATATCTCACCATTCTAACCTAGCATAGATACCTACTTTCTTTCCATATTAGCTAAACAGACAGATGGGACAAAGGGATAGTAAAAAACAATCGCTTAGAGTTATGTAAGAATGAATTTTTTCCAAGCACACAATTTCCCAATGAGAATTACCATATCAAATTTTTTTTGCGAAAAATAAACAAATAAAGCTTCATCATTATTTTCCGAAGCATTTTCTGTCTTTGAGGCCGGAGTTACGATGAGTGTTTTCTGACGACGGAAACGGACGGTGGTGTTTTTGAAGTTAATAGAATGGGAACGCAATTAAGGTAATCACGACGGACGGACGTTGATGTGCCGCCGACGTACGTTGAGGAAATCTTCTCAGTATCTACCTTTGCCGTTGCGTTGGTGTCCGTCAGCCAACCACGAGTAACTTGAAAATCAAGTGGGGGTAAATGTTCGGATGAGGGTGACACTTTTAAAACATTTTTGTCGACCACTGAAAATCGTCCTTGTTCGATGAAATTTTCACAAAAAAAACCCTGCTATGTTCACACTTTACTCACGCTGGAAATTATTTTTGGAAAAAAGGTAAAAACTTAAGGTTTTACACCAATTCGAACCCAAGAGGTGACTGTTCGCCGCGCCGCCATATTGGAAAACGGCAGTGTTTTCAATCTGCCGTCGATTGTGATATACCACCAACAATTGAGCTCTAACGTTGGCGTTCACCGCTACCGTCTGTTTCCACCAGGTCATAAAACGTTCTTCGTAATCCCGGCCAATCAGCATTTTGTCATTTTCACGGCTTGTCAGCTACCATCCCTTTCTACGAGTTCCAGCTGATTTTTGCAGTGCATTGATTCAAATAAAAATTGAACCGAAGACAAAAAGCAATTCCATGCCCGAGGCAGAATTTCAATCCAAGATCTTCGTGTTGCCTGGCCAGGGTGTTAGCAACTTTGCTACCGCGGTCGGCCCAACACGGATGTGTTCCTTTGACTTAGGACCGCTCCTACTCCATCTTAGGGCGTGAGGTATTCGCATTGGGTGGGGATCCTGTGCCTGGACCCCTCATTAACTGATTAACTGGGCAAGGTTATCATCGCTTTGACTTTAGTTGGGCTGTTGAATAAACTGGATTCTGTTGATGGTAAAGTAAAGTCTTTATCACTCTAGCATGGAAGCCTAAATTATGTGTTTTTTTATCCTGCCTCGAGCCTGGATGTTTATGTTCATCTTAATATTCTTCATGGCTTGACGACTGCGATATAACCTCGGTATTTGGAGCATCGTAAATTTTAGCCATATTACTGCTATACTATTACTACTATACTGTACAGTAGATTGACTATACTATACAATATTATAGTCAATGTACTGTAGGTACTACTATACTATTATAGGATCTGAGTGTGCGACACATCCTGACACAGTGCGATAAATACCGTTCTTCTAGGGAGAAACACAAGGTTAACGGGACCTTAGAAACTATTCTAGGCGATTCTCCGGAGAGTCTGACCCGGATAATTGCTTTTTTAAAATACATTGATATTTTCAATAAACTATAAAATCTTTGCATTAGACCACGACCTGCACATGTTATCACACATATATATAACTGAGGGAAATACTATATTACGTAAATTTTATTCACCCATGGATGAGAGTGGTGCAAAATGACCTCAGCTGTCGACGCACCCAAAACACCAAATACTACTACTACTATTATAGGAGGAGTTTGCCGCATCACCATAAAATCTGTATCCTCTACTGTTAGTTTTTTTCTAGTCAAACGTTAGCTTTTACCTTTTACGGTTGGGTACAAAAATATTTAGCTTGAGAACTAGTGCGGTGGAATGCAAAATATAGGTGAGCGCTTCTATTTATGCCTGTAATGACATGGCTCGACCTGAGCAAATATAATATGTAAAATGGCCAGGCTGCCTCGCGTTGACATTGCCGTGACCCAGGGGCATTAGGTGATCTGGTAGCGAGCTGGAAGCGAGTGGGTAAAGTGATGGATCGCGCGGAACCCTGGGTGGTTGGCGGAGGAGGACGACTCGATATATTCTTCTGGAGATGGTCGCGGTATTCGGCCGACGGGTGGGAGGTTGAGGAGTGGGGAAAGGGATGGAGGGGAGGAGAATTTTTCGGCGGGGTGGGGCGAGAGAAAACAGTGGTTGTTATCCGGGGGTTGAAGGTATGGGAGGGGTGAGAAATCGAGAATGGTGGCGGGGGAGGGGGTGGGGGGTTCGGCAGTAGGGGTGTCGGAGGAGTGAGGGAGGGGAAAATTGCCCGGGAAGTCACGGTGGAGAGAGCACGGCGGAGTCACGTACTGTGACGCTGGCCAGTGAGGGAGGGAAGGAGAGAACTCCTTTAAGTCTTTTGCCCAGAGCCGGGGAGGCCGACACTCTTCCTGCTACCGCCGGAGTTACTTCCTCAAGACGTTCCTCTCCCTGCAGCTCGAGCGCAGCTGATGTTTCGTCCATACGTTCACCTCTGAACCTTCGGATGCGTCTTAATTGCCGTGCATTCTTTCATCTAGGGATGGCTGAAACATTGTGCAACACCGTACACCGTATAGAAACTGAGGATATTATTGATACGCTTCATAGTTGAAACACGGGAGTTCAGTGTTGGATTATCCTGGTGTGGGTTTGACCTCCCCGCCATCTTCTGGTGACCTGTTCGGCCACTCGCGAGGACTTTTGAAAACCTTCCTCACACTAGTTCGCGTGATTGGGTCACCCGCCACGCGGTCCTGCATTCGTGTTGGTGAAAACGAAGTCAGCACGGTCGGGCAGTGTCGCTCGGTCTGGCTACAGGAGATAGAAGGGAGTGTGGCAGAGGAAGGGTGTTCCCAATTACGTGCTTATCCCTGTGTTTTCACGTCCGTTTTCACCGCTTTCCTTTCTTCCCATGCTTGGATAAGTCTAGTGATTGTGCCCGTGCCTTTGTGTTGGTTTGTGTTTGTGCGACAGTGCTGCGGGCGGCTTTGTCTTCTCGTCCGCTGAAGACGCTGGTGTTCGCAAGGCAGCGGCGACTCCTTTCGGAGAGAGGTTAAAGAGGGAAGGAGGAGTCTCCTTCTGTTTGTTTGACCTTCCGCGTCTTATCTCCCACCCCCGCCCCTCCCTCTCGCCCCATCTTGGCGTGGAAAATCTTCGCTGCGCTTGAGGTAAGAGATTGAAAAAGCTATATTTTCTTTTACGTATATTTCTGCGTAGTTGTTCCTTCTTCGTTCTAAAGAAAGTTGCGTCGCGTTTCGAAAGGCTCGTTCTCATTGTTTTATTGTCGCAGGTTCTTTCCCACCTAAATGGAGTCGAAATGAGGGCAGAGGTTTTCCGGGAAGAATATTTAGTGGCGTAAATAATTAGTCTATTGTGTCGCCTTCGCTTGGTTATTTAAGATACTCGAATTGTTATAATTCTCCTATGGTTGTCGAAGTCATGGATAATCCCTTGAGAAAGTGAAGGTCATTCGATCCGAGAGCCCTGAAAACTATGGTTTCAAAATCAATTAAGTTCAGTAGTCGTGGATAGAATGTTAATTTACTAGTTATTTGTTTAAAGAAAATAATTTTAAGCCATTGGTTGCTAACATGCCCCCTTTTTGTTTCGTCTTTATTTGAAATTTAAAATAATATCCTTCTCTTAAAGAGTAGACCACGAAGAGGTTTTATGTACTACAGCTATGCCTGTTGCAGTACTTATTTTCTAAATTGCTCTTGATTAGTTTCATTATTCTTGTTGAACCACCTCCTATTTTAGCGTGTAACATTGGAAAATACTGTACTTTGGTAGCAAGAACACCGCATTTCTCGTATTTAACATCTAATTATTCTTTTTCTATTTCTACCATGAAACTAAGAGATGTCACCTTAAAGTTAAGCTAAGTTTTATGTATCTCGCTTCAAAAAATGAATCGCGGTAACGAAAATTTTGCGCCCTTCAGACAGTGAAATGTTGTGTCCTGGCATTATCATTAGTATTCTTATTTCAGTTCTCATAAATAGGTACTTTAGAAATAGAAACCTAGAAAACTTCGAAATCGAAATAAGACGTAAATTTTGCTATTGGGAACTAAACCCTCGCGTTGTATGTACATAAATTCCGCACACACACTTAATATACTTTGACCATGGTTTTGACATGCAAATGTTGATAATGACATTTACCTTCACGTCAAAACAATGGTTGAAGTTAATAAAATGTGTGTGTGTGTGGAATGTACAATAGGGCGGATCGGAAAAATCGATTTTTCGCGGAGAAACTTGGCCCTCTGGAAAAAGTTGTCAAAGTGACTCAAAATGAGGCCAGAAAAATTTGGGACCTCAAGGTCAACCCTAGACCCTCGCGCCGTGGCCATTTATGGGGATGGGGGCTGAAAATGGAAAAAGTCATGTCTTTAAATCGGTTCCCCATGGAATTTGTCGAGTTGCGGCCCTTTAGGGCAAAAATTTCGTCCATTTGTACGTATCTGCAGCCGTTAAGCCACAAATCGTCTATTTTGAGTGCGCGGCCGCGCGTAATATGCACCGCCCACGCAGCGTCGCGGCGCTACGCTCCGAAGGCCGCTCGAGCGTCTCCTGTCGGCTCGCGCCTCCTGCCCGGTCGCCGCGAACGCAGCAAAACTCATCACGGATGCGTCTTCCGTCGTTGATCTCATTAATATTAGATAATTAAACAATTTCCAGGTAATAACAATTACGGAGGAACTGTATGAAGGTAATATAACCCTACATACTAAACCGTTTTTCCTGTCCCGTCCACATAAACGAATTGACAGTACTAACTTTTAAAGAAGTGATAAAATATTTTTTTTATGTTCGCGACGTATTGATACAAAAGCGCAGGAAGGGAGCCTACGGTTTATCAAGTAGTCTGGTAGCGAAACAATTGTCCGAACTTTTGAGACGCACCTCTATTCCAATCATTCCGAAACATGGTGTGATTAAAATGATTATACGGTACCATACGACGTACTACGGCTTAAGAAAAAATGCAAGCAAGCCTACGAAAGGTGCCAAATCGATAACAAATTAATATATTTTTAAATGAATCCCAGAAACTATGTGATATTTGTGCGTTTCAGTGCTAAAGAATTAACGAGTGTAAATTTAGAAAGAGGATACAGTTCTCCCAAATGAAGCGGCATTTTTGAGGGAGCAAAGGACAAAACGAAAGATGGTGTCCGGTGAATTGGATGCCTCAGTAATTCGACGATTAAAGAAAAACCTCAGATGAGGATCGTCGGAGAGCGTCAACTCAAAATCTTTCATTCTTGAAGAGGTAAAAAGTGAGCATCAAGAATTTTTTTCCGCCACATCTCGAGAAAACTCAACCGACGAGGAACCAACCGACTTGGACCTCAACGTTCCTAATACGATTAGGAATGAAAATCAACCTGGACCTCCTTCGGGGCAAAGGAGTCTTCAATTGTCAACTGTGGCGGAGGTATGTGCTAGTTTTGGTGACTTGTCCCTCAGAGCAGCAGCAATTATCGTCAGCGCAACTGTATCCGACGCAAAGCTCAAAACTCCGGAAGACACGTGATAGGTAGTGGACCGGCATTACTTACGAAGACAGAAAAAGAAGATGCTAGATGCAGTAAAAGCAAAGACAGATAAATAAAAAAAATACAATTGAAGGTCTGTATTTTGTCGGCAGAGAGGATGAAACAAACTGCAGAAAATAGGCAAGAGGACTTACCCATATAAGGTTAGGGAGGGACATGTCGTGTTAGTTGGAGCCTAGCTCCCAATTTTTCGGTTTTGTCTCCCCCATAGGAGGATTTGCAAGAAACATCATATCTGCATTTTCTTGATTTTTTGCGAAAGAAAATATTGAACTTTCAAATTTAAAAGTGATTGGATGCGATGGCACCAAAGTGAATACATGTCAGGAAGGAAGCGTCATCCGTTTTCTGGAAGCAAAACTCCGACGTCCCTTATAGTGGTCTATTTGCCAATTTCACTTGATTGACTTAACACTGCGGCAGTTGGTAGAAACATTATACGGGCAAACTAAGGGTCCAAATTTGTTGCAAGACCTATTGTCTCCACCCTTCAAGACTGCCACACTCTTGATATCATACGATTCGAGCCAGTTCCAACAAAATTGTCCCACGAAGAAGACTTGAGATTGCTTAGCAGTGACCAGCAGTATCTTCGGGAAATTTATAATGCTGTGGCCAAAGGATTTCGCTCGGAAAATTTGGTCAGATGAACTCCAAAAAATGTGGCTCATTCTCGTTAGCTCACTACGGCCAGCCGACAACTGAGGCTATAAGTGTCCACTAAAATTCATGCGCTAATTTATAAAATCTAGTGTCATTCAAAAAGTATACGCACCTGTCTGATTTTCAGTGAAAAAAACACTGTATACACGCTGGTGCTGTAAATTTATGGAAATTGTTAAATTGATCAAGATATCTACCAGTAGATTTAAAAGAGTCATTGATCCTGTTATTCAGAGAAATAGTTTTTTCGGGCACTCAGAAAATTCACTCTTCCCGATGATTGCTGACAATGGAGAGGAAGTGTAAGAGATTCGTGGAAAATAACCTTAAGAGGCATGAAGAAATACGCGTGCGACGAAAATCCAAGAAATTTGAGTTAACAGATTTTAAATTTGATGTAGAAGACTACAAGCTGCTGATAAAATGGGACGAGAACACCGACTCGTGCTCTATCGCATCTCACGACTGAAGAAAGTCGATAATTATTTGAGTAATGCTCAACTGTGGAACGCAATTGTCCTTGTCACACGCAAGCTTTTGAAATATTTGTAAAAGAGGTAACCCAAGCTTCATTGGCATCCGCAGCAACGACAGACAATAAGAAATACAGAAAATACTAGAAAGCAGAACCAAAATGCCAACCTTTAAAACCTAGTCTCAGTTCATGCTGTGATAGAGTAAGTTTTACATTAATCTGCTCGACTTCAAAAATAAAAAAAAATCGATAATGACCTTTAGTGTTCAATGAAAATAAAGTTTAAAGACGAATACTTGCACACAGATAAACCGACTGGTACTAAAAATGATCACTTTCTTATTTTTTCGATAGCATATAATCTGATAAAGGAAATGCGTTCCTCTATTCTATGAGTGGGTGTGTGGGCGGGGGAGTTCATAGTGCAGGTACCTCAACGTGGTGAGCTCTGGTAACTACTTTAATTATTTTTGCATTCTTTCTCCATACTGAAAATTAATAGTAAAAGTAGGCTAAAAATCGAGGAGTGTTCCTTAACTCCCTGAATGATGACGGTGTGTTATATTTCTTTCATACAGTTCTTCCGTAATTGTTATTACCTGGAAATTGTTTAATTATCTAATATTAATGAGATCAACGACGGAAGACGCATCCGTGATGAGTTTTGCTGCGTTCGCGGCGACCGGGCAGGAGGAGCGAGCCGACAGGAGACGCTCGAGCGGCCTTCGGAGCGTAGCGCCGCGACGCTGCGTGGGCGGTGCATATTACGCGCGGCCGCGCACTCAAAATAGACGATTTGTGGCTTAACGGCTGCAGATACGTACAAATGGACGAAATTTTTGCCCTAAAGGGCCGCAACTCGACAAATTCCATGGGGAACCGATTTAAAAACATGACTTTTTCCATTTTCAGCCCCCATCTCCATAAATGGCCACGGCGCGAGGGTCTAGGGTTGACCTAGAGTTCCCAAATTTTTCTGGCCTCATTTTGAGTCACTTTGACAACTTTTTTCAGAGGGCCAAGTTTCTCCGCGAAAAATCGATTTTTCCGATCCGCCCTAATGTACAACGCGATGTTTCTTTTCCAATCTCGTGGTTCCATAAAGATAAGCCTCAAACTTATACTTATACAAGCCTATACTTTGCTATTTGGCATAGGAAGGGGGAATATGTGGTCAATCTTAAGTATGTAGTAAGGTTCTTCATCGAAAATGCAAATTCTATTGTTTGCCGCTAAATTGATTACCACTTTGCCTTACTAAAGATATATTTTAGCCATCATATAAGCTTGAGGTACCTATTTCAAATCCGCCTGTGGCAAATTCGAAATGATATACTTCCATGCTCACAAACGAGTTGTTGCCATTTTTAGATGGTTGTATATTTACAATGAGGCACGTGTTTCACATATGAGGCAGTCCCATTGTTCTTAATTATGATCCACTCTGCCTCGTAATTTGACGTTGAATGTACTTTGATTTTCATCAAAAGAGGTCAGAGTGCATTTCCGTCTTCTTCCTTTAAGCCCCCATTGCGTTTTCAATATCCCTGTTATGAGTGCATTAAGTCAAAGGGAAGCTGCTATTGTAACATGACTCCGCTCATCAGTTAATTTCCTCTTCCTTGCATGGATGTGATGGGAAATTTCATCATACGTTGACGAATACTGTGTAATTTTCTTTGCTAGTGTTCTTCCAATGATGTGATTCGAGCGTGCAAAACTTCAATTTATTTAGGAGAGCGCTTTCACTACCAGCTTAAAGCTACACTCCGCGGGAGTAATATGAAAGCTTGTAGAGTTACGTTACCCAAGGATAAAGCTGCTTTGACTCCAGTAATCTTGGGGAATATTTAACTAATAACTACATATGTCGAACCACATTAGGAATATCTAAAGTTCACAACAAACACTCATATTCTCATAATGAGCATGGTAAATTTTATCGCTATCTGTAGCCACATTACTGCTCTTCTGAATACATTACCATGAAACAGTGAGTGAGGCTTAATTTAGTAAGTCGCCAAGAATAGCATGTAGACGACTTGGTAACATTCCACAAACATTGAAAAAAGTACTATAGGCCTAATTTCATCAGGCAATTATGTCCTCTATTTGATGTAACTAGCTTTAGTTAGCTTGGGGATCCCATGGAACGATGCTTGTTTATGCATAAATTCAAGTGAAAATAACTAAGAATTAAGATTTAGCCTTGTTTTTCTTAGGTACATACATTAGCCTTTCAATGTAAACACGACTGCAAATTTAGTTCAATATCATCTTACTTTCTGTAAGTAGTCAAATATATTTGCATAAGATTATATGCAGTACCTATTTCACATCAATTTAGCTCGAGTTACAATGCTCTGTTGGATATCATGGCTCCATGTTTTCTTGGTGGTATCAGTAAAACTGTGAAACCGGTGGTGTAATTGCCAAAACAATGATTGCTCACTCGTCGAAAATAAATGCTAGGGTTGAAGTCACCCACTGCCACACACCCTTGTGGTGGCTTATGGAGTACGTTCTAGATTTAGATGAATAGTGATAAGTCACCTGCCATCTACCGCGAGTGGTGAGACAGCGTTTCTGCTTTCCTCGTGTACCTCACTCGAAGGAGATGGTGAAATCTTTACCCTCTCACGTCGTTATCAGCCCCTTTTCAACGAAATCCATGAAAGACGGTCAAAAGTGGAATTTAATCGTGGGATCAGGCGGGCTTTCGAGATATGACAGGTTTACGAAGAGGCAGTAACGTTGCCTCTCCAACGGGTGAATTCCATTCCAGGCATTTAATTTCGAGTATTTGGAGCTCTGACTCTGCTGACGTTGAGTCTCAAAGATTCCGTTGGTAATATCGTTGATTAAAGGTTGAATCAATATGATTTCCGCCTTTCTTCCAAGGAAGTAAGGAAAATTATTTTCCCCCTCCCTTTAGTCGTTTCCGCATTTTCAACTTTTCCTGGTTTCTTCTTGGATTACTAATCCAGTAGCGTAGCATCGCAGGCGGGTAATTATTCGCGGAATAATATATTCGTAATCACAGGGCACGGAAGGTTTTGATTTTCAAAGGTAGTGGGTTTTCTCTTTTCGAATACCGAGAGTAAAATTATCTACTATGGAACTGTGTAGACCTCTCCACCTTTTTTTTACCTCTCTCATGAATACACATTAATTTCCATGCGAAAAAATTCACCCGGACCGGGAATTGAACCACGGACCTTTGGCTTTCCGGGCCACTGAGCAGACCACTACGTTACCCAGGATCCCTAATTTGCATGGCAATTTTACCGAGGTTCAAGGTACTAGACAAGGCAGTAGGGCCCTCGCGGTCCATCAAGGATGGCAACGCAAGGGAGAAAGGGTTTCGAGGAAGCCACGACCAAAGGTGAACCTCATCCAGCGCTAAAGCCGCGCTTGGTGGTAAATGTAGGATAGTGGCCCGGAAATCCAAAGGTCCGTGGTTCCATTCCCGGTCCAGGTGAATTTTTTCGCATGGCAATTAACCCGCGATGGCACGCGTGGGCGGGGATTCCCCGCCCGTACGCAAAAAAAAATTCCTACTCTGCACACTCCGGCCTCCTCTATTCGACGCTTCTTCTAATCTATTATTTCTGAGCACTTTTCATGTTACAGTCCGTAAATACGAATTAGAATATATGCAACACATTTTATTTCGTTATGGTCGAATCCCCGCCGGCGCGTGCTATCGCGTTACAGTGTCTGCTTGCGGAGTTTTTGAGACTTGACTCGATCAATCTCGCAGTTTACATTGCTATTCCATTACATTTTTTCCCCGTTACATTGTTGTAGGAGTGGATGACTTTGGTATGGGTGATCAGAACAATTGGTTTCGATCTTAGGGTACATATTTTCTCGGATTCAGTCTGTAAAGAACTGGTGAGTGAAGCATACGCTAGTTCCATTTGGTGATCGCTAGCTTGTATTCAACGCCCTTTACCAGTGCCCCTTGCGAATGTAATTATAACTGTAAGAAACTATAAATTTACATCTGTAATGCTGGTGAATGTCACAGCAGTAGTATCATTTCTAATGAGATGTATTCATAAATTTGCCATAAGTAGTTCTTTTTTTTCAATAAGTAACCAAAAAGCCGAGCATACACTTCCTGACCATGAGTGAGCCTGAGAGACATAACATATTGAAAATGCTTGACGGTGAGAGTGAAGATACGCAGATTTGTGTGAGATTGACGATGATGAATGCGACAACACTATTTACCGTTCGGGCCGTCTCATTTTCTTATGAAAGTGAAAATTAGCAATCGCCTGCAACAAGAGCTTCTCTTCCGTATCTTCCTTCGTGGGAAAATACGGAGTGACAGAGTGGTCTGATGTGAAGCCAACAATAAGATCCAGAATTGAGAAATGCAATTTGCTGAAACGTCTATCTGGACCTCTGGGTAACGCATGAAATGTATCATATATTTTGGGTTCTTGGAAAATTTTTTTCCAGATGATATATTATCAGATAGTGTATCCTTCACAAACGCTAAAATTCGAGGTGTGTAGGGTAGTTTTCTGCGTCAAATAGATGTCAGGGAAACGGACCTAATTGAACTGAAGGCCCTTTTGGGATTCATGAACGTAGCTGGGGTGCAAAAATCGAATCATAAAAATGTTTTTGAATTGAAATTGAAATTTTAGAACAGGAACTGGATATGTTTTACTTGTAATGGGTATAAATAAGTTCAAATTTTCGCTAACAACTTTGAGATTTGATAAAATTCACGAAAGAATCGAATTGGAGAAAAATGACAAATTTTTCCCAATTAGAGACATTCTAGAAACTTTTGTAAGCAATTGCTGGGTTGATTTCTGTTTGAGTGAAGTAGTTACAGTAGATTAGATGCTTCCACAATAATTCCGGGGTAGATGCAGTTTCCGTGTTTATGTGCCGAACAAACCGTCTAAGTACGGGAACAAAATATTTGCCTGTTGTGGTGCAAAAACATTTCACACCGGTAATATGGAAGTATACGTTGGAAAAAAAATTAGGCCCCAGATAAAATTGATTATAAGCCAGATTCAGTGGTAAAAAGACTGGTTCAATACATTTATAACACTGGAAGAAATATCACCCTTGATAACTAGTTCATGTCCTACCCGTTAGCACTTGATCTTCTAAAAAACAGTAGGAATGATAGCAAAAAATCAGGGTGAGATTCCACCCATTTTTATCGCTAAGTCGAAAGAGAGAGTTGTTGGAAATAACATTTTTGGTTTTCAAGAGAAATGATGCTAGTGTCATACAAACCTAAAGCTAACAATGTTGTATTGCTCGTATCAACAACGCATCGAAATGACATTGTGGATCCTCAGGCGAATACACCTGAAATAGTTATGTATTACAACTCCACAAAAGGTGGTGTAGGCGTTTCAGTTCGTTTACAGTCCACTTATGACGATGACCGCAAAAACTTTTTTTTTGCCTTGTTGAACATTGGCGCGATCATTTTTATTTACAAATCAAACTCAGGTAAATCTGTTCGTCGTAGGGAGTATTTGACTAATCTTGTAAAACTATTGACTAGAGGTTACATGCTGAGAAGGGAGAAACAGCAAAATATGCCAGCACACCTCAGTGACTCCGGGTGCGGGAAATATGGGTATACCCGAGAGTGGCGATAACGTGCGCCACCATGCTGATGTCCGATGTGCTTACTCCCCATCAAAAAAATAGAAAAACAAAGATTGCATGCAAAAACCTGTAAAAAGCCCATTTGCCGTGAACATTGTGTATTCAACTGCATATCATGCTCCCAAAATGCCGTCGGAGATGACTGATTGTGAGTTGTAAATAGTATGTTTGTCTTGTAATCAGAAAATTTTCTATTAAATATTCTATGCTCACGGCTAAAAAATCAATATGACTCGTTGGTTAAACATTTTTTCAACTGAAATTGTCAAATATATGTTCTTTGTAATACTTATTAGTGCTTATTTAGCCCTATGCCATCCGTCGGTCTTTTCCCCGCCCCGCTACCGAGTTACAAGAAAAGCGCGTGCTACCGCGGGTTAAATAAGAGTGAGTGTACTAAGCATAAATATTTCGAATGTACCGAGTAACAATCACAGAGAAAAAGTCAAATGTTATGCAACTATTGCAAAACAGCCCAATCATGAAGACCTTGAGATATAATGATCTCAAGAAAAGAACTTTTGAAGTAAAAATCATTGGAAAGAATTGAAAAATATCCTCGGATGAGATACTTAGGTAAACTTACAATATTTAAAATAAATAAATTATTTTTACATGAAAGAAGCTGATGAATATTAAGTTAAGAGATTCATCAAACCAATCTCTGAATTGTCAGTGCTGGAAATGTGTGATTTTTGCTTATAAGTACACAAATAGAATTCACCATTTTCATCATCACAAGGAGGTGCGAATAGCTAAAACTCTAAGGATAGTCAAATGGTGGATCATGAGAGTATTTTTTATAACTAACGTAAGTTACGTCTATACAAAGTACTCCTACATTTAGTTTTGGCAACCATCGATCATCCAATGATATATCTAAGTAAACGGATTAATTATGTTACCATTGAATAGATTTCAATACCTTGAATTCCGGGAACGTAACATCAAGTCACTCAAATATTTACGGAATAAAAGGCAGCTATCTAAACTTTAGGAAATTAATAGCTAAAAGGAGCTATAAAAATGACTTAGGCACGCTTTACTCGACTACTACTTCCACAATGGTTTGGGACCAAGTCTATTCACGACCATCCAGCGCTAAAGCCGCGCTTGGCGGTAAATGTAGGATATTTCATCCCTGCCGCGTGAACGGCGGTAAAATTCACATTAACCCGCGGTAGCACGCGCTTTTCTTGTAACTCGGTAGCACGCGGGGCGGGGAAAAGACCGACGGGTGGCATAGGGCTGAATAAGCACTAATAAGTATTACAAAGAACATATATTTGACAATTTCAGTTGAAAAAATGTTTAACCAACGAATCATATTGATTTTTTAGCCGTGAACATAGAGAATTTAATAGAAAATTTTCTGATTACAAGACAAATATACTATTTACAACTCACAATCAGTCATTTCCGTCGGCATTTTGGGAGCATGAAATGCAGTTGAATACACAGTGTTCACGGCAAATGGGCTTTTTACAGATTTTTGCATGCAATCTTTGTTTTTCTATTTTTTTTTGATGGGGAGTAAGCACATCAGACATCAGCATGGTGGCGCACGTTATCGCCACTCTCGGGTATACCCATACTTCCCGCACCCGGAGTCGCTGAGATAATTGCATATTTTGCTGTTTCTCCCTTCTCAGCATGTAATCTCTAGTCAAATAGTTTTACAAAATTAGTCAAATACTCCCTACGACGAACAGATTTACCTGAGTTTGATTTGTAAATAAAAATGATCGCGCCAATGTTCAACAAGGCAAAAAAAGTTATAGCGGTCATCGGAATGATATGCGAGAGATGCTACAAGTGGACTGTAAACGAACTGAAACGCCTACACCACCTTTTGTGGAGTTGTAATACATAACAATTTCAGGTGTACTCGCTTGAGGATCCACAATGTCATTTCGATGCGTTGTTGGTACGAGCAATACAACATTGTTAGCTTTAGGTTTGTATGACACTAGCATCATTTCTCTTGAAAACCAAAAATGTTATTTCCGAAAACTCTATCTTTCGACTTAGCGATAAAAATGGGTGGAATCTCACCCTGATTTTTTCTTATCATTCCTTCTGTTTCTAGACCATTTTTTAGAAGATCAAGTGCTAACGTGTAGGACATGAACCAGTTATCAAGGGTGACATTTCTTCCAGTGTTATAAATGTATTGAACCAGTCTTTTTGCCACTGAATCTGGCTTGTAATCAATTTTATCTGGGGCCTGATTTTGTTTTCCGACGTATACTTCCATATTACCGGTGTGAAATGTTTTTGCATCACAACAGGCAAATATTTTGATCCCGTACTTAGACGGCTTGTTTGGCACATAAACACGGAAACTGCATCTACCCCGGAATTATTGTGGAAGCATCTCATCTACTGTAACTACTTCACTCAAACTGAAATCAACCCAGCAATTGCTTACAAAAGTTTCTAGAACGTCTCTAATTGAGAAAAATTTGTCTTTTTTCTTCAATTCGTTTCTTTCGTGAATGTTATCAAATCTCAAAGTTGTTAGCGAAAATTTGAACTTATTTCTACCCATTACAAGTCTAATAACCAGTTCCTCTTCAAAAATTTCAATTTCAATTCAAAAACATTTTTATGATTCGATTATTGCACCCCAGCTACGTTCAGGAAATCCCAAAAGGGCCTTCAGTTCAATTAGGTCCGTTTCCCTCACATCTCTTTGACGCAGAAAACTACCATACACACCTCGAATTTTCGCGTTTGTGAAGGATAAAATATCTGATAATATATCATCTGAAAAAAATTTTCCAAGGACCCAAAATATCTGATACATTTCATGCGTTACCCAGAGGTCCAGATAGACGTTT